>CM073765.1:14321859-15025094 GCA_037127475.1 Arma custos | reverse complement strand
ATACGAAATTCATTTCCAATTTAATAAAAAAAAAATACATTTTTTATCTTCACAGAGATGAAATTGATCACTTTTCTCTCCACACATATACGTAATAAATATATATAGTACATATGTGGTTATATGTATACATACAATACATATTTCATTTTTTTTAGGGAAGCATGGGGAATCCAATCTTTATATTTAAATCGCTGCAGTTTGTCGCCTACCAAGGAATAGAAGTCAGCATGTTTTGCTTTGGTTCTTCTTTCGTTGAAAAAGCGGTAAGTTGTAAAATGACGATTTTTCCCCATTTTACAGTTATTTTGAAATCTACTATTTAATTGTTTCTACGTATAACATCTTTGTTTTGTATGAATTGCTAATTGAAACAATCAAATTATATTACCATCAAGTAATCATGCGACAATGCATGATACTTTTTAAACCATATCTGTGACTGTTTGTAATGTTTCAACTAGGTAATTCGCTTTCTTTAATAAGTAGCAGAAACACAAAAATGTGATGAGTATTGAGTATCGTGAATTTATTATCACAAATCGATCTTTGCAATATTCATCAAAGTTAATTAATTTTTATTAATAATAATGTATAGAAATATTATTTTTTTTAATGTTTTCAAGACACTCCACATAGAATATAACTGTTTAAATATCTGTATATTGAACGCTTAAACCTGGTAAATTCCCTAGCTACTTCTCATTGTGAACCTAAAAATGGGCAAAAGTGAACCTTGAAATTTTTAGTGAGATATATTTGAACTGTAACCGAAGCTCCATTGTTTAAATTACCTATTTTATGAGATGATTTTGAGGGCTGGGTTGTTTAGATAAATCTCCAACAAAAAAATGTTTCTTTATTTATTTAAATTTGAAAGCGTTAAGATTGCGTTAAGAGTGCTTTATCAGATTTGGGTTTGGATAATAGTTTATGGAGGGAACATTTTAAACAGAGGTTAGTGGTATCAGCTTCGAACCTTCCGGTTCGCTAATCTCAATTATTACTAATATTAGTTATTTATTTATTACATTTATTACCAAATAACTTTGCCTAGTATCGTTATATATTACCAAGTGAAAGAAAATAGTCCGGGAGGAGGTCAATAAATTTCTCAAAAGTAGGAAGAAATGTTTATTGAAGAGACAACGTTTCGACCCACTTATCAGGTCTTCTTCAGGGCTAAATATGTAAAATACAGACAAATTAAAATTACTTAATTATTAAAAATTATTGAATTACGGTCAAAATTAAAGTTAAAAGGTTATACAAAAAGTAATAAAGAATAAAATAAGTAATACAGTAGTACAGTACTGTATTACTTTCATCTTATTTCTTCATTTTCATTTTTTGCCGTATACCACAATTTTTATTTCTTGATATATTACTTATAGCATTGTTTATTTTATTTATTTATTATTATTATTTCCCTTGTCCCTTTGTTATTAATACTCTACGTTGATTATCCTTGATATGTATATATATTTTAGCTTCTCCCCCCCAATCTTTATTTTATACCACTCAGATACCTTGGTAATTATGTATTTTAATTTTAATATTTACCATTTTAATTTTAATTTTTATCTTTATTACCTTATTCTGTAATTTTTAATACTTTTTTTTTATTACTTCTTATCACTTATATTATTCTTTATTACTTTTTGTACAACCTTCTGTGACTTTGTTGACCAATTTTTTTCACACACACACACACACACACATATATATATAAATATATATATATATATATATATTTATATATATATATATATATATATATATATATATATATATATATATATATATGTATGTATATAAATGTAAATCTCTGATAGTATTGTTTGATTTTCTTATTTTTTTTTCTTGGCATAAATTCGATATATATGTAACCATATATTGTTTCTCTTATATCATTATTGTTAACTTATTTTAATTTTTTTTTCTTTCTCTTCTTCTAATCTTTCTCTTCTTATTTTTTTATTTATGTTTTATTCTTTCTCACTTACTAAATTACTTTAAATAATCAATTAAATGAAATTATTTTACACTCTAAGACATAATAGCTTACAATGTCTGTATTGTTATTCTATAGGGACTTGTCCCAGAATAAATAAAGACATTATTATTATACTAGCTTCCCAAAAAGATGTTCTCTATGCAGGTTAGTTATTTTCTTAGAATGAAATGTATAAAATAATTTATTGTGTTATTTAGTTGTTTTAATTTTGTTTTTTAAGATTTACATCACGTAAAAAAATTATTGCATTCTAGCTCATGCATTTAACAGAAGTTATGGATTTATCTATTCTCTTTAATTGCTTAATGTCTTCTCAAGATTCGTACTGCTTATTTACTTATTATTATTATTTATTTAATTTTCTCTTTTTAAATTGTTTTATTGTCACTTTTATACGTTTTAAGATTTGTATCATGTAGCCTTCTGTCCAGATATATATTATGTTTCTTTTTTTTTTCATATTTATTATTCTAAAGGGACTTAGTTAATGAAGTTATTTTTCTATTCTATTCTCTTTTAAGTATAGTAGTAAGTATTAAATAATGGCGTTAGGAAATCCCATTTCAAACAAATTACTCTTTAAACCTATCATTTCATAGGACAAAGTCGACCCCTCCTTGGGCCTTTATATGAAGTCAGTTCGGATAATAAACATTTAAATAATCGACGCTCTAATGTATTTATTTATTACAGATAAATAATAACTACCATTATTTATTCAGAACTACAGAACTATTAATTTAATTATTTTTACAATTCGAGTGTTTACGTTTTCCTTTATATATATATATATATATATATATTATATATATATATATATATATATATATTATATATATATATATATATATATATATATATATATATATATTCCTTTATATATATATATATATATATATATATATATATATATATATATATATATATTAATCAGGCAAACAATAAATATCTAGCTAATTGTTTTTTATTCATTTAAAACCACTTAATGCTGCTATGGCTAATTTTACGATGCTAAAAAAAGTGGGGGCCGTAAATTTTGCCTACACAGGCTTAATTAAGATAGGTATCTTTAACGAGTACTTGACATCGCACTGGCTAGGGACTCCTATATTATGTACTTTCCGAGCTCAGTGTAAAAAATCCTATTGGCCTCCTGCCGGGCAGCCAACCCGCAAGCTTAGTATTTTGTTATGTTAACCACTAGACCACAGGTGACCCCCTTATCTAACCTGAAAACATTATAATACTGATAGTTGATAAATTATTCTTAGCGCATAGAAATACATAGGATAAACTGTATGTTAAAAAAAAAAGAAAAACAATTACTTACTGACGATTTTCTAAGGAAATGTATGTGCTACATTTTTTTCCATTTCATCTTTCAGTTTCGCAAATCCTTTTTCTAATTTCCATTTCGCAGATAGAGCTCGGATCTCTATTTCGCAATCTACAGCAGTGACTGGTACAAGGCTGATAAGAAGTTCAGGATGGCAGCGCAGTTGATGATGATACGGTCAAAGGAAGGTGTCAAGTTGACGGCAATCAGAATGCATCCGGTCAACGTAGAAACCATGATGGCTGTAAGATAATATTATTGTTAATTAGGCTGATAAAATAAAAAATATTTAATTTATTGATATTTTATGAAGGAAAGATTGTCTAAGGGATAAGAACCAAAAGGGTATATAAAAAATACAACGGTCCAAACCACATTACATAGATTTTTCTAACTGATCAAGTTAAAAACAAAAAGTACTTGAATATAATGAGCATTATAAATAATGAAAAATAATCGTAATGAAAATAAATGAAAACCAAAATGATTTTTAGTATATACTAGTGACTCGCCCCGGCTTTGCACAGGCAGTAATATACATTATACCTACATGTTTTGTCTGTCTAATGTATTCTATTATGTAGATATTATAAACATGAAAACAAAACAAAATATTTCGTTATATACGAATTTATTTTCATGTGCGTTAAGTTTTTGCGATAACCCATAAGATACTGATTTAAATTATATGGTATAAAATATTCTAATAATGCGCATGCAATGCTAATAATGCTCAACTAAAGGATTTAAGTTGATAAAGATTAATACTGTTCTCGTCTAAACAGCTTTCCAAAAACCGCATTGTACGTTATCATTTTTTTAAGAGAAAAAATAGGTATAGTAAGCTTTCCTTAAAAGATAGATATTTGCTATCTCTGACTTTTTTGTAGATCTATAAGAGATGAATATTCCATCATTCATTGTTTCTTTATATCTCAATGACATTAGCCAGCGTCTTGGACGAAACCTCCCAGGCGGCTATACTTGTTCCTGCACTTCCAACAATTTACACATTTATCCCATTTACACAAAACCTCGACAAATTATATACCTATACCTTCCAGGTGCAACACTCTATCTATTGGTGAAAACAGCATGAAAATCCGTGCAGTAGTTATTGAGTTTACCGCGGACAGACAGACAGACGTGGCGGAGGACTTTGTTTTATAATGTGCATAGATTATGCTGTAAACACGTAAAATGATGATCAATGCATACATCTTGTTAGAGTTATGTTGTTGCCACTGATTAGTGCGTCTATTTGGAGTGTTGGTGAGAGTGTTGCTAAATGTTTTTGAGTTTGGATTGATTATGCAGAAATTGGCGAGTCGTCGACCGATTTGTTATTTATCGATGTTTTGCTGACTAAGCATGAGGCATGATGCTTATGGATTTTTCAAACTGAATACTTGTAATTATTTTATGAATCATATGAGTGTTTTCTTATTTCTATTTCTGAACTTCACATTAAGTATCAAATAAGTTTTTGTTTGCTGTGTATATAGAATTTTAGAAATACATATGAGCATTAAATATGAGAATAAATATAAAGTTAAATATGAGCATTACTCAGATGTAAAAAATAAATATTTCATATTGCTGTATAACAACAAGTTGTATAGATTTGAAAATCTAATTTACTTTTGACCACTCCCGACCTAAAAATGAGCCATTATTTCTTTCCATGTTTTTTTTAGCCATTGATATTTTTTAAACATTTTTTATTTTAACTAATAGGTGATATTTTAGGAATATTCAATGTGGCAAATACAGACTTTATTGAGCTGAATTTTTATTTGATATCCTGATTTAAAGGCTTACGAGGAATTTATATTGTGTGAACATTTAATAACTTTTTATAAAAATTTAAAATTTATTATTTTTTATAAAGTTAATTGATATTTTTAATAAATTTATTGATTTCAGATGCTGAGGTTCACATACTCTGTTGTGGCCTTGATGTCCAGAATGACGGGATTAGAATAACAAATATATTTTAATCTTTCACGAACTAGATGGGGTATTACTAAAGAATTAGTAGTGAAAATTTAAATATACTATTAATAAATTAATGTTCATTCTATATTTGTTTTATTAGAAAAGAAATGTTTTATTTGTAATATTTTCATAAAATACATTTTATTTTTTTATTTTATTTATTTCGTATCAATTGTGCAGGAGGTCACAGACTGTATGCGATGTATCTTGCATAAATATGATAATTATGTGAATGCATTTAAGAATGATAAAAAAAATACCTGCTGATCCTAATTCATTAAATCCTGACCATTTAAAATATACCATCAAGAAAATATAAATATCAAAGGTTTCTACACTCACTTAGGGTTGAAGTGCATTTACAGGATATATATTAATATTGTACAGGTTTATTGATTGAGAGATGTAGCTGAAAACATTTCTACAATTTGTATGTAAAATTTATGTATTAATATTGTCTTCTAGTCGTATAGGAACAAATTTATATTTAAACTGGTGTGTAAATTAATATCGTTTACTAAAAAGCATGTTTCTTGACGAAAGTAGTTGAAAAACTGGACTTAAAATCTCCGTTCAAAAGTTCAAATTTATGACTACTGACCCCCACTTTAGTAAGCAGAATTCGATAAAATTCAGGTGGTTAAAATTTTTAAATATCTGGGCGAAATAATAAGCAGAAACTTATCTCAAAAGGAAAGAATGGAGTACTGAATTAAAAATTTGGAGAATTTATGCTACTTAACGAGAAGTATGTATAATAAAAAATGCCTCTCCAAAAAGGCCAAAATCAGGCACTACAATACAGTGGTAAAACCAATGGTATTGTACAGGACCGAGACTATATGCTTCCCAAGTATAGATAAACTTAAAGTAGAGAAAAGGATTCTTAGAAGTAACACCAGAAGGATACTGGCTGAAATCTAACAAAGAAATTTACTGTGAAATACACGACTTGGAAACATAAATGAGGGTTAGAAGAATCAGATTTCATGGTCACATGATGAGGATGAACGGGGAGAGACTAAGCAAAAAAAGAAAATAATAGGCTAAAAATTCAAACAAGAATACACAGAACAAATAAAACAAGAAACACAGTATCTCACTAGATTAATTAGAAGACTAGAACTGCGGTTCTAGTGGCAGACAGAAAAAAATTTCATCCAAAACCTGGACAGAAGAAAGAAGAAAAACCTTCAGAGAAACCATGAGGAAATGATGGGCCGAGAAAAAAAAACCCAGCATGATAGTGGCGTAGTATTTATAATATCTTTATAATTATTTAGAGTAAAACTTAACGAAATCCAACATAAAGTGGATATAAATCGATCATCTGATGAGCCATATTTGGAATTACTGTAGCTAATAAAAAAATCGAAAAGGAGACCTTTAACATTACGACCCCAGGTCTTGAGTTGAGTACATATTTGAGACTGGACTGTTTTTGGAAGAACGATTGCGCAGAAAGATGATTTGTCTAATATCAAGATCAGCCACTAGGGTTCTCTCCTAATTAAGGCTACCCACATTATAGAAACTGGGTACCCTGAAGGGTCTCCAAATTTCTAAATCCTAAAATTGGAACAAAATCCAACTTTTCCAGTTTGGATTTTAGACATATTAAAGACGGAAATTTCATATGAAACCCTTATATCTAAGACTTCAACCATTCATCTGTAAATTTAATCGTGTCCTTGGAGCATTGCATTTTATAGATATTGCTGCTTTTGATATTTTTAAATGTCTTCGAACAGCAGCTTTCATCTGGTTTTACAGCATCAAAAAACATTGAGACCGCAAAAGAGTTGTTCAAAAAAATCTAGTCTATTTGATTTTGGATTTTAAATTATAGCACCGAGGAGAACTTTGGTGCTCCATTAAACCATCAAATTCTTCTCGTATCCAATCCTTACAATCCAAAATCCTTCCTAAAACCCTCAATGCACTTCACTTTGTTACGAACAAAGTAATCCATAATGATCTTAATGTTCCATTTGTTACTGAAGTGGCCCGAACTTTCCATGACAAACTTTATTCCAACTAACTTCAAATCTAGCAACCTCTTCGATTCCTGATAATCCTTTGAGACCCTGAAAAGAAGATTGCCTTTCATAATTAAATTTTATATTTGAGTACTATCACTGGGTAATTTCTCTTTTTGTCTTTATCCATACCAATATGTACCATCCCTGCCATTTGCTTGCTGTATTGTTATAATACAGTAGTAAATTTCATTGAATAAATTAAATGAAAAAAAAAATACTATTAATGAATAAAGTAATTGGAACAAGTAGAATAAGTTGTATTTATTTACTATACCTAAATTATTTATAACAATGAAAATCTTTAGGTGTGAATATCTCCTAAGCAAAGCCTTTGTGGACATACCTCAGTAGGAAATTCTTGTCATCTTTTTCGGTCCTAAGTTCCAATAAAATCATCTATAATGACCTTAACATCCTGGGTCTTTCCGAACCAGATATTTATTATTTTATGACAAATTTAATTCTGTCTCATTTATAAACATGGCTGTATATTAAAATCTTGACGATTTTCCGAAATAAGATAAACTTCTAATTTTCATTCTAATTCATTTCTAATTTTATTAAAAATATATATATTTATTGAAATTCACAACTGTATGCAAAATACATCCAGTAAATACAATGAAAGATAAATCATGTCCCGACATTAAGGCAAGTAGAGAAACTACCCAGTGATAGTACTCAAATAAAAGTTCAACTTAAAAGGTCACGAAGCCATCTTCTATCAGACGCCTCGGAGGGTTATCAGGAATTGAAGAGGTTGCGAGGTTTAAAACTAGTGGTTTTGAGTGGAAATGAAGTTTGTCATGAAAAGATTGATATCGGATTCGAACCATATCAGCAACAAACGGGACATTAAGGTCAGTATGGATTACTTTGTTCGTTACAAAGTAAGGAGCATTGAGGATTTTTTATTGTAAGGAGTGAATACGAGAGGAATTCGATGGCTTAGTGGAGCCCCAAAGCTCTATTCTTCCGTATGTCCAGATAGGTCTAATGATGTCTTGTATATGAGTCTTTTGTAGTTAATCGGGAGCATAGAGTGTTTGTCTAGCAAATTTTGAAGTAGCCTGAAACGGCGAACTTCTAATTTAAATCTGTTATTTGAGAACTACCTTAGTCAGACATTGTTTTTTTTTTCGCATCCTCCAAGATTTATTTAAAATATAATACCAATTTACAACAAATATCTGAAAATGCTTCTATATAAACCAAAAGCCTTCTGTTACCTTTCGGTATTTTAAGGCGATACAATGGGCTGAGCATGTTGAAGGCGGTTTTTACTCAAACCGGCTCAAAGCCGCTGACTTTATACAATACAAAGCAGGGAGGGACCGTTAGCATAGCAGGCATTGGTTTGAAAAGTTTTTGAGTTTTTGCTTACGTTAAAACTCCATTTCAAATCAAAATCTACGCGAATAACACGATTCTGCATCCCTCAATACAAATAACTCTGGGAAAAATTGACTTAACCACTTAGTCACCGGGATTGTAGATATAGAGTTGATAATATTTAATTATTATAAATAATATTATTTATAATATTTATAATAATATGTACGGATCTGGGAGAACAGCTGAAGGATGCAGCTTGAGGTCGAATCAAGAAATCTATAAGGAAACAACAGACGTAGAAACTGACGTTACGGTGGGATGGATAAGATTCTATGGACACATGATGAGGATGAATCCTGAAAGTCTAAACCATACAATTTTTCAGCGAATCCACTATCACAAAAATTCAACAGGATATTTCACAAAACTTAAGGATGATATGGACCATGAGGGGCTAACAGGCCAAGATTGTTTTCATAGAGGTGAATACAGGACGCTCATGGAAATAAAGGTTCTTGTGGAAGTGAAGCTCTCCAAAAAGGGGATTACGTGGTCTGAGGAGAGAAAACTAAGGCATGCAGAGCTCATGAAGGACGTATGGAAAAGAGGAAACAGATGAAGAAGAAGCATTAGGGTTATGATATTCGCCTGGTCTCTAAGGCCTTTTAGTGGAAAAAATATATATTATTTAATACCGTTGTAAATTTCAATGAAAGATTTTTTTTTTTCAATTAAAACAAAAAATGTTGGTAATGTTTGAAATTACAATTAAACTTTGCTCCTAACATTGCCAATATGAGACAATTCATAAAAACCTCTACCGAAACATTGGATGAAGAATCTTGGGGTTTCTCAATATTAATATATAAACAAATGCCCTATCCATAAAACTGCAAAATAAATAAAATAAAATTTAAAAACAAATTCCTTATAATGATCTTTATTAGTTAATGAAAAATATGGAAAAAAAGAAGGGCAACAGTTTCCAAAATAAACACAATAATTTGCTGGGTTTCTAAAATAAGATAAATTCTTGTTATTAGTGACTGTCAATGATGTAGAATTGCTCAATGTTACCAAAAATAAAACATTTAGCAATTTCATGAAAAAATTAGACAACATATTACCTTGGTCAAGGTCACAATATTCTTTCGACCTTTAATTGAATAGGAATCTGCTTCAGATGAGATAGCAATTTATTAATTGACAATTAATAAATTGTCTGTCCTCATCTTTCCGGTAATTGGAACATTAATTAACCACGATGGTCCTTATTGATAGTTTATATTTGATAATCAGGCAGAGGGGCAGGACTATCAGTGCAGTCCTTACAGCGCTACGACCATGAGCTCCCACCAAGTCCTCACGGACTCTAATGTCATCGATGGTCTCAGCGTGGGGTACCTCAAGTTCTTCGGCATATGGAGGATCATAAATGACCACAGGCAATACGGGAAGAAAAACGGGATTATAAAGATCAAAGTATTCATCACCCTTCTTCTGGCTTTGCCGTACATCTTCTGTCAGTATCTAAGCTACTTCATGATAAGAGTGGATATACAGAAAGCCACGTTTCTTAATTTGCAAACCTTACCAGCTCTGCAAATGTGTTGCAAAATCCTGATTTTCTGGTTCCGTCTGGGCAGCCAGAGCAAATTGTACGATTTAATAAGAAAAGATTTTCTTTCTATACCGAAGTCTAAACGATCCGTGACGAATGAGATTCTTAAAAATATTGCTTTGAAGTCCAATTTCCTGTGTAAGGCTGCTTTTTTGGTGAATGCCAGCATTGTAATATTATCTATTGCCGATCCTGGAATCTCAGTGGACTATATCCTTTACCATACAGGAAACATGAACGCTGTGACGACAGGCAGGAAGAAGATAATGGGCGGTTGGTATCCTTTGCCTATTGACAGATATCCTTTTTATGAAATTATTTTCGCTTACGAAATGGTTGTCATGATATGGGGAGGATTATTTCTTGCCGTGTATATTTGCTTGTTTTATCAAGTCCTTATGTGTTTCTATGCACAATTTACTGTTCTTGGCCATCATTTGTCCACTCTTAAGTTTGAACCTGCTTGTATAAATTCAGGATGCAAAAGGAATAATTCATCGCTCAACAAAGAACTACGAGAGATAATTAACGATCATCAGAGACTTTTAAGGTATTATTAAAAAAATATCATAAAAACAAAAGAAATATTTTAGATGTTATAACTTATTTTATGTTAACGAAGCTGGACAGTTATTCTTAATGGATTGAACAAAAGTTTCCCTGGTTATGGTAAAGTTCAATCATGAAATAATATAAAAGAACAAAAGAGGCATAAATACTTGTTAAGATATTAAAGGAAAAATACTTACCAAAAGAAATATACCAACAAAACTTGTTTTTATAAATAGGAATTAAAGCTTTTGGATAGGAATTTTTCCTATAAAGTCTTATAAAGTTAGTATTATTAAAAATCACCTATTAAAATTTGTCTTGTTTGTAATAAAATCGTGTGTCTAAATATTAACCATGTTTTAATCACATTTCTAATACTTTACTCGTAATTACGAAAATTGTAGGAGTCTTAATATTAACAATAAAAAAAGACAAATATTCTTGTCATTTCTGGCAATCTGACTAATGAAATGATAGACAATAATATTGATAAATGCTTCTGTTCCAGCAATTTCCACCACTTTTCCACAATTCCACCACTATACAGAACTATATAGAACATACATTTACTTAAAATAATATTAACTAATATAATAATATTTGGTATTATATTAATCATTATTAATATTGCTTCAGTTACGCCAACGAGCTGAGGAGTGTCTACAATCCTTTAGTAACAATGATTTTAGGAATGGGAACTTTCGTATTGGTTATAGCTGTTTTTAATTTTTTATTCGTGAGTATAAATTTCCATAGATTAACACATTTCAAAACTGTTTGGATGTTAAAAATACTAATAAATATTTTTTTATAATACATATATTCAAGCTGTATTAATACTTCTGTGAATACCAGTATCTTAGAGTAATGAAAAGACATAAATAAAGCAATAAAAAACAAAAATTTGTGATTAGTTAAGATTATTACTATACAATATTGTACTATTTCGTTAATTAATTATTTTTTTAGGGGAAGACGGCAAACCCGATGTTCATCTTCAAATTTTTTCAGTTTCTCGTCTATCAAGCTATTGAAGTCTCCATGTTCTGTTTTGGTTCTTCATATATTGAGACTGCCGTAAGTATGTTCTCTTAAGTTACATTCAGAAAATATAGAACTGTATATATATATATATATATATATATATATATATATATATATATATATATCTTCATCAGTCAGAAACGAAATTAGAAGAAATAAGTGTAATAGGGGATATTAGATAAAGAAACTTTGTGATGGTTAGAATTGTAATTATTTGATATTATGATTTTTATAAATGCTGTTGTTAACTTTGATACCATTATTAACATGAAGATACCGTAGAAGTATCAAGATTGACTTCAGTAAAACTTCTATAGGTTACAATAGGTTGAAGAAACATCAGCCATATGTACAAGGATTTCCGTCATTACACCATAGGAGTCGAGGAAAGTAATTAAATTCAACTAACAATTTTTTTATATTTTTAACTTTTATACAACACGGATTTCAAAGTTATTAGGCACCAATAAGAAAAATAATTATTAATTTGAAGGAGTTTGTTAGTAGAAAGTTAGAAATATCTATAGATATTTTAAAACTAAGTCCTTGGCCGCGTTTGTTCGCGGTAAACTCAATAATTACTGCAAGAATTTTCATGCGGTTTTCACCCATAGATAGAGTGATTCACTAGGAAGGTTTAGGTATATAATTTTTCGAGGTTTCGTGTAAATGGGTTGGAATATCGGCTAGTTTCACCGAAGACGCTGCTTGCCTAATCCCGTACAATTATCTAACGTACAAGATAATAAATTCGAATATAAAGAAATAATGACACCCAAAGAAGCCTAACCAATGATATTCACGTGGTCCTTAGTGGCCGGTATGTGATTAAAAATACATTACACAGACAAATTATGTAGACATAACATGCCTTATTACCCGAGTAAAGCTGGGGGGTGGGTCGCTAATAGTGATTTAAGCATAGCGGGAATGGGGTCATTATACTACAAAAAATGAACTCTGCTAAATATTTGGAACCAGTGATAAAGTATATTTTTGTTTTAATTTTTCCCGCTTGTTAAGGCATTGTATATTATAAATTATATTTTAAAAATTCCAATTTTTTACGGTTATAGTAACTCTGAATTTGGATAAAATCCTAAATAAATATAAATATTTGAGTAAGCATTGGCAATTGGAACAGGAGAAAACAACTAAAAAAACATGCTTTTTCGTGATTTAAAGGTTTTCAAAGAGGCAAGAACCAATCTGACTTATTATTTTTTCTTTTTAATTTATGTATACCTACATTCTTAGAAATATTAATGTTTGTATTTAAAAAAAAACATTTTATATGGGCTTATTAATTTATTTTTCTTTTGATGGTGAATTTTTTATTTTTTTTATTTTGAAGAGAAAAGATTTGTCCTGGGCCGGGATTCGAACCCGGGTCGGCTGTATCTCTAGTGCAGTGCTCTAATCTCACTTGGATACGACCCCAGGTAGCTCAGTGGTTAGAGCAATGCACTAGAGATACCGCCGACCCGGGTTCGAATCCCCGCCCAGGACAAATCTTTTCTCTTCAAAATAAAAATAATTAAATATAATTAATAAAGTATGTCTAAATCGTTATGTCTTTGTGATTTATATGTGAACAGTTATCTGTATCCTTCAGCATCTAATTAAATATGTTTATTTTAAAGGTTTTCGTGTGTATAATAATAATATTTTCTATTAATTATTAATTTATTATTACTTTTCTCATAAATCATATAATTTTACAATTCGAAATCTCTCTAATAATATTCACACAGACAGAGCTCTGATCTCCAACTCGCCATGTATAGCAGTGATTGGTACAAGGCTGACATTAAGTCCAGGAAGGCGGCTCAGATGGTAATGATGAGATCGAGGAAGGGAGAGACACTGACAGCGATCAGGATGTACCCTGTCAACGTGGAAACGATCATGTCCGTAAGTAATAAAATGTATAGTTATGCTGTGAGTTGGTCTGGACATCAGTAAACTAAACATCAGGCCTGGTAGATATGTTTAAAAACGGTATAGAAACTTTAAAAATTATTTTGAGTTATGAGGCTTCACTGCCCAAGCAATGATCTCAGAGAAAAGTAAGATCCTTAGATCTGAATACTTAAATAATAAATTGGGATGCCATCCTGAGATCGTTACCACTGAGGTACAGTAATACTGTAACATTTACTTAAAATATATCCCTCACTTTACTAAAAGTTGACGTGGTTGATTGTCTAGGAGTCTTTTATTATATAAAGATCCTTTATCATTTCATTGAATAACATTATATTTGTTGTGTGGTGATCATAGTTAAAATTTATATATCTACTTACAAAGAAAGAAAAGTACCGTACAGTGCCGTGACTCCCACTTTAACATCGTCTGATTATATATAGCAGCATATAATAAAATAATGTTCATAAAGGGTGGTCCAACCAAAACAATTAAACATAAAGTTTTCAGAGAATTATCTTAATATTTTTTATTTTGATAGAACGATCTATGACAATTACGTGTGAAACAAAATATCGGCCAAATGTACGCTACGGTTTCGGTGGTATACCTCTAATTTTCATATTTTCATTGACTCTGAGACATAATTGAAGTTCAATGTCGTTAATGTGCCGAATTATCTCATCCATTAGCTCTTGAATTGTACTAGGCTTATTGACGTACACTTTTTATTTTAAATATCCCCAAAGAAAGAAGTCCAACGTTGCCAAATCACATGATCGTGGCGGTCAATCAACATCGCTACGGCGTGAGATAACACTAACTATTCAATGAATTTCTCGCGTAAAAGAGCCATTGTTTCGTTGACTGTGTGGCAAGTAGCATCATCCTGTTGGAACCACGTATCGTCCAGCTCCATATATTTAAATTCCATGACGACGAATCAAGGTTCTGCTTCTGCCACACTATCGCGAATAACAGCAATGTTTTCTGCAGAACGAACTGAACAAGCATGCACAGATGTCTTCATATTTTCTACAGACCCGGTTTGCTCATGCTCACAATTCTCCCAATTGTGGTCACATTTGGTCGATTATGCTGACAAAAAATAATCACGAAGTGCATTTTGATTTGAATGCTCATTTTCCTAAAGGGCTTCAACAATCTTAACGCGCTGCTCAATTGTTTACCTCTCCATGGTTGAATTTGTCAAACACTGAAACAAAGAAATGTCAAATTAAGTTGGGAAAAAACTTGACGTTAAGGTGTGACTCACAATTAACATCGTGCATTATGGTTGGACCACCCTTTATAAACAAACTAGTTTATGCCCGCGGCTTCGATCGCATGGAATTTGGTCTGCCACATAGAGTTTCGTGAAAGATCATTTTAAATAAATAATTTAATTATTTTTAAAAAATATAAGTTACTCATACATCCAAAATTTCAGATGTCTAACTTCGAAACTGATTTCCTGATTTGATGTACTATAACGGGGAGGGCACATGCCCCCGTGCTCCCACATAAATCTGCCCTTGCTGTAGCCTATGATGTATAACCTATGTTACTCAATAAGTTTCATCCAAATCACAACAAACATAAATACAAACATTAGCATCTATAATATTAGTAGTATATCGTAACAATAATTTCACTCTTGTTCTTTCTGTTATTCTAACAACTATGATCATGTGATTTGCCTTTAATTATGTACTATAATGGATTATCCACCTAAAAAAGACAAAACCTCCTAAAAAACTTTCGGGGGGCACGCACTCCTGTGCGCCCCCCCCCTAAATCCGCGCTTGTTATAGCCTATGTGTTATTCTGATGTATAACCTATATTGCTGTAAAGTTTCACTCAAATCCGTTCAGTAGTTTTTGCGTGAAAGAGAGACAAACATACAAACTTTCACATTTATAATATTGGTAAGACAAATGCTAGGTTGCTCGACTTTGCCCCTTCAGTTTTCAAAACTGCAAACCCGCTGCGCAGAAAAATAATGCAATGTAATCGGTTGCACTATTTGAAGGGGCAAATCAGGTGTAACATTAAAGTATGATTAAAGTATTACAGAATTTCGTAAATTTGCAACTCATCCCTCTACACATTAGAATAAACAAAAATCAATGCAGATAGCATTTCTAAACTTACATGCTTGAAAAAAAATCTTTGTTTCGACAAAATTAATTTAAGAACTTAGAGCATTCTTTCATATTAGTAATATATACTATGCTCATTTTATTAATTGTATTCTTTCATTTTTTCCAGATACTTCACTTCACATATTCAGTGGCTACTTTAATGTCTCGAATGACGGAATAGTGAATCGTCATCGATTTAGAAACCCTTTAGTTGTTGGTTATGCGCTAATTGTACAATGATCAGTAAAAAATGTTATACATAAAAGTACAAAATACTAGATATATGAATATGAATTTTTATATAAGGTGTGCATTAAAATTTCACATAGATAAAAACTGTAATAAATAACAAAATTATTATGTAAGATCATGTCGTCCCTGCCATCGAAATGTATCGTATGAGAAAAGAAAACAAGGATTCAAGGATTGAGAAGGCTTAAGGATTGATAATTTATATAAAATTCATATAGACGCATCTATCAGCCACAAAAACAATGCAAAACGAATGTCAGTGGTTTGATTATAGGCTTATTTTTATTGAATCTTGAAACTTTTTTTTTTTTTAATTCTCCTCAAAAGTACCGATTTTCATATTCGATAGTTGGAAATGGCAGGGACGATGTGATCATGATTGTTAATTTATATATACAGGCTGTTAAATACATTTTGGATGTAATAATTTTAATATTATTTTTTCTGTTATACAAATATTTTAACTTTTAGATGAATAGTAAGCAATATTATTAGTAAAATCTTGGGACTATATAATGGCAAATCACCAGCTCCGAGTGAAGATAAAATGAATATATAATAGAAGGAAGGGATGCAGAAATAACTGATATAATTTTATTGGCTATAAAATAAGGTTAATTTAATGTTACAATAGGAACTTCGTTCTCTTTCGGAAAGTTGATTATATAAATTCTCTTTATTTCAGTAAATGGATTTATGTATATAATTAAATCAAAAAAACTCTACCTTTATTGATTTTCTAGGAAAATTTCTGCCAATTTTCTGAGAGCTTGGTAGCCCAGTGGGTAGAGTGCTGATTTGCTGTACCGAAGATTTTGGGGTCTAATTCTGCTGAGGCAGATTAATTATTTAATCTGTTAACAGACACGGTTGGACAATGTAATAACTGACGACCCTCCTGGTGTTCACTCAGTCTCTGTTAGATGAGTATCCTTAATTAGGGAGAAAAACATGCGATTGAGTGTGGACTAAAATCACCTCCCTGCAAAACGATTGTCCTAGAAATAGTAAAATCTTTAAAATTTATTGAACCTAAGACCCTTCATGGGTTGTTACATATACTATGGGTGCAATACATTTTTTAGGAACATTTCTTTTAGAATACTAGCCAATCATACCGTCATACTCAAGGTACTTAGCATGTTAGTAGCAGATTCGGGTATTAAGATTTGTATTTCCGCCTAGTGTTTCATTCAGCCAGATCATCTTAAATATATATAACTGGCTGAATAGCTTCTTATATTTGCATTTTCGCTTTGTAAAATTATTAGTTAAAATCGGGTACCAAATAGTGAATTTAGAATTTCGTCTACCGTTTTAACACTGAGTGTATTATATCGATAAGTATTATATGTATATCGATTGTATGTAGTTATGAGATAAAACGTTTATCAAAGACACGACACACGCCCCTATATTTAAATAAATATTATCTTAGTCTATATTTAATTAAATTAGTTACAAAATTTAAAATTTATATAATTTTTATAAATATATTTTTGATGGAATGCAATAAAATAGTGTATTTTTTGAAGGAAAATTAAAATATACCTTATGATTTGTTTAGTTTATATCTTCGCAGCGATTATCCGAAACTTCATTATTCAATTATAACATTACTTTACTGATTTTATAGTAATTGTTCAATATATTTATATTTATCGTATTATTAATCATGGTAAGGTTTGTAGAACTAACATGTGTGTAAAATTTATTATGAATAACGAATGTGTATGTACTTGTGTCCTTTTCTATGTATATATTTATACATATTTAAAAATGTTTTATAAAAATATAACTAAAAAAAGAGTCATAATATGTTCCTAATATATGAATATTATGAAAAAGCACATCGAACACGCCCCAGTGTACCTTTGGTCATTAACATCTAGTACTTATAAAGTATTAACAATAAGTTAGTGATACAGGATTATGTAAATTAATGCTTTATTACAAAAGAGAAAAAATATTGTGTTAAAGAATTTTCAAATTATTATTTTGTGCAAAATGTTACCATATGAAATCCATTTTTTATTGCCTCTCTGTCACATGTATGCCTCATCTAGTTTCATGTTCCCTCCTATCTGAATTACCCAGAGCTATTTCAATTTGTTAAACTAATATTTTGGCGTTCAAGGCATCCTTCCCAGGATTTCCGAGCATCGAAACAATAATAATATTTTGTAGTGTTATCATTTATTACCAACTCCTGAATATTCACCGAACTAATAAGGGCCTATTAAAAACATTAACTGACTTATCATTAATAATAATAATAACAACTGCAGAATCAATCCAGCATATTACACACAGGTTCTTGCTGGCAAAATGGCAGTACTTGCTGAGACAAAATGGCTAAAATTATACACCAGGAATTGGCCATGCAAATTTATACAGTGGACAAGACCTACCCTTACAGGTACAGACCTCAACCAATTATTGATAAAAGGCACCTCAAGCTTTATTAGGACCAGGCCATCATAATTGATCACACAATTCCTCGCAACAAGCCTGATATTTAGCCGATTCTAAAAGAAGAAATATTATGTGAATAAAGTTGAAATAGGAGTACCAGCAGATGATAACCTCCACAAGGTGGTCGCTGACAAAATTAGGAAATATCTTAAGTCCTGACCTGAAAGAGGAATTGAAGCAATTTATAAGCTTCATAATGCAATGCCTACATATATATAAAGAGTTTTATTCCTTGAATTTGACAATTTATAATTTTGTAACAATATTACTTAATACATGTTGAAGTAAAACAATTTACACTGCAAGTTGAATTATCATAATAAATGAAATCTATAATATATTTATAACAGTAGGAAAAAGAAAAAAAAACCTACACACAATAGAAAAATAAAATAAAATAACAGTAAAATAAGTATAATATTTGGTAGTAAAATAAACGATTTTAGTACATTTTTTTTTCCATTTAAGGAATAAATTCGCTTATAATTGATAAATTATTATAATGTAATAAATTAATTATATTTATTCTAATAGTATATGTCTAGAAGATATTTATTTATATAAGTTCATAATTTGTCGAATTGAGTTCAACTTTTTCTCAAGCTTATTGAGTCTTAGTATAATATCTACATAAAAAATAGAGAGAATCCACAAATGATACAAAATAATTTTTTTCACAAACGGACTCACCCCCAAGCCTTGAATAGTAGGCACACTGCCCTATTCACTGAGAAAGCCCTTGTATGTATATATAAAATAAAATAATGTAAAAAAAAATGTATATATAAAATAGCCCTCCTACATATGTATATATAAAATACTTCGGTATATTAGGTATATAAATAAATTTTCGCGATAAAAAACAGAAAATATACTTTTATTTTGTCGGAAAAAACAACAAAAATGCTCCCTTGAATGATATGATTTGGGAACAGGTGGCAATGTATACAAGATCATTTTTATATAAGTATTTTATGTGACGTATCGAGACTTTTTTTCTCACTTTCATGCCTTAAGAGTTCTTAATTACATACTAGTCAAAATATAAAATTTATACTTGTACGACTCGAAGAAAGCGTTACTAACAGTTAATAAACATGTATTCCAAAGAATCCATTTGGAATATTTACAGTGAAAACAATGAGATATATAATTGACTAAAAGCCTGTTATTTTCACCGTTAGGGCATGAATATGAGAACTCTCCTTACATTGAAACGTCTTGAAATGTCGCCAAGAAAATTTATATAACTAAATTTATGTGCCATTTTTGAATGGGTTATGGTTTATATTTTACTAATTTAATTAATTTTTACTATAATTTTTCGTAAATGTAAATATTTATAAAACATAATGGGTTATAGGATAAATTATAGTAATTTTATATAATATTTTATGATGCAAATGAGTTATTATTACAATATTAATAATCAAAAGTATATATTCTATTTTAAACTCAAATACAATATTTCTTATTCTCAGTTTTCCTACTGACGTTTCCTCTTATTGTTACAAAATGTTTAATAGAAAACTATCGTATTTCAAATTTCAATACGAAGTAATATGATATTATTGAGATTTATTATACTAAAATAACCTTGCCCAATTAAATTTATATTTATCTATATGTTGAACAACCTGGTGGATTTCTTATGTTTTATATTTAACTCAGTTTTTTCATGATATACTTTATATATTTTATAAAGATACACTTTATGTATTCTAAGACTATAATATATCTTCATATATTCCAAGAACGTATTTACTTTCCTAGTTAAACTTAACATATTTTGACAAGATTGCAGATTTACATCTTGTATAGATAAAAAACTGAAAAAGATTAATTTTCAAGATAAATTTGATTCTTCTATCCTTTATTTTCTTTCCATTTGACTATATTGTTTTACATCATATTTATTTTTTGTTCATTTCATTATTAAATTTGTAAAGTACTGGAAGGTAAGAAAAGGCTTTTAGTTTATATAAAGTATTATATTTAAGTGTAATTTGTAAATAATTGAAATAAATCTAAAATTGTTAAAGTTGAAAAATGACTCGAGTTGATAATATATTAAGAGATAATGCATAATAATTATTATAAATGAAAAAATAATGTATTGGGAGTTGTTTATATAATATGTATTTTTATCTTATGATTAGTTTTAACTTTCAACAGGTGTTTTTTTTTTTTTTAATTTTTTAAATTTTGGAATTCTGTAAGTTAGAGACAATTTTTCAGCTTAGTCGGTATTTTTATGTGTGGTGGGTTTTTATATATTTTTTGGATTGCTAGAAATATATATTTGTTATGACAAAAATTGATAGAATAGCACAGTATTGGCTGTTTTCATTATAATGGGCTAAAAAAGGAACGTTTCAGTTGAGATGTCTTTTTTGTCATTGATGATCTATTTCATGAGTCTTCTTCGGATATGTTGACAATTAATTAATGCCCAATTAATAAAAAGGACCTCATCGATGGTCAATTATTACCATTCTCATCTACCTACGGTAATTGGAACATTAATAAGCGAGGGGAACCCCCAGTTACAGTTTATATTTACTAATCGACGTCTTTTTCAGGCATCAGTCTTCGTCAGTCAGTGGAGGAACCATGAGCTACCACGAAGAGATCACGGACTCAGACGTTCTCGACGGACTGAGCATAAGCTACCTCAAGTTCTTCGGCTTGTGGAGTGTCATCAATGGATATAGGACGACCGGGAAGAGAAACGGGATAATGAAATTCAAAATGTTCATTACAATGCTTCTTTCTATCCCGTACATAATCTGCCAATACATGAGTTATTTCCTGATTGAGGTAGATTTGCAGAAAGCCACGTTTTTGAATCTGCATTCTCTGCCCGCCTTGCAGATATGCTCTAAGCTACTGGTGTTCTGGTTCCGTATTGACAACATATGTAGGTTGTACAATCTGATAAGGAAGGATTTCCTGACTCTGCCTGAACACAAGAGAGAAGAGGCTAGCCGTATTTACAAGAAGATTACAAGGACTTCTAACATGTTGTGCAAGGCTGCGTTCATCGTCAACTCCAGCATCGTTGCTCTGTATATCATCCAACCTGGCATATCCGTGGACTACATACTCTACCATACCGGGAACATGGCAGCCGTGAAGGGAGGAAGACAGAAGATAATGCACGGTTGGTATCCTCTGCCGATTGACAAGTCTCCTTATTACGAAGCCATTTTCGTTTTCGAGACCATGTTGATAATCTGGGACGGGATACTTCTTGCAGTGTACGACAGCCTTTATTACCAATTACTGATGTGCCTCTACGCACAGTTTACGGTTCTAGGTCTTCACATGTCCACTTTGAAAGTAGTCGCTAGCCAGGACCCGACGAGTTCAGTCAATGATGGTAGCTCTCCGATCTACAAAGAACTATATAAAATTATAAAAGATCATAAGAAACTTATAAGGTATTGGATAATTCCGTTATGATTATAATTATATAATTTAAAAAAAATATTATTAATTTCCAGATAATAATTTTAAAATATTTAATATTTAATAATATTATTAAATTCCATATTCAATCTTTACAAACACCAGAAATGTTTATTGTATTATTTTGAGTGCGTTTGTTATTCTTTAAATTAAAACTAAAACAATCTCATGAATAGGATAAGTATCTTTTCAATTTATGCTATTTAGTAATGTTAGAATTACATCTATTTGATGTATCGAAATTTATTACCAGATTATTTATACGTTTTTTGATGAATATTTTTAAAAAATGAGGATATTTTTCAATTTCGGTTTTCTACCTAATTATTCGTGGTATATTATTTCGTCCTGAGGATTCTACTTAAGAACAAAATGATTATCAGATATCTATCTCATAAATTAACTGAAAATGAAGTACGAGCCTCAGGACCACAATAGTATCCTAAGGATAATTGGTTACAGAAAAATAAAAAGAAAAAATAGGAACATTCCTGAAAAATATACAAAATTTGAACGTCAAAATTCTTGTACGACTCTGTTATTTTACATTGTGGACTCTTAAAAGGACAGTTTGTTGTTTTCTATTTAACTTGACTATAAAAAAAAAAAAGTGTACCACTACAACCAGTGACCGGGTCTCTGGTTCAGTACATGTTAGAGAACGTGCTGTTTCATGGACAACGGTTCTGCAGCGAGGTGATTACCCTAGACCAGGCTCAACCGCTGGATTGGCCCCCCTTATTTTGGGTACCCTATTTTCATAACATTTTACAGAGGCTGGCTGAGCCCCAGGAGGGTCATAGATCCCATATGATCCATCTCCGGCTACAAACAGACTAAATAAAAGTCTTGCCTGCAGCGGATTTCCACCATGGGAACACAGAGCTCTACCACTGAGCTACTTTGCTCCATAATTTCACTATAAAAAACTAATTTCTTTTCTCCTACCAGCATTACTGAAGAAAACAACCTAATACCTAATAATAGGAATCTAGATATTGTACTAGTAGTCAGAATTTAGTAATATATTTTTCTTCCATTTTTCTTATTGAGACCTTATAAGTAAGATCAGATGATCCTATTTTTTTCGGTTTGCAGCTCCCCAAATAATCGGATTATTTCCGCGGCGCCCTTAATATTTCAGATATTTTTCTAAATTTTTGATTTTCTTAAAAACTGGATAACTTTTCTTTTGAAAAGCGATTACCCATTTTACAGAAAAAAAGATTAAAAACAGATACTTCCTATTTTTCTTGGGATTATGTTTAATTTCAACTGTCTCGCTAATATCCATATTGTGACTGGACAACCACCGTGTGGTCAGATTAGTTGAAAAATAAATTTAAATAAATATTTGGAATTCAGTCAGCATACACGATTGTTGGCGCGATAATTTAAGAATTGAAACTCTAAAAAATTCCTGAATCGTTTAATTGAATATTCCGCGGCCTTCTTATGACGGCAACGCGATGCAAACTTTGGGGATCACTGGGCTAGACGGATTAAATAAATTCAGATTGTTATTTCAATCTTAATTAAATAATTATATGCTTTTTTATAAGGAGTAAATATTACCAAATTAATCTTTATATTGGTTTATAATCATAGTTTGTATTTTTTGGCTTATATTAATGATATACAAAGGAACTATTCAAAATTTCTGGTCTTTTCCGTTTAATCTCCTCATCTATTTAAATTTTAAAATAAAAACAATGTTATGAAAAAATTAACTTCATTTAATAACTCTTATTCTAAAGACCAAAATGTAGATATGTGATTTATTATAACCTCAAAAATATTTTTGATATACCTCTGCCTTGACATAAATTCACACAATACGAGTCCAGGATCTTTTAGTTCCTGTCTCTACCTTATTTCTTCTTTTAGGATGCAGCCCATAGTGACTCAATTGACTGCGTGTGCACTCCAGTGCAGTCCATAAGTCAGACATGATAATACTTTGAGGATGAATGTATCCTTTAATGCATGCTAATATAGCGTGTTTGCATTCCTGTTCGGCACTGCCATAACTGAAGCATTATTTTTTCCCCGGCATATCCCACCGAAAACTCACTGTTGTGGATATACTATTGTATAACTTAATTTTTTCATATTGGGATTGAACGAAAATGACCCATTGTTTCAAAAGTTCCAATAAATACGTCTTAGAGATTCATTTATGCTTGTACTATTGGACTACCAATATTTGTATTTATCTAATAGAATTTATCTAAGACGTACTAATAAATTGTCGTTACTGTGAAAATACAAACATTTTTGAAATTTCAAAGGACCAAAATGAATATTTTTTGGAAATTAAAAATGAAGTAAAATATAAATATACGAGAACCTGTTTCTAAGAGAAACTAAAAAAAAAACTACATTTCAGTATATGTTTGAAATTCGTTACTTATTTAGATATTTTTGTATTTTTTTTTCAATATTTGCTTGGTTTTTTGCTACTTGACATTGTAATTTGCCTACATATGTAATTATCTATTGTTTCTCTCTCTCTACTTATTGTTATCTTATTTTTATATTATGTTATCTATGTTCTTTTCATTTCTTGTACTCTATTTTTGTTTTATTCTTTAAGTGTTATTACTGGAGGTAATTAGCAATTTTTTTTTCATTAATTCTTTTTCATTTCTTAATTTTTTGTATTAATTAATTAAATGTAATCACATTATACTCTAGGACATAATAATACCCTGCAAAGAAACCCGTATTGTTATTCTAAAGTGACTTGTCCCACAATAAATAAAGACTTTATTATAATAATTTAATAATATTTAATTATATTTATATCATTTTAGCTACGCCAATGAACTCAGAAGTATCTACAACCCTCTAGTAACTATCATACTTGGAATGGGTATTTTCGTCTTGATTATAGCTGTTTTTCAATTTTTATTTGTGAGTGAATATTAATAATGTATAGTTAAAATTATTATATTATACAAAATTATAAATTATATTATAATTTATTTATAATTATTGTTTACAGGGTGGTACAAGAAGTGCAATGTTCATATTTAGGTCCTTAATGTTTTTGATCTATCAAGGAATTGAAGTCTCTATGTTCTGTTTCGGTTCTTCATCCATTGAGAAGGCGGTAAGTCATGGATGCTATGTGCAATCTTAAAATAAATTAAATTTTTAATAATGTGGCAGAAATAATAATTTTAAAAATATTTATCATTTAGAATAATTCTTTATAAAATTTTCAAGGGTAAACATCCACATTCGCTTTGTTAAATGTCAATCACGATTAGAAAAATCAATCTTTTTTTTTTTATAACTTATAGTGCGCGCCGTTTCAGGCTTCTATAATATTTACTAGAAAAACGCTCTAAGCTCCCAATTAATTACAAAAGACTCTTATACATGACAATCATTAGACCCGATATTATTTAATATTATAATCGAGCATGACTATAAACGTGAAATTTTCAATGATTACTGAAAAAAAGAAAGAAATTTAGCCATTGTTCTGTCTGTATTTATATCAGTTCCACAATCATTTTTTGTAGAAGTGAACTAATTTTATCTTGAAATTCATATAACGCAATAATAATATAATAAAGGGAAAAAACTTGTTTGTGGTTTATTAGTCACAACATCTCATTAGATAGTTACCTTTTTAGTCACTTTACGAACAGTAGAGGAATTTAACTTAAAACAGATTTTCAATACTCATATATGATGTAAAACTTCGGACAATGTCATTGTAAATCGGACAATGTTACAGTGTAAACCTTAAATTTTTCCTATTAAGGTTAAACTAGGATAGGGATCCTTAAGGTGCACCTGTGACAGCACAGACTCGTGTAAGTCTCCTCCGAAGGACGCCAAACCAAGGATTTTCTACCCCCTTTAAAAAGTCCTAATCCCACCCACTGGGCTGCGAACCCACGTCCTTAAGCATTGAATGTTTTTACGACTTTATATATATTTTGTAATAAGTAATACATACTAGCATGATTACAAAAAAATGATTTCAATTTTTAGTATTATCCAATTTCTCTTATAATATCTTTCCAATATCTTTCTGAGTATAATTATAATGTTATTTAGAGTTACTTCTGGACACATATAGTGTCCACATCAAATTGTTTAGATGGGTATAATAAAAATATCTTAGTTTTCTAGAACATATAAATTATATTATACTTACTTAATTATGCAAGTTTTAAGTGGAAATAAATTCTTTATTATTGATTTTAATGTTATCTGTAATAAAACGAACAAAATGCAGATCATTTAGCTAATTCCTTTTCGCAGACAGAGCTCAGACCTACAGTTCGCCATTTACAGTAGTGATTGGTACAAAGCAGATATTAAGTTCAGGAAGACCGCACAGATGGTGATGATCAGGGCCAAGAAAGGAGTGACTCTAACAGCTCTCGGGATGTACCCTGTAAATGTGGAAACGATAATGTCTGTAAGTTAAAAGTTATGAAGCTTTGATAACTATATAATAATAATTATCAATACATTTATATAAATATGATGTTTCACATATATTAATGATAGCCATGATGATACTATGATTCCGAAAAATAATCGAAACAAATAGGAATTATATAAAAAAAATGTATTTAGTAAAATATATATTACTATCTTGAATTGTCCTGCATCATACATCGTAATATATCTATAGAATTTTTCTTTGAAACATATCGAAACTGCGTCCAAGATCCTATTATAAATGATAAAACATCAAAATTAAGCGATATTTTAATCTTAATTTAAAAGTTTGTTTATTCCCTTCACTTCACTTTATGCTGCTGAGGCTAATCGGACTATGCTGCAGCGGGAGTCCTAAATTGTGCCTATCCAAGTATAACTAGGATTGTAATCACATCACATTTGTAAAATATACGGTAAAAAAAAAATCTGTACAACTACAACTCGTGAACGGGTCTTGGGTTAAATACATGGTAGAGACTGTACTGTTTCATAAACAACGGTTCTGCACGGAGGTGATTTGTCCTAGATTAAGCTCAACCACCAGATTTCTCCCCTTACTTTGGGTACCTTATTTTCATAACATTCTATAGAGGCTGGGGGAGCCCCAGATAGATCCCATATGACCCATCTCCGGCTGCAAACAGACAAAATAACAGTTTCGCTTGCAGCGGGATTTGAACCAGAATTTCCGGCTTGGCAACTCGGTGCTCCACCACGGTTAGAACAAACCTTTTTATATAATAGAAATTTATATATATAATAGCCTTGATTCCATAAGTATTTCACGTTTTATTTTATAATGAAAAAATGAAGCATCCATGTTCCAATTAAAAATTATTATTTTTTAATGAATAGGAAACAACAACTAAGAATTTTGACTGAGTTACACGTGAATTATATGTTTTTATTACTCATGTATTAATGACTTTGATGACAGTGGATGGATTTTAATTCGCTTTTTTACAAACTATATAAACAGTTTACAATATCTACCTTACTTAATTTAACATTTGACTTATCTGTAACAGTGGATTTTAAAATAACTTTTAATATATAGTGCATCCATGAATTCCGTAAATGAAACTAATTTGAATAAATCTCCTGTTTTGCCCTTTCAAATACATATTTAGAGTTCACCGCGTTACTTTGAAGCGCAGCGGGTCTGCGGTTTTCAGAATTGAAGGGACAAAACAGCGCAAACTAGATTTTGTTTATTCATTTACCGTCAATTTTATTCTGCTGTGACTAATCGTACGATGCTGTAGGAATCCAAAATGTTAACTATGCAGTTATAATTAGTACAGGCATCATTAATGAGCACATGATACCGCACTGGCTAGATATCACTATTTTACGTTACTTCTGAAGGGCAGCATAACTTAGGCTGCTTGCCGGGCTACAGACTTGGCCACAGTAGGTTGTTATGCTAACAACTACATCACCCTTTGGAACTATATAACTATTAACTCTTATATGCCATTGTTATTATCAATGATTTATTACTACAATGGTGAAATATTTATTAGATTAATTAAATAATACATTTTCTTTAGAGCAATACAACCTGTGAAGGGCCTGGGGTTCAGAACATGGTAAGGACTGTACTGTTTCATGGACAACGGTTGTGCAGGGAGGTGATTTGTCGTAGATCACACACAAGTGCCAGATTTTTTCTCCATTTTTGGGTACCCATTTAAGAGGCTGGGTGAGCTCCAGGAGGGCCATAGATCCTTTATTATCCATCTCCAGCTGCAAACAGACTCAATAAAAGTCTTGCCTGCAGCGGGATTTGAACCAGGATTTTCGGCATGGCAACTCAGTGACCTACCACTGAGCCACTCCCTACCAAATCGTACAAATGTTTGTTCAATTGTTCAGCAAATGGTACTTAAGGTTTTAGTAGAGGTGTCCCGACAATATTCTATTGGAGTTAAGTTTGATACAATACTTTTTTTCTACTCAACAGAGTATAGGTATGAGTATTCTCTTAATATTGTTTTCAGATATATCGTTTTTGTAATTTTTTTTTTGTTATTTTAGATTTATTTTATAAATAAAATAAAATACAATCAATGGTCTGGGTGGAGGTGAACATTTTCTCTTATATAGGGAGAACTATTTATTTATATGGATAAAAATAAAATTATAATAAAATATAGTTTATAGGGAAAGAGCGGAGTGGCACAGTGGTAAAACACTGAGTTTCCATGCCGGAAATCCTGGTTCAAATAAAGCTGCAGGCCAAGACTTTTATTTAGTCTGTTTGCTGCCGGATATGAACCATACGGGATCTGGGAATCTCCTGGGCTCACCCAGCCTCTATAATATATTATAAAAATAAAGTACCCAAATTAAGGGGGGGGGAATCTGGCGGTTGAGCGTGATCTAGGACCAGTCACCTCCTTGCAGAACCGTTGTTCATGAATCAGTACAGTCTCTACCATCTACGCAGCCCCCGACCCGTTCAGGGTTTGTACTGGTACTGTTTTTTTTTTATAGGGAAAATGTCTTAATCATTTACTCCATTCTCTCTATAGTGTACTTGAATTATAAATTGATTTTTGACGATATTACACTCTCGATTTTTTTTTTTTTTTAAATGAAATTTACAACTGTATTATACCAATACAACAATTAAATATAATGAATGTATGCATTGACAAGACTAGCCATCTTCTTTTTAGACGCCTCGGAGAAATATCGGGAACTGATGAGGTTGCTAGGTTTTAAACTAGTGGATTTGAGTGGAAATTAAGTTTTTTATGGAAAGATTGATATTGGATTCGGGCGAAATCGGCAACAAATGGGACATTAAGGTCACAAAGGATTACTTAGTTTGTAAAAAAGTAAGGAGAATTGAGGATTTTGTGTAACAGCTTACAGATACCAGGAACAGTGGCTTTGTGATTTTCCAATTTTAGCAAATATTTATAATTTAAATGATCTTGCACGACAAAAGACTAAACAAAATATAATTCTTCGATTCGTTGCTTAGCAAAAAAATATGGATGATAATAATGGATGACATTATACGATAATGATAAATGATATGATATGATATAATGGATGATAAAATATTACATTAATAATATTGATGTGTTTATATAATAGAGAGAGATGCTTCTTTATTGAACTTCGAAAATAAATCATAAAAATAAATTTCTAAGCGTTTTTTTTCATGATTACTATTTAAAAGAATAATGATTGAGTACATTGCTTTAATATTTATTTATATTACAGATTTTGCAGTTTACGTACTCAGTCACAGCTCTGATGTCACGAATGGCTGAATAAAATATTGTTAAATGTTTTGAATTATTAGAAAACTTGGTTATACTGAGATTGCAATAAAATACGTTTATTCTTGTGTTGTTAATTTTCCCTATTATCCTACAATATGTAGAATTGATATAAAATAAATTTATCGAAATAATTTTGGCATTATTCGAAAAAGTATCTTTTATCTGCTTATTAATTATTTAATAAGTAAGTAAGTAAGTGGTGTTAATGTAAATGAAGGAAAAACAAAATATTTAAAATCACCCAATAGCCAGCAAATGGAATGCTACAATTTTCAGATCGGCGAACATACTTTCGAAAGGACAGGCACTTTTAAGTACCTTGTATCTGTCATAACAGATGACAAAATCAAGAAAGAAGAAGTGAACGCGAGGCTGTCTGGATGTGACAAGTGCCTCCATGTCCTGCAAAAAACTTTGAACTTCAAAACTCTGAGTATACAAGCTAAAATAGCAGTGAATCCTGGTCATTGTTAGACGAATTTAAAAGGAAACACAGTGTATGAGAATGTAAAATACTCAGGAAGATATGATGGCAAACAAGAGAGAACGGTACGAGGCGATCAAGGAGGAATCGTGAGCTCCGCACAATTTATGTAAATCCAGACCTGGTATCGTTTGTAAGATAATACCGCCTCAGATGGCTGGGTCATGTGGAACGGATTCCAGAAACAAGGATGCCAAGACACCTGTTATACGGAAGCACTGGAGGGAACTTTGTTCTACGCAGTACTTTCCGAACATAAGGAGAAGTTCATTACATACATTAATTATTATAAACTTTATATTATAATTTCAATTTGTTTTTAGGTGAATAGAAATTTTTAGTTTAGAATGAGAATGGGTTGTGAATGAGCTGGCTACATATCCTATATTAATAATATATATAATCGTGTCAGAAGGCATTTAAAAAAAAAAAAATCCCTCTTCTACACCTTCCACAAAACTTTTTAAATATTTTTTGTTCGCAATACCCAACATGATATCTAACTTATTTTCGGATGCAAAAGAATATTGTTGGCATTAGTCTAAGGTTTCAAGGTATTAATTTAGTTTAGAAAAAATATAAAAATTACTACCAGACTATTGGTCATATATTCAAAATACTCGTAGATAGTTAGGTATTCTATAAGTTCTCTGGACAATCATTAATCGTATAAATAATCCTAAGAACATGATATTGAAATGCGTAATATAATTACATACATAAAATTAAATTCTTACAAGTACATATTCCTTCAGATTTTTTGGTGTTCACTGCTGAAACTTTTTTTTTTTATATTTCTGCAGTGATCTTCTTTCTTTTTTCATGGCTCTACAGCCCATCTAGGCATCCCCCCCTCCCCCCGGGTTCCAGAGTAAAGAACACCGAACACTGTCATCCTTGGAACACACATACTTATATGCACTTATACTTACATTAATACACATATACACACAATGACTAACAGTACTTAGGGTTATCGTCCCAAGGAAGCCACTCCGGATAGAGGAGCACATGCAGAGGCTCTGAGGAGGCAGCCCCTCCACTGGATTTCGCCGCTGTGGACCTATAATTTATTCTCTTTAAGCAAAATTATTTAGGGTAAGAGAAATAAAACCATTTTCTAGTCATTGTTTATTCTCAATTTTCACTGATTCATATTCGAGACGTTTCGACACTATGGTGTCATTTTCAATCTTTTTTTTCCTGCATCTTTTAAAAAATTTTCTTTAATTTTTTTTTCTTACATGGTCAATAAGTCTAAAAAAGTTTTGTAAACAAAAATAAATTAACAATAATCACATTAATATACATAATTTAACATAAAATGTCCAAAAATAACTCACTATAAGCATAGATACCTGGAAAGTCATTTTTTAAAAATCCTTGGGAGATCATTAGTCCTCCATGGTCAATCAAATAATATTACATTAAAAGATGCAGGGAAAAAAAAGATTGAAAATGACACCATAGTGTCGAAACGTCTCGAATAGAGTGAAAATTGAGAATAAACAATGACTGGAAAATGTTTTTTATTTCTCTTATCCTAAAAAAGAAGAATTAAATCCAGTTAAAAAAAAATTATAAGAATGAAAAAAATTTTTATGAAACGAAGATACTGAAGAAGTTGTACTGAAGGACTGGCGTAAACGTATCGAGTAATGCTGTATGCTACTAAACTGCATGACACAAAAGCGTTGCAGGACTGTATTAATGGTGGAGATCGATGTTTTTACAAAAAAAAAATATGTTTACCAAAGATATTGGCATTTTTAAATATTGACTAATACGTTAAATTAAGCATATTGTTTAAGTTAAAGATATAATAATAATTTAAGATTCCAACCTCCTTGCCTAACGCCTGATCACTTGTAACCACTATAGTGGTCTCTTCTATAAATTTCTTTCTTCTTTACGTAAAAAAATAAATACCATTACGACTATACAATGGTTTTAGTACATGGTAGAGATTGCATGGTTTCTGATCCAACCGCTGTTAAGGTCACTCTTCCACAATGTTTCTCCCAGTTAAGTGTAATTTTATAATAAAGGCTGGTTGAGCCCAGAGAAAGATATTACCCCGATATCTTCAGCACAGGAAGTCATCACTCGTACTCGATTACACCTTTTCGCTGATTAAGATACCAAAGTATTATCTATTACTATTATATATTGGGGAATATATCTTTTTTTATTTTTATTTTTTTAACAGGAATTCCCACATTGGGTTTCCTTAACCTAGTGATTGGATGGCTTCCTTCCATAATGTCCTATCTAAGGTCCATTCTTCCCGTAGAACATAACCCATCATGGATTCCTCCACTTCGTTAATCCAGGTCTTCCTCGTCTTATTGTTCCCCTAATTTTCCACTGATGAACTACTTTGGGCAGTCTGGGTAGAATTATTCTTTAATCCTTCTATTTCAATTTAAAAAGTTATAATGCTGTATTTTAATAAAATAATTATTAAATTTTTTGGCAAGTGTGGAGAACAGCTGCGCCTTCAATGAATTATGCGACTATACAGCATGACCTTACGGTATTGCCGAACTGTATTGACTAGCGCCGCACATTCGCTTACCTACTTTAGTGGAATGTATATTCTTATTAAAAATTGTATTTAATAATAGTAGATTGAAAAAAGTATTTTTTAAATTATGCCTATGCCTTACTATGCCCATTCTGGAAATTCCCGCCGCTCTTCTCCAGTAGTCCATTTCTGTGGTTAGCAGTTTTTGCTGAGGTTGCTTTTCAACGTCCAAGTTTCTAATCCATATGACATAATGCTAAGTAATAAACCCTTATATATATATTTTTTTTTTAATGTTTCTATTCCATAATACCTAGTTGAACATTGATATGGTTTTTTTACCATCTGACGTTTTTAATATTATGCTTGAACTGCCTACCCACTGAGTCTAAAATAGCATATATTTCTTTATTTAATGTAAAAGTATATATATTTCAAGTCATACATTCGGTGGTGACCTGTGGTCTAGTGGGTAGCGTAACAAACTCCCCAAGCCCAAGATCGCGGGTTCGTACCCCGGCAGGTGGCCCTAGGATTTTTTAAAGGGAGTAAAAAATCCTTAGTTACACCGTCCTTCAGAAAGGACATTAGACGGGGGTCCTGAGCCTGTACGATGTCAGGTACTCGTTAAAAATCCCGATCCTATTATAACCTGGATAGGTAAAATTTAGTGCTCCTAAAGTAGCATCATCCGATTAGCTATAGTAGCATAAAATTACGAGTACGTTAAATGAACAAACAAGTCATAAATTGATTTTTTCTGACAAACCTAAACAATAATGTTAAAAATAAAATGAGACCATTAGACTCTAATTTATGGGTGCAGGCTTAATGAGTTTTTCGGTGAATCAATTTTTAGGGAGAATTATTAAAACCATTAAACTCCTACTATGCTTAATTTTAACGTTTTGGACATTATGAAAACTATTTATCTAAAACGCATCAAATGATAATTTATGAATAACCATTGTTTTATTATACCTACTGTGTATTGTATTAAAATTATCAGGTTATTTATATTTAATGACTTTTATTTACCTACTGTTTATTATTCATATAACATTATTATTCAACTCCATTACATATTGTGTTCTTTTTATGGTTTAAATATATATTAGTTTTAATCAGTTATTTTAATTTTGTTCTATATGATCCTGAACCACATAATATATTAATCCATTTAGTAATTCGGCGCTACTATTCGATTTCGATCTTGTGCCGCCGACATCCAATTCCTCACACCTAACATGGACCCTAACATCAACAGCCACACTATCACTACATCGAAGCAGAGATCTTCCTCTACTTCTTGATGATTATGTCGCCTCTGTTATTATTTTCTTTGGCAGATCATTCTCGCTCATCCGAGCAACGTGCCCTTCTAAACCTACCGGGTTTCATAAACTGGACCACATCTGATTCTTTGAGCTCCTCGTTTGTTCGGCGTCACCATATATATATGGTCTACCTTCATGGTTCCAAAGATTTTGCGCAGAATCATCATCTCAAAAGTTTTCCAACTCTGTTCACCAGATTTAGAAACAGTTCACGTTTTTTATCCATATAAGAGAATTGGCCAGATAATTGTTTCGTATATAAGAATTTTGGTGTCCTTAGACAAAGCACGGCTCCTTAAGTATGAACTGAGACCATAATATCAGCTGTTGATGGTGAAGACTCTTCGTTTTATTTCAGTGTCTATTACGCAGTCATGGGTTACTTTTATTAACTGACCACAGTCTGCATTTCATATCGAATTACTTAACTTAAGCTTTTCCAAATAAATTTATCACAATTGAATCTGACGGTTTTTGCACAATTCCAGTGCCCCCCTTTCCCAGCCGAGTCACTGGTATTGGAACGCCAATTGAAGTTAGGGCATTACATTGGTAGATATACAAGAAAAACCTGTACCACTAAAACCCGTGAACGGGTTCAGGTTCAGTACGTTAGTACAATAGAGACTGTACTGTTTTATATACAACGGTTTTACAAGGAGGTGACTTGTCCTAGGTCACGCTCAACCGCCAGATTTTTCCCCCTTTTTTTGGGTACCCTATTTTTATATCTTTTTATTGAGGCTAGGTGAGCCCCAAATGGGTCCTAGATCCATTAGTAGATATATGTTTAAGCAAATGTGTAAACATGATCAGAATGTCATCAAAGATTAATTATAGTAAAGCCTATTTTATCTGATTTGAAAGCATATTAATTTAATAAAAAACTCTCCGACAGTTAATAGTTATAACTTTGGAAAAGAAAGGGATAGATAAATTTAATATATAATATATATATATATATATAAAACTGATAAATAAATATTATTATTATTATGAATTGCTATAATGCAAATACATAGTAATTACCTGCATCTCAGTTGAGACTATCTCAGGGTGGCATCCCATGTTTATTTTATGAAAAAAAATATTTTGATGAATCTTTTAATTTTACAGGAGAACACTATTTGGTTCAACTCAGGACAGCTAAGACAGCCAACGATTATTAGTAACAATAAGTAACGATAAAATTACTTAAGAGTTTTTGAGATACAAACGAATACGTGTCTCTAAAAATCTTAAATCGATGGCAGAACAAATATTTTAAGTTAAGGAATATTTTAGATTATATCAATAAATGTTCTAGCACTTGAACAGTCTAGGTAATTCCTCGTGTTATTATCAACATAATTCATCCATTAAATAAGCAAATATTTAATTTTTAGTTCGTAGCCAATGATTACAACCTGTTTATTTGTCTAATTGTTTATAATTATGAAACGTTTAGTATCAGTACACAGGTCATTAAAAGAACAGCTGAAGATGATATCACTTTATTCCAAGTTCTTTATTTTTTAAAGTGATTATTAGTCTAGTACAAACCTACCGAAGGATATATTTTTTATTCGATTATTACGGTTCAAGTATTTTAAAAACTCAAATTTTGAGCAGAGAGGATGGGGATTGTTTTCTGGGTTGTTTAAATTGATGATAATCACTGATAACACAATAAAACTATTTCTATACTTTTTTGATGTGTAGAAAAAAAATAAAGAGATAAAATAAGGTTAGATCAGCTTTTTTTTTTTAAATAGATAGGAAATGTGACGGGGTTTTCATATAATTTTGATGTAATTGAAGAATTTTTGCGCTATAGGATATTGTATTTTGATTTTTTAATAGACGCTTGCAATAATTTACTAAGGATATTTATACAGATATCATATGAAAATATATTTACATTTTACAACAGGTAAAATGAGTTTTTATCTTTCATTGAATATGAAACTACAGATGAGATAAGAAATAATTTATCCTAAGAAGAGACCAATTGAAGATCAATTATTTGTAAACTCATCTGCGACGTTTAATTGGAACATTAATAAGCCAATATAGTCGTTATGTCAATTTCTTATTCTGGTTCCTGGAGAACCATCAGTTCTGGTTTGAGAGCCGACCGACCATGAGCTTTCAGTCTATCATCGAAGACTCCGATATCATCGATGGTCTAAGTGTCAGGTACCTCAAGTTCTTCGGACTATGGAAGGTCATCAACGGCTACAGGTCAACAGGGAAGAAGAACGCCATAATTAAATTACAACTACTTGGTACAATTTTACTCGCAACTCCTTATTTGACTTCTCAGTTTATGAGCTACTTCGTGATCGAAGTAGACATAGAGAAGGCTACAATACTGAACCTGAACGCCATACCAGCATGCCAGATGTGTTGCAAGATTTTCGTTTTCTGGTTCTGCATGGAGAGTCAGTGCAGGCTTTATAACTTATTACGCAAAGATTTCCTGCAGATTTCGAAAAGTAATGTTGCAGAAGTGGCAGAGATTTACAAGAAGATCAGTAAATCCTCGAATTTATTTTGTACAATTACCTTGGCTGTCAATCTCAGTATATTACTCCTGTATATAATTTATCCTGGTATACCGATCGACTATATCCTTTACCATACTGGCAACATGGCGGCTATCAAAACGGGAAGGAAGAAGATACTTGGCGGTTGGTATCCTTTACCGATGGGTGAAACTCCGTACTACGAAATCCTTTATGTTTGTGAAGCTATATTCCTTTGTTGGGGCGGGCTTTTTCTACAAGCATATTTCGTCCTGTATTATCAAGTCCTGATGTGCCTTTATGCACATTTTTCAGTCCTTGGTTATCAAATATCTTCATTGAAGGTTGATCATAATAGGAGTACGAAAAAGGAATGTTTCAATGACAAATATATGGAATCAAATATTTATAAAGAGCTTTATCAAATTCTAAAAGACCATCAGAAACTTCTAAGGTAAACTATATTATAAATTTTATAAATAATAAATAAATAAATTCATTTGGTACAGTTCGTTTGGAAGGAAGTCGCCCCCTAATACGATCCCTAATAACGAAAATTGGAATTTAACTAGAGAAGTGTCTTGAAGTTTTCTTTTTCAGCTTTATCCCTGCCACTCGACTCACTGATAAAATGTTAACGAATATTTTTGTTTATAATAAAAATTAAGTTATAAGTACAAAGTCCTTTATGGAATTTATGTATTACTTCATAATTTCTTCAAAATAATTACAAAATGACTTTTTATCAAATTGAAATATATTTATTCGTTAAATAATGAATAAATTTACTTATGTTTCTTAAGTATCATGAAAATCTGATTGGCATAAAAGTGATATTAAAATATTACAAATAATTTATTCATATTTTTATCAAGAAAGCCATTGCTATTCGCTAAGTGATTATAGTTTTAAGGATTATTGTCATATTTAAAAAATTAAAGTACAGTAAATATACTAATAATTATACTCAGTCAATATTGAAAAACAAAATCTGACACTGTGAGATGCATATGCCGAAATATGCTCTTCATAATATATGCTTTCTCATTAGCCAAGCCAAAAATAAAACCTTTGAAATGAATGATATAATATACAATATTGATATAATATAATAAAGCTATAATATAAACATAGATTTACTTGCATCATTTTGTTTATGTTGTAGATATACAGAAGAACTAAGAGGTGTGTACAATCCACTGGTTACAATGTTACTCGGAATGGGAATTCTCGTTTTGATTATTGGTGCTTTTCAATTCCTTTTCGTAAGTCATATAATATAATTCGTAACAAGTGTATAAAAATCATATATATGGTTCTTAATATAAATTTAAACATCTACTTTTTTATTTGTCGAGTAAGCATATAACATATGTAACTATCATTAATAAAAACTGGAGTTTTAGTAAATAGTAGGGATGTAGCATAACATTTTATCCCATTCGAGAGGACGATTTTTTTCGAACAAAGTCCTCAGAAGCGATTTATTTTTCTTTATATTGCTCATTTTTAATAAAAAACATATTTACTATAGAAATCACCTAATTTGTCAGCGCATTAACATAAATAAGATGATTGCATACCGCGGTATGCAGCTGGCACCTCGGAAATTTTATTTGTGAGAAGCGGATTGAACACTGTGTATGCAATGTTAAGTAAAATGAAAATACATCATTAAAATATTTATAGAAATTAATTTCAAAAATAGTTAGGTTTCAATAATAAAGAACTGAATAAAACACAAAAACAATTTTTTAAAAGTAGTAAAATGTTAAAAAAAAATAAGTTTTTAGATTTTTTGGTACACAGTAAAAATATTGCCAAATTTTGTTTTCCTGTACTTTACAGATTTCATTAGTTTAAGAAAAATCTTATTTCGACGATTAGTTTACTCAGAATAACTAATAATTGCATATTACTGTTATTGTACGCCGTCTTATTGCCTCAGAAATCAATTGCACTCAATCAGTTGCAAAAGGGTAGAGCGATAATGCTGCTTTATATTAAGGCTTATTTATATAAAGATATATATATATTCCACTTCATGAAATGTATACTTATATATTATTTATGAAATATTAATAATATTGAATTTTTTTTACAATCTGTTTGTTAAGCCAATTTACAATCTGGATGCTCTAATATGAGAAATCGACAAATAGAAAAAAATAAAGTTTACATTTGAAAAATTAAAACACGGTATACTTTCGAAAATCCGACAGATTAATATGTGAACAGATATTACAGTAACCCTCCCCTATCAGACGAATTCACCTTAATAATTTTTAGGTAACAATATGGGTAAGATTATTAGTCCGACATATAAATTAAATAGAGAAGAAGATGATTATACGATCATAAAATATTCTGAAGTATTAAAAAAAAAACATTTCAAACTACTATGCAGATCCTCTTCAGGTTTCAAAGAATTAATGGTATAAAAGCGACATATAAAATATATATAAGATAGAATTTCGGAAATAATATTACGTAAAAAATAATAAAAAAATTATGTAGTAATTGAAACTGGATCTTGCAGTACTATAAAATAAAAATAAAAAATCTGAATATAAAGATAATTTATAACAAATATAGATCAAGTGAAGCATGGAATTATAGTATAAAAAAATAAATTTAAATTATCATATAATGAATTAACAGTAACAATTATATCCAGGGTTTTAATATGGGGAATGGAGTTGGTCAGCACTGAGTTGTAATGCAGGAAATCCTGGTTCAGATCCCGCTGCAGGTAGTTACTTTTATTTAGTCTGTTTGCAGCCGGAGATGGATCATATAGGATCTCGGACTCTCCTGGGCTCACACAGCCTCTATAAAATGTTATAAAAATAGGGTACCCAAAATAAGGGGCGGACAATCTGGCGGTAATCTAGGATAAGTCAACTCCTTGCAGAACCGTTGTCCATGAAGCAGTACAGTCTCTACCATTTACTGAACCCCAGCTTCCCCCAAACCCGTTCACGGGTTATAGTGGTACAGGTTTAGGTTTTAAGGTTAGGTTAGGGTTTTTGCAAAGGCGTTTATCTGCACTGGTTTTTACGCCATTTTCTTATTGTTTGTTATACTTCTTGTTATTGTTTTATGATAGTCGTTTTGATCCTGTGGGTGTTTGTCTATTTATTGGTATGTCCTAGATGCAATGTTATATAAGTTTATACAAAATAATTATTTAGTTTAAATTTCTATATTTTCTCGACCTCTTTTTTTTTTGTAATATTAACAGAATTATATAATGATCACAACTGAGGAATGATGCCTTTATTAGTTATATAACAAAACATCAAAAATTGTTTCCTCTTATGTTGTAATAAACATAAACTTAGATATAGTCTAAACAAATAAACAAAATAAAGAATACTTTAAATAATAGTACATTACATATTTTATATATATATATATATATATATATATATATATATATATATATATATATATATATAAAGTCTGTAATGTACTATAAATGTACGGAACATGCAGAACAATAAACGTCCTTCGCGTAGGGGTGTACTAGGGAAATATAGTAGTAGGGGGGTAAAGAAAAAAAAAAATATATATATATATATACACACATATATAATTTAGTCTTAGTATACATTATATAATTTAGTATACATATATATATATATATATATATATATATATATATATATATACATATATATATGTGTGTGTGTGTGTAACAGGATGTATAAAAAAATGACCGTATATTAAAATTGAAAACACAGATAAAATTAATACAAATTGATAAAACGGTCATTTTTTTTATACACCCTAATATATGTACAAACACGCACACACCTACTTGTTGTTGATTAATATTATGAAATAATAATTTGTTAGTATTTCTCTTATATAGTTATAAATATAAGCACAGAGATCACCTAAATAAAGTAAAATATAATCTTAAATTATTTACATTCTCATATATTAATTATAAATAATAAATATGAATTTAATGTTCTGAAATCAAAATTTTCTTTGTAGAGATAAATCATAGTACACATTTTTTAATGTGACTAAATTACACTTTGGTGCTTGGTATTATAATGCTTTCAGTAGATTGGATTCCTTCAGGAACTTGAGTAGTCTATTTATTGAATCTTAACAGATTGTATTTCAACATGAGTTTATTGTAGTCCGGGCATTCTTCTATAATGTGTTTTATTGTGATGGGTGCCTGGCATCTATTGCATATAGGTTGTGGGTCTTTTGTAATCAGATAAACATGAGTCAGTCGTGAATGGCCAATTCTTAATCTTGTAAGAGCAGTATCTAGTTAAATATTTGCGTTGATCTCACTGAGGTCTTCCAGTTTTAGGTTTTAATATAATAGTTAATTAAGACAATTAATGTTTAATTATATATGTGCATATATATATATATGTAGGTATATATATCGTTGATATTATTATATAAAATAATTTTATTTTAATTTCATTCGTCAGGCTGAAACAGGAGATCCTGTCTACACCTTCAGATTCATGCAGCTTATGGCCTACCAAGGCATTGAAGTCTCTCTGTTCTGTTTCGGTTCTTCGTCCGTACAAACTGCCGTGGGTAACAGTAAATTTGTTATTTAAAAATAAAATTATTTATAATGAATATCCTAATTATATATCAAAAGTTATTTTTTTTTCATCTTCGAGAAAAAAAAAAACCTGCTTCCAGTCAATTATTTTATTCTTTATAAACAAAACGTTTCGACACTACGGTGTCATTCTCAATCATTTCCTTTTCTGCATTTTTTAATTTTAAATAAAATAGCAATAATTACATTACTATAAATAATTTAACATAAATGTCCAAAGATAACATACTATAAGTATAAATACCTGGAAAGTCAAAACTTTTAAAATAATTCTTAAGATCTCTAGTCCTCCATGGTCAAAAATTATATTGCATTACAAAACCAAACTTTGATCTTTGAACCATCAGATCCTTTTTCTTATTTCTATTAGTTATTAGACTTTAGTATAAAATAACAAATTATGTTCTAAAACGCACATCAACAAAATAATACAAATTAAAAAGTAAATTTTTTTTATTTTTTATTTTTTTTATTTATTTATTTTACTATATAATTTTTAAAAAAATATTTTATCAAATCAACTAATTAATTATGAAATATATGGAACATTTTTTTTATTTTATTAAAGATCTACTAGTGGGTTATATGGTCAGGTTATTATAATTATTATCTGATTTGTTTTCGATGTATAAGTATTCTTATGATCTATTATTTTTTAATTTCAAAATTATGGATGAATATAATTTACTAATTTCTCCTGATTCTTTTCTATCGTTTACAGCATTTTCTAATTTATCATTTATAAATAAAGCCTCTAAATTTTTTCTTTTAATAGTATCATCCTCTCTATGTAGAACTTTAGGCTTATCAAAGTCAAAAGTGCGTAATTCTTTTTTACAATGTGCAGATAATGCTGTATTTAGTTATTGTTTGTTTGAACAGGTTTTATTTATTATAATATTATAGGCGTAAATGATTAAAATTTATATATTTATATACATGTATCTATCTATATTGAAGTTATTCCATCGTTAAACGACCATCCCGCTAGCTCCTCTTAATATCTCTTATCATACTCCACTTTGACTACTGTAACTTGGTATACGGAAGCCTTTCTAAAATGCTTGAAGACAGATTAAAACGAATAATGAAAGAATAAGAGTTACTTTTTCCAGAATAAAGTTACTTTTCTATTCTGCTTTATTATATATGTCAATGTGCTTTGCAAAGTTTCTTCTTAACTTTATTTCCACAGACAGAGCTCTGATCTTCAGTTCGCCATATATAGCAGTGACTGGTACAAGGCAGACACTAAGTTTCGAAAGACGGCACAGATGGTCATGGTTAGAGCAACGAGAGGCGTGACACTCACAGCGATAAGGATGTATCCTGTGAATGTAGAGACATTAATGGCTGTGCGTATCAAAGAAAAATATATGTCTTATAATTAATATATTGTTTATTTTTGTATCATAAATAATAAATATAATTTTGTAATATCAACTAAATGATTAGACTTAAATGTTTTATGTCTGAATGGAATTTATAGAACCTAAGTACATAATAAATATAAAAACTATAATTCTAAGTATAAATGTCATTTCGGAAAAAATAAAATTTAATTTTTAGTACTAATTGATAAAAACGCCTTAAATTCACAAAGTTATATCCTTATTTATATAAATACGTTATTAATGTTTAGTATAAGTAAAAAAAAATTTAGATAAAATTTAATGCAATTCCTAACAAGAAAATTTCTTTTCATAATTGTTTGTGTCTTCATATTAATGAAAATATAAACGGAAAACCATATCTTACATGGATTTTTTTATACATACGTTCATGTTTTACATAAAGCACCTACGAGTATCTTTGGCCTTCATTACCCATGATGTATCAATGTTATTAATGCTTATTATTGTTTATTAATTATTAATAAAAATATTAAAACTATTGTATTTTAATAATACTATTTTATTTTAATACTATTGAATATTTTTATAAGAAAAAAACTATCAAACAATTTTTTGTATTCCAAATACATTCCAAATGAATAGTTAAAAATAATCATGATTATTAAAATTATTTTATAAAAAATAAATGGATAAAGTTTATTCATTTTATTGATATGAACGCATTCATTAGAAAAATTTAAGAAATATGACTTTATCGATATAACTTTTAAATCAACATTTTTCGATATAATAAGTAATTTTGAAATTTAAATAAGAATTATAAAGTTGAATTCTATTCTATGAATTATATTTTATATAGTTGATAAGTATGTATGAGAAATCATTCAACAATAAATTGAAATTAATTAATTAAATGAATCAAGAATTTCGAAATGAAGCTTAGTAAAAGGGAAAGTGTTATAAATATTTCATTTAACGATAAATATATTGATTAGGCTATGTTCATTTAACTATTCAATAAAACAAATGTTTATAAAAATTTTCTTTTTTTACAGATCATTCAGTTCACATACTCAGTATCTACTTTGATGTCGAGGATGACTGAATAGAAAAAAATCATCTTATATCATTACAACACCCTTATATATTTATATATATTTAATCAAATATTCATAATGTTATATGATTTTGTTGTTAAAATAGAAAATTGATTTAAACACATAAATGTCATTGATACACTGATTATTATTATTTCAACAGATTGTTTTACTGTCGAATATGTTAAATTGATTGTGAATGCATTATAAGCAAAATTAAATAATTAATTTTAAAATGATAAATTAGTCATTGAAAGTTTTGTAATCATTTACCAAACGTTAATTTTGGATTTTAAATGCTCTTTAACATTGATTCAGGATTCAATTTTTTATTCTTTGCTGTCCGATTTTATGTAGTTGATTAACAGTCTGTAATATTTAAATATGATGCATAACTCTTCATTTAATTGATCGTTATTGTTCTTCCCCACATCAACGTCAAGGCTCATCCTCATCCAAAGATCACACGTTCTATCTATGCTTTTAAATATAAAGGAAATAGAATACTTGTTCTTCTTCAACTATCTGTATGCTAATCCTTTTTGTATTTGTTTTTAAATTGAATGAGCTTAATCAGAAAAGAATGCTGAAATATCTAGTTATTATAAAAATGTTAACGTGTTACGGTAAGAATTAAGGATCAAATACTTCAAATAAAAATCTTCTCATCAAAGCTATAAATACACAATAAACTGTGCTGATGATTCCTGGGTCTCAAAATTGCTGTTCGAAGAATCAGCTAAAAGAAAGAAAGTTATAAATTCAGAATTTAATAATAGATCTTCGCAAAATTGAATTCCTGTAAAGAGTACAAAACTTTTGCCACTTAAATTTCTTTAAAGTAAGAAAGTCGATGTACGTAAGCATGGAAAAAATCTAAAAAAATTCTGTCCCACATATTTATTTAGTTACAGACCAATTAAAATTCAATACTTGTAGATTTATGAAATTGGTATTGTTTTTCGGAGTTCGAACATTACTAACTGAATACCTTTTTTAAAGTAGTGATTAACTTAATAGAACATTCTTAATATTTTGAAACATATTTGGTTTCTAATAACTTAATAAGAAACCTAGTTTTTCTAGAATTATAATAAAAAGTGCATTATTTTGTTATTTATTTTTCCCATTCCTCTATAAAAATATTGAGTACTGTGAATATCCATTTTAATGGATTTGATGTTTTGTTTTGTTTAATTAATTAAATGTATAAGAAACATTTAGTTATATCTTTTTTTCTATAATGAAAGAAAACCAGTTATAAGCAAGTAATTTTATTCATGTTTAGATTTTTGGTTATTATGGGGTACAAAAGATTAAAAAATAAAGCTTGAACATTTATGTTTTGACGAATTTAAAAAAAAATAAAATAAAATATTACCAGCCAACTATTAAAAGCCAACAAATATTACCAGAATAGGCAGCAGTATAACTCAGTGGTAGGGCGTTGAATTGCTATGCTGAGTTCAATATTCAGATGTGACTGATAAATTACTTTATCTGTTAAAAGCCACGCATTGGACTTTAGGGATCTAAAAATCATCCTGGGACTGATCCAGTCTGTATAAAGTTAGCCCCTAATTGGAGGAAACCCTAGTGGTTATAAAATATTTAAGTCTTTTAAACTTCAAAATATACTAGACTTATCACCAGATGCTTGGACAATTGTGCCCACTCCCAAATATTTATTAAATATATTACTACCAACTGTTACAGAAAGCTATGGTTACTTTTTAAATGTATTTATTGAAATTAACACCAGTATATATTTGAATACATCAAGTAAATATAACGCAAGGCTTAAAAAAGTAGAATAGAAATATAGTAGAATTATTATGTAGATTCAAGATTCAAATCAGATAATTATTAATCTGTTGACTACCTTAAAAGTGACATCACTAATGTCCCCTGGGTTATCTGCAGACTCTCCTATCTAATGTGGGAACCTTTAACTGCCGGAAAACCTAGCTGTTGAGAATGACTTCAGGCAAATCACCACTTTCGCAACTGATGTCTTAGACACAGTGTAATCTTAAACTACGGATTTAATTGAGTACAAAAGTATCTGTATGAAACTATTAAATCGAGTTAAGAACGAAAACATTTTTCTTTAATGAATGTTTTAAGGTATACTGTTTATTTTGCATTAATATTTCAATCTTTCTAAATAAATAATAATAAGAATACCTATATCCATTATTATATTTCTAAGAAATAGATATTTGTTGTATAGCCAAGACTTACTACTATAAATATTGACAATAGTGAACCAAAGTATTGAGATATTAAGATAAAGAATTAAAATAATGAAGTTTTTATGCTTTTATTGGAAAGAATGGAATGAAACTATCATATAAATAATTAATAGTAGATACTAGGCGTTAACGTATTATGAATAGAATTACTTTTTCACTTAGAATTATCAAGAAATATGTATAACTAAAAAGAAAATATTTTATATTATATCTTATATTGATAGATATTGATTACTATGGCAAATTTAATAAAGCTACCCATTAAATAATAATATGTCATATACAATATAATAAGCATTTTGTATTGTATTTATTCATAAGTATATTACATTATTCACAAAATAAAATTTATGTAGCATATATTTTATCCAAACTACAATCATAAGGATTGATTAATTTTTACGCCTTCAATGCTGAATGTGATTAACCCGCCATACACCAAAGCACTGCTGGACTCTATAACTTACACTTAATAATGTTTTTTTTATTGTGGAAGATTTATTTATCTCTCCCTCTCTCTCTCTCTCTATATATATATATATATATATATATATATATATATATGTAGAGAGCGGAGTGGCTTAGTAATAGAGCACTGAGTTGCCATGCCAGAAATCCTGGTTCAAATCCCGCTGCTGTCAAGACTTTTATTTAGTCTGTTTGTAGCGGACCCTCCTGGGACTAACTCGGTCTTTATTAAGTGGGTACCAACATAAGGGGGAAAATCTGGCGGTTGAGCGTGATCTAGGAGACGTCCCGACTAGGTGACGACCTCTCTGCAGAACCGTCGTCCGGTGCAGTCTCTACACTTTCCCGGTCACGGGTTGTAGTGTTACAGGTTTATATATATATATATATATATATATAAATATATATATATATATATATATATATATATAAATATATTGGTTTCTATTTATCTTATATATATATATATATATATATATATATATATATATATATATATATATATATATATATATATATAATCAGTAATTATTCTTACTGTATTATTATTCTGTATGTAAATTGTTACTTAAACATTTTCTATTTCTTGTTCAATAGTTAACATCGTATTCGAGTTAAACAAATACGATATTAACTATTGAATTCTTTGATGTTCATTTGGCTATGCTGACTTACAACAACCAAACTATACTGATATAATTCATACTCCATAAGTTCTGATCTCTATTGTATATATTCACACACACACACACACACACACACACACACACACACACACACACACACACATCCTCACATCTATGAATTATATACCGATTGTATGGAAAACAACTAGAACATAATTTTCGTGGCAAATTAATATTCAGGGCCTCAGGTAACACCTACAGATGTGTTGATAATAGACCTCGAAAGAAACAAAACATATTGATCTTGTTCAAATTCACACAGAAAATTTGGGAACCAATGTTGCGTGTTTTTAATTTTGTCACGGGTCAAGTATAATACAAGCGATAACTCAAAAACAATATACGATACTTTCAAGTGGACATAAATAGAAAAAATTGATATGAAATATACTGACATAAATTGGTTCAATTTATTGCGTCTTTCTGTAGTTTTCAGGTAGAGAGAATTATTCTGAACGAGCGGATATATATTCGATAAATCGTCCATTTTTTAAAAATTTATTTCTTGTATAATTTGCTACAATTCACAAAATTATATGCTGTACCAAATAGACCAGTCTCAAATTAAAAATAATTGTACAAAATTTAAATGTATCTGTGCAGGATCATAATTTCGTACAATAAATGGAAAAATTTATTAAAAAAAATAATAATAAAATAAACAAAAAATGTTACTATACATTCTTAATAACTTATATATATGAACAATAACAACGAAATAAAAGAATAATAAACAATGATAAATGTTTTGTTCTTTTATGTACATACCGCTTTATTTATTATTATTTCTGTATGGTTCCCAATATTTTTTATTATATTTAATTAATAATTCGTTTTGATAAGAATATATGATTATTTTGTTAATTTTCATGAAATTGGAACTAACATTGTTCCCACAACCCAACAACGCTTTTCAGGCTATTTCAACATTTACTAGACGAACGATCTAAGCTCCCAATTAATTACAAAATCTCATATACACGACTATTAATATATATAATATTTTTCGAACTTACTGTTAGGGCTGTTGGGCTTCGCTGAGCCATCAAATTTCTCTCGTATCCAACCCTTATAATAAAAAACTCCTTCCTGTAATCCTAAAATTAGTGATGATTTGGCCCGAACCCGACATAAACTGTTTATGAAAAATTTTGTTTCTATTCAAACAGCCATTTTCAAACTTGCTCTTCAATTCACGGTAACTCTTGAAAGCGTCAGAAAAGAAGATAACTTCCTGACCTTTTAACTTAAATCTCTTAAATAAACACTAATTGTTGGTATTTTCTCTACTTTCTTTTATTTACTTGTTATTATATATATCATTCTGAATATTTACTTGCATTATTTAAAGCAGTTCTATATACAACCTTTGTGTATATTATATTTTTTATCGAAGACGTAAATTCACTCATATAACAATAATGGTGACTAATTCCATTCAAAACAAGATTTAACTTACTTTTGTCTAGTTTTTGGGTGTTGTTATTATTATACTGTTGGGTATGTGGATATTGCACTATTTCCTTGAAACTAAATGCAGAAAAAATAATTTTAATAATTGATTCACTTAAAAATTAAATATTGAATTGAGTTTGCCATATTTCTTATAGCTATTCTAACTACTATTATGTATCTATTAAAATAAATATTTTTAGAAGTAGATAGGCGAAAATTTATTCAATACCCGCAATAAGATTAATATGGCTTTACATAGGAATGTTATAGACTTCCAGGCTTTGCAGAAGTGCAATTATGGTATTGCGGGCAGTTGGGAATGATTCGTATTATTAATTTGATGATAAAGTTTAACTACCGTAACATTTCCTTACAAATAAACTGATTTGGATGTTGAAATAATAAACGTAAAATAATTTTTCACCCGGAGGAAGCAGAAAATTTGCAAATCACTTCTGGGTGTCATTTTATTATTTTGTTTCAATCCAGATAATTTTGGGCTTTAGAAGATTTTGATTATTTCTTTATCTAATATATTATAATATACTCATCTATATAACATTACCTGTATCCTTTGTAGTTATACTTAAATTTTATATCAGGTAAAGTGAGTTTATATCTTTCATTGAATATACAAGTACAGATGAGATGCCAATTAATTCATCCCTAAGAAGAGACCGATTGACTATCTATTATTTGTAAACTCATCTGCGACGTTTAATTGGAACATTAATAAGCCAATATAGTCGTTATGTCAATTTCTTATTCTGGTTCCTGGAGGACCATCAGTTCTGGTTTGAGAGCCGACCGACCATGAGCTTTCAGTCCATCATCGAAGACTCCGATATCATCGATGGTCTAAGTGTCAGGTACCTCAAGTTCTTCGGGCTATGGAAGGTCATCAACGGATACAGGACAACAGAGAAGAAGAATACCATAATTAAATTTCAACTAATAGGCACACTTTTACTAGCATTGCCCTACATATCTTCTCAGTTTCTGAGCTACTTCGTGATCAAAGTCGACATCGAGAAGGCCACCATTTTGAACCTGAATGCCATACCAGCATGTCAACTTTGTTGTCGATTTTTCGTATTCTGGTTCTGCATGGACAGTCAGTGCAGACTTTACAACTTACTGCGGAAAGATTTTCTCAATATGCCGGAGAAAAATCAGGCAGATGTGGCTGAAGTTTACAAGAGTATAAGTAAAACTTCGAATTTCTTTTGCACAATGTCTTTGACTGTGAATGTCAGTATCATAGCCCTCTATATCATTTATCCTGGGATATCAGTCGACTATATCCTTTATCACACGGGGAATATGGCCGCTGTAAAAACCGGAAGGATGAAGATACTTGGCGGTTGGTATCCTCTTGCAATGGACCGATCTCCGTACTACGAAATCATTTTTATTTACGAAGCAATAGTCCTTTTATGGGGAGCATTTTTCTTGCAGGCTTACTTCGTCTTGTATTACCAAGTCTTGATGTGCCTTTACGCACAATTCGCCGCTCTTGGAGTCCAAATATCCTCTTTGAAGGTTGATGAATACAGAAAGAATACGAAGAACGAAAGCTTTACTGATAAAAATGAGGATTCATCAGTTTATAAAGAGCTGTATCAAATTCTGAAAGATCATCAAAAACTTCTAAGGTAAAATATATACACTTTGTTATTTGATAATTAAATATTAATTTGGAAAAAGAATACTGTTGTAAGAAATTTCACAGAATAATCGTTTTAAATATTCTTTTTCAGGTCCATTCTTGTTTTTAAGATAAAATATTGTTTTAAGATGTAAATCCCTAATAAAACAAATATTTAAAAAAAATTAATTTAAATTATTCGATATAAATCAAGTACACACAATAATGAATTCTAGTTCCAATTTCTTGGATTTTATTCATCAAATTAAATTTTATAACCATCTCTTATTGTTACATTGTATTTGGAATCGCTTGAAATAAATTCTTTTATTGCTTAAAGGTAAAAAAATATACATCATGAATAATAATTCTTAATAATATTCAAACTCAAACATAATAATAATAACTAATCAAACTGACATTATGTTGAAAGCTAACATGTACATTTAGCAGTACGTATGCTAGTACAGTATGCATATAGTTATTCCATGACATCACAGTCAATATTTAAATTAATTTAAAGTGTAAACTTAATATTCTTCAATTGTGATTAAAAGAAATATGCTGAGAATATGAAATTTCTTTCTTAAATGTGAGTTTTTTTCACTAAAATACCGTGTGATATTTATCAAATTTTATATATTTATGTATTTCAGATACACAGAAGAGCTAAGGAATGTTTACAACCCTTTGGTAACTATGACACTTGGAATGGGAATTCTCATTTTGATTATTGCAGCCTTTCAATTTCTTTTCGTAAGTTCTGTTAATATCTGGTATGCATATGAGCTGTCTTTGAGTTTGTTAGTATAAGCGAAAAATAATTCCTTCAATTTAAGTAACTTTTAAATCAATGAAAATCAAGGTTCAGAACCAGAAATATTGAGATATAAAATGTAGTGTTAGACCAAATATCTTCACCAAACAAACGTAAAATGTGAAAAAGTTAATTATTAAATATCGGAGTTATCCTATTTATTTCAAACGCCTCATATATTTTATAATAAATATAATAAAAAGTAAAACTATTCTTAAATCAAAAGTGTGATCTATATTTACACAGACATAAAATTATAAAATTACTATTAATTTCGAAAAAGGTACTAAAAATGTGATTTTTTTTTTATGGATTTCGTAAATAAATAAAATATCTTATAGTGTTACATATATGTAGTAAATTTATGCAATCCATGTTGGTAAATTTGGTACCGTTTGTCTGAGGTCAATCCATTGTCACTTAACAACTGAAGTGCTTTTTTTGTGAATTTTATTAATTTAGAGCAGTTAGTTAAATATTTTGAATAAATATTTGTATACAAAGGAATTAATCTGTCCGAATTCAGAGTACATTCTAGTTTTCCCCCATTTAAATATGCCTACGACAACGGGGTTATATGAAATCATACTATTAACATACTTAAACAAATGTTTTAAACGGATTATTATGAATATATGCATATGAAACCACTCTATAACTACTGATGATCTGCATTATAGAGTAATTTACAGTATTTCCATTTTAGAGTAGAACTATCAAAAGTCAAATACAGTACATATCGGATCGTCTGACATTCCGCTAGTACCTCATATGTTATTGTTAGGATTTATAATTTTTAAGAAATATATTAGTTTGTATTTCTACTGTAAAATAACACAAGTGATAAACAGTAAACATAAAAAATTAATTTATTTCCCAGGCGAAAACCGGAGATCCTGTCTACATCTTCAGATTCTTGCAGTTTTTGGCCTACCAAGGAATTGAAGTCTCTCTTTTATGTTTCGGTTCTTCGTCAGTCGAAACGGCCGTAAGTAACAATAATAATAATATAATTTATATTATATCAAACGATAAATGTTAATTAATTATAATAATTATAAATATGTTTTATATATAATTATAGTTTATAATATTTAAATAAAAGAAAAAGTTTAAAGTTGTAAAAACACGTAAAAGTAAGCAGTTATAAAAAAAAACGTGGACCGCATTTTGGTATAGTAGATTCTGGCTTCGGGTTTTATTCTAAGATGTTATAATTATTTCATCTATTTCCATTTAACTATAGTTACATTGAATTCTGGATATCGTTGCTGTTGAATAAGCTCAATTATTGAAAATAATATAAACGATTATATTATTATAATGCAATTGGGAAGAACCACAATGCAAAGCCTTATGTTTCGAATTTCTCCAGTAATACACCCACTTACCGGTGGACTTTTCGCCGATTCAGGCATTATCAAGGTACACACAAAAAAAAAGGTTATGTGAATCACATCTCGAAGAAAAAAGTGTATTACTGGAGAAATTTGAAACATAAGGCTTTGCATTGTGGTTTTTCCCAATTGCATTATAAATTATAATAAATAATAGTGTTTCTTTTTGAGTTTTTGGCTCTATTTTATTGATTATATTATATAATAATATGTTATATTTATGTTACATAAAATTTCTATTCTATCTACTCGTATTTTCATTTAATTAAGAACAAACATTATGAATTATAAGTATTTTCGAAGTTAGGGAATAACTACTTAATATGAAGTAATATTCTTGGTAGATAAACAGTGATAAAATTATCTGATGAAAGTAAACTATCTCCAAGGATACTTACTATGCATTTTACATTTGAGTGTTTGCTCAATTTAGTATAATATTTTTAAATATTGGAAATATTGAATATTCTGAACTACTAATAATAATTTATATAGCTGTATAAATGTAGTAAGGTTACTAAAATCTACTAGTGAAACAGTGTATTTATGTATTGGTTATTTTTATCTGAAAAATTCGGCGTAATTTATATAAAATTATTCACTTTTTACATCCCAGATAAATTGTATTGTAACTAAATTTTAGTGTTTTTCTCACTTAGTTATATATGCATTATATTATTATATGTATTGGTTATTTTTATCTGAAAAATTCGGCGTAATTTATAAAAAATTAATAAAATTATTCAATTTTTACATCCCAGATAAATTATATTGTAACGAAACTAAGTGAGAAAAACACTAAATTTATAAAATATGTAGGTCATTAGGTAATAGCAACATGTGTCGGTTATTAGTAAATGAATAGTCCCATGTTTTCGAAAATGTTATAGAGCGTTAAAAATCAAAAAAAATTTTTTTTCTAGTTTTAACCTGTCATAGAGATAATTTTTTATTTCGGACATTCTTCTTATATTGTATTTTCATAAACATCAGAGATGTACAATTAGATTTCTTAATTGTGTTATAAGTATATAATTGAATATGTTATATAAGTATATAATTGAAATGCACTCACAGTTTTAAGGTATACAATTTAAATTTGTTAGTCTATATATCTATATATATTTGGTTTATAGTAATTTTATAAATATTTTGAGCATTTATAAACATATCTCTCAAACCAGGGATAAACTGGCTTAGAAAAAGTGAACAGCAGATGGTCCATAGAGATGCGTTATCTCTGTTTTGTGTGCTAATTTCGGTCTGCTAAGAACATATGTGATTTTTTGTGCTCTTTCTTTCGGTGGGAAAATTAAACTTGTAGAAAAAATTACAGGTGTTTAAGAGAGATTTTTTATATTGAAATATATTTCTTATATTTCAAACTAGTGTTTTGTTTTTTAATTGTATTAATTATATATAAAACATTTTAGGAATACTGTTTATTTGTCATACAATTTAGACATTTTACTATACTTTGCAAAGCTTCTCTTTAACATTGCTTCCACAGACAGAGCTCTGATCTGAGTTTCGCCATCTACAGCAGTGACTGGTACAAGGCGGATACCAAGTTCAGGAAGACCGCTCAGATGGTAATGGTAAGAGCGAAACGAGGAGTAACATTGACTGCGATCCGGATGTACCCTGTGAATGTGGAGACTTTAATGGGTGTATGTATAAATAAATATTTTAATTTTTATTTATATGTTAAATAAATAATTTTTGGAGTTAAAACTTAGGTTAGTATCTGTGATATGAATTAGCCGTGCTGTGCCTTGCTCATTAAAGGAAGAGTTGGTATTTGAATTAGTATCAGATGAGGATATATCTATTTATGAATAGATAGAAAGTTCTCACAATGTGCTCCAAGTTCTATGTGTATTCCTATATTGTAGTGTGTATAATTCCTATATTGTAGTGTTTCATTCAGGCTGCTCTTTGACCTAATGGACACCTGAAAAGGGTCAGGTAGAAAACATGGGGCAGTCAAGGTAGCCTAGGGAAAAGCCTGGGAAAGAAAAATCCCAAAACATCTTTAAATAATACTACTATATATATATATATATATACCCAACTACTATCAATAATGATAATGACTTATAAAATTAATAACTATATCTTAGATATAATAGGCACTATAACTAATAAAATTTTAGCAAGAGTCACTCTTCCATCTGTTTACTTATCGAAATGTTACGAGCAAAAAAAATAATTTAATTGCATGCTTAATCTACTCTATCATTAACTGTAACTACATCTGGTAACTACATTAACAACCAAGTACAGTAGATAAAACAGAATAAAATTTAAAATAAATTGTAATTGTAAATAAAAATGCAAAAAAGGTAGTTACGTTGAAAGTTTTATAATAATGTTTTCCTAATTCAAAATTAAAAATAATGTAAAATTCTTTTAAAATCTAAAATTATAATTAAAATGGAAGAAAAAAATATATCAATGCCTTGTTAAGGTTCTCAATATTGGATTATGTGATGGTTGGGGTAATTTTTCCATAGAGTCAAGTGCGGAACATTGTGGGATCGATTCCCACTTGGGGCAGTTAATAGTTATTCTTGGTATGATAAATGATTTTTGAGATTCATCTATGCTATCTTGCTCATCACATACCTGATATAAGAGAAACAAAAATGATGACTCTCAGGAATACCAAAATTAACCCATTGATCAAGTATTTCTTCTAGTTTCGACCGCGTTGTCAAGTATCAAAATTATTTTACATTAAAATAGCGTACGTTTCTAGCCATATTAAAATAAGAAAATAAAAAACGAATAGTAAAAAATGTAAAATAATCCTTGTTAAACATAATAATAGAATCATTAGTCAATAGAATGAGCAAGAAAATTAACCTTAGACAAAACCTAAGTCTTTTTTATAGAAGAATTAAGGGTAGAAAAATACAGTTAATTTTAAATCTGATAATCGCTATGAAAATAGAATTAATAAATTAAATATAAACATAAATAATAATTATTTATGTATTTCAAAAACCATGATTGATGAAATATTATTGAAATATTTTATATGAATACCATAGAAGCATGGACAGAATTTTTAAGATTCATGAAATCTACTCTTAAAAAACAAACCTGTATCACTATAACCCGTGAACGGGTCTGGGGGTTCAGTACATTGTAGAGACATTACTGTTTCAAGGGCAACGGTTGTGCAGGGAGGAGATTTGTCCTAGATCACGCTCAACCACCTGATTTTTCCTTCTTGGTTTGGGTAACCAGTTTTAGTTGGCTGGGTGAGCCCCAGGAGGATCCACGATCCCAAATGGTCCTTCTCCGGCTGCTAACAGACTAAATAAAAGTCTTGCCTGCAGTGGGATTTGAACTAGGATATTCGGAATGGCCACTCCGTTCCGTGATACAAAATCTATTATTATAGAACATAAAGATTGATAGGATGATAATTATTAATATGCGTAATATAAGTTTTTCTTATAAATGTTTAAGTGTTTATAGTAAATAATAAAGTTTTTATATTAAATAATAAGGTAAAATGTGAAAGCATTATACCTCACAATTATCTTAGACCAATTACTAAAACAAATGTACAATAATATAATAAACTGTTACTGCTTGTTTATTTAACGTCACTTTATGTTACGTTGTTGTTGTGCACATGTTTTTCAAAAACAAATCCATATTGTTTCTTTAAATTTAAAATTTTTTAATTTAAGATTATAAAAATTAAATTAACAATATTTTTAATGTGTGGCATCAACACCCTATATCTAATTATCTCGTTTGTTTGATGCTTGCCCAAATTGGAATATTTTTTATTAATGATGACAGTTAAGCAATTAAATAGAAAGATTACAAATATTGGGCATCTACTCATAATTTTAATGATTATAGACAAATCTTCAAGAAGCTATTGCATACTGAAAAATTATAGTAAAATAATTTAATCATAAACTAATTATAGTTTAATATTATAATTTTTTATAAATAAATAAAAATCTTAACATAATGATTGTTCCTTTAACAACTAACTATATATTTTTTTTTCTAGATTCTTCAGTTCACATACTCAGTATGTACTTTGATGTCAAGAATGACTGAATAGAAGGATTTAATACTGTCTCATTAAATAATAACACCTATAAATTAAATTATTTAAATATTTTTAAATCGTTTATAATATACAAAACTTGATTCATACACATGAAATTTACAAAAACACTGAATGTTATTTATTAGATATGGTTGTTGTAATGGATGTTTTAATTGGCAAGTATAACATGTTATTTATGTGAATGTATTGATCATCTGTGTAAATGAGAATTTATTAGAAGAAAAATACATTAATAATTGTAAACATAATAAAAATTCAATAAAAGTACCAAACTGATTTTTTAAAATTAGATTATTAGCTCAGATTTTCTAGGTTACAGATTCCATAACTGCTTGAGGGCTGAATAATACATTTTTGATTGTCTCGAAGCAGGTTTTGGTTGTTAATTTCTCACTAACAGAAAATGTTGTTTGTACCAAGATTTAAATAATAATTATTCATTGTTTTGTTGTTTATTTATCCTTACCATAAAATTATTTCAACATTTCTAATGTTAAAATACTGCCAAATCAGTATTACAAGTTCAATTTTTTGGGATGAGGTTGAGGGAGAAGAAAACAGCACATATTATTGATTGGTCATATATTTCATTTCAGCTTTTTAAAATTAAAATCTTTAGTTTATTATAATGATAATTTAAAAATCGATAGAAAAATTTATAACGTACTTACTGATAAATCAACTCAATTATTTACAACTTCAGGATTATAAACAATTGAGTTTATTTATTAATTTTGTTGTTGCTTTGTTATAAAAAAATTAAAGAATTATCTGAAAATGTGAAATAAACAATTTTGGAAAACTATCTATGTGAGATCATACCCATATATATATATATATATGTTGAAAATGTTTATATCTATTATCTCTTTAATATGGAAAACTTCATACTTGAAATAAATTAAATGACTTTAGATGTAAATTTACAGTTAGTTGCTTTTTTTAGATTTTTTGCTCAAGTTTGTATGTGATTCCGTACCTATTTTGTAAAAATTATTAACTACAGACAGATGAGATTTGAAATTAGAGTTGTAGCATCTAGAGCTCTGTACAGGTATTTTTTAATCACAACTGAAGTTATAATTAGTAATACAATGGCAGAATTTCATAAATATTTATTAAAATATAATTATTCCTTCCATATCTTATTGTATTTAATGTCAATAACACACTCATTTCGTCAATTAGTTATTTAGTAAATATAAAAAAACAAAAATAGTAATATATTAGAAACTTTAAAAAACATATTGTTAAAAAAACATATAAATATAAAAAAATCTCGAAAAGTCTAAAAAATTTGAAAAAGTAACAAAATTACTTTACCACTACAACCATGAAAGGTTTTGGGGTCATTTGGGTCTACTCTGTATCTATTACAACGATTTTGCAGGACGATTATTTGTCCATGATCACCCTCAACCACAAGATATTTCACATAACTTAGTGTACCCACATTATAGATGCTGGATAAGTCCCGGGAGGGTCTGCAACTTACACAGGGTTCATTCGGTGCTGTCAATTGTTAACATCAGATTATATAATTGAAAACACTAATTATAATCATATATATATATATATATATATATATATATATATATATATATATATATATATAACGCATTTCAAGCTCCTACTAAGCATTTAAGAAAACTGAATTAAGCATTTTTATTTGGAATTTTTCACTGCCTCTCACAACAATTTTAAATAAACCATCATCATAATCATGCTTAAAATCATCAGTCGTGATTTTTTAGGAGTACCTGTATAATCATGATTATTTACAAATATTTTTATGTTGAAGAGAAGAGATTTAAAATTATTCACCATCAAAAGAACAATAAAAAAAATAAATTATTATCATTATGTACCTTATATATAATACTTCGTGTTGTAGGGGCATATTTTAATTATGATTTTATTCAGCATTTCTTTATTCACTCCCCAATTTATAGTATACTCATAAACATAGATGAAAGTCTAATGGTGTATATAACAGATTTTATACATGAAAAGATCACATTTTTGGTTAGTGTCTTGAATGGTCTGTGCTTAATTAAATATATAGAGGGTAATTTTTTCTTTTACATACTTTAAAAAAATGAGAATTTATGCATTACTTTTATTTAATTTTTTGGCTGTTAGGGTCTGTTAATACATCGCTCCAATATTACTGCATGTATCGGCCACATCATCCCAATTTGTTCAGTTGTTAAATATAGGCAATTACAGGTTTATGAACCTATTAAAATATATCTAGACAATATTATAAGTAAATATATTTTACTTATACTAATATATATATAAAGATTAACATTTTATGTGTGATGTAAACATACTTGTGAAATACTTTCAAAGGTATTTTTGCGCATAATAATCAATTCAAGAATGATTACATTTTTCTCGAAACTTTATGGGGTTAATATATATTTTTAATTAGCACAATTGTTAAAAACACAATGCGGAGTTTATCCAACCCTGACAAAAAAAAATCCTTCGTAAAATACTCATTTTATTCTTCCTAGTTTGATACGAATAAAGTCATCTATAATAACCTCAATGTCCCATTTGTTGTTGAGTCGCTCCGAACACAGTCTTTTCATGAAAAACTTCAAACCCACTAGTTTCAAACCTAGCTACTTCTTCAATCCTTTGTAGTCCTCCGAGGCGTCTGAAATGAAGATGTCCTTGTGACCTTCTGAGTTGAAATTGTTATTTGAGTACTACCAGTGGGTAGTTTCTCTACTTGTCTTTTTCCATTATATATGTAACATTCCATGTTCCATTTACTTGTTGTATTGTTATAATAGAGTTGTAAATTTCAATGAATAAATTAATAACAAAAAAACTGTTAATGAGAACTACTAATTTTTCAGTTGATATTATAATTCGTTTTTTTTGCTTGGCCTTGCTATAATCCTTGGCCACAGTGATGTATTGGAATATCTAAAAACACAGAACACAATTACAACAATCTTAACATAATAAATATGAAAAAAAATAATTACTACGACTTTATTGGAAATTGAGAAGTAAAAGAAAAGAAAAGAAATTGGAATTATGAAGCATAAATAAATTATGTTTTTAAGGAATGCGCTAGTTTACAAGTTAGGTAAACATATTTTATAATGTGATTTATACAATAATTTAATTAAAAGAATAATATAGATAAATGATGCGTTTTAAATATAATATTTACTGTATATGTATGTATTAATTATTCTTTAATCATCCTATTTCAATTTAAAAAAATATAGTGCTATATTTTAATAAAATAATTATTTCTGCTTTGTAGCAATGCTACAGAACAGCTGCGCCTTCAATCAATTATGCGACTATCCAGCACGACCTTACGGTATTGCAGAACTGTATTAGCTAACGCCGAACATTCACATACCAATTTTTGTGGAATGTATATTTTTATTTCAAAATAAACAAATAAAATAAAGGAATACAAGTTTTTACATATAGAACTATATTCATACTATGTTTTAGCAGTAAAATTCGTACTTTGTAGGGACAATCATGAATGGCAGCAATAGTATAAATCAATAGAAAGTTTTTTTTTATTTTTTTTTTATTGATATTTACAACTGTAATAACATTACATCAAGTAAATTGGCTGTATGAACAAAGGACATGAACAAAAAAAATCACTTGTGGAGAAACTATCCATTGATAGCACTCCAATCAATAGAAAGTTAAAAAAAATACAGTGAAATGACGTTTTGTTTACTATATCGTTTTTAATCATAAACCGGTTTAATGACTATGAAATTAGATATTTTTATGGTTAGAGAACTGCACTAGAGATGCAGGAAACCCGGATTCGAATCCCGGTCTGGACAAATCATTTCTCTTCAAAAGAAAAATATTTAAAAATAATCACCAACTTACGAATAATAAATATAAAATAGACTATAAAATTATTTTTTAATTATTATTAATAGTAGTAAAAATATAAAATATTAAAATAAAATTATTTTTTTGCTGAAAAAACGTCTCGCCAAACTTGAATGTTGAACACTTAAATTACCTGAAATGTTTCTGTTTTCTGTTGGTACGTTTTCACTCGGATTACAGTGCGTGTAATATTTGATTTGAATTGCATGATATTAAGTAAATAACATATCTTGTTTGATTGGGAGCGATCTTTTAAAAAGCAAACAAGCTAAATAGATTGTAAATTAATCGACATGAAGTAGAAAAAATAATAATAAAACTATTGTAAATAGACTATAAAATGAGGAACTGTTGCGAAAAATATTGTCAGCTTTTACTAAGTGTACTGGATGTATTTCTTGTGCCCTTTTATAATACGAAAAGAAACCTCTACTCGACTTACACGATATTATAACATAATAAAATAAAATAAATGTATGTGTGATACTACGAACACATGATGGAAATATTTACAGGGAAAATTATTTAAAAGGGAAAAAACAGAAAAATATTTTTTTTTAACTTCATGTTATCGAATGATATCTCTTGAAAGAATACTGTAGTTTTATTTTGCGATGTTGTGATAGTACAGAACTTACAGCGAAGCATCTATTTAAATGCAAAAATTATGAAGTATAAATAATGGATTTGAATATTGAAATGTGTCTACCATTCAAAGAGATTAAAAAAAATAATTGTTTTTCTTCTTCAATAAACTGCCATGAAGATAATTCTGGAAATTGAATTAAGAAGCAATCGAAGTGACGTAATAAAATTCAAATAAAAAATCGTATAATGTATAATATAATATAATATAGACATAGTCGACAGAAGTTGTTTTTTTTTATTACAATTACTTTCTTAAGATAAGAATATAGTCAAAAAATGTCTTCAACATTTTCTAGACAAACGCTCTAAGCTCCCAATTAATTACTAAAGACTCATATAAAATCCTCAATGCTTCTTAATTTGCTACGAACAAAGTAATTCATAATGAACATAATGTCCCATTTGTTGCTGATTTGGTCCGAATCCTATATCAATCTTTTCATGACAAACTTCATTCCCACTCAAACCCATGAGTTTCAAGCCTAGCAACCTCTTCAATTCCTGATAATCTTGCAAGGCGTCAGAAATTAATATGGTCGTGATCGTCTTATTTAATTTTCGAGTTGAGTAATTTCATTTGTATATATTAATTAATTGATATGAAATTGATACTTTTAGACATGTATAGAGTATACCATATTGAATCTGAAAGGCACCTATTTCTGTTCTATATTCAGCGTTCTCAGACTTAATAGGTTAGTTATTTATATAATATATATTATGTATATAATATTATATATATATATATATATATATATATATATATATATATATATATATATATACATTTATACATATAATGATTTTTTTATGCCTTTGATAAGAAAAAAAAGACAGAATTGTCTTAAATAATCTCCATTATTTTCAACAAAACATTCCCTCACCTGAAAAAAGAACAAATAAACAGCAGAGACTTCACTTCCTGTTGCTATCTTTCAGGAGATTGGTTTCAATTTACTCAACACACTATAACCGTACATTAAAACTGCATCCTCTGGTATCCTTTATTTATAACAACTGTTGTGTCAAGAAGACTGTGACGCTATCGCGGTAAATAGGAAATTAAGAAAAGCGTTCGTATATTAGTGACGCAGTTTTCTTTACATCCCTCCCCCTTAGGGAGGAACCATCGCGAGTGAGAATGTACGTAATTTTTCTTATATTAAAAAACATTGGACTCCGCTTTGTAATTTTATAGAGATTTGATTCAGCTTTCCTGTGGTCCGTATCAACTTCATTGATTGAAATGGAGATCTTATTTAGAATTTCCATTATATATAGAAAAGTTATATACTGTTTCTTGTTCGTATTTGTTATTGTAAAGAGACTTAGCCACAAAATAAATTTTCCTTTCAATTCTATAATATTATATTCTACTTTATAAATATTATATTATTCTTAACTAGAAATATGATACTCTTCCGTAGCTTACAATACAGATTTGGACATCAAGTATAAAGGAAGTAATACATATTAATATACAAGTACAATACAACATGGAAGAAAAGTATCATATCATTAACCTATGTAAGATTTAGTCGTTATTTTTTTTTAAATAAGAAAGCTTACATGGGCAACATAATCCTGTAAAACTAGGGAATTTAATTGTAACTGGAATTAATTTTGATATACTTAATAATATGTATCAGCTGAATTCGATGTAACATACATAAAACTAATATACTAATATGCAATTGGGAAAAACCACAATGCAAAGCCTTACGTTTCAAATTTCTCCTATAATACACCCAGTTACCGGTCGAAGTTTCGCCTATTCAGGCATTATCAAGACCCAGAAAAAAAAAAGGGTTTTTGTCTTGATAATGCCTGAATAGACGAAACGTCGATCGGTAAGTGGGTGTATATTGGAGAAATTTGTAAACATACGGCTTTGCATTGTGGTTTTTCCCAATTGCATTATAATAAATAGTAGTGTTTCTTTTTGAGTTGTTGGCTCTATTTTATTAATTAGTATTCAATTTTAATTAGAAGTTTTTCGGCCCGAAGAAGAGAAATTGAGAGTAAGCAAAGTAGCCTTGATAATATTAAGAATGTAATCATTAAAAGTTTTATTTAACTTTTATGAATTATATTTTTGTCTCTTATTGATTTAAAGGTTTTTCATTAAAATATGATTTTCTTCTTCTTTTTCATAATCTCTTCTCTTTATACTGTGATCAATGTGAGGATCATGTTTGTGAACTCCGATTCACGAAGAGATACAAAAATTAACGTCTTATTTTTTAGCAAGTCAACATAAATGAAATTCTATGATTACTATGATTCATATTATTTATATAAAAAATAACATTTTATTCCTTTTATTATTAATATTATTCCTGACTAACTTTATAAGATTTGATTTTCATAACTTTTATTTACTTTATGATATTGAGTTTCAAAACAGACGTTCTCGGATAGCAAATATCATTGACAGTTATGATATATTTGACGAAAAAAAATATCACAATATATTTACTAAAGTTATTTAAAAAGTTTACGGAATAAGAAAAATGAATTTAACAAACAGTATATCAAACAATGTCTTCATAAATAGCTGAAACCTGAATTCCGTGAATATATTCTGGAAGAAAGAACGAATAAATTAATTATAATTATTAAGAAATGCGACTAATTGAATCTAACCTTCAATAAGAACTATTTATAGTATTATTTAAATATTAAACAATTGTAGAATTATTCATAACAGAACTTTAATGAAGACAACAATTATGTGCAGAAATAGACAAATTGAATTGCAATTGCAAGAGTATCACGAAGGATGTAGCAGTGGTTCTAGTAGGCATACTTTGATTACTTCATCTCAAATTTATATTAGTGTAGTTAAGTTTTCAGATTAAAGGTTTAATTAAACAGACTGTATTTAAAATTTTTGATTTGTGAGTCAAAACTCGAATAAATGAGATTTGGCTAGAACACTTTGTAATAGATCACTGTGATATACTCATAAAGAATTTCGATTCAATCAGGATAATACGGGATCTATGGAAGTTTATATTTTGTTTTTATATCTAATGTGTTACTCTATTTATTACAAAGGATATTCGCATCTATCCTTTATATATATACTTACATTTCCTTCCAGCTAATATGAGTTTCTATCTTTCATTGAATATGAAACTACAAGCGCGATGACAATTAATTCATCCAAACGAATAGAGCGATTGACTATCTATTATTTGTAAACTCATCTGCGACGTTTAATTGGAACATTAATAAGCCAATATAGTCGTTATGTCAATTTCTTATTCTGGTTCCTGGAGTACCATCAGTTCTGGTTTGAGAGCCGACCGACCATGAGCTTTCAGCCCATCATCGAAGATTCCGATATCATCGACGGTCTAAGCATCAAGTACCTGAAGTTCTTCGGGTTGTGGAAAATCATCAACGGCTACAGGACAACTGGGAAGAGGAACTCAATATTTAAGACACAACTATTTATCACTCTTTTACTAGCGACACCATATGTGACTTCTCAGATTATGAGCTACTTCGTGATAAAGGTGGATATCGAGAAAGCTACCATTCTGAACCTGAATGCCATACCAGCGTGTCAGATGCTATGTAGAATTTTCGTTTTCTGGTTCTGTCTGGAGAGTCAGTGCAGACTTTACAACTTGATACGAAAAGATTTTCTTGAAACCCCGAAAGAAAATATGGAAGAAGTGGCAGAGATTTACAGGAAAATAAGTAAAACATCTAATTTCTATTGTACGATGCTGTTGACCGTGTATGTTAGTATTATTGCTCTCTACATCCTCTATCCTGGCATATCAGTAGACTACATCCTTTATCATACTGGCAACATGGCGATTGTTAAAACAGGAAGAAAGAAGATATTAGGCGGTTGGTATCCTCTTCCAATGGACCAAACTCCGTACTACGAAATCGTTCTAGTCTACGAAGCTATTGTTCTTTTATGGGGTGGATTTTTCTTACCAGCTTATTTCATTTTATTCTATCAAGTCCTCATGTGTCTCTGTGCTCAGTTTTCTGCTCTAGGTGTCCAAATATCCTCTTTGAAGATCGACCAATATAGAAAAAATATGAAAAATCTAAGCATTATGGATAAATATGTAGATTCTCCAGTTTATAAACAACTTTATAAAATCCTGAAAGATCATCAGAAACTTTTAAGGTAAAATATATTACAATTTATTTGTAGTTAATTCCATGCTTTAATTATTTATAATTCATTTTATAGAACGGAAAAATGGAATTTTATATATGGTGCTTTTGGTTTTTATGTATTTTGTTTTTATATAGTTTGTTCAATCATCTATATATATATATATATGTTAATCTTTAATTTAAGCTAAGTATACATTTTTTATGTTCCACAATTTTAATTAATTAAAATTCACTTTTTCATTTTGTAATGAAAATTAACATTTTTTTTTTTTTTTACCAGATCGGCCTGGTGGGCCTTTACATGGTTGTTATAATATTGATTGTTTATTGTTGATAGCAATTGATTTTGGGGGTATAGTCTTGTACAATAGACACTCCTAACTAAATACATCGTTATATTGTTTAGTTAGGAGTGTTTATATGTATAGATTGGTTAAAGTATATAACAGTGAATTGTGGCAGTGAAAATAGCTGTAAAATAAATTTAAAGTAGTAATATCACTAGAAATATATAATTATACAAGTTATAATAAGATATCCTGCAGTGACCTGGGCTTTAGTCTTCGAGGTGATGTCTGCTTTCCTATGCTGTAATTTAATGTTCCTTTAACTTCTGGTAGTAGGGTATGGAATTTTCTGAATCTTTTTTTTTATGTGGTCGTCTATTGTTTCTATTTGTAGTTCACGGTGCAGTTGACTGTTTCTGATGAACCAGGGGGCATCCACTGCGATTGTTAGGACATAGTTTTGAAAAGTTTGCAATCTTAAAATTAACATGTTAACAACATAATTGAAAATGCTACTGAAAATACGACGTTCTTTAATCTGTTATATCTAAAAAATATTTAGCATGGGTAATGTTATTTTTTTATTATTTAGCCAAAATTATATTATTTTATATATGATATACTTTTTTTATCCTGATTGGAATTATATAAACTGGTATATAACTAAAAGGATATTTTTATTCATATTCTTTATTAAAATCTCTTTTTCTACAATGATTCTTTGAATAAATTGATCTTGTATGAATATTTAATTTAAACATTTATAATAACCTTATCTATTATAACTTCTTATATTTTTTCAGATACACTGAAGAGGTGAGAAGTGTTTACAATCCATTGGTTACAATGACACTTGGAATGGGAATTCTCCTATTGATTATTACTGCTTATCAATTTCTTTTCGTAAGTCATGTTATCATTATCACTATGTTATGTAATATCTTATTTTATATAATAATATTAAATTACCTTATACTTTTAAATTGTAAATATGAACTATATAATGGGGATAGTAATAATGTAAGTATGACTTAAGCTCCTACAAAAAACCAAAAAACCATGTCATTGAAAATATTCAGAACCGTTGTCCATGAAACAGTGCACTCTCTACCATGTACTGAACCCCAGACCAGTTCACGGGTTATAGAGGTACAAGGTTTTTTTAGTTAATATTTAGATGATACATTATGAGAGATGTAATATTTTAATTTCTTTTTAAAATATAATACATGGTTACAATACAGATGCTATGAAGGAACACACTTTAATTAGTAATTACCACAATATTTATTTTGTTTGTTACCGTTATAATGTTATTATTATACTAGTTTAACACTTCCTTCTCTGAAACTTATTCACTCAAAACAACAATACAATATGCTGGACTTATTATTAGGGGTAATAATGAAAAAAAACAAATAAACGTTTTAGTACAGTAACTAATATAACAATAGTTATTATTAATTATTGATTTATTCAAATATTTTTATTTTGAAGAGAAAAGATTTGTTCAGACCGGAATTCGAACCAGGGTCACCCACGTCTCTAGCGTGGTGCTCTGACCAACGAAGCTAACCTGGCTCGTAACACGGCCAGACAAATCGATTCTCTTCACCGATCCTATGTCCCCGTGTTCTCGCAATAAATCATTTATTGATTCCTCAGGCTAAAACTAATGATCCTGTCTACATATTCAGATTTCTGCAGTTTTTGACTTTTCAAAGCATTGAAGTCTCTCTGTTCTGTTTCGGTTCTTCATTTCTCCAAACGGCCGTAAGTAACAATAATATTAAAAATATTACAATCTAAGTTTTAAAATAACAAATTTGAGTGGATTAAAATATTTTAAACCTGTATTAATTTTAAATTTATGTTATTTTCGACTTGAGCCACCAGTGCACAAATTGACTAAATTCACTTTTTTTTTATTTTAAATTTAAGTGTGAAAGCACTTGGTATTGCCATACATTTTTATATTAATAAAATCTTTCCTAAACAATAAAGGTAAACACCATTATGTCGTTTACAACATTTTTTGTCCACTTAATAATAAAATTTTTTTTCAAAGGTCATTTTGATTAACTCCGTACTCTAATGCAAATCGTTCCAATGATAACATTTAAATACCATATCAAGCCCTAAATGATGAATTTTATCGAGTTAGAAAGGTCCAAATCATACTTTATCCAATTCAAATGTGACTATGACGATGATTCAAAATTTATTGTAATCAAACTAAGGAAATCTGTGACAGGTAGACCCCAGAGTTTGAAAAATGTAAATCAGCCTTTGTTATATCCTAAAGGAAGATCTGTAACAAAGGGAAAAAAGGAGAGGCATGATGGATCTGCTGAAATTCATTAATCGTGTTAAACAGATTACATTTTTAAAAATTAAAAATTTGAATGTATATTATAAAGGGAATTAAATAAAAAACAGAAAACGATGCACAATATTTTATCGCATTTCTCGACTTTTTGTTCTATGAAGTTAATCAATTTGTGCATTGAACGGCTCATATATTGTTTGTATATTGTCAGTTTATATTTTCTAATTATTAAATAGAGATAGGTCAATAGATTAATGATTATATATTCAAGTGTCGAATGATGCCATGTTGTTTAGCAAAGCTTTAATGTCGTGCGGTATTTGCGTTTTCATTATTGAAGGGGCAGCTGCTTTAGTGCTGCAGTTAATAATAATTTTATATTTAATTAAATCATAATTACTTAATTATAGCTGTTTAATTAAATAATAATTAATTAATGAAAGCTGTAATAGATTTTTGTAAAATTTCTATAAATGAAATAATATCTATAATATGTTACAAGGGATAAATAAAAGCTCAAGAAAGAGATTGTTGGATATAGTCGGTAGATAAAAAAAAAAAAATAAAAAAACCTGTACCACTACAACTTATGAAGGATCTGAGGTTCAGTAAATGGTAGGGACTGTACTGATTCATGGGCAGCGGTTCTACAAGGAGATGACTTGTCCTAGATAACGCTCAACCACCAGATTTCTGGCATATTTAAAATAACTGTGTTTAGGTTTACTGATCATATTATTATAATGTTATTACGAAATCCAGAGATTTAATAAATAATGTATTTATTGAAATTTACAACTGAATATTGAATACATCAAGTAAATATAATGAAAGATGAATAATGTCTCGAAATAAAGGCAAGTAGAGAAACTACCCAGTGGCAGTGCTCAAATAAAAAGTTCAACTTAGATGGTCACGAGGTCATCTTCTTTTCAGACGTCTCGGTTGGTTATCAGGAATTGAAGAGGTTGCTAGGTTTGAAACTAGCGCGTTTGAGTGAAAATGAAGTTTGTCGTGAAAAGATTAATATCGGATTTGGACCAAATCAGTAACAAATGGGACATTAAGGTCATTATGGATTACTTTGTTCGTAACAAAGTAAGGAGCATTGAGGATTTTACTTTTTATTTATTTTTAGGATTGGATTGTAGAGATTGGATACGAGAGGAATTCGATGGCTTGTCATTTTTTTCGGCTTAGCCTCTTTAGAGGATTCCTAAAAATTAATTATGTGCTGTGCCTTATTTTTTTATTGAGTGTTTCCAAAGTTAAGGGTTTCTCCAACCAAATTTTAAAATGAAATGTTTTTCCAGGACTTCGTGTCAAATGCAATTTCTTCATTAAAGCCGCATCCTGCCATGCTTTCCTGGACTTGGTTGATCCAAGAAATTCTTTGTCGGCCTCTTCAACTTCTTCCTTCAAGGCACCAGTGCATGATCATTTTCGGCATTCTATTCTTCTCCATCCTGAACTGTCCAAACCATTCTAATCGTTTTATTGTGATTTTTTCAAGAATGTTACTGGGAACACCCATTATTTCTCGCACTACTGAATTGGCAATTCTTTCACGTCTAGAAATTCCGGCTGCCCTTCTCCAAAAGTCCATCTCCACAACTAGAAGTTTCTCTTTGCTTCCCTTTCCCAATTTCCATGTTTTACGCCCATATAACATTGTAGCCGTTATAGTAGCATGGAAAATCGTTTTTTTTTTTTTTTTTTTTTTTTAGTTTTCAGGATATTTTTACTCCTCACTACGGAATTCAGCATGGCAATAAAGTGCTTTTCTTCCTTCTCTGGTTCTTCGGACTGTATCCCCTTTAGATGTTCCATCTTTTTAAAGCACATAGCTTTATTGAGCCTAATTACTATCATAAAAACAGTGAATGTCCGTAGAAAATGGCAGGCCGTAACGTAGTTGGGTGGATTGTTGATGGGATTTATGATTGGAGTGTATTTAATACACCAAAGAGTTATAAGGAACTTTCTCATATTCCAAAGAAATTGACTATTAGACTCGAGAAGTGGCAATCTATCTCTATTTAATAAATCTTTTTTTGCTCTTAAAAACGGAAAACGAGATTTTAAGATTTTGCATTTGGTATCTACCGATTATATCCAACAATCTAATTCTTGAGCTTTTATTTATTCGTTGTAAGATATTTTAGATATTATTTCATTTATAGAAGTTTAAATCAAATTACTATGGAAAGATTCTCTTTAACTTTTCTTCCACAGACAGAGCTCAGATCTACAGTTCGCAATCTATAGCAGTGACTGGTACAAAGCTGACACTAAGTTCCGCAATACAGCCCAGATGGTTATGGTAAGAGCAAGGAGAGGTGTTACACTCACTGCCATCAGGATGTATCCTGTGAACCTAGAAACACTAATGGCTGTGGGTATTAATCTGCAATATATAAATTATAATCAATTATACTACTTCAAAACTACAATTTTGTAGATGATATAATATTACTAAAATTTTTGTGGAACAAATATTGTGTCGAACATATATATGCAATTAGATTTACATTAATTAGTGGTTAGCAGGATAATGTTAATCTGTATACATAAAAGAGTTTGTCCTGATTGACAGACCACCTCAGAGCCAAAACGGCATTAGCTACAGACTTGATATTTGGACAGTAGGTACATTTTATAAGGCCAACGCGCACTAAGAAAGGATTTTTGAAAATTCATCCCCTAAGAGGGTGGAAAAGGGTGAAAAACTATAGGTACATTTTACATAGAGTCAGCGTTCCTTTTTTTTCGAAAATCAACCCCTAAAAACTTAAAATAGAGGATGAAATAATAATAATAACCAATTATTAAAGGGATAGAAATGAGAAAGCATCTAAAATCAATGATATGCTTCGAAGGCAAGCGGATTGAAAACATGTCAATAGATTCAGTAGTGGAAATTTATGAAGTCCTGCACTATACCTCAGAATTTTTTAATACTTCAAATCCATCTGGTCTGCCAGCACAGAAAGTTGGGGCACCTGTAATTCTACTCCGAAATAATTCAAGAGATTACAGTTTTAGATATTACATAGTGGATTTCAATCGAAAACATATGGAAAGTTCTGTAATTATGCCATTTAATATTTAATAAGACATTTTATAAAAATCAATCAACACAGGAATACGAATTAGTAAGCTGGCTGAATTCACAAACACTTTAAGTTATTGTGAATAATATGGAATAGGAAGCTAGCTGATTCACTCTCCGTTTAAACTCATCTTAAGTTTTTATTCAAAATCAACGTGAAAAAAAGAACATTATCAAGAAACCAGTGGACTTATGGCTATTCCACAAAATATATTAATATTGAAAAGTAAAATGAGACCTAACATAAATATTACGATTGTGGAAAAATTCCAACGTAAAGCTCCTAAGTCTCCAAACTAAAATATAAATTGAAATTATCTGTCCAATTAGGTACAAATATTTATATGGACAGATAATTTAAACTTATGTTTTAGTTCGGAGACTTAAGGGCTTTTCGTTGGATTTTTTCCACGGTCTTAACAAAATATTTCTTCATATTTATTTTCACATCTCCACTATAAAATCATATAATCATAACAAATACATAACATTCCACTCATCGACACAATACCACCCAAACCCACTCGTTCTTCCGCTTTCCTACTCCCTGTTACCTGGACTTGATAAAAAAAGATTAAAAAGACAATGGCCAAGAGACCTACTCAACAATAGATATATATATTTTTTTTTTCCAAAAATAACTGGATGATCATGGAGAAAAGCGAAGGAGAAAGACTCTTCAATCAAATTTGCTGGATGCGCAATTGAAAATGAAAATTAAATAATAATAAATAAAAATATTTATTTTCATGCGCGTTAAGTTTTTGAGATAATCCATAGTACATTCATCTTAATTGTAAGATATAAAATATTCTAAAAATGCGCATGCAATTCTTAAGGTAACTAAAGTATTTAAGTTAATATGGAATAATACTGTAATCGTCTAAATGGCTTTCCAAATAACGCATTCTAGTTATCAAATTTTTAGAACATAAAATAGGTGAAGTAAGCTATCCTTGAAAGATAGATTCATGCTATCACTGACTTTTTTGTAGATGTATAAAAGAGGAATATACCACCATGCATTGTTTCGTTATATGCCAAAGGTATTGGGAAGTATCATCCCAATCTATCACGTATAGATAGATAAGAGATATCAGGCAGCGTCTTAGATGAAACCTGCCAATTATCGTTATACTCCAATTGATTTACACAAAACTTATTACTATATTATATATCTAAAACTTCCTGGTGAATCACTCTATCTATTGGTGAAGACCGTATGAAAATCCGTGCAGTAGTATATTCTGTATAGATAGTATATGTTGAGATTGATTTATCACTCGTATGTATTTGCTAAACAAAAATAATTTTTTACTTATATTATAAATATATGTAGAAGAATTGAAAATGGAGATGAGAGTAAATACAATATTCAACTAAAATTTCAAAATTAGTGTTTAATAATTAATTAAGATCAAATATTTATAATTTTTTTTCAGATTTTCCAGTTCACATACTCAGTATGTACTTTGATGTCAAGAATGACTGAATAAGAATGTTTCATCCACACTCAATACACTCTATCAGCTATAAAGTGTTGTATTAAAATATTCTTAAGTTTTTTGTAATATAGAAAATTAAATTGAAAAACGTAAAGGAAGTGGTTACACTTAATGTTATTTTATAAACCTTTGTTAGTTGTATTGTCGAATATGATAAATTAAATGTTGAAAGTATAATTGAAAAGTAATACGTATTACCAATTTATAATATGCTATATGTACGTAATTCTCTAGCACATACTTATTTTTTTCTGTCATTCCTTTACTTAGATACTAAAGAATTTAGCACACATTATTAATATTCTTATTTATGTAAGTTTTTATACCTAAAAAAGAATTAAATTTCATTCAAGAACTGCTGCCAGTGGGTAGTGTCTCTACACGTCCTATCATGTATTATTTATTCTAATAGCAATTGTACTAGATGTATATATTACAGTTGTACAACTCAATAAAATAACTAAAAAAAAAAATTCAAGAAAGGTTATGAAACCTTTTGTTATATTAATATGAATAACTTCAGCATAGTATATTTATGTAGACTGTTGTAATAATCAACAAATGAAATAATACATGACACATGTAAATACATTATAAGATAACAAACCACGATATAAAGTTCAATTCTCCCATAAAATCTCATTGACATTAACATAAATAGCAAGAATGTAACTTGTAATAATCTATGAAAAAAATGTACTAAACAAAATTTTCTTTTCGAATTTGATGTTGATTTAATGTTTCATTGAATAAAATGCAAAAAATAAATTGTTTCATATTGAGTAATCATATTATGATCATTTAATGAAATTATTGCAACAATAATATTGCTAGTTGTATTTTTTTTAAACTATGTTCATTGTTACTGTATTTATCTTAAATACGATTGTAAAATTAAATCTATCTGTATGCTATATTAATCTGGTATATTGTATGATTGCAATTCAATATTAAACTAATATAAAAATTAGTATAATAAGCCATGTAATTAACCATAATAATTAAAAAACATGTTATTCTGTAAGTCGATAAGCCGCAATACGATATACTATGCTCGTTGGAGGGTGCAATTGTCCATCTCAGTTTCAAGATTTTCATTTGCATTTCTTTTCTTTCTTCAGACCACTTTGTACCCCTCCTATTTCCTCTTCCAAAATTGGTGGAATTCTGAAGTGTTTTCCTGTATGTCTCTCTATCTAGATAGTCGATATAAAAGATGTTAAGGTTCTTAAATTCTTCTGTTTATTGCTTCGTGTATCCTCCCACGTTTTTGTAGGTAAAAATTTTGTTAAAGATCTTTTTGTTCTAACTTTCCTCCTTCATCCTTTTCATGTGCCCATAGAACATCAGCCTTCTGATTCTTATCTCGGTTCCCAGGTCTTTGATTTCTCTGTAGATCTCTTCGTTAAATCTTCGCCTGTAACCATCCTGTGTTTTCTGGGCCCATAGATTTTTCTTAAAATTCTCCTTTCTATTCTGAGCTGCTTTTCCAAGTAGGGTAGGAAAGTGGTCTCCATCCCATATAAAATCACAGGCTTTATCACAACGTTGTAATTCCTAAACTTTGCATTGGAGGAGATGTTCTTTTTATTGTAAATTTTGTCTGTTTGAAAGCTTAAATTTTCTAATTTTGTGATTTTCTCTCGGATGCTCTCTTTCCCAGAACGATTGTAACATAATATTTCCCACAGATACTTCAATTTTCTGGTTACTTTTATTTTTCCAAATTTGGTGTTCACTGTTTTTTTCTTGAAATTTATTTCAGTAGTCATGAGCTCTGTTTTTTCGTATATTATTTGTTAGACTGCTTGTAAGGGTATTTATTTGACTAATATTTGACCTCTTCTTCTTATTCCGCCAAAAGTGCAAGATAAAACAACTCACTTTTATGATTGCTTTTGTTTCCTACTATTGCTCCTGATCTATTGTTTTAAAAGAATTACTTCATGATTTTATCCAGGAAATCAAATAAGAACTATGTTGAAAAGTATGCGAGACAAGCCGTTTATCTGAAAAGGTTTCTTATAAGACCCTAAAATTTCACTTTATACTTTATACATGTCAGAGTAACATTTATTTGAATCAAACAGTTTTTTTTTTGTATTTTTACTTTGACAGCTTATGTTCCAATGTCAAAACCTCACAGCTAAACTACACTACTCACTCATATTTTGCTTCCTTTCTGGTCAAATGAGCTTTCTTGCGCTTATTGTTAATGCCCAAGGTTCCACAGTGGGCTTAAACCCATATCGGAAAAACAGCCACAGCTCCTAAGTATTATTTCAAGGTTTTTAGACTTACAAGAACAACTTAATAAACTGGAAATATAATGAAAAAAAGAGGTAAGTACATTAATATGAAATAAAAAAATAGAATAGGAAAATAATTTTATCCTGGGTCTAGATCCTTTTAGAATAACAAATTTGAAGAGAAAAAAAAATATGATATACATCTTGCCAAAAATATACATAGTAAAAAAATCATAAGAGTGGCAAAAAAGTAATTAAAAAACAAAGTAACTAAACAAAACATAACATCAGTAAACGTAATTATTTAGTTTTATTTTATTTAGTAATTAAGTTATTAACATACTCCTGATTTTTTTATGTTGTCTTTTATACCCTCTTGAAACCATATCCTTTTTATTTAAGAAGATACATATTACAGAATAGAATGGAAAAGTAACTTTTTTAAGTTAATCATTAAGTCCATTTAGAATAAGAAGAATCAGAAAAAGAAACTTAATATACATCTGATCAGAAGGCTACATGATACAAACTATGACGAATTTAAGTAATTACAAATGTCCTAAAATGAAAATAAAAAAGAATATTATTTCGTGAAGAAATACTAAGGAACTAAAGATACTGAATAAATAGCAGTGAATAAAAACACGAGCTACGATGCAATAACGTGTTTACATTATGTAAAGAAGTTACATGAAAAAAGATTATATATTAAAACCCGCTATTTAATACTGATCCAATAAACACTTAACTAAACCAGATTATTAGTGTGTTTTGGAAGTGAGTAGATGTTCTAAAAGCAAGATTTTAAGTGAAGTTAAGGAAGAAGGATGGCGGATATTAGGAGGAATTGATTTAAAGATAAAGGTGGAATGGCCGAAAAAGGAACGATCGTATGTTTCGGTACTGTGTAAATAATTACTGTACGTAAATAAGTAAACGATCACAAAGGCGAGATCTTGAATTGGAGGATTTGATTTAGAGAAGACTCTAGATATAGGACGAGTGTTGAGAGTTGATTGCTGGGTATTGGAATGAACCAAGGAAATATTTTCCTCCGAATCCTTATAAGATATTAAACAGTTAAAGAAAATGCATGCGATAATTTCTTTATAAGGAAATTACTAACCTCCCTAGCGAGCATCTGCTTGGAAGTGAGAAGATGTTCTAAAAGAAAAGTTTTAACTGAAGTTAAGGAAGAAGGATGGCGGATATTAGGTGGGTTCGAGTTTTAGATAAAGGTGAAACCGGATTCTCGGAACCGTGGAAGAGGAAGGAATGAACGATCGAATGTTTTGATACTGTGCAAATAAATATAAGGTTCACAAAGGTTCTTGGAGGATTTGTATTGAAAGAGGCTCTAGGTTAGGACGGTTGTTGAGAGTCAATGAATTGTAAAATGATTGGACCGAGGAAATATTTTTTACGAATGGAACGGAATAGACACTTTAAATCGCCATAGAGGTTGGTCCGCCTCGGATAACCAAGGAAAAAACTTAGAAAACAGTTCATTATTCGCTTTAATCTATCAAGTACATTTGAGAAGCCCCCGTATACGACGGTTGTCAAAGTGGGGTCGAAGCTATATATGAATATAAAGCTAGATCTCTTTCTCCATGCCCTGCTGGTTTTCTACTCCATGCTGTATCTAGAGCACATATCATTTGTTCACTAACACCTGATCTAATAGGCGTTCTTCAACCAGGTGTAGTTCTAGGAAGGTGATAGGGTCTCTGCCTCTGTTACAAGGAGAAAGAGGTGAGCAAGGAGAAATGTGTTGTAGTACATTAAACAAAGGATATTATCAAGAAATCAGTGGACTTTAGTGGACGGCTATTCCACAAAAGATATTAATATTGAAGAGCGGATTCTTGAGCGAGAGCGAATACATGTTAAGACATTAGTGTAAAAATTATAACTCAAAAACCTTGAGTTCCTAAACCAAAAAAGGAAACAAAAATGCTGTATTTCCCTTTTTCTTTTGGACTGTTACTTTCCTTGTTTTTGATATAGTCTCTTGCCTTCTGTTTTTAGGTTGTTTATTATTATTTTTTTTCTGATTGTTTTTTTTTTAAGTTTAGTGAGTCTATTTTTTATTTACAATTAATCAATTCCAAAATCCTTCGTAAAATCCTCAATGCTCCTTATTTTGTTAAGAATAAAGGCATCCATAATGACCTTAAAGTCCCATTTGTTGCTGAATTGGCCCAAATCTGATATCAATATTTTCATGACAAACTTCATTCCCATTCAAACCCTTTAGTTTCAAACCTAGCTTCCTCCTCAATTTCCGATAATCCTCCGAGGCGTCTGAAAAGACGATGGCCACTTGACCTTCTTAGTTGAGCTTGTGATTTGAGTACTATCAGTGGTTAATTTCTCTACTTGTCATTATCATGGCATTATAAATCACTTAGCCTATTTACTTGTTGCATTACTGTAATACAGTTGTAAATATCAGTAAATAAATTAAACAAAAAAAGAATTAATCACCTGTTTTTATCTAATCTTTCCCTGCAGTTGCCTGTACGCCTTGGAGATGGTGGGATGTTTCTTCTGGTTAGTGCTTGGTGCATTTTAAGGGTAAAGCTTATGGGTTTTTTTTCTTTATTACTATTCTCCTTCTGTTCTGAAGATCCCTTAATGGGCGAAATTATGACAGATGTTTTTTTCCTGTTCTGGTTTTGAGATTTAATGCATTTTGGTTGGAATTTTTTTGCTAAAGTCCGATCATGTATTATATGTATCATTTGAGCTTTTTCTCTTCAATATTAAGTATATTAAACATATTATTTTAAATTTATTATTTTTCAAATAAAAGAAATAAGATTTTTTAAAATCAATAGCAAAGAGCAACGATGCTGGTGCAATGATAGGGACTAAAAACAAGCACATCACATTAGTTACATTAGTCAAATGAACAGGTACATAAGCCACGTGACCTTTTTTATGAATTAAATGACTAGATACATAAGGTTACGTACCTGATACAGAAGTCACGTGACCAGTTAAATAAGTCACGTAACCTTTAATATAAGTCACGTGACCTGTTTCCTTTGAATTAAGCTGCATAGAAGGAGAATTATTAGAACGGATGTTGTGTGTGTATTTGATAGCGAGTCTAAAGAACATAGCGGATTTCACATTCACAATAAAAAATACACTATCCAGAGATACAATATCACCACCTGGAATAAAATATGTTTATTAATTTCCTTTTTTTATTGCAATAAATTGTATTTTATTTAACCTTGTTAAGCCGGTGCCATTAGCCTAGCTTTTTATTCAGTAAGTACATTAGGGTATTGGAGGTGGCGGTGTGCTGTTTCTTGTTAGTATCGAAATATTGGTGTGAGATATATTTTTTGCTACATTTATATATTTTTTATTATTAATAATAATATTTTTAATATTATAAAAAATATTTACCCTTTCTCATGTGATACCTGATTTGGCGAAACACCTACAGGGTTTCTTATTTACTGTTAATATATACATATTAGGAATAAAGCCTAATTGTTTCTAAATTTCCATCGAGGAAACATATTTTTTTGGAAAACTTTTATAATTTTTAATATTTTTTAATATATAATTATCAATAATCATTACCATTATCATCAAGTAAATATCTTTTTAAAAATAATTGGTTTTTTAACCTTTTTTTGTTATTAAGTACATTTATTACCTTATTCTATTGTTATTTGCCTTACTGTCTTAAATATTATAATCGTTATATTAAATATAAGATCAATTGTGACAAAAACATTCGAATTATTATTATTATAATTTTTTTTTGTGATTTGTAGAATTTTTTTTCACGGAGACCCACCTTTTCTTCATTTTTTCCTTCTTTCCTCGGTCCACGCTATTCCTTTTCTCGCATCTCTCTTTCCCACAAGGACCTTAATTTCTTTTAGTCTTTTCCCGCAGTGATCCATTTCGAAACAGTCTTGGTCTGATATTTTCAGTCTCTGAGTTTCTTTCTTAATCTGTTTGATGTACCCGCAGCACTCCTGTGCCCTGTACATTTTATAAAATATTTTTTAATAACCATTAAAGAAACAATAAAAACATCTTCATAAATATTGGTACACTAGTATGAAGATAATTTTCTAGATTTGTTAATTATCGAATGTGAAGAAAGTGCAAAAATAATCGAACGTCGAGCTAATGTTAATAAATGAAAACAAGAAAATAGTAAAATATCTGTTTATTTAAATCAAAAGACTAAAATAAGTGATAAGAAAAACTAAATGATAACTAACTTAATTACACATAAATTAATTTTACTAGGTACTTATTTGGAATACTGATTGATTCACGTAGTACAATAAAAGAACCCAAAGATGAGGAGTACGATTATACTATTTTCAGATTTCAAGAAAAATAAAACATTCGAAGTAATAATTATTCATTTTTACCAACGAATAGAATAAATAATCTTTTGCTGAAAGTAATACAAACCGTTTGTAAATTCATTGCTATTTTAGTTTAATAATTTGAGTAATTTATGAATGTATCAATCAATTTCTTTGGATTGCGTACCTTATTTTTAAGGATTTTAAGTTATTTTATATCCGTTTTTAATGAGCTATATTTATTTTTCATTCATCAGCTTGTTTTGTTTTTATTCTATTTATGTTTGTGAGATTAATATTAAGATTAAGACATAGATTTTAATTAATATTTTTAATATAATTGCTATACTACACTATTAAACATGAAGATATCTAAGATGGATTAATGATAATATTATATTTAAATACATACAAATTAAGGACAAAATCCGCCTGAAGTCCTTCATAAGACCCAATGTCATCTATTCCACTTATATCTTAAGTATGTCGATTATTCCATGGAATATGAAAACGTTCGAGATGAAATGTCAATTAATTTAACCGGTATTCTTCTGATAGGTCCTTATTGACGATCAATTATTACTATTCTCATCTACTTACGGTAATTGGAACATTAATAGACAAACATTGTCGTTAAGGGCAGTTGATATAAGATGAAGACAAAACAGGGGGTTGATCAGTCCAGGACGAACCAGTCAGAGAACATGGGTTATCTAGGTCCTATCGCAGACTCAGAGATCATCAATGGTCTAAGTGTTAGATACCTCAAGTTCTTCGGGCTATGGAAGGTCATCAATGACTACAGGACAACAGGGAAGAAGAATTACATTATAAAATTCACCGTCCTTATTTCGTTTATCCTTGCTGTCCCTTACGTTTTATTCCAATTCCTCAGCTATTCTTCGATTAAAGTCGACCTACAGAAGGCTACGTTTTTAAATCTGCATCCTTTGCCAGCTCTACAGATGTGTTGTAGGATACTCGTGTTCTGGTTTCGGATGGACAGACAATGTAGGCTCTACAACTTGCTAAAGAAGGATTTCCTAGATATTCCAGCATACAAAAGGGAATTAGTCGATGAGGTCTACAGTAAGATCAGTAAAATTTCCAATATGTGTTGTACCGCATCCATGATCGTAAATTTCAGCATTATAGGAATATATATATTGAATCCGAGTATATCAGTTGACTATATCCTTTATCATACAGGTAAAATGGACGCAGTGACTACCGGAAGGAAGAAGATCTTAGGAGGTTGGTATCCACTTCCGATGGCAGAGTCTCCTTATTACGAAATTATATATGTCTACGAAGCTACATGCGTCACTTGGGCTGGGACATTGCTGGCGGTGTATTTCTGTCTATTTTATCAAGTTTTAATTTCTCTTTACGCCCAATTTACGGTTCTAGGAGTTCACGTTGCTACTCTGAAAGTTGGTTCTGATCGAAAATATGATTCTAAAGTGTTCGAAGAACTAAATCAAATACTTCGGGATCATCAAAAGTTACTAAGGTATGATAGTCATGGTAACAGAAAAATTATTTATGTAAAAACTTAGCATTAACAGTAACTATTTTAGGTATACAGATGAACTGAAGAGTGTGTATAATCCATTGGTCACAATAACATTGGGGATGGGAATTATACTTTTTATTATAGGTGCTATACAGTTCCTACTAGTGAGTATTAAATTGGTATGGATGATGATCGTAAATATTTAAATTTATAATTATATAAAATATCTTTGTTAGGGAAAGTCAAACAGCCCTGATTTCATCTTCAAGCTCCTCCAAGTCTTTGTATTTCAAGGTGTTGAGATCTCAATGTTCTGTTTTGGTTCTTCATTCATCGAAACGGCGGTGAGATTCAGTGAAATTAATAATTATATACGATTGTGTTCATGATTCGTTTACTAGTTGTGGAATATTTAATAATAATAATAAATTCTTTATTTATTCTGGGACAAGTACCTTTTGAATTAAGTAACTGTACATTATTGTGGGCTTTAGAGCCTTAGAGTACAAAGAAAAAAAAACAAGTAGAAAAGTCAATCTATAAAGCTGATTAAATAATAATAAATAAATAAATAGCTTCTTATGATAATGAAAAAAATGAAGATTTCACATTACTTCACATTAAAAATAAAAATAAAAATGAATAAACAAAATAAATAATATTCTATCGATAATCGGGTCTTGATATATCTATGACCTTTTATATATATATATATATATATATACCATGTATGTGTATAATGTCAACAAGACTATACCATTTACAAAAAATACGTATTAAATTGTTTTTTTAAACAAACTACTAAGCCCAAGATCGCGGGTTCATAGCCCGGCAGGTGGCCCTAGGATTTTTTTAAGGAAGTAAAAAATCCTTAATTACGCCGTCCTTCGGAAGGGACGTTAAACGGGGGTCCCGAGCCTGTACGATGTCAGGTACTCGTTAAAAACCCCTATCCTAATTAAACCTGAATAGGCAAAATTTAGAGCTCCCACTGTAGCATCGTCCGATTAGCCATAGCAGCATAAAGTGACGTTAAATGAACTAACAACTAACAACATTTTGTTTTCATTACTAAATAATGTAAAAAAATCATCTATATGAGAGATAATATCAATTCAACAAGGAAATCTTAATTGGATAAATTTTCAGATCGCTATAATAAGGTGAAATGATATTAAATACAAAATATATATTATTTTTTTTTAAGAAAATCTTTTATTTTTCCATAGCAATTTAATTCAAACTGGGAGCGGAGTGGCTGAGTGGTAGACCACCATGCAGCCAATTCTGGTTCGAATCCCGCTGCAGGCAAGATTTTTATTTAGTCTGTTTGCAGCAGGAGAAGGATCATGTGGAATCGTGGATCCTCCTGGGGCTCACCCAGCCTCTAAAAGTGGGTATACAAACCAGGGGGGAAAAATCTGGTGGTTCAGCGTGATCTAGGACAAATCACCTCTCTGCGCAATCGTTGTCCATGAAACAGTAATGTCTCTACCATGTACTGAAACCCCATGGGTTTTTTTTTTTTGTATTAAAACTAATCGAAAATTCTAAATTTAGTTTAAGAAAATAATAATATAGTTTTAATTCAGATTAAAAATAAAATATAAGATATAAAAAATAAAATTTCATAAAGAAACATATCGATATCAAATGCTACAGAACAAAATTGGTAAAACTGTCATTCTTCCACATTGTTCTTACATAACATAAATCAGTTACCTTGGTACGTGACTAAGCCAACAATACACTTCATTCCTTAAACGTTGCTCTTAACTTCAAAGAAAATATATTTTTTCTATCCAAAAAATAAAATATGAATATCTTGGAACAATTATTTATAACAAAACTGTTATAGATATTAAAAACTTTCGGGAAGCCATATCTGAAAAAAATATGATTTCAGACTTTTTTAGCGTCCTACAAGGATTTCATCTTCATTATTAGAATTGAAAAATGGACAGAATAAGATTAATTCTAAAGATGATTAAAAATACAAAATTTATAAGTTTTATAAATATCAGACTCGGTTTGTAATAATGTAATCTTAAAAAATCATTCCGTTACTATATAATACGTACTGTATAATTTTACTACAGAGATTGAATTTGAATTCCAGAATATTTTAACGTGTTTTCAATAAATAAGGTAGAGAATGATGCATGTTATACTTATATAAATTGAATATGATTTCTATAATCTTAAGATATTTGAAAATAAGTTATTCTTAGAGTAACTTTCTCAATCGAAACTTTTCCCCGGAATTGCAGATTACACATCCTGCATTCTAGGATAATAATTGCATTTAATATAATTGAAGTGATAGCATTACGATACTTACGAAGATCGTGTAATGTTTCTAAGATTAATATATATTATTGAGCCATAATTGGACATAGGTGGGAGGATTAAGGGTATTTTTTCGGAATTTTGTTTCGACATTAGGCGAAGGATAAAGATTTGTCAATGAAAATCGACAATGTTGGGATTGAGATATCGATTTATTTTTTTTTATCTGTACCACTACAACCTGTGAAGGGTCTGGGGTTCAGTAGATTGTAGAGACTGTACTGTTTCATGGACAGTTGTGCAGGGAGGTGATTTGTCCTAGATCACGCTCACCCGCTTGATTTTCCCCCTTAATTTGGGTACCCACTTTAAAGAGGCTGGGTGAGCCCCAGGAGGGTCCTAGATCCTATGTGATCCATCTGCGACTGCAAACAGACTAAATAAGTCTTGCCTGCAGCGGGATTCGAACCAGGATTTGCGGCATGGCAACTCAGCTGTATCACTGAGTCACTCTACTCTATCGAGTTCTCTTTTTTGATAATTATTATAACTTCTTATTATATAATTATTGCTATGATAATAAATACTTTTTAAAAGAAAATATCTCTTCTCACAAGATGTATGAGCTGTATGAAATGTATCGTGGGAATTCCATTAGTATATCTCCAGTTTTATACAGCTTGTTTTAAACTATTCTTTTCACAGATAGAGTTCGGATATTCATTTCGCAGTCTACAGCAGTGACTGGTACAATGCAGATATTAGATTTAGGAAGGCGATTCAGATGTTGATGATCAGGGCAGAAAGAGGAGAAACTCTCACAGCGAGTGGGATGTATCCAGTTAATAGGGAAACATTAATGACAGTAAGTATTTGAATATTTAATTATATATTATTATTATTACTAATAAAATCATTACTAGATCTTTTAACAAAAATAAAATACTGGATTATGAATTACTAGCCGTTGCCCGCGGCTTCGCTCGCGTGGAATTTGGTCTGCCACATAAAGTTTCGTAACATCATTTAAAATAAATATTTTTTTTTTTAACATAAGTTACTCGTTCATCCAAAATTTCAGACCCTTATAACAATGATAGCAAAATGCAGTACAAACAGGTGCCTAGCCCGTATCAAATTTACAAGGCTAGGAATTTATACCTATTAATTTTGATATATTTTAATTCATCATTTTGCAACTTAATATTTAAAATATTATTAGATGTGGAGGGAACGCCATTATCTTCCAAAATAACTACCAAAAAGTAAATAATATGCATAAACTTTTACCTATAATTCTGTCGCAAAATATTCTATTAAATCCCATATAGATAATATTATTATGAAAACATATTATTAAAAGTATATTTAATTATCTTTAATGTATTTTTTTTTAGATCATGCAATTCACCTACACCACATCGACTGTTTTTTCTAGCATCACGGAGTAAAACCGAAAAAGAATTGTTTCTTATATTGAAGAAGTGAAATATAAAGACTTCTTCTACTCACAACCAAAGTATCGAAAAACCTATTCAAATAAACAGTTTCTAAAATAAATTAAACATATTTAAATGGGTATTTAGTTGATAGTCATTTGGTATATTTAGGTATTGTTGTCTAGTATATATCCTGTAGAAAAACATTTTTGAAAAATCAAAATGTCATTTATAAATAATAAAATAATATACTGTAATAATAAAATACTGTAGTACTCAAATTTCCATTATTTACTCAATCTTTAGTTGTTATCTTTTGTCCACTTCTTTTTTTGTATTTTATTTTTTATTTCATGTTAACAATATTATAAACTAAATATTTAAATTAATTGGTAGATTGTAAATAAACTTATAAGTAAGTAAACTTATTAGTAGCTAGTAGTTTACCCATTGCACTATTATAGAAAAAATCTTACGTTATATTTAGTATTGTAATATAATATTCTTATAATATCTAGTTTTTATTTTTCGGTATAATGCTATTATTTTTTTAAAATATTTATTTTTTCATAGTCTTTGTACATATCAACGTATTGTATATATTTTTGAAGTTATATAAAATATATAGTCTGATGAAGACAAAGCATTGTCCACTAATTTGTCTTTCAGTATGGTGCTGTAAGATTGCACATGTTAAAATAGATTAAAATATTGCAAAAATTATTTATTTATAAATCTGAAACTGTTACCGCCTTTGAAATAAATAGAAATAATATTTTGGTTTTGTATATGATAAGTAAAATCAAAAATTGAAGCTTTGTTAGAAATATAATTATGAATTGTGAAATAGTTTACGAATTTACAATTAGTATTACGATTTATATCCATAGACGAAAAGTTAGCCTAGAAAATAATATGTTAGTCCACTGATTTACGTAGTTTCATAAAAAAAAGTATGGTACCCCAGTAAATTTTAAGTTCCTAAAAAAACCTGTACCACTTCATCCCGTAAACGGGTCTGGGGTTCAGTACATGGTAGAGACTGTGCTGTTTCATGGACAGCGGTTCTGCAAGGAGGTGACTTATCCTAGATCACGCTCACCCACCAGATTTTTCCCCCTTGTTTTGAGTACACTATTTTTATAACCTTTTATAGAGGCTGTGTGAGCCCCAGGAGGGTCCTAGATCCCATATGATCAATTTCCGGCTGCAAACAGACTAAATAAAAGTCTTGCCAGCAGCGGGATTTGAACCAGGATTTCCGGCATGGCAACTCAATGCTCCACGACTGAGCCACTCCGTTCCCAAGTTCCTAAAATAAAGGAATTAGAAAATAAAGAGGAAGAATAGAGTTTCAGATGCTTCTGAATAGAACTAGGTTTATCTATTTAATGTTTATAGCTTAAAAATATTTAAGTAAGGTGTGCTAAAAGTCTCTAGGTGTCTCCAGTCTCGAGTATGTTGCTGACGCGAAGCCACAAGTTTATCCCCAACCAAAAGTCGTAAAACTCAAAAGAAGTCTTTACAATACTAATATTAAATACATTGCACAGAATAACAATATATTGATAGAATAATGCTATATGTAGTACGTAGTAGAGATAAAACCCAGAGGGGATTGAATTATATAATGACAAATAGGTAATACACACACACACAAATATATATATATATATATATATATATATATATATATATATATATATATATATATATATAAAGAGGTATTATTTAAAACCAACAAAGTAATAATTGCAAAATTATTTTAGGGAAGAGTAAAAAATGAATAATTATCCAATAAATTTTCCAAAAACGTAACAAATGAAAATTAAGAATTATGGCAGAATCATAGCAGAAAAAAATTAAAGAAAAATATTTAAAATAATAGTTATTTAAAAGAAAAATTATAGTTAATTACAGAACATAATTATAGTAGATACAACAATAAAATGAAAATTGATACAAATAAGAAATACAATTATAATTATACAACTATAATAGATTGAATTTATATATAGAAATTTTATTGAGTTATAAAGAATTTTATAGAATAAATATTTTTTTTTTTTTTTTTTTTTTTTTTTTTGATCTTCAAGAATATAATATTACATTTATGCAAACAAATTTTATATTATTGTAATTATTGTTAATTTATTTTAAAGTTGTAGAATGCATAGGAACAAATGATTGAAAATGACACAATGATGTCGAAACGTTTCATTATATAAAACAATAAAAGAATTATGACTGGAAGCTGATTTTATTTTTTTCTTGAAGATCAAATTCAAATAAATCCAGTTTTGAAAAAAGGAAAAAATTATAAGAAAGAATAAATATTATGAATTCTATTCTTCTATGAAATATATATTATGTATATCAATTGAGTTATAAAGAATTTTATAGAATAACTATTATGAATTCTATTCTTCTATGAAATATATATTATGTATGTCAATTGAGTTATAAAGAATTTTATAGAATAACTATTATGAATTCTATTCTTCTATGAAATATATACATATATAAGTTATATATATATATAACTTATATATATATAAGTTAAGACAAGACGATGATCGCAAAGTCGCTAATCAAGCTGGCATTGTAAACAGCTGTTCTATAAATAGAGGTTCAAGATGGCAATAAAGTCAGTGTTTAACCAGCCGTCAAGTGTGTTGTTTATCTTCCTACTTATTCTTTTGTTTATGTTTTGTGAGGTGAAGTACTTAAGTGGTGCCGAAACCCGGGAAAACGTTTTAGCAGTTCAGTGAGAATATATTTTTTTTTTCTCAAGGACACGAAAAACAGCGAGTTCATTATTGATCTATTTTACTGTCATTTTAATATTTATTTTTGCTCTCTCAATTTGAAAAATAACTAGTCTTGCCATAATGAATGAACAAAGAGAAATCCTGAGGCCGGCAACATTAACGTTAGAGCCATCACAGCCAGAACAGGCGAATCCCCAGTTTCCGCCATTACCATCAACAACTCTAGCAATGGCGCGGGCAGACTTAGCTGCCCAGGAAGCAAACAGAATTGCACAGGAAACGAACGAATTGGAGAAAATGAAGTTAAGGAAGGCCAATGCACAAGATTTAAGAAGGGAGATATCAGACTTGGAGAAATTTAACGGTGATGTTGGTGAACTAAATCATTTCCTCAAGGGCGGGGATGGTATTATGAGCAGCATTCAATCCCAGGTCGCAGCAGACTTTTTAGAGGAAGCGGATGCCAAAAGGCTACGGGTAGCCTTAGCACGACGGGTAAGAAGGAGCGTATTGAATCTAATCCAAGCAGATGAGGATACCTCGTGGCAGGTGATCAAGGAAAGACTAAAGAAAGCGTATGGAGGGGGGCGATGGGCCCCAGAAGAGGATATGCTGCAGATGTTTCGAGAGATGAAACGTTCGAATCAAACAAACGGTCAGTACGCTGCAGGCCTGCTCGTGAAGCTGAATAAAATTAACGAAAAATTACGAGAAGTAATGGATACCAGTGCGGTCGAAGCGTGGATGTTGTTTATGACAACAGTCCTGAAGGTACAACTAGCCAGGGATACTGGAAAGAAAGATGGATTACCCAGGGATAGGTCATTCATGGAATGCGCTCAGGACATGGTAGATGCGAGTGCTCGCGACGAGGAAGAGAGAGAAGAGATCGAACCAGGGTGGAAAAGAGTGTCGTACCGGAGAAACGAGGCAGGAAGGAATAAAGTGAGACAGGACATGGGAAGAAGAAGAGATGGAGAGTTTGGGGGAAGAGAAAAATTACCTAGAGAAAGAAGGCAAATTGTGGAGAGGAAGAATGGGAGAAGAGAGGAAAGGAGGTGCCACGAACGTGGCAAGATAGGGCACTTGGTGGCTCAGTGCCCACGTGCGCGGTGTTTCGAATGCCACAGTGAGGGACATATGGCCAGACAATGCCCATATATAAGGCGCCGGGAGCACGATCGAGGCGAACCTATGGAGATCAATGCTCAAAGATTGTGGCGGAGAAACAGGATATCATCGGAATCGACTAGATCTTCGGAGGCTTCAGGGTCCGAGACGGAAGGAAGCGAACCTAGCCGCAGAGGAACCCCCGGAGGAAGAAGCAAGCAACGGAGCACAAGGAGGCGTAGTGAGCAGATTAGAAAAGAATGAGGATTGTGTAAACGGAGGGGCAACCTATTTTTTGTGAATAGTGTGGTAAAGAAGTGTGACAGGTTGCCTATTATCGAGTTTTGCAAGGGGTGGAGGTGTCTTGTGGACACAGGGAGCTCGTGCACTCTAGTAGGTAGAGATAGTCTACACCCTATATTTAAAGGAAAGTGTGACCCAGAAATTAGAAAGTGTTTATGTCAGCTAGTCACTTTGAGTGGTCCCTGTACGGTGGATGGGGAAGTGGAACTGGCATTAAGTAAATGGGGCAAAAAGGGCGACGTAGCAACTCTGCATGTGGTAGAGACCATGCCGCGCGAGTATGGTGGGATTTTGGGGTGTGACGTGCTCAGGAAACTAGGGGCGAAACTCAGTAATGTAGAAGGTCAATGGGTGATTAGAATTGGGAGGAAGACATATAGAACGATGGAGAACGCGAAAAGGGATGTGAGGTGCGTCGGTGCAATTACCCAAGGCAAGGATTGGAGGATGGGCATAAGGGAAGAATACGGGGATATTTTTTTTCGCGAGGGGGATCCACTGAGCGTGACGGGAGAAACGGTTCATGAAATTCATCTGAAATCTGAGAAGAGTACTTACGTGAAGGAGCGGCGGTACCCACAGGCGTTGCGGGAACACATTAGGGAGGAGATCGCGGAGCTAAAACGGCAAGGTATTATCGTTGACAGCACATCACCCTTTAACAGTCCTCTATGGGCGGTCAAGAAGAAACCTGTTAACGGGGATCCAAGGGAGCGTTACAGGGTGGTGGTAGATTTCCGGCAACTCAACGAAAATACGTTGGATGAGAAATACCCTATTCCCAGATTAGAGGACATTTTGGACAGACTGGGCGGAGCAACCGTGTTCAGCACACTAGATTTGAAATCTGGATACCACCAAATTCGCATGCATCCCAGAGACCAATGTAAAACAGCCTTTACATTTGAAAGGGGTCATTACGAGTTTACCCGTATGCCATTCGGTTTAAAAAATGCGCCGATAACGTTTCAGAGGCTGATGGACGAGTTCTTGAGGGGCTTAGACGAAAACATGTGCCAGGTCTATATGGATGATCTCCTCGTTTTTAGTACGACGGAGTTGGACCATATAGAGGATTTGAAACGAGTCTTTGACAGAATACGTCAATTTGGTCTAAAATTATCAGCGAAAAAATCAATATTGGGGCAAAAGCAAATCAACTTCCTCGGGCATTCGATATCGGCAGAAGGGGTGCGGCCTGATGGTAAGAAGGTGGAAGCCATAGGGAAAATGGCGATGCCAACCGATATCAAGGGAATCAGGAGATTGCCAGGAACCCTAAATTATTATCGTCGATTCGTCCCAGAGATGGCCGAACATCTGAGTCCACTGAATGCACTGTTAAAGAAGGGACGCACAATTCGGATTACTCCAGAGATCGAGGGGAACATCAGGTAATGCATGTGTTGGCTACAATCGGAACCGGTCCTCGCATTCCCTAATTTTTCAAAACCATTTGCGATCACCACCGACGCTAGTGAATATGCACTGGGGGCGGTTTTGTCACAGGATTATGATAAGGGGGAACGGCCTGTGGCATACGCAAGCAGAAGGCTTACAGACGCGGAGACCCGATATAGCGCGCTCGAGAGAGAGTTATTAGGGATTGTATGGGCAGTCCAACACTTCCGGCCCTATATATTTGGAAAGCGGTTTAAAGTTCATACCGATCACAGGCCACTTCTGTGGGTGGGTAATTTGAAAGAATCGCCGGCTAGGGTGGCGCGTTGGAAGGAGATCTTGAGCCAATACAATATCGAAATAGCATACAAGCCGGGAAAGGATAATGTGGTGGCAGATTGGTTATCTCGTGCCCTGCAGGTCAACGCTATCGAATCAGGTGAAGGGGGACCTTCCGGGGAGCTCCAGAGATTTGTACGGGAATGGACGCCAGATGTGGAAGGAGAAGGAGAAACAGACCGCCGGGACAACGGGGAATCTGCCGACCAGGAGGAATCACAAGACGAGAGATCGACTGAGATGGAGGAGGTGGATGAAGTAATAAACGATAAGACTCGGCAGATAATATGGAAAACAAGGACCACGGGGTTACTGAAAACGGAATTTTCCAGATACGAGAGGCATAATATTGTTACTATTTGGTCCCAACCTGGAGTCCAGGAAGAGCAAATCTGCCGAGCGTTAAAGGACGCCTCTAAAGCAGGTGCGACCCACTATCTGTATGTTGGCAATGCGATGGTGTGGGACAAGATACGTAACTTGTGGAGATTAGAAAAAATAGGGATAGACAGGACGTTTATCCGATGCCGATCTATGGTAGAGACCATTCGCGATCAGGAACAGCAAAAGGATGTAACGAAGGCGTACCATCAAGGGAAGACGAACACCGAGGAATCAATGAGACGTTGGCGGCACTAAAAAGAAAGTATTACTGGGTATGGATGCGGAAGACGGTAGAGGAGATAATAAGGAACTGCCACATTTGTCATACGGCTAAGTATGACCGCCATCCTCCCGTAGGATTACAAACCGAGACGATGACGCCTACAATACCGTTGACAGATCTTCAAGTAGACACCTTTACGTGGAGGGGGTTTAAATGGGTAACAATAGTGGATACATTTAGTAAAACGGCCATAGCCCACCCGGTGAAGGAGAAATCGGCAGCGGCGGTGAATAGCGCCCTTCAAACATGGTTCCAATTCTATGGGGTACCAAATACGATCTCCTCGGATGGGGGCAGGGAATTCGATAACGCGTACTTGCGACAGGAGATGAAACGGCTAGGAATTACATGGCACTGGAATACACCCGGACATCCTAAAAGTAGGGGGGGGGAATCGAAAGGCTCCATAATACCTTGGGAGAACATCTCCGAGTATTCCACGCAGATAAAGGGTTGGAAGCAGATGAGGCGATGCCCCGAGCCATAGCAGCGTACAACCACTCCATACACATGGCCACCGGATTTTCCCCGTTCGAGGCCCTTTTTGGTTTAAGAGCGCGAAGAAGAGACGAGGGTGATACGGTTGTAGATGAAAACATGGCAGAACAACTAGCCATAAATAGAGTAGATCTCGAGAAAATGTGGGGGAAAGCACATGGCCGGATGGTAGCGGAAAAGAATAGGAGAGTGGCGCGGGAAAACGAGGGCGTGAAGGACATTATGGGAGATATTAAAATCGGTACAATTGTGTACAAAAAAATTATATCGAATCGTGCAAAGGAGGTTCTGAGGTACGAGGGTCCATTCAGAGTGATTGCTATCAGAGAGCATAACCTAGTCACTATTCAGAATGTGGCTGAGCCAAGAAAACATAGGACAGTTCATATCGAACAGCTCAAGATTCCAGCTGGGGAAGCCAGCCCATAACCGTGTACTTTATTTCGTACTTTTGGAGGTGTAGTGGAACAGGGAATTTTCATTTCTTTTATATATAGTTTTTGTAAAGCAACTTATTTGTATATAAATATTTTTTGTTAATTACGAATGATAGTAATGTAGATTAAGCCTAGTAGTAAGATTAAGATTAGTAGTAAGGTATTTTATTTTTATTTTTATGTAAGTAGAATATGATTCATGTAATTGATAATTTCTTTTGTTTGTGTGCTCTTTCTCTGCAATTTTTGTTTTGAGTTTACGAGGATGTTCGTAAACTGGCAGGGGGGAGTTAAGACAAGACGATGATCGCAAAGTCGCTAATCAAGCTGGCATTGTAAACAGCTGTTCTATAAATAGAGGTTCAAGATGGCAATAAAGTCAGTGTTTAACCAGCCGTCAAGTGTGTTGTTTATCTTCCTACTTATTCTTTTGTTTATGTTTTGTGAGGTGAAGTACTTAAGTTATATATATATATATATATATATATATATATATATATATATATATATATATATATATATATTTATTTATTATATTAATATATTATGAATTCTATTCTTCTATGAACTATTATTTTATAGAATAACTATTATGAATTCTATAAAAATTAACTAAACAAAATTTGTGAGGAATAACTCAAAAAAACACTTTTAAACAGATGGTAAATAATAAACAGACATAAAGATGTAATGGATTATTCAATAAAAGTTGTGGAATTATATAATTAATTAGAATAAAGAAAACTAGAGTTAGTGCAAAAATAAAGTAAACAGAAAGTAATGAAGATTAATGAGTAATAAAATGACGCAAAGTGATTATTTTATATATTAATTTAAGATGGATTATAAAGGACAAAGTTTGAAGGGGTTTGAATAGGAAAGAGGTATAATTTTGGGAAAAAAGATATAATATTTAATATTATAACAATTAATAAAAAAATGAAATAAAATATAGTTTTTTTTAATCCTTCAAGATTTATTTACAATACATACAAATCACAAATATAGTCAATAGGCGCAATGCTGCTATATAAACTAAAAAACTTTTATTAACGTTCGGTATTTTAAGGCATAACATTAAGTGAGTCCGCTGATGGCGGTTTATACTCTAAGCGGCACAAGGCCGCTGGCTTTATACAATTCAAAACAGAGAAGACCGCTTACGGAATTAGGAAAGGAAGTGAAGAAGAAGGGTGAAGATGAAGGAAGAAAGGATAAGGGCACGGGAGTCCCCACCCCATCCCTAGATCAACGAGAGTGTATCGACCAAGGGGACACTGGCCTGCCATCTCCTAGGTCTTGGAGGTGGTTTTATGACCCAAAATAGGGGGGTTCGCACAGGCCTCCGACCTATTTACTCGGGCACCGAGGAGAGCTGAAGCTCCTCCCGAATATTGGTGTCACATGCCCTCTCGAGCAATGTGCCTTGAACAATTATATATAATATATAGGTATGCAAGTCATATATTTTTTTATGGTATAAAGCAATTAATATTGTCGATTATAACCAAAATCTTAACCAATTTTGATTCATATGCAACTAAAAATGATTTAATTTTACAAGTTTAATGTAATTTACTAATAATTAAGATTTTACAATTATAATTTTATAATAATTTTTAATTTCTAAAACTTCCCCGTTTCCCATTTCATCATTTTCGAAGTTTTCTTTTGTATATCTACCTTATTTTTGGTTTCAGCTTCATATTCTGTATTTTTCATCAGGTGAATTAGTTACAGAAGAGTCTGTTTTATGAAATATTTCCTCTAAAAGTTAATAGTGGAATATAATTTAATACTATTATCTCAAATACTCTAGTCTCTAAAATACTGAAAAATCACCAACTAGTTGACATTTCAGCAATCCAGGAATCATCGCATCAATGAAAATCAAAAACAGCACATCTCACACCAACAGTCCTAACAAACTCATCAATCAGGCAGCAACCTTACTCTAAAAGATCCAAAAAAAACAAAAGCCATTCTAATAATTAGGTCATGCCTCTTTTTGAGTTTTGCTCATTTTTTATTGATTAAAATATTAATTATAATTTTTATATATAAACATACCACAGTTTACTTATATTATGAAATAAAAAAGCACTGTAGGTACTTTGAACATTATATTAAATTGGTAACAATTACAATATCTGAACACAAACATGAAGGTTATAAATATATAAATGAAGGCTAACAATAGTTGGAATCTACTGATCAGGGGTAGTTGCCATGAATACATCCAGTGTTGACTGTATATGTTATGAATATGACAACTTATGTATATATATATATTTTCCAGATCCTACAGTTTACCTATTCTACTGCAACCGTGTTCTCAGGGATGTCCGAATAGAAATGAAGTGAGAAAAAAATTGCATCATATTACAGTGTATAATTAAAAAAAAATTAAAAGCAATGAAAAGTATGTTGTCGTAATTACATTATAAAGAATGGTTTGATTGATGGTATTAAAACAGTAGTAAAAAGTTAATTTATTGCATATAATAATGTCTGTCTTTGAGACTTCTGCATAATTGTTAAACTATTTATTTTGTAAATTTTGTATACTAGATATTGTGACTGCCACTTTGATTCACTCTAAAGTGTTAGTAGTTAACATTTCTATTGTGAAAAAAATAAGAATATTAATTTGATACTGCATTTGTATCTTCTTCCTCTCTTTTGAAGAAATAATTACAACCAGACACTTTAACACATTGTATACTTACTTTTAATTTTTGTTTCTTTAAAAAATATTGCTTTGCACTAATATATTTATTCATTTTATTACAATCATTGTAGACTTTATATATATTTTTTTACATTGAAATATTGAGGAAATATGATGTGAAAGAACTATTTTAGGCATTGGACAGTATGTCTTCTCCTGATGGTCATGTAAAATGCATTTTGCGCCTTCAATGCTGGAAACGATAATACCGCATTGCATAACGACCTTGCTGAACAATGCCGGAATTGAAGGGGCACTTTTAATACAGTACTAATACAACATAAGGAAGTTTTTAAAATTAATTTGTATTGCTAAAGCTCTTCTAACTATTTTAAATAAGCATTAGTCCTTAGTAATAAGCCACACAATTCTAATTTTAATTAATGTTTGCACTAAAAAAAAGATGTTAAATATTTGATCTAATAGTTTTATGTAATCAAGTGTATTTATTCAGTGTCTATTTTTCAATTTCGACTATTTGGAAAAAAAAAGAATAAATGTATTTTTAGCTGTTTGCGTAAAGTCTCTTTTTACACGTGATGTATTAATTTAATAGATTTTTTTTTGTTCTATTGTAAAATTTCGAAGATTTTTCTAAGTACATCGGAGTGGAATATTCTGAAATGATGATTATGATTTGATATTTATTTTTATTTCTTTAGCTCAATGATTTAATAATACGAAATCATTCAATTTTACAACCATCGTCGTTAAAAAAAATAAACTGAAAAGAACATCTACAAAAATATTTGTATTAATTACTATCTTATAAAAATCTTGTATGTAGTACTACCCTACTGAGGAGTTAAGGACAAGAGGGAATCTGTTACAAATACAAAATAAATAGGTTATAAATAATAAACAATTGTGTAGACTGAAAACTAGTTTCTTGCTTGATTATGATTATTAAAAAAAAGGTTTAGAGAAGATAATTATTAACAAATCCTTTTTTTTTTATTAAAAAAAAATCTGACAGGTTTTGTCGCTGTTACTTTTTCTTTTGTTTTTTACAGACTCAAATATCCTTGTTTGAAAAATTTCCTTCTCTTGATTCTTGCCAAGTACAGTAAACAATCAAAAAGAGGTAAGAAGTGGAAGATTTTCTTGAAATATAAATATATATTAATTTATACGCATTTATTAGCTGCAATACACATTTAGAACAATCCAGTGGAAAATAAATTTGTATGACTTATATAATTTATAAATATGTCAGATAATCTGAATCAAGAGATAAGCTCTATTCCGTCATTCTCAACATCAGCGTCGCGGTGGAGTATGTGAACTGCATTATCTGTAATAAAAAATTAAAAAAATTAATAACTAGTATTTATTATAACTGTGCACTTATTAAATATTGTCGAAGGAGAAAAACGAAAATTCGAAATTAAGTATAATACAATATTTTTAGGAAAGACCATTCTCTGTACCTTTAAATAAGGTTAAAGGATTTCAATGCAGATCTGGGAAAATAAGTCCGCATTCATTACTCTGAAGATTTGTAAGGGGAAGAAAACATGATATGTTTATTTTATTAATTGTTATAAATTTAAATATTTTCATTAAAATCAGGATTTATTAATATTTATTGAAAAATTTATCAAGATTTATCGATCCTCACATCATTCTGTTTCGCTACTATCACACTTGTCTGATATGGCCTGTTTCAAGAGTTTCCACATTCCTTCAACAAAATAAGCTATGTTTCTTAAACATTAAATACCATACAATATTATTAGGAAAACTCTACGTTTAAATAATGTTAAAGGATGTTCAATGCCAATCTGAGAAATGAGCATAAAAGCGTGTGAAACATAAAATAAATCATAAATATTATAATGACGTAAGTCAACAAAATCCTAATTAAAGTAATGTTCAATGAGTATTCTTCCCCCTGTATACATAGCAAATTGCGAGAACACTGGGATGACTATGTAAGACACAGCTGGACAACGAGTTTTCCGAGCAGTTCTATACTATCATAAGGCCCTTTCTGACACAACGTTCAATAAAGGTACGAGTCGGCGAAGAGCTGTCCAACCCCTTTCCACTTACGTGTGGTGTACCTCAAGGGTCTGTGCTGTCACCGTTATTATTCTCAGTTTATACGGCGGAAATCGTTGGTGGCAAATACAAAAAAGCTACTGTGGCGGCGTATGCCGATGACATCGCCTTCTACAGTAGCTCATTGATTTTAATTCTTATCTAATAAACTGGACTCAATTTCTATGTAAATTTCATCTTCAAAAAAAAACCTGCATTCCAGTCAATATATTTTATTCTTTTATAAACGAGACGTTTCGGCAAAATCTAATGCCATTTTCAATATTAAAATACATCAACAATACTAAAATTAACTTTTAAAAAAAGTCATAAGTCAAAAATCTGCAAAAAAATAACAAAATCATAAATACGTTATACAATCCAAAATAAAAGCTGTCCCAAAACAGTTAGCAAAAACAAGCTTAGATACCTCATAAAGAAATATTTAAAAATTATTTTTATTTTTCCTCATTATCTTGGGAATTCACTATTCTCCCATGGTCAATTGTCCACTACTGGCTTGAACTTTGATATGTATGGTAATGTGATTTATTATGATTATATTATTTGTACCTTACTGGTATTTAAAAATCTTTATGTATTAAATTATGCTCATTGAATGCAGAGAGAGCTCTATGGCAGGCGGAGGTGGCCTGTGAGGAAATAACTAAAAGACTGGACAGATTGAAAATTACAGTTAATTCCAAGAAGACCGATTCTCTCCTTCCAAAAGAATAAGCGCCCTCTACCTTAGGTTTATAGAGTAGCAGGCAAAGTTAATAAACCTGCGAATAGGATAACGTATCTCGGTGTCACCCTCGACTGGCACTTGACGTTATCTCAACATTGCAATAAGAAGATCAAGCCGGCGAGAACCAAATCTTACAGGCTTAATCAAACCTCACCGAACTTATCACTCCGCCTCAAAGTAATGATCTCTAGGCAGTTATTAGACCAGCACTCCTTTATGGGGCGCCTATGTTGAATAACATTTCACCAAAAACTTCAAAAAGAACGAAAGCAGACATAATACACGAGACTCTCGAACTTCCGACGGTAACGGACTTCATCACATGGAGGCATATCAAATTCTTTGATAGCCTCCAACACTGCACGAACCCACTATTCAACGCACTTACACCGAAAGGCCGACCTCAGCGCTGGCAAACACATGTGCAGACACTCAATATGGACTGAGTAAACTACTAACTCCAATCAGACAGAACTAGTGAGCCCCATCACTAGATCACCCAATCCTACCAACTAATTAATCTTAAGATAATTTAATGTACAATCCTCTCTTAAAATGCAACTAGTGCAGTAAAAGAGATGCCATTTATCATTATTAATATTAATATGTTATTGCCAAAAATTAATAAATGCCAAGGGGTTGAGAAAGAAAAAAAAGCAACTTACGGCCATCAGAGTTTCCACATTGACAGGATACATCCTAATCGCTGTAAGACTTACTCCCCTCTGCGCTCTCATCATCATCATCTGCGCTGTCTTCCTGAACTTTATGTCCGCCTTGTACCAGTCACTGCTGTAGATGGCGAACTGCAGGTTCGAACTCTGCCTACGTAAAATGAATTTAAAATATGGCTCTAATGCTTTATATTAATATTGATATTGTATTTAATCGAAAGATAAAAAAAAAATAATTCAACCAATTCCCTAATCATAAATTAAATTTCACAGACAGATCTAAATATGAGAACAATTCGGGGTCTTGTATAGTGACGGAAGCAAGCACGTGCCAATGGCGAATGAACGAGCTAAACTCTCTATCATATAATAAATAATGATATTGAGAAATCTGTTCGGCATTGAGTTTTGATGCTTAACATTATATTCGGTTAATACATTACTAAGAAAAAAAATATTCAGAGGCAATCAAGTATTCAGTACAACAGAAAAAATACAAAGACTTTATTAATTTGAGATATATTTATATTAAGTATCTTTGAAAGATTTGTTGTATTCCTGCCTTTGTGATATGTCCCACTAACAGTTATGTAGAGCTATACAATTATTTAACATTGCCAGTTTTTATAAACAAAACAAAATAAAAATGTAAGAGGCAAATAAATGAGCAAGAACACAGGGAAACAACTATCAAAGTAGGAAACTACTCCTTCCAAAACGTGAACGGATTTGTATATCTGGGTGCCCAGCTAAATGCATACTAAATGCATATGCCACCGGAAATCCAAAGAAAAGGAATGGCGGTAAATAGTTGTTTTTTTGGGTTGCAAAAGCACCTCAGAAGTGATGCCTTATCCCGGACCACAAAGATAAGAATATATAAAACCCTGATAAAATCTGTCCTAGTATATGCTTCAGAATGTTGGACTCTTACAGAAGCACAATAGTGTAATAATATTACGGAGCACGTAGATGCAACGGTCGAACTTAGAAATAGCTGGACTATACAATGATGCCGACTTCATCAGGTTTATCAAGGTGAACAGGCTACGATGGGCAGGACACATAGAACGTAAGGGAGCAGATGAATTTCCTAAAAAGCTGCTTGAAGAAAAAGTAAATGGGACAGGAAGGGTTTTAGGCTCCGATGGGCCGATGGTGTGGCTACGGACGCTCGGACCATCTTACGCATTCGTAACTGGAGTGCAGCGGTTATTAACAGGAGATGACTGGCGGTTGATGTTGCCGGAGGCCTTGTCCCCACGTGTTTTTGTAAGTTTAAGAAAATATTAAGACTGAAGCAAAAGACAAAAATAATTCCTAGACCACAAATTGATTCACTTACCGCAGCTTCAATGGATGAAGATCCAAAACAGAACATGCATACTTCAAGACCTTGTAGGGCGAAGACTTCACTGATTTGGAATATGAATCCAGGATTTAAACTTTTTCCCTAAAAGATATGTACAGAGGTTTTAGATATATAATTGACACTTCATATTTTAAATGTAATGAAATTATTACTTACCAGTAAAAACTGTATAGCTCCAATAATTAAAACCACTATCCCAATTCCAAGCGTCACTGTTACCAGAGGGTTATAAACTGTCCTTAATTCTTCAAAGTAACTGTAAGTACAAATAAATGCATATACAAGTTTATTTATAGTAAACAATGGTACAAAGTTTCAAAGATAATATTCGTAAATCAGAAAAGTTATTTTTAGATATCAGAATCTACAAGATTTTAGTTACAATAGTCAGATGATCCAATTATTTTCAATACAATATTGTCATCATAAAACCATTTAGAAAATAATATTATTCAATATTATTTTATATTAATTAAAAGCGGTTATTTTTAAAGAAAAACGCTTCAGGAAACTATTTTTGTGGGACTGTGTTTTCATTTAGAATTTTGGTAAGTTTTATCGAAGCGCGTTGAAAGTAATGTCAAATACAAGAACAAATTTTATCAGTAATAAATTCAAATTAATTATTTTAAACTTACACTTAGCATATTATAGATATATTACTTAGCAGGTCAGTACTCCACATGGAAACTTTAAATAATAGAATCACAAACAAGGGAAGAATATTTTTTTACATGGAAGAACGAAACTAACTTATTAACTACAAAAGTACAAATTATTAGTTGTTATTTATCGTCATTATTTTTTTTCAAATATAATTATGCTAATAATTCTCAACGCAGCTCATAGGTCTTCTTTTCCTTGTGCTTATAGTTATGAATATTATTATAAAATAGGATCCTAAAAGAGAAGCTTCCTATTATACAGAAATAAAGATTTAAATTTACAAAAAATCATAGCTAATCCTTATGCAAATTATAATTAAATTGTAAAAGGATAAGCTTAATACCGTATTTTAAGGATAAGATTGAGGACTTTTTCGAAATAGTCTTCCTTACAAATTAGCCCATTTAAACATCCTCCAAAACTCTCACATATCATATCATTCACGCCAATTCAAGATTTTCAGTTACATATCAAGATTCAAAGTACGTTTTAACATATACTTCCTTCTAAAATGACGAGGTTAAAAAGCTTAACTACGAATTAAAGCTCGTAAAATAGAAGTAGAAATATAGTGTATATCTAGAAATATAGCGTAATATCTAGAAAATAGTGCAAAATAGAAACAAATATTTTGTTCCCTACAAATTTTAGATTCACTATATTTCTCTAAGACAACCCATTTTGCTATAAAATACCTTTTAAATTTATAAATGATTTTTTTTATTTTATCCTTGTCTAAAATTCTACACTTTATAGCTTTAGATATAGACATTATTATAAAGAAAAATAAATTTATTTTTGCAATAAATAAATTATATAATTTACAAGGTTCTGATTTTAGTTACAATAGTCAGATTATTCAATTATTTTCAATACAATATTGTCATCATTAAACCATTTAGACAATAATATTATTCAATATTATTTAATACTAATTAAAAGCGGTTATTATGAAAGAAAAACGCTTCAGGAAACTATTTTTGTGGGAGTGTGTTTTCATTTGGAAATTTGGCCTCTAAGTTTCATCCGATGTCTGAAGCGCGTGGTATAAAAGTAATGTCAAATACAAGAATATATTTTTTTATCTAAAATTCAACACTTTATAGCAATAGATATTGATATTTTTATAAAGAAAAATAAATTTATTTTTGCAATAAATAAATTATATAATTTCCAAGGTTCTGAATTTTTTATGATATAATATGATATAATTTATTTTTCATATCTGTAAATAAAAATTAAATAAATAGATATCTGTAAATAAACATTCTATCAAGGTGTTTCAAGAGTCCTGAAAAAAATAATAATAATTCTGGGTCCTACTCTCTTCAGCGACCACATGATTCTGGAAATTAGAAACAATTATAGGTTTTGACAAGCAGGTACGTAAAAACACATATGCTATGTGTGTCTCACATGTATGATAATCAGTTTTCAGAGGGAGAAAGTAAGTGTAACGTTCTGTAATTTAGTGATTGTATTAATAGCTTATGACATTTACCAACAGAGTAAATTAAAGCTATCCAAGTTGTATAAAGAAGAAAGAACTGTTGTTTTGCTCTTCAGGAATATCTTTACTTTTGTTTAAGGATAAGTGATATTTTTATATATTTTTTAGTTTAGTTTTTTTTAATGATTTCATGGTTTAAACCTCTCAAAGTTTAGCTATTCCAATCCCTTAAATTTAGGTCAACTTTTAAGTAAGATCTTTACGTATCAAATACTTATTACTGAAAAGTGGAATAATTACATTGGCACATGAAGAGGATTTACAAAAAGCATAAGGATTAGTAGAGAAAGAATACAGTTAAAATTAATGATCTTAATAATTACAAACCTTAAAAGTTTTTGATGATCTCGAATTATACGAATTAGACTGTCATAAGCGGTCGAATTATTGTTTAAATCTCGTTTTATGGAACTCTTGCTATCTCCGTATCTGACTGTTCTCATCTGTAACTTAGAGGTCTGATATCCCAATACGGTAAAATGACCATAGAGACAAACCAGGATGTGGTAATATAGACTGAAATAAACAGCGAGGAACAGACCACCCCACAATATACAGATGGCTTCGTAAACAAAAATGATTTCGTAGTAAGGAAACTCAGACATCGCCACAGGATACCAGCCACCCAGGATCTTTTTCCTTCCTGTCGTCACTTCCGCCATACTTCCCGTGTGATACAGGATGTAATCAACAGATATACTAGGGTTGACGACATACAATGAAACTATAGTGGCATTCACTATCAGAGTAGCCATACAGCACATGTTCGAGACTTTACTGACTCTCTTATATATTTCGTCTACTCCAGCACGATCTTCTTCAGGTATATTGAGGAAATTCTTCTTTATCAGATCGTACAACCTGCACTGGATATCTATGCGAAACCAGAACACGGCGATTCTGCAACACATCTGCAGAGCTGGCAGAGGATACAAGTTTAAAAACGTAGCCTTTTGAATATCGACTTCGATATTGAAATAGCTCAAGTATTGGCATATCACGTATGGAAGTGTGAGTATGAACGTTGAGAAAACTTCGAATTTGATTATGGCGTTCCTCTTCCTCGTATTCCTGTAGTCGTTGATGACCTTCCATAGCCCGAAGATCTTGAGGTATGTGATGTTGAGTCCGTCCAGGATATCCGACTCCTTGATGGCTTGGTCGATCATGGCTGTGTGGTTCCTTGTCTCGAACTGATGTCTTCGGAAAGAACTCTGACTCCGCCATATATAGACTCCCCATCACGACAAGCTATCTTATTAATGTTCCTATTACTGAAGGCAGATGAGAATCGTAATTATTCATTGTCATGAAGTTTCTGTTTCTGGCAATTAATTAATTTGGTATTAACTAATTGCCTTTCTATCAGAAGGACTTTTTCATATGCCATGATAATGAGTGTAATTTTTTTGACCTTCGAATGGAGATGAATATGTGATGTGAGGACTATTAGTAGCTTTTTTTACAATAATATCGACTCAAGAATCCCACTTGAGAATGTAAACATCTCATTAACCCAAATAAAAAAAAAATTTCCAATGTTTATTTAATCGTTCGCACGTCGCTCCTTCAAAAGAACAACACCATAGCTCAGAAATTGGCATTTTTCTTAGTTTTATAGGAATGGCGGTTAAAATTAAAAATAAGCTTTTGAAAATATTCTTCTAGTGATTAATATAAGAATTTCAACGCCATTATACCATTAGGGATGCTTACAAATTTGGATTTTTTTGAAAAAATGACCAATGTTCAAAGAGACGTAACTCAGAATTTATTACAGATCTGAAAATGGTCCCCAAATATAGAACATTTAATCTACTTTAAAAATGGTTATCAATGGTTTTAATAAAAAACCTACCGATTAGGAAATATAGGCCAAAAACAGAAATAACTCCGAAAATTTCGAGGTTTTTGGCCATCAAAAGTTTTCCCATCCGTTTTTTCGGTAGCAAACTAGGATTTCCACTAGACAGGCATGCCCTTATACCTATAAAAAGTTCATCTATCTTCAATTTATTGCAACCTAAAGCCCTTTTTTGGTACCTGGCCGCTGGCCTACCTATATTCTTGGTGGAACCTTTTCGATTCAGGAACGACATATCTGATATTCTATTTCTAACATTTTTTTTTTAATAAATTCATATCTTCAGTTGTCTCGTGTTTGAATCTGAACTTTCATGGTATTAAAGATATAAGTTAAAATAAAAAGAGTTTCAATCTTTTAAAATGGTTAATAAAATAACTTCAATGCCATCATTCTAATGCTTTGCTTCACCAATACCTAAATTTTTATCTTTTTTTAACACAACTGATTTAATTTTGATAAGTAAAAAATTTATATTGTTTACATAATTCTTTCGGTGTCGCTCCTTCAAAAGAACAACAACGACATGGCTCAAAAATTAGCATTTTTTAATTAAGACTGCGGTCTTTGAAATATTTGTAATGAATATATATACATATATATATATATATATATATATATATATATATATATATATATATATATATATATTAGCTTTTGCCCGCGGCTTAGCTCACATGGAATTTGGTCGGCCACATCAAGTTTCGTGACAGATCATTTTAAATAAATAATTTTTTTTTAATATAAGTTACTCGTACATCCAAAATTTCAGATGTCTAACTTCTAACTGACGGATTCCATAGAATCTTTGAACCCCTATTATATTAAGGGGGAAATCTTTGGGGTGGAATTATACAAATCTCTTTCTTAAATTATACAAAGAACCTATCCTTCAAATTTATTAGCATCTTGAAATTCCTGATTTGCCTTTAATTATGTACTATACTGGATTCTCTACAGAACACAAAAACTGTAAGGAGGGGCACGTGCCCCCGTGCTAAATGTGAAAGTCTGTATGTTTGACTCTTTCACGAAAAACTACTGAACGGTTTTGGATAAAACTTTACGGTAATATAGGTACATATATAGTTTTTGCGTGAAAGGGAGACAAACATACAAACTTTCACATTTATAATATTAGTTGGATTAGTAAGATATCAAACCCATAGTTTCACTCATGTTCGTTCTGTTATTTTAACAACTATTATCATGTGATTTGCCTTTAAATATGTACAGTAATGGATCCTCCACAGTAGCTAAAAACAGTCAGGAGGGGTACGTGCACCCGTGAGCCGCCCCCTAAATCCACGCTTGCTATAGCCTATCTGTTATTCTGATGTATCATCTATATTACTGTCAAGTTTCATCCTAATCCGTTCAGTAGTTTTTGCGTGAAAGAGAGACAATCATACAAACTTTCACATTTATAATATTAGCAAGATATACATATATTTATTGTACCCCTACACGAAGGACGTTTATTGTTCAGCATGTTCCGTACATTTATAGTACATTACATACCATTGTACTTTCATGTTGTTGTTTTTTTTATTGTTTACATTTTTTTTTGTATTATTTATATATAAAACTAAACGCTAAATTGAAAATACATCATTAAAAAACAAATCTTAAACATAAAAATATTGATCATAGTAAATATTAAGCCATTTGAACAAAAAAAGAAATAAGAAAAAACACAAAATTACAACAAAGTAATTGAAAACAAAACTAAAATTCTTGTTCACCTATAATATTGATTTCGTGTAGTGGTGATTAACCACACTGCTTTAGCAAACACCTTGAATTGCTGAAACTACTTCCAGTACAAGTCCTTAACACTGATTGGCCAGCTGTCCTGCGTCACATGGTTGATAAGTTTAGTCCTTGGTTTGTCTGCAGTCATATATTAGGTGTAAGTAAGTTTGTTCGATAGCAAAGTCACAAGGGCATGTCTTATTATCTGTAGGTTTAAATTTATACAAGTAGGATTTTGTGGGTCCATGTCCTGTCAGCATTTGTGTGAGGTAGAAGTCAGTTGTTATTTTGTTATTCCTAAAATATTCATGTAAGTCATTTATGTATAGTTTAAGATGTAGTCCTTTAGTTATCGTATCCCATGTGTTTAGCCATTGATCCATATTTGTAACTGTTTGTCTGTGTTTCAAGTAAGTCTTAGTCAATTTACTGTAGAATATTGAAAGTGAGCCGTCTTTGGCAGCTGACTTAGCAGCCTTGTCAGCTAATTCGTTACCCACGTTGCCAGAGTGCGCTCTCACCCACCTGAAGTTGATGTTGTATCCTGTATTTTGTAAGTGGAGTAAAGTAAGTCTGGTTTCTTCAATCAGCGGTTCATGAATTTTGCGATTAATGAGTTTGTATAACGTACTTTGGCTGTTAGTATACAAATAGATGTCCTGCGGAAATTAAATGTCTGTATATATTCTAATGTTTTCAGTATAGCGTATTGTTCAGCTTGATTGTTTGTGCAAATTAGGTCCAAGTCTGTATTTCTTTACATCAGTCAGTACACCGTCTTCAAACAATACCGCTGCACATCCCACATTTCCACAATCTTTACTACCGTCTGTATAAATTTTTGCTTCAGCATAATCTTCTTTTGTAGATTGTTTGATTTCTGGGAAATGTGCAGGATGCTTCCAATTTTTATAGTTAATAGGTCGTTCAACGTCATCGGGAAGTATCCCATCACAGTCTTGGTTGGTTGGAAGCAAGGTATATAAGTAGTGTACTGTTGAGCGATCAAGTCGATGGGGATCAGTTTTGCAAGTACACAGGCTGCTTCAGAAGATAATGTCTTGAAACCTTTTACCATTTTGATTGGCCTTAATCTCTGTATACGTCGAAGTTTCCGTAAATTGTATTTTCTCTGCAGTCCTGTGTGCCAGATGTTAATAGCGTACGGTAGTATTGGTAATATGGCTCCTTTGTACAGTATCCTTAATGCTTCAGTTTTTAGTCCCTACGTATTCCTAGCTGCTATCGTTAAGTTGTTGGTAAGTCTCAGTAGTTTAGTCTCCAGTAATTCAATATGTACGTTCCACCATAATTTTGGGTCAAATGTTACTCCTAAATATTTTAGTTTATTTGTTTGTTGTAGAAGCTGTCATTGAATTTTTACCTGTAAAGTTGGTAAAGTCCTTGATCTGGTAAAAATCATGTATGTAGATTTTATAGTACTAAAAGTTAGTTTGTTTTTATGTGCCCAGTTGTCAATTTTTTGTGTATATGATCTAATAATTCTTGAAGTGTTCGAGCATTGTCAGCTTGTGTAATTAAAATTATGTCATCCGCAAATGCCTGCACAACCACGCTCTCCGGATATTCTCTCATCAATAATCCATTTACGATTAAATTCTACAATAACGGAGATAGTGCAGACCCCTGCAGAGTTCCTAGAGTCTGTGTTTTTCGTAGTTGACAATGAGATGTTACAATACAAGCCTGTCTGTCTTTGAAATAGTCTGAAATCGAGTTGTAAATATTCCGTGGACAGTCCATTGTCTGTAAGGTATGTAGAATTGATGGCAACCAGGCATTGTCAAACGCTCCCTTAATATCAATAGATATTAGAACAACATGTAGTTTTCTACTCAAGCCATATTGAATAAAATCAGTTGTATTTTTTAGTGCATCTGCCGAAGAAGTTTGGGGGGTGAAACCAAACTGATTTTTATGAATATGATCATTTGTATACAGATAGTATGATAATCTTTGATTTATTAATATCTTGAGAACTTTGCCTTCCATCGGAAGTAGTGATATCGGTCGTATGGCAGATATACTATTATCTCTTCATCCTGGCTTAGGAAACAATACAAGTTCAGATTTCTTCCACTCTGTTGGAGAATTTCCATTAGAGAAACACTCTTTGTACAACTTAGTGAGAAAATTGGGAAAGATTTTAAAAGTGTATTGAAATATTTCGGTGGTTATGCCTTCTAAACCTGGAGTTTTTCTTGTTTTTAAGTTATAAATCGTATCAGCTATTTCGGAATCTGTAAGAGGTAGATCATCATGTGTTACTCCGTGAGATATAATCGACTGTCTAATTTCTGTGTGATACGGCGAATCTGTACTTATCAAGTCAGTTCTAATGAAGTTTTCAAGAATATATTGGTATGTGTCAATAATGTTGTATATGTCCCATCTTCTTTCTGAACCGTCTTAAGAGTGTATTTGTCACGTAGTTTGTCAGCAGCATATTTTTAAGGCCATTTCCAAGGGTTCGTAGGGTCAATGTTAGTACAGTAATCTCTCCAAGAAGTCAGTTTCCTCCGCCTAATGAGCCTCACGTATTGCCTTATAATTTCAAGGAATTGATTCTTCCTTGCAGTACGTAAGTCACTGTCATCCTTAGTCTTTTGGTAAATCTTTCTTAGTCGGTTAGTTTATTTCCTGTATTGCGTCAGTTCGTCATTCCACCAGGGTGTAGGCATATGAATCCTAGTTGATTAAAAATTGCTAGCTCGAGTTTTAAGAGATTTTTTACATATTTTATTCAGACACGAGGAGAACTTTGCTAAAACTAATTGGATATTGTCAATGTTTAAAATATCTTTCATGCCAATATCGATATCACCTGTTACTCGATATTACCGAATATGATATATCACCTGTTACTCGATATTACCTGTTACTATGATATTACCGAAATATTCCCAATTAGCTCTGCCGGTGTTAAATCTAAATTTAGAATAGTGATGTATTCGTCTTCGTACGTAGGTATTAATAGTGTAAGTCAATGTCAAGTGATCCGAAAAGTTTTCCTCTGTCATGATTTTCCAGTTATAAATGTTCTGCATTAACGATAAACTAGTCAAAGTCAAATCAATATTACTTTGTCCTCTAGGTCCGTCAAATGTCGGTAAATTCTGACTTTGGTTAACAATATCAAGATTATTTATTATTATAAAATTCTCTAATTTTCGTCCTCGTCTGTTAGTGTGTCTGTCAAACCATAATGTAGACCTGCAATTACTATCAACTGCTATTAAAAAATTTTTATGACCAAATTTATCAATTATTAACTGTAATTTATTAATTTCATCATCTATGTCCCGTGCTATATCTAAATAAGCATTAGCGATAACCAAATTAAATTTATATATTGATAATTCTAACACTATACAATCCCTATCACAGCAATCGGTATGTAAAATAGCATCTATCATACGATTGTTGATAAGAGCAAGGGTATGTGGATTGCAACCTCCTATATAGGTGGTATAATTACCATATGATTGGTGTAATTGTTTGTTATAAACATATGGTTCCTGAAATAGTAATCCTTGGAACTGTTGTTTTTAAATTTTGATAATTTTTGTTGAAGTTTTCGGGTTAGTTTGTTGAGTTCTATTTTGTATGAAGGAAATCTTGTTCTTTGCCATAAAGCTCTGATCTTATGTTTTTCTTGGATAAGATTTCGTAGGTAGGAATCAGGTTTTGATAAAGTCGACTTTGGTGTTGTGCAAAGTTGTTGGTGTTGTTCAAACTGCGTTTTGAATACATTCAGTCAAGTGATTAACAGCTTTGTCCAGTTCATCGGCTATACGTATGTTAGTATTAAGCGTGATCTTTTTTGTCATTCAATCGAATACATCCAACTTCGAGTATCCCAAAAGACACGATGCTTAACAATATAGTCCATCAGTGACCGGATTTTATGCCTGAATGCACGTGCGGTGATATCGTGCCTTACGTAATATCACTTGATATTTGGCCAGAAGCAGCAGTTGAACAATTTCTATCCACTTTGGATTGCACGTGAAGGTGATCAACAGGTCTGGAGGGCCGTAATGACGTACATATGTCATTGCATATTCATGCATATGACGTGGGCTGCCAACAAACGTCGCCGGTAAAATGGTCAACCGACCAATATATCCTTCGGGTGCAAATTGCATCGCGTAAATAAATGTACTCCTCCATACGTAGTTTGGCTTGATTTAAATTGATAACAAGAAGGAACTCCACTTCTATTTTGGCATATGTATCGACGCAAAATTGCTGAAACAATCGTCGAAACCGAAGCAAATATTTATCGGCGTTTTGGCGAATCATCAAATGATACGCTTAAAAATTTATTGCGCTGACCTTCTTGGAGATTTCCTCACCTAAAATTATATCATTAACATTAGTGTCATATTGAAATAAAAATTATTACGATATCGATACTCACCGGCCAATGGATTTAATATCTTGATGTTGATATATATCCATCGTCTCCTTGCCAAAACATCAGTGAGTATTTCAATGCATCGTATGAACGCTGTGTTTCGGATATTCGTTGCGATTGCCCAGAGACTCGACATGTGAGTACAATATCGCGTGATTCCAGATTTTCGCCAACAACCAACCTCAACTATTGTTGGAGCGTTTAATTGGCGTTCGTGCCTTATAGTCATCACTAGGCATGCGATCCAACGCCGTTTTAAATAACCGAACCAATGCATGATGTTCATGAAGTAGCTACTGCTGATCTCGAAGAATTCCTCTTCTCATTGCCGTTTGGATTGTTTTGCGCTGATCAAGTTGATTTTCCACATTGCCCATGAAGTAGATTTGGAGGAATTTATGTTGTGCGTCTTCAAGCGGTAGCAACGGTCCAATTCGATTATGAATTTGGCTTTGTAACTGTAGAATCAATGATGAAATTAGAATCAATAATTTTCTTTAATTTATTTAATCTTAATTTAACTAATTAAATTTATTATTATTTATTAATTTATTTCATCTTTTATTACCTTGAATATCGGATTGAATCCGCGTTCATCAATAATATTTGCTCCGAATGAGCAATTGCAATGAAATCGTAATGAAAAGCTACTACTCTTGTAGCACTTCTTCTTAAGCGTTGATTTCGATTTTCACGTTGTTGAGTTGTTTGATTTGCTCGACGATTTCTCATTGTTAACTGAGCCGTTTCATTTGCCTGTCTTTCTTGTTCTTGTGTAATGCACGAAGTCGGGCCATAAAACGGCGCTGCTCTCGTGCCATTTCTTGTTCATCCGTATTCAATTGATTGGCGATATTCCGAACTCTACTTGCATTACGGGTTCGAAGCGAAAGATTAGATCTTCTGGCTCATAGGAATGTGAATAGCACTGAGAAATGAATATCACAAAAGCAATAAAGGAATTATCGATACATACATTTGCACAAATGTCATAACCTCACAAAATAAACATCTTCGTTGGCAACACACCGTATGAAAATAAAATTCCACACCAAAATGATCAATCAGAATAAAATGAACAGCGAATTCGAATTGATTTTCAAATTAACCCACGTAAAAATTAATTGCACAATCCGAAATTAACTTTAGGATTGATTGTCGATACGCACGCAAGCACAAAGAACATGACCATTCACACATAATATGCACTTCATCAAATTGAACTCACCTCTATGAAATCACTTTTCGCTGGTAATTTCCACAAAAAATCGTTTCAAAACAATGTATTAAATCAAATTGAATTACTATAACTGTCGAAAGCTGATAAAACTTGAAAAAATGCTGATAAATCGCAACGCACCTCTGCACAGCACAATAGTTGTGCGATGGAAAGACTGTGCAACAGAATCAGCTGTCAAAAGGTGATGCACACAACGCCATCTACTGGCAATGCCGGAACTAGCATTTGAAATCATGTTCACTTTTAATGTGTGACAAAAATACAAAAAAAATTGTCACACAAATTTGATGCAAAAACAATTGTCGCAAAAAATTGAACAACGTAACGTAAACATATACGTCATTTATCATGAAGATGGCGACGTAAAATCCCTCCATTCAAAATTTATGGGAAAATGAATTTTCTTCATAACTTTTATTTCGGGAATTTTCTTGGGTATTCTTGTTTTTTGGCCGGAGACCAAATTTGTGCGAATTTGTAGTAACTAACATCACTCTCTTTTATATATTTAGACCGAACGGGGGAATAGTTTACCTTCAGATATTGAGCGTTTTACCTTAGAAAGATTCGCGCGAGGCCTACTGCTGAAAATATTCCTAACATTTTCTTTCAAAATTTGTTAAGCGAATAACGATAAAATAAAGATTATTCTGTTGCTATGATACTTGAGTATATTTAGATAGAAGAAATACCGAATTTTTTTCTCATTTGTTAACTGGTTTTCTGATGAAATAGTCAATTTAAAATAAGAAAATTAATATAAGTGAATTTTGGTAAATATCAAAGAATCCTTAGCGCGAATGGTTGAAGAGTCTTTTTGAGTTTAAGCATTGCAGAAAGAAGTTACAACTCCATCACGAAGCTAATTCACGTAAGTAAAAATTTTTTTTTTTTCTAGAAATATTTGGGCATATGCTCTGGTGTAAACGGTGTACTCGATTTTCAGTATTAATGCAATTTAATGTGTTATCCAAAAGATAAAAATTAAAAGTGGTACTAAAATATTAACACATTTACATAAGTGTTAAGTCAAAAGATAAATATCTATAAATTCCTGGATCCTCCCGATTTTTATTTAATTTATCGGTTCTTTTTTCTTTTTCACTTGTTATTTTTTCACGTTTTAATTCGTGCAAGATTTGTTTTCTTCATTATGATCTTTTTGAAGGTATAGTCCTGTAATATTAATATCAGTTTGTTTAATATTATCTTGTATAATTCCGAAGGTTATTTCGTTTGGTGTTAGTTTTAAATTTGTATCTAGCGTATTGTTGTATGCTGAGATTGCGATACTTAATCTTTGTTAAAAAATTTACTTATTTCTTTTCCGGTGAAATTAGCCTTAATAATTCGGTCGATGTTAGGTGTACCCTGTTAAGTAACCCTAAAGAGTTTGAATGGTTCGCAGCTGTGTAATGGAGGATTATATTATTATAATCACAAAACTGTCTAACTAAATTGTTCTTCATCTCTGTATCATTCGTAAAGTGAACTGTGTTGATGTTGGGAAGTATGATAAATAAGTTTATTTTTCTTTGTTTCAAAATCTCCGTGTATTCATAAAATATTTACATACAATACAATATATATACATACGATACATAATAAGTGACCCATTATAATGATCGCTTTGTTTTGGTTTTGACCTCTAATAACTTCTCTCTCTAGATCCGCATAGAATAGCTCCATATCTAGAACATCGGTGTCCTCTGTTGGGGCGTACACTTGCATAACACTTACTTTTCCTATTGATAGTTCCATTCTCGCCACTATTATTCTCAGAGAGATTGGCTTCCAGTCTTCTACTTTGGCAAACAGCCTTTCAGACATGATCAAGCATACGCTCTCCTTGTCTCTCAGTCCAGCTGCCTCTCCTGAGTAAATAAGCACATAGCCTTTGTCAAACCTCACATATCCTTGTCCTTTCTTCCTTACTTTTCCAATTCCCAGGATTTCTACCCTGTTTGCCTTTATTTCCTCTACCATTTCAATGTCTTTAATCAATTAATATATGTCCTTATATTCCACATTACAAATTTGATGTCCTTTCGAGCGCCGTGTCGTAACAGTTGTGTCTGTCCCAATCCGAGAGAACTTTGTGTAATTTGTATCGATAATTCTCTCCTACAAGTGATTATCCCACTAGAAGAGGCTCCATGCCCAGGGACAACGGGGTCCCACCGTTTATAAGGAGTTGGGATCCCTAAGTTGATTGTTTACTCCACGGCTAAGAGCTTTACATACCCTTCGCATTACATATGCCTTTTGCTCGATTCCAGCTCTGCCTGATGCTTCCTGGGCATGAACCAAGCTGAATCCAACTGTCTTCTGCTCCATGTTGGTGCCTCACACCATGGATTTTTATCAATCTGCCAGTCTAGATCCGCCGTGTTCAGTCGAATGCAGGGCTACCTCGAGCAGGCTGCGGTTCTTCAAAGAGCATGGTCTGGATTTTCGGTATCCTCAGAGTCTCCAACTAATTGGCTTCACCAACTCCTCCACTATATAATTATAATTTATAAAGATTTATTTCTGAGCATATAGAGAAACATTAATTAAAGACTTTGATATATAAAATATAAATTTTCCAAAAATTATTGATCAGAGAGCATACAAGCAAGAGCATAAAATACAAAAAGGTGATGCCTTTGAAAATTATTCATGCATTAATTGATTAAATTTTCAACGGGAGTGAACAAAATTTAGTTTTTTAATATTAAATTTCATTATTATTTTAAATTTTTAAATATGTATGGTGTAACGCTCTTTAATATATTCTTCTATCGTCTCTAGTTTTAGCTCTTAGGGTACGTGTTTGACTGTTTCGTACGAACCAAGGCGCGTTTCTTGTGATTCGTACGATTTTATTTTGGAAGATTTGCAATTTTGTTCGCTTTGTTACTGACACTAATATGTATATGTCATACAACTGTGTTTATTGGGTCTTCGAATATTGTCAACACGTGTTTTAATTGACGAGCTCCTTGGACTAGTACGTTAACATTTCTAAATTTGTCTCGGTTTTTAATTTTGCTTGGGTTTTTTGAGGAATTCCTGGTCTGTTTGTTCAGGTGGATCCTCTCGATTTTTATTTCATTTATCGGTCCTCTTTTCTTTTTCACTTGTTATTTTTTCACGTTTTAATTCGTGCATATCTGCTCATTGTCAATTCCTTGTAATTGACAGGTGTGGATGGTAATATAAAGAGAAAAAAAATCGTTCAAGATTTGTACTTCATTATGATCTTTTTGAGCGTAGAGTTCTGTAATATTAATATCAGTTTGTTTAATATTATCTTGTATAATTCCGAAGATTATTTCGTTTGAAGTTAGTTTTAAATTTGTATCTAGCTTATTGTTGTATGCTGAGACTGTATAATAGAAAAAATGTTGAACTAAATTGTTCTTCATCTCTGTATCATTCGTAAAGTGATCTGTGTTGGTGTTGGGACGTCAAGAAATAAGTTTATATATATATATATATATATATATATATATATATATATATATATATACGATACATAATATTAACACATTAAGTGTTAAGCCAAAAAATGGAGTAAATTGTTATTTTTTAAAATTTTATTTATTGATATTTACAACTGTATTACAATAATACAGCAAGTAAATAGGCTGAGTGATACATAATGACATGAGAATGACAAGTAGAGAAACTACCCACTGGTAGTTAGTACTCAAATCAAAGTTCAACTAAGAAGGTCACATGGCCATCTTCTTTTCAGACGCCTCGGAGGATTATCGGGAATTGAAGAGGAAGCTAGGCTTGAACTGGAGTGTTTGGATGGGCCTGGAGTTTATTATGGAATGATAGGTATCTGAAATGGGCTAAATCGGTAATATATGGAACATTAAGGTCATTATGGATGGTTTTATTTTTGACAAAATAAGGAGCGTTTAGGTTTTGCGAAGGATTAGATACGAGAGGAATTCGATGGCTTAGTGGAACCCCAAAGCTCCACCCCGTAAGTCCAAATAGGCCGTGTGATGGTCATGTAGATGAGTCTTTTGTAGTTAATTGGGAGCTTAGAGTGTTTGTCTAGTAAGTGTTGAAGTAGCCTGAAACGTCGAGCGGTTTCTTGTTTTTTAAGTCTTGTGTGATAGTTCCAAGTAAGACGTTTGTCTAAGTTGAGTCCTAGGTAGCGATTCTGTTCAACAGGGATACGTGGAGTACTATTAAATGATACAGTAGTAGGACAGGAAGTCATGGGTTTTCGGCGAAGGGTAAAGGCAATTTGATGGGACTTGCTGGAATTGATTTTAATTCTCCAATTCCGACACGAAGTAAATTAAAATGTGAAAATAGTCACCCTCTCAATAAGTCAACTAGAGATGTGGAATGGTTATCCATCGTATGTTTTTATGTTATCATATCGTGAGTTTGCATGTCCTTTATCAATCACAATATGGTCGATTTGGTTCACGGTTATTCCGTCAGGAGAGGACCAAGTTCCTTTATGAATGCATTTGTGGGGAAAGATCGTGGTTCCGATAATAAGATCTTTGGAGGCAGCAAAGTTAATCAACCTCGACCCATTATCATTACAGTTTTCATGGAGGCTGTTTGTACCTACAGTCGGGACATACATTTCTTCTCGTCCTACTTTGGCGTTCAGATCGCCTTCAATGATTTTCATATCATAAGTGGGGCACGAGTCGAAAGCCCTCTCCAATGAAGATAAATAGATTAATTAAGTATTTGATATTTGACGAGTAGGCCTTTATATTATTTCAACGAAACCGCATGTAACGTTCTTAGAAAAAAGGAAACAAATGTAGCTAAACTTATTCCTGGAAATATCTTATAAATTATATTAGTTTATTTAATGTAGTTTAAAAAAAAACTATACCGCTTATAACAAATATACTTACCCCTGCAGTGTCTAAATAAGAAATACTACATAACCCCATTGATTAATTATCATATATAATTCCTATACTCTTTACTATTATTATTCCCTATAGATAACTTCATTTAATATAACCATTATATATTTGGAATTCAATAGATAAATTGCAGTGGTTTCATAGGGCTACACTGATTCCATTAGCAGGTAGCCATTCCTGCTACTGGATTCAGTGCGGCGAACCATCCACTATAAAAAATGGGAAACGTAACCACAAGCAGTACCCCAAGGGTGGTTATGGAAATCTGCTTTTCTTATAGGATTTTCTTCTTCTTTTACTTCCTACAAGTTCCTTTCTGCTTCGAGTTGCTCTACCCCAGGATCTGCATTTTTCTTCCACATCAAAGGCCCCAGGTAAGGCCATCTCAGAAGAATAAAGGGAGGAAATGGCGAAAATAACACCGAAAAAGGAGAATAGGAACTGAGTAAAGTATGCACGGCCATGGTCTGAGAGAGGAAGACATACAAGATAGAAGAAAATAGAAAGAATAATTAAAAGGAGTTTTTGTTGACGGAAACTTCACTCTGAGGAAACGATTGGGGATAAAAAAATGAAACGCAGTCGATGAATAAAAAAATAGATAATAATACATAATTAAATAAAATTACATAACATGCTCTCAAAAAATACCGTCTCTAGCGAAAATATGCTCATACACTATATTGATCTAAATACAATTCTGTATAAAAAAAAGTTCTATACGTTACACTTTTTTGCTAGAATCACTGCTTAAGGGGATATGAGGGGGAAATCGGATATTTACTAAAAAGTTTTTATTTTTAAATTTTCCATCAAAGCAATCTAAAATAAAATGAAATGTTTATCGTTTAATTAATTAACCTCTTACTGCCCTTTGTTCCAAATATGGAAAATAGCGATAACAGATTAAACATGTATATATATATATATATATTACTGCATTTGAGTATTTATTATTTAAATACATTCAAATACATGCGCAGAATAAAAAATTAAACAATGGATTGGAGGAGTTCGCTGAAGTGGTTTTCGCAACCGGAGAGCAACACGTTGATTTCCGGGTATCAAGGCAAACAAGAGATTTACGAGATCGAGCTAAGATTGACGAATGTTTCAGTGACCATCCCCCTTTTCTTTGGAAGCTCTGGCTGGATTCGCTAATGTCGCTGTCATCAGGCATCCTGGGAAGTTCCAAAGTAAACTGCCACCAAGCACTCGATATTTGAACCAAAACTATGCAAAGTTTCATGGCAGCAAATTTGGTGACATGAAGCAATCTAAAAAGAATATGGTTTTGCCAAAAGCCAGGATGAGTAGTACCATTAAAATCAATGCTGAGAAAGTAACTATTAACCCTCTGACAATTTTCCAACGCACTGTCATACTAAAAAAGAACGACAGCAATGTGCGAGGGCTTTTGGTATATGAATTAACTCCATGCCCCTTGGATCTGTTCAGCGAAGGCGAAATGCGAAAAGGAAAAAAATGTCTCTACGATGTTTTGCCAGCAGAGGACAACGGAACTCTCGATCTCACCCAGAGCACCGTTGGTGCAGATGACGGTTTCCATCTCAACTGCATGAAGTGGAAACAATCCTCCGTCATTTCATCAATTTGCCATCAGTACATTGCCTATGTACATAAACATTACGGTGAAAATTGTATGGTGGTTTTTGATGGTTATGGTCGACAGCACAAAACGAGCGGAGCAGAAGCGAAGAGGGATCACAAAAACGTCTGCTGACATCAACTTTCATGAAAGCACGGCCATCACAGTCCAACAAGAGCAAATATGTTGATAATGAAAGGAACAAAACAAGGCTGATTCACTTGCTCAGCGAGAAAATGGCAGCAGCCAGGATTGGAACAACTGTTGCTATGGGGGATGCTGACGGCACTATTGTGGGCTGCGGGTTGGATAAAGCTGCTCTACATCCAACTGTAGTAATATTTCGGGAGGACTACAGTGTGGACTTGATAATTATCCTCACCATCAATCAATATCCAACTTCCAATCGCCAAAACGATTCTCCTTCTCCATAGCTTCTCCAGATGCAACGCCACCTCGGCGATACATGGAAAGAGTAAAGAGGGAATCGCTAATCTGTTCACAGAAAATCCTGGCCTTACTCAAGACATTTCAGCAATATTCAAGGATCCCTCACCATCACCTGAGGATATTGAACTGGCAGGCAAGAAGCTTTTTTGGTTGTATACAAAGCGCCTGCTCATCAAGACAACCTGAAAAAAAGGACATATTTAATGAAATATTAAATATTATAAAATGAAACTTTATTTTATTATTATATATTAAATATTATATCATTCAACTGGCTTTGTTATTGTATTATTGTGTTACTCGATTATTTCCTTAGTTTATTCGTTCCTTTTATTTTGACTACTATTAAATTGTGTTTTTATTAAATATTTCTTCTTATTATTATTAATAAAGTGATCCTTTTATTGTTATTACTATTATATTATCGTGTTATTATTAGTTATTTGAGAGATATAAAATAATGTTTATAGGAGTTCGGGAATCCTGAAGGAGCCGATCTCGGCCGAGCTTTGATTCTTGTTTGACAGTCCCTAGACTAGTCAGTGTTACCAGTATCTCCCAGTGTTACCAGTATAATGGCGCCCCTATATTGGACAAGTACCGGCAAATAAAGTAACTACCCAGTGGTAGTACTCTTATAAAAAGTTCCCATCCTCTTTTCAGACGCCTCGGAGGATTATCAGGAATTGAAGAGGTTGCGAGGTTTTGAGTGGAAAGATTGATATCGGATTCGGGCCGAATCAGCAAGAAATGGGACATTAAGGTCATTATGGATTACTTTGTTCCTAACAAAGTAAGGAGCATTGAGCATTACGAAGGATTTTTGATTGTAAGAATTGAATGTGAGAGAAATTCTATGGCTTAGTTGAGCCCTAAGGGAGCTTAGAGCGATTGTCTAGTAAATGCTGAAGTAGCCTGAAAAGGCGAGCTGTTTATATTTACAAAATGAAAATAAGACATATATGAAAATCAAAATTGTATACAAAAACATTGTTAACTTATTTACATTTTAAAAAAGTTTACATTTACAGAAAATAATATACTCATTAATTTATATATGTTTTACGTCTTATATTCGTTCATTTATTTACATGAAATTGTGTTATGTTTACTTTCGTTTGTTAATAAATTATGTAAATACCTTGATAAACGAGGAAATATTAAGTGCACGGCCGCCTAAATTACAGAGGCTATGTGAATCCTAGCAGCAACTACATACCCAACAGGGTCCATGTATGACTTATTAACTTTTTTTAATTGACTACTTCCGATATATTGATAACTTTATTTTACTTCTGCTGGAGTTTTCTCTGCCTCCAGTAATCCTTCATGGGTTCACTGGCAGGTTTCTTTTGTCCTGATTCGTCCTGGACTTTCTTCATTAAGAAACCCTTCAAGATTTTATTGATTATTAATAATAATAATAATAAGGCTTAGCGAACCCAAAGGCTCTATGCCGATACCACCAATCTCTGCTAACAAAATTCCGTCAACGGGCAACTACCCGAACTCAAATCCACCAGATCACTCTTAACGCAATCCTCCCACCTACGCCTTGCTTTACTTATCAGACGCTTCCTAGTCCGCACATCGCCTATTAACATCTTAGGAATTCGATCGTCCGCCCAAGCTATTTTAAACGCCTATCTTAATCTTCGTTAAGCTATTATTTGAATTACATTAACCGGGTGCATCGATCGCAATTCCGCGTTATGTAATCTCCTGTTTTCCCCAGTAGTCTCTTTGGACCGAATATTCTACGTAACACCTTATTTTCGAATACCTGAAGACGTTGTTCATCCTTCATAGTTAGCGGCCACGTTTCGCATTCGTAAAGAAGAGTTGGAAGGATGATGGTTTTATAAATTCTAATTTTTAAATTTCAGACAAAAGACACGAGCTTAGTAATGTAGAGACCGAATAATAACAAGCATTTCCAGCTTTTATTTCCTCTTGAATTTCGTTTTTTCCAGTTACCATAGACCCTTAAGTACTTAAACTTCTTCATAGAAGAACCATCTATTGTTCCCAAGGAACAAACTATTTTGAAGAGGCCAACCTAAATTTGTAATTTTATTTTTTAAAAATAGAAAAAAATCAGCCTTATTACTTAATTCACACACCTATATTTTAAATAATGCGAATTTAATAATCCTTAAATAATACATAGAAATGGAATTAGAAATAAAATACATAAAAGTAAATTCGGATAAGACTACGTTTACGGTTAGGTGCAGAAAATGGAGAAATTTTGGTGATGTTGTAGCAGGAGCAAATAAGTTCAAACAAGTCCTCATAACAATGCTGGAACTCAGACATAGGCGGATCCAGGAGGTACGTGCCTCCCCCCCCCCCCCAGATGGTTTTTTATGTACTGTGGAGAATCCATTACAGAGCATACTTATAGGCAAATCTTGTGATGATAGCTATTAAAATATACGAATAAACTAACAGAAATAACATGAGTGAAACTATTATTTAGATATTTTAATAAATTATTTTAATATAAATCCTACATAAATACTAAGTTTATTTAGAAGTGATTGTTGATTTTTTTCCCCGTCTGCCCGTTGTGCCCCCCCCCCCAGAAAGAAATCCTGGATCCGCCCTTGAGCTCAGATACTGGAATAGGCTTCAGTTTGTCGTTGCGATCCGAATATTTTCCAATCTGAGAGCCACAGGCTATTTTTACTGCCCCAAAACTCAGAGATAGAAATCGCAGTGCGACAAGAAGCATTTTGGGGACGCAACACCTATCAGCAATACTTTTTCGAAGTCTCTGGAGACCTTTGACGATCTGAACGCTGAAGATCGTGGATTCTGACATTTCATTGGCTCTTGAAAATAAATGCCTTCCTATTCTTGGCTCGTCTTCAATTGATTCTCTTTCTTCTGAAAATTTTATGTAAAAATCTATCTAATTTTACTATCTAGAATCTAAAATTTTGGGCTTTCGACAAAAAACTGTCTCCACAGGCCTGACAGGGAGACCTGTGGTCTAGAATAACTACTAAGACAAGATCGCAGGTTGCCCTAGGGTTTTTTCAAGGGAGTAAAAAATACTTGGTTATGCCGTCCTTTGGAAGGGACTTTAAATCCCGAGCCTGTATGATTGCAGGTTCTCAAATTGCGCAAAATTGCGAGAACACGGCGATATGGAATCGGTGAAGAGAACGGATTTGTCCTGACTGAGAGGTGACCCCTGGTAGCTCAATTGGTAAGAGCGCTACCACGGAGAGGCGGACTATCCAGGTATGAATCCCAGCCCTCTTCAAAATAAAAATATTTAAAAATTAAAACAATTAATCAAAAAATTAAAACTTATTACATCAGAATGTTTCATTACTCTGAGTCAAACTTGGCCAAAATCTTTTACTTAAAGGGTGTTTAACCAATCATACAATTAGTGCACCTTCAAAAAAGAAGTTATAATGAAAATAATATTTAAAAAACATTTTTCTACATTACTCGTAAATATGCAAAATCATGCATAAAAAAGTTTTTGTAATGCAATATTTTATTGGCGCTATCAGCTACTGATCGAGGAACTTCTTTTTAGTAAAACTCTTTTTGCTATCATGACGTCCTTATTCCACAGAACAAAATTTAAATTCCCGATTACTTTTCTGCATCTTATTACCTTTTCGTCAATATATATTTTGCTGCTGATCCCCTCCCAAAGCCACTTGCCCAAATATTCAAATTGTTCAGTTGGGGTCAAATCCCATTCCCAAATATTTAGTGAGGAGTTTCCCTTATTCTTTAATGCCATGTACTAGCTTTTTGTTTTACTGATTTCCAGGCCTCCTGCCTTATATGCTTCCAGCAGTTTCCTCATCATAAAGGAAGCATCTTATTCTTCATTTGCAATAATCACCTGGTCATCAGCAAATTGTAACTTGTACAGGTATTCATTATCTATGGTCATCCCCATTCCATTGCACTTTCTTTTCCATAGGCTAAGGATACTTTCAACATTTATATTAAACAATAGAGGGGAGAGTGTGCAGCCCTGCTTAAGGCCTTTGGTGATCAGAAACTTTATAGGTTCATTCAATAAAAAAGGATCTTTGAATCATTCCAGTAGATATTCCTAATTAGTAATTAAAGGCAACTATCAATGTAAGCAGTTGGCAATGTAAATGAATATTTACTTATGATTTTTTTTCTTGTGTTATTAATACAGAGTTAAGGTAGAAAATTCCATTAATTAATAGAAATTCCCAAAATCAACTTTCAACTTTTCCATAAATAAATTAACACTGTAATGTCAAAAAATTAGCAGATGCTTGAATACAAACAAAACATGCCGAAACAGAAACAAATTTTTTTTATTAAAGCATATAAGGTTTTAAATATACTAATAATATGATTTTAAAACACATTAAAATCAAGTATATACTTACTGAATTACATAAGGTGGTTTTCTTCTCGTACAATTCAAGATTGGTCCTTTTATTCTATCTCTTGGCCTCTAAGTTTCATCCGATGTCTGAAGCGCGTGGTATAAAAGTAATGTCAAATACAAGAATATATTTTTTTATCTAAAATTCAACACTTTATAGCAATAGATATTGATATTTTTATAAAGAAAAATAAATTTATTTTTGCAATAAATAAATTATATAATTTCCAAGGTTCTGAATTTTTTATGATATAATATGATATAATTTATTTTTCATATCTGTAAATAAAAATTAAATAAATAGATATCTGTAAATAAACATTCTATCAAGGTGTTTCAAGAGTCCTGAAAAAAATAATAATAATTCTGGGTCCTACTCTCTTCAGCGACCACATGATTCTGGAAATTAGAAACAATTATAGGTTTTGACAAGCAGGTACGTAAAAACACATATGCTATGTGTGTCTCACATGTATGATAATCAGTTTTCAGAGGGAGAAAGTAAGTGTAACGTTCTGTAATTTAGTGATTGTATTAATAGCTTATGACATTTATCAACAGAGTAAATTAAAGCTATCCAAGTTGTATAAAGAAGAAAGAACTGTTGTTTTGCTGTTCAGGAATATCTTTACTTTTGTTTAAGGATAAGTGATATTTTTATATATTTTTTAGTTTAGTTTTTTTTAATGATTTCATGGTTTAAACCTCTCAAAGTTTAGCTATTCCAATCCCTTAAATTTAGGTCAACTTTTAAATAAGATCTTTACGTATCAAATACTTATTACTGAAAAGTGGAATAATTACATTGGCACATGAAGAGGATTTACAAAAAGCATAAGGATTAGTAGAGAAAGAATACAGTTAAAATTAATGATCTTAATAATTACAAACCTTAAAAGTTTTTGATGATCTCGAATTATACGAATTAGACTGTCATAAGCGGTCGAATTATTGTTTAAATCTCGTTTTATGGAACTCTTGCTATCTCCGTATCTGACTGTTCTCATCTGTAACTTAGAGGTCTGATATCCCAATACGGTAAAATGACCATAAAGACAAACCAGGATGTGGTAATATAGACTGAAATAAACAGCGAGGAACAGACCACCCCACAATATACAGATGGCTTCGTAAACAAAAATGATTTCGTAGTAAGGAAACTCAGACATCGCCACAGGATACCAGCCACCCAGGATCTTTTTCCTTCCTGTCGTCACTTCCGCCATACTTCCCGTGTGATACAGGATGTAATCAACAGATATACTAGGGTTGACGACATACAATGAAACTATAGTGGCATTCACTATCAGAGTAGCCATACAGCACATGTTCGAGTTCAAAGTACGTTTACATATACTTCCTTCTAAAATGACGAGGTTAAAAAGCTCAACTACGAATTAAAGCTCGTAAAATAGAAGTAGAAATATAGTGTATATCTAGAAATATAGCGTAATATCTAGAAAATAGTGCAAAATAGAAACAAATATTTTGTTCCCTACAAATTTTAGATTCACTATATTTCTCTAAGACAACCCATTTTGCTATAAAATACCTTTTAAATTTATAAATGATTTTTTTTATTTTATCCTCGTCTAAAATTCTACACTTTATAGCTTTAGATATAGACATTATTATAAAGAAAAATAAATTTATTTTTGCAATAAATAAATTATATAATTTACAAGGTTCTGATTTTAGTTACAATAGTCAGATTATTCAATTATTTTCAATACAATATTGTCATCATTAAACCATTTAGACAATAATATTATTCAATATTATTTAATACTAATTAAAAGCGGTTATTATGAAAGAAAAACGCTTCAGGAAACTATTTTTGTGGGAGTGTGTTTTCATTTGGAAAAGGTCTGAGTTCTATCCTTCTATGAATATCGAGAGTCCTCTGCACATGTAGTTAAATTTGATATTTATTTTTTGGATTATTCTAGAATAATTTATATCATCATATTTGACTCTGATACTTGTCCATAATAAAATATCTTCAATGTGGTAAGTAGGTTGCATCATACATTTTTCTTCAGTACCAGCTTAAGTCGGTCGTCTATTATGAAACTTCTAGAAAATGAAATAACTATTAATTAATTTCCGTTTCATTTAACCGTCCATAACGAAATCAATTATTACAATTCTCATCTACCTTCGGTAATTGGAACGTGAATAATTCAAAATGGAGTATGTCGATTTATATCCGATATCCTGAGACGGTCATCAGTCGAGTTCTAGCAGCCAACCATGGACAACCAAGGTGCCATCCTGGACTCAGATATCATCGATGGTCTGAGCATTAGATACCTCAAGTTCTTCGGGCTGTGGAAGGTCGTCAACGACTACAGAACTACGGGAAAGAGGAACGCTATTCTCAAATTTAAAGTTGTCACGACTCTTCTTCTAACGATTCCTTACATCGTTTCCCAATACCTGAGTTACTGCATGATAGAAGTCGATATACAGAAAGCTACTTTCTTGAATTTGCATTCACTTCCGGCCCTGCAGATTTGTTGTAAGGTACTTGTCCTCTGGTTTAGGATAGACAGCCAGTGTAGGTTGTACGATCTTGTCAAGAAGGATTTCCTAGTAATCTCTAAAACTAGAAAAGACGAAGTGAAGGAAATATTTTCGAAGATTACTTCGGAATGCAATAGGCTCTGTTCCGCGGCTTTTCTCATCAATACAAGTGTTGTCATTTTGTCCATAATTGATCCTGGAATATCCGTAGATTACATTATGTATCACACTGGAAACATGCATGCAGTTATGACTGGAAAAAAGAAGATCTTAGGTGGTTGGTACCCATTCCCCATCGACAAATCTCCTTATTTCGAAGCAATATTCTTTTATGAAATATTGCTTATTATATGGGGTGGTATACTTTTGGCCGTTTATGTTTGTCTGTTTTATCAAGTCCTGATGAGTTTGTACGCTCAGTTTTCTGTACTGGCATTTCACGTATCGACGCTTAAAGATAGTTCTATTTCTGATGATCGACTGACGGAATCTGCAAAATCCGAACTGTACAAAGAACTATATGCAGTTCTGAAGGACCATCAAAAAATTTTAAGGTAATGATCGATCGATCGGTCGATTTAAAAAGAACTAATTCAAATTAGGCGTTCAGGTAATCAAAAGCAGGTAACTCCGAAATTTCAAAATTGACTTTTTTTCGCTAATTTAGTCAATAATAGTAATTTTAATAAATCTGAGGGTTTCAGTCCGGTTTTGAACATGATCATTTCCTAACCGAACTAGCGGAAATGTGAAAAAGGAAATTTCCGAAATTTGGAGTTATCCTGAATGCATATCATTTAATTTATATATTTGTAAAATAATTTGTTTTTTTAAAGCTGGGACTAAAAATACCGCCATCATTCATTAAATACTAACTTAACTTTTTAACTAATAGAAAATTTATATTTTGCTGCTGCAATAATTAATATGCAATATTTTGTATGTTGTGTATTTAAAGGTTAAATTGTATTTCTCCAGTATTTGTCCATAACAAGAATTTTATATTGTTAGTTGTACCACGTTACTTCATTGAGTCGTAAAGCACTTAAATTTATGTTTGATACACTAGGTTTGATAACTTTTATAATTCTTGACAAAGAAAAATCCATGAAACTCTTGGATCTCTTGATCTAGTGAGCTGATGTTGAGGAATGATCATTTTTTTTTAAATGTCTACTCAACCATATACTGCTATTCAAAATCTTATACTTTGTATAAAAGACCTATGTCTGAGACATAGGTTACTAAGAGTATATAGTTATAATTTTTGTTTATTTTATTATTATTTTTTTTCTCTCTGTTAGAAGTTTTTTATACATTTTTTCTTTCATTGTAAATTATGATTCTCCACTGATATATTTAAATTGATACAGTTGTTTTTAATTTGAGACTGGTCTATTGGTACAGCATTTTTATTTTGTGAAATGTAGCAAATTATACAAGAAATAAAAAATAAAAAAATAGGAAACCATAAATTTTTGTTAAGGACAACAAAAGGATATATACTGAAAAGTTTGAAAGTTAATCATTGTTAAAAAAAATCCTTGAAGAAGAAAATTTAATTAAAAATATTTAAAGGATTTATAGTGTTTTGGTTTATTTTCTATAGACTTAAGAAGATACAAAACCTTGATTCCGTTGTTTGGCGGAATTATAAATTTATTTATCTTCTTAATATTCTGAACAGTTATTCTACAAGATCAATATTGAAAAGTGGGTTGAAATTATAACTTATACTGTCTCAGTTTGTTAAAAAAAATTTTAAATAGTTTCAAAAAACTTTACTATTTGTCATAAAAATATTGAGGACAATTCTCACAAAATTCACGTATAATCTTAAATGTTAAAAAAAAACTTTATATCAATTGCAAACTGCAAAAGGACTTGAGCTTATCTATTAAAATATGCGTTCTGTCTATGGTAAAAGTTTAAGGTTTTGAAAGTTAAAAACAAACATCTCATAAGTCAAATAGTTGTCTTCTGTAGACTGACATGAATAAGATGGCTTATTAAACAATAACGAATATATAAGACTAAATCTGCTAGAAAAAAAAATATCATAAGAATTTTCATTGCTTTTCAGGTATGCTAAAGAACTAAGAAGTGTTTACAATCCATTAGTGACAATGATTCTAGGAGTTGGAATTTTCGTTTTGATTATTGCGGTTTTTCAGTTCTTGTTCGTAAGTGTTTATTGATGATTAAAATAATTAAAATTAAAAAAATATTCAATAAATACTAAATAAAAAAAATGAAAATGTTTGTGATAGGGAAGTACTGGAAACCCAATGTTCATATTCAGGTCTCTGCAGTTTCTGGCCTATCAAGGCATTGAAGTTTCCATGTTTTGCTTCGGCTCTTCCTACATTCAGACTGCGGTGAGTAACTATATCAGGTTAATCATTTAAATTAAATAAATATTTGTTATTTTATTTAGTTTCATCAATACAAACACAATACTACACCAACAATACTTTGGTATTATTTTATATTTAATAATATAATATTTTTGAATAAATGTTAAACATAATGTGATATATAGATATTCCTTACTTGTGGTAGGAAAATCATTTAAAATAGATGTGTATCTATGTATTATATAGATAATAAAAAAACAGATATTTACTTAATAATATCTGTATAAATATTGAAAAATAATGTGATAGAGAGAAAATTACATTTTCTTATAGCAGGAAAATGTAAACGAGAAAATAGCTTTTGTGCTATTACTTTAGTCGTTGTATCAGGTTTTTATTTGAATTATAAAAAAAAAATCGGTTGGTGTGAAACTTCATTTCGGTTATGAACGAATTAAATTACCATTCTTTTGGGGAAAACTACTTAAAAAAAAACTACTATATGCTTAAAAAACTTCTCATCAAAACGTTTTTTTATTATATTACAAATAACGGGCTATTATGTGACAGAACGGTGACTGGATACTGATGTGGCTTCTAGATGAGTTATACTATTTCTTATGATAATTTTTAAAGTTAAGTACTGTTTCATGGACAACGGTTGTGCAGGGAGGTGGTTTGTCCAAGATTATAGAGGCTGGGTGAGCCCCAGGGAGTTTCTAGATCCTATATGATCCATCTCCGGCTGCTAACAGACTAAATAAAGGTGTTGCCTGCAGCGGGATTTGAAGCAGGATTTTCGGCATGCCAACTCAGCGTTCCACCACTGAGCCACTCCATTCCCAAAAGATGTAACAACTAAACATAGACTCTACGATTCAATAACCAGCGATTCTTTCATATCTCAAGTTTAATTATGTCAAGAAATTTTAAACAGCTGTGTTCTTCAATCTAATCTAATCCTAATATATATTATAAAATGCTATGTTAGTATGTAAATACACAGTTTTCTTTATCACCACCAACCCCAATCAACTTCCCTTTGGGGTGGTAAATACCCCTTGGTCTCCAGGTGCTAGTAAGGGAGTTTGGTCGCGGTTGGTGGAAGGGGGTGGCGAAAATGTGAAAATATTATAAATGCGAAAGTTTCTATGTTTGTCTCTCTTTCACGCAAAAACTACTGAATGGATTTGGATGAAACATTACAGTAATATAGGTTATATCAGAATAACACATAGGCTACAGTAAGGGGACACGGGAACACGTGGAACCCAGGATAGCAGTAACATAAGTTTTACAATCATTTTATTCTAATTATTATCATTTTTTTTCTGTGATTCTATTCAAGCAGATTTTCTTATTCTTAGCATTTTTTTGTTTTCTTATTAGAGCGCTGACCTACAGTTCGCAATCTACAGCAGCGATTGGTACAAGGCAGATATCAAGTTCAGGAAGGCGGCAATGATGATGATGATCAGGGCAAAGAAAGATGTCAACCTAACCGCTATCAGGGTTTACCACGTCAACCTGGAAACCATCATGGCTGTTAGTATAATATAAAAATAATATGAGTAATATATATATAATAATAATTAATAATTATAAATAATATCCTTAGTCTGTACACACAGAGATTTTCTTACCGTAAGGATAGTTGTAATCTCTGTGAAAAATGCCAAACACACCAAATCAGATTATATATCATAAACTCTCAATTATATAAAAAAGTGTTTACTGATGTAATATTATTATCATCATTGTGCTACCTAGCAACTGATCGAGAAACTTCTTGTTATCTTTTGTCGTGCTCAATCAGATAAATTATAAAGGATTTGAAAAATCGCAATTCCACTATCCCCGGCTTCTTAAAGCCGTTGCACAAAATAGCATTGTTTTTATTGGGTTGTAACTTATGAATAGTCAGTGAAGGTGTAAATTTAAATTTTTAGCAAATAAATTATCAAACAATACTTTTATTAATCCAAATAGCATCCTTCACTTTTAATATACTTCTCCCAACGTGAAACAAGCATTTCTATCCCCGCTGTGTATAAATTTGGTGTCAAGGAAGAAGCGAAGTATTGGAAGGCTGATTTCGGGGCATTTTCGTTGTCAACTTCTTTATTTCTAAAAATGTTATCCAAACAACGGAAAAAGTAAAAATCAATTGGAGAAAGGTCTGGAGAATATGGTGGGTGAGGAAGGACCTCTATATTCAGCTCTTGAAAAAAAAAAAACAGGTGAGCTGCTGGGCCTCGGTTAATTCATGTGGTACCCATATTTCCAGCTGTGGTACCCATATACCCATATTGTATTACCGAGCTCCGTAAGGACCTGGAAAAAATCATGGCACTTGCTCGCTTCACCACTTCGACTTCGACCAGCTCTTTCAACATTTTGTTGTCCAACTTAGTCTTCGGCTACCACGTTCTTTGTTGGTAAGGTCATAATCCCCAGACCGAAATTTTTCAAACCAATGGAAGATTGTTCTTTCACTCACTGTATCTTCACCGTAAACAATATTAATGTTTCGGAACGCCTCCTTGACGCTAAGGCCAAGTTTGAATTCATAGAGAAAACTATATGAATTTCCGCGAAAAAAATAATTTCATTCTTATTTATTTTTAAAACGTTGCTACACTTTCAAAAGGAAAATTAAGACTGATTATGAAAACGGATTAAATGATCTTTCAAACGGTATGCATAAAATAATTGTTTATGTACAAATAATCTAATCCCTATTGAAAAAAAAAAACTGTTCATACAGGAAACTGGCATTTCATCCGTTACGACTCAGTAATTCAAATGGAATGTATTGATTAAAAAAATTAAATAAGCTGCATCTTATTCCATTGTTTTAATTAAAAAACACATTCCATGTATTATTTTATTTAATGTAAAATACTCAATATCTCAAAACATTATTATGGATGTACTCATATTTTCGTAGGCTTACTTAGGCTAATACGATACGTACTAAATTGAACTTCAATCACTAGAATAATATACTGAAACGTTAAGTCTCTGCTGTTGTAAAACTTAATAAATAGTTTTAATATTGGTTAGGTCCATATTATCTGTCCTAAAAACAGCAATAAACGCCTTTGAAATTGAAAACGTGAAAAATATCAGTTTCAACTAGACATAGCACGAGCTCTGCTTGCCCGATTCGGATTGTTATGGTCTTCATAAATAATTCCACTATGGTGAAGACACGTCGGAGAACTATAGTTAGCCGTCAGGGTAGGCAAAGATTACCAAAACACTCATTTCCTGGACCAGCTTCCTTTGCCAAATGCCAGTAAGAGATGGTCATAAACGTTATATAGTTTATCACTAAAACGCAGATAATTTGATTGTTCGTTGAATTTCAATATTATTCGCTTATGTTTCATAATTTACTTAATTGATTTTGATAATAAATTTTCAATAAAATATTTTAAATTTATTTATATTTAATAAAATAGAGCCAAAAACTCAAAAAGAAACACTATTATTTATTATAATGCAATTGGAAAAAAACACACTGCAAAACCTTATGTTTCAAATCTAGTAATAAACACACTTACCAGTCGACGTTTCGCCTATTCAGGCATTATCAAGACACAAAAAGAAAAAAGGGTTATGTGAATCACATCTCAAAGAAAAAGGTGCAATACATCCCTACGATCAACAGCCCAAACAGGCTCCAAACATGAGACAGCACCCCACCACCAAGACAACTTGAGAGTTGTATGTTGAGCGTCTTGGTGTTGGGGTGCTGTCTCATGTTTGGAGCCTGTTTGGGCTGTTGATCGTAGGGATGTATTGCACCTTTGTCTTTGAGATGTGATTCACATAACCCTTTTTTATTTTTGTGTCTTGATAATGCCTGAATAGGCGAAACGTCGACTGGTAAGTGTGTTTATTACTAGATTTGAACCATAAGGCTTTGCAGTGTGGTTTTTTCCAATTGCATTGTAATAAATTATTTATATTTACTTTTTTTTTCTTTTCAGATGTTGCAGTTTACTTACTCTACCGCTGCTTTGATGTCCAGAATGATAGAATGATCGTGCTATTTGCAATGCTATATTCATCATAAGCTTTTAAAATAAATAAATTGTTCTTGGACTATTTATTTTTTATAATTCTTCTTAATAAGTGTATTTATATTAAAAAAAGCATAACTCATGTATTAGAAGAAAGATAAAACTAAGCTGACATTGGATATATATTCATTTCCTATAATTTTTAGATTTAAATTAAGATTTATCCTGATACAAGACTGAAAAGGCCAAAAACTGCTCGACGTTTTCGCCTACCTCAACATTTACTGGACAGATGTTCAAAGCTCCCAATTAATTACAAAAGACTCATTTACGCGACAGTCATCATACCTATTTGGACATACGGAGTTGAGCTTTGGGGCTCTACTAAACCATCCAATTCATCTCATATCCAATCCTTACAATCCAAAATCCTTCGTAAAATCCTCAATGCTCCTTATTATGTCCTTATGTTGCTGATTTGGCCCAAACTAGATACCTATCCTTCCATGAAAAGCTCCATACACACTTGAATCCGCTAGTCTCTCAAATTGCTTCTCATAATAATCCTGATAACCCTCCGAGGCGTCTGAAAAGAAGATGGCCTCGAGTCCTTCTACTATAGAACTTTATTGGAGTGCTATCAATGGATAGTTTCTCCACAAGTGTTTTTTTAATGTCCTTTGTTCATACAGCAGATATACTTGATGTAATATAATTACAGTTGTAAATATCAATAAAAAAAAAATTAAGATTTAAAAATGTATTTGTTGAGGTATATATGAAATGATACTTGGAGATTTCCAGAATAAGGTACGTATAACTTTAGTGGAATGTAACTTTTAATTATTAAAGTTTTAGGTGGTATAAAAAAATGGATAATAGCATAATAATCTTGTGTTAACGTGTTCCTACACATTGAATCATTGAATAATTACAAAGCAAACAATTTATCTATAAAATTATACAGAAATCTATTTAGAGATACGAGGCTTCGGCAAAACAAGTCCACTTACACATGATACAAACAACATAGTTCAAAATTCTAAGAAAAATTGTTAATGCTCCATAACTTAATGTTCCTTTAGAAAAGCAAAGAGAAGAACACTTGGATCAAATTTGCTGGATGCGCAATTGCGCAGGTGTAAATGAAAATTAAAGAACAAATAAATAAATAAAATAAAAAATTATTTTATGTATATTTTTTTCAAAGCATCCATAATATTATTATTTCATTTCTCTATTATATATGTTTATGTGAATATAAATTTTTTGGGAATTCTTATTCCCAGAACTATCTCCAACTAACTCCCAGAATCGATCAAAATTATTTTTTCCAAACTCGAATTATTACACTATTTCGCATTTCTTATCATTAAATGCACAGTTTATACAAACTTCTAAACCCCTTGAATAACTTTAAGATAGTAAAACGAAATAGAGGTCTTTAAAATAACCAATCTAATTTGAATTTAAATACCTCAGTAACGAATGAGTTGCAACAATTATTGCATATTATATTGTAATAACTCATCAAACAGAATTACATCTAAAAAGTAGTTTCTTTAGCCTATCAGTGATTGTTTTAGATTCGATTAGAAAACCTTATCGTTACGGCAGCTGGCGCCATCTGTAGTACTTTTGACGAAGCTTTGTGACCGATTTCATACACTCCCGCCATCTAGCGGACATCAAATGGACTTTTTATCAGTATTTCAATCACATATATTAAAATTTCGTTCAATTGTATAAATTATTTTTTTCGTTTTTATTTTTCATTGACCACAAATCCTTAAGGAAAATTGATCGAAAATATATTTAGAATTTTCATAAATATGAAAAACGAGGAGCCACCTTCATTTTGAGGCTAAAATTTCGATGTACATCAGCTTAGTCTTTTTTTAAGATTAGATTAAAAATGAAGTTTTCATAAATGTATTAAGTATGATATATGTATTATGTATGTATGATATATGATAAGTATTATGTATGTAGCTTGCATTGTAATGGACAATTTTTTCATTATATTTAAAATAAATAAAATACTTAAATAATATTTCTTAGTAGATTTTTCGGCAACAAACCCTTGTTTGGGCAGAATCAAGTCGTGAGGAAGTTAAATTTTTGTTTAAAAAAATGCTGCCTTTATGAAAAATAATTTGAGTAAAATATAAAAAATGGGATTTGCCTCAATTTCGGAGCTACTTCTTTAATGTATTATAGTAGATGAGTCGTTTACAAACGTCAGATTGAAAATGGTCTCGACAAAATTACAAAAAAATAACCCATTCCAATTTTTACTGTAAGTAGTGTTGTCAATTTTTTCATTGTATTTTTCCCTATAAATAGTTTCTTAAATCTATTTTCGGGCTTAAATTCATTGAGGGTTTGTTTCGACTGAATCAAATATGCGCTAAATCGTAAGGGAAATAAAATTTTGGACATAAATGTTTCTTAATTTGGAAAATAATTTGAGAAAACTTATAATGATTGTTTGAATTGGTCAGGGGATGCAGTCAATGCGAACACAAAATTTAATTTTTATTAATCGTGCCTACATTGTAGGCCATCTTCAGGGCAAATAGTGGGTGCGGTGGCTTGTGAGAACAGAGAAAAGCGAAGGGTGATGTTATAGCGAGGGAGCATAATGCTGATGATTTCACCTACAACTTAGGCCGAAACGTTGGCACGATTAATACAAATTAAGTTTTGCTTAATTTTTGTGTTATCATTGACTGCACCCCTGATCAATTCAATCCATTATACATCATATCAGATAATTCAATTATCTACTCAACTATTTTCTACTCAAACCAGAAAACTTATAGTCTAATTATATAAGGTAATTTTGAAGATGAGAATGAAATTAGTCTGATAAATCTATTAATTCAAAAAGTCCATTTCCATATTTACTTTATGTAGCATGGAGTGTTATAATATTCTATTTTTTCCGTAAATAGTTTTTTTTGTATATTTTTGGCTACAGAAAGTCTTGTTTCAACACAATCGAATAAGTGCTATATCGTACAGAAGCTAAAAGTTTGTTTAAAAATGCTGTCTTGTATACAACATTATTTAAGTAAACTTATCAAAAATATTTTTATATATCTCGTAAAATATGGTTAGGAGCAACCTTCATTTTTCTGCTATACCTCAAGGATATCAGTAATCAAGGATTAGTCTTTTTTGATGTTCGGATTGAAAAAGATTGTGAAAAAATTATTAAATATGTTAATCCATTGCAGTATTTACTGTATGTATTGCAATATTTACTGTGTTGAAATGTTGTAATTTTTTTCCTGTAGATAGTTTTTTTTAGAATATTTTATGGCAACAAATATCTTTTTTCAACATAATCAAGTCATGAGAGAGTTAATTTTTGTTTAAAAAATACCGCCTTTATGAAAAATAATTTGAATGAAATATGAAAGATGAGATCATCTGCAATGTATAACATGATATTAGTCTCTTTTAAAGGTCAAATTAAATGATTTAAACCAAAATCTAAAAAATAATCCATTTAAATTTTTACTGTATGCAGCTTGACGTGTTATAATAGTTAATTTTTTTCCTTTAAATATTTTTAAATCTATTTCATGACAAAATTAATGCTTATTGCAACACAATAAAATATTTTTTTAACCTATTTTTTGGCTACATAAAACTTTGTAACAAGTAAAAACTTGTTACAACACAACCAAATATTTTCTAAATCCTAATGAAATTAAAATTTTAAAATTATGTCGAAATATGTAAAATAATTTAAGAAAATTGATAACAACATAAGATTAGTCATTTTTGAAGGTCAGATTGAAAATGAGTCTGTCAAAAATGAATTAAGTACGATAATTCGTTCCTATGATTTGTATCTTCAGTAAATTTACCATGAGCAATGCAATGTTTTAATTGAAGACTGTTTGATTGTGCCGAATAATTGACATTGCCATTAGTACGCTAATTGGATATTGAATAATTTATTTCGGAGCGAGATTATATAAGATAATTCTTAATCTGGATTAAAGTCAGTTCGGAACTGAAAGTCGTCGAGAAATGGTTGAAGAAATAATTTCAGACGCGGATATCCTGGATGGTCTCAACGTCAGGAACCTCAAGTTCTTCGGATTATGGACTGCCATAAACGACTATAGAAGAACCGGGAAAAGAAACAAACTCATCACAGCGAATGTACTTATAACGCTCGCCTTTTCGTTTCTGTACATCTTCTTCCAGTATCTCAGCTATTTCTTTCTCGAAATCGATATACAGAAGTTCATATTTATAAATTTCAATGTATTCCCTTCTTCGCAATTGTGTTGTAAGATGATCGTGTTTTGGTTCAACATTGAAAGTCAGTGTCGGCTCTTCAGCCTGATTAAGAAAAATTTTATGATCGTACCGAAGGATATCCGGCCTGAAGCTGTAAATATTTTTAAGATAATCACTAGAAGGACAAACATCCTCTGCGCCTCTGCTTTTATCATCAATATAGGTTTCGTTGCTCTGTTTATTCTGAATCCAGGTATATCTGTTGATTACATCCTCTACTACACGGGTGACATGGCTGCTGTAACTACAGGCAGGAAGAAACCGTTTGGTGGTTGGTACCCTGTACCTATGGCGGATACACCATACTTCGAAACTATTTTCGTTTGTGAAACAATATACGGCACTTGGAGTGGGATACTACTAGCCGTGTACGTCTGCCTGTTTTATCAAATACTGATGTGCCTTTATGCTCAGTATACAGTTTTGAATCTTAAAGCGTCCACGCTAAAAGTGAAACATGTTGATTCTGAAGGTAACATAAATTTTCAAAACAACGATATGATGATTCAAAGATTGTATGAAATTTTAAAGGAACATCAGAAACTATTAAGGTGTCTAAAATCTCCTAATCTATAATCTTTAAGTGCAATATAAAAAAAAAATTAAGATTCTCTTCTTCTGTTTCAGTTATACTAAAGAATTGCGAAGTGTCTACAATCCTTTAGTTACTTTGATAATTGGAATCGGAATATTCGTTCTCATCATTGCAATTTATCAGTTTCTATTCGTAAGAATATTAAGTAATTATTATTAAGTAATTTAATTAATATTTTGAATTTAATTTAGTTTCTTTTTAGGGTGGAAAAGGAGACCCTTTAGTTATGGTGAAATCCTTACTGTTTTTGGCTTACCAATATGTTGAAGTTGCCATGTTCTGTTTCGGTTCTACGTCCATCGAGACAGCGGTAAGTGATTTAAACCATAAATGTTTAGTTTCTAAAATTTTAATATTTTTATAAAATACATATACATATATATTTATTTTTTATATACTATAATCATAGTGAATGTAGTATAAAAATTGATTTAATATGAAGTTCGTAAAAAAGATAGGCCTATAAATTTTTCCTAATGCCTTTAAATAAATAAAAATATACAGATTAATACTTTAAAACATAAAAATAAAGAATTAAGTACATTTCGACTTACGCCTCACAGAATAACGGTTCAGCATGAACGACGAGGGCTTATAAATGAAGAACTAAGAATTATTTCGATTTACTTCGAAACACCAACCCAACCAAAATCCGCCAAATCACTCTTAACGCAATACGCCCACCTAAGTCTTGGACTGCCCTTGGGATGTTTATCAGTTGGCTCAGCACTTACTCACTGTTTCGAAGCATGTTCATTACTAAACCCAAAAACCTTACAAGTCCATCTTCAACTTCACGAAGAAATCACTTTAATTACATCAACCAAGTGCAACCTATTCTTTACCAATCTCATTCTTTTTCGAACCGAATATTCTGCGCAGCACCTTCGAATTTTCGAACATCTCAAGACGTTATTCTTCCTTTAACATTAATGGCCCATTTTCATATTCATTCACAGATTGAAGAATGATAGCTTTATTTGTTTTCAATTTCGAGACGCCTGTTTATTTATATTATGTAGAGACCGATTGTTATTATTATCAATTATCCCTGTCTTTATTTCTTCTTGATTATAGTAGTGTGATTGTTTTTTATTATTCTTACCAAAACTACAAACTTTTCAATCCAAAATTTTAAGACTAATTACAGACACTCCTTGGCACATAATGAACAAAACATTAGATAACAATTTACAACAACTATCTATAAACGAGTAAGTTAACCTCAATCACGTATTCATAATGACCTTATGACATAAACAATATTTATGCAATGGCGACCATTACGAGAAGAACGAAAAGAAGCTGGATGATCTTCTTCATCTTAATTCTATATTTGATTCTTCATTGTCATTGGATTTCTAAAAGCTTATACGTACTTTCATACTTTATGCCTTTTTACATCAACAGATTAGTTATAACATATATAAATTTTTAGATGAATCAATGAAATAACACATCTGACAGATAACACCGCATTTTTTTTCAGCATAAAATACTAACATTGAAAAGTAAAAAGAGACCTTACATAAATGTTAAGACCGTGGAAAAATTCCAACGAAAATCCTTAAGTCTCCAAACTAAAACAGAAATAGAAATTATCTGTCCAATATTTCGCCCATTCAGGCATCCTCAGGGTAGAAAGAGAATAACAGCAAAACAAATTTGAGTCTTCGAGGTGGTGGGATGTTTCTTGGGTGCATTATTCATGTTTTGTTTTGCTGTTATTCTCTTTCTACCCTGAGGATGCCTGAATGGGCAAAATATTGGACAGATAATTTCTATTTCTGTTTTAGTTTGGAGACTTAAGGCTTTTCGTTGGAATTTTTCCACGGTCTTAATAAAATACTAACATTACTTGAACTGTTTAGTTATAAAGAAAGTTCTTCTTTAATATCCATTTCGCAGATAGAGCTCTGATCTGCAGTTCGCGATCTACAGCAGTGATTGGTACATGTCTGACTTGAAGTTCAGGAAGGCGGCGCATATGATGATGAACAGGGCGAAGAAAGGTGAGACACTCACAGCGATCAGGGTGTACCCGATCAAGGTGGAAACCATGATGTCCGTGAGTATCATTACGTTTAAAAGCTACATTATATATTATATGTACTGTATTTATTTTCGTTTTAAAACTCTGTAGCCTTACTACTCAAGAAGGTTTTTTGATTCTGTAAATGATAGAGACTGCGCTGTTTCTATGACGACGAAAGTAGAGGCATTTTTCCTTGATCCCACTACACCGTAATAGTTTTTCGTTCACTTTATATAGGGAGGAGGGAACAGAAGAGTTCATAGATCCCTGTATGTTATAGATCCAGGGTGCACCCGTGCTGTTAACACATTAAATAATGTATCAATTACTTTGTATTTTGACACTAGTCACGGCCCTGAAATGAGTTAAGTAAAAATTGAAACCGTACCATCTAGTGTAAAGTGTAAACCTTATCCCAACCCACCTAAGTATCCTCGCATTTGCCGAGGGCATAATTGTTTTTGCAAATAATAGCAGGAACCTCCAGTTAAATTTACGCACCCTACAAGAAGAGTTGGACGTGATTAACATGAAAATAATTACAGGGAAAACCAAAATCATGAGAATAGGAAGAAAAATTGGGACCGAGTCGTAAGACTAAACAACACGAAGTTAGAGCAAGTAAGGGATTTTAAATATCTCGGTGCACACCTTAACGAGCACGGCTGGATAGATGGCGAAATAAATGAACGAATAAAAGCTGCCAGCAGATGTTATACTTTCCTCAAGAAAGGATTAATCGGGAAAATAAGTGTCAAAAAACACAAAAACGTAGTTTATAAAAACACTTTCTTACCGATACTCGCCTATTCAAGTGAATCTTGAACTCTAACCAAAAAACACTAGAGTCAATTTCAAGCCATGGACTTGCGATATTTAAGAAGAATGGAAGGGAAGAACAGAAGAGACCAAGTGCGAAACGTAACAATACGGTCAAATGTGGGACTTAGGCCAGCTGGGTGGCGGGGGGGGGGGATATTATCGAAGAGCTGATGGTTCGGCCATGTTTCCAAAATGGCGGAAAACAGAGTGGCGAAGGCCGTCTATGAGACAAAGGTGAAAGGTATAAGACCGAAAGGAAGACTTGGGAAGGCGCAATGCAGGAGGCCTTTGACAGAAGAGGTTTGGAATGGAGAAGGAGAAGAAGATAGGTAGAGGAGAGGGATTCTTGGATCAAGCTCAAGCAAGAGAAGATTAAATAAATAAATAAAATAATGTATGAAAGCTTTTTTTGAACTCGGATCCTTTAACCGAGCAAGTAAACAATACAACAACAATACTATATACTATATTAATAACACAAATACGAGCTTTTCATTTCAACCTTTACTTTGTAAAACTTCCTTAATTGTAAAAATTATAATTGTATTGTAAATTGTAAAGGAAAAGAAATGAGCCACTAGCTTTATTTATTTTTAGCAGTTAGGAATAGTGATGTTCGAAGCCATCCATTGATATCTTATTTACATAGTGAAAAAATTAAGGTACAAATAGATAAAATAAATACATTTTGAACAAAAATAAATTAAATAATATTTAAAATAATACAAATGAGACATTAATGTTATTATGGATTACTTTTTTCGTTTCAAAGTAAGGGGCATTGAGGATTTTTTGGTTGTGCAGAGGAAACAACATCCACCACACGATAGCATTGCTGGATAGTGGAGTGGGATGTTCGGAATCCAAACTGGTGATCTGGTATAATATGGTTTGCATCCAGGATACGGTATAATCGTTTCAGGATGAGCATTTACAGGATTTTACCCATACATGTTAAAAGTGAGATAGGACGGTAAGAGGTAGGGTATTCCGGGTGATATTAGGTTTAAATATAAAAATAAAAATAGAACAATCTCTTTTGTAATGTAAGGAAGAAATAGTTGGAGGTGCAGTCAATAAAAACACCTTAATAAGTGTAACTTATTTATTGTGTGCCGACGTTTCGGCCTAAATGTAGGCCATCTTCAGGGCTAAGAGAGAGAATCAAACAGAAAAACATATGAAAAACGTTGCAGTAATAAGAATATGGTGGCAAGTAATGTAGTAATGTAGTAGTTCTCTAACATGAACAATCTCTTTGTTTGGTATCAGATATGCTACCTTATTGTGTTACATACTTTTATAAGACTGTATACTTCGAAGGAAAACTAAACAATTTCAGCTGAGAAAAATTAAAATATTATTTTTAATATAATGGTTGATTAGATATAAAAATAGGTAACATAAAAACACTACAAACAAGAGAATAAAAATTTAAAAAACCGATAAAACATAACAATGATAACACTATTTCAATTTAAAATTTTTATAATAGTTTTTTTTAATATTAATCCTTTTAGTTTATATTAATAATAACTATTAAAAATGTATTTATTCCTTGTCTCAATTTTTTATTTCAGATTCTCCACTTTACCTACTCAGCTTCAGCTGTCGTGTCTAGGATTGCTGAATAAATATCAAGCAATAACCACCTGATCACGTTATACAATACATCAAATGTTATATTTTTATATTTAAAAATATTCAAATAAATAGAACCAACAGCCTATAAATAATCATCATAGTATTAAATAAATAAGTATCATGTATTATATTTAATACATTATATATATATATATATATATATATATATATATATATATATCATAAACTATACTGTAATTAACTGTAAAAATGCATAGCTATATATTTTTTTGCAATTGTTTGTTTCATTTAAGTGATTTTGTGTTAATAATAAAAAAATTGTTAAAAAATAACAGGTGTAGCCTGAGAAAAACAATGTTATTTTTCTCGCTGAGTATTTTTATTTTCTTGTTCTTTTTTATTTCTTTTTAGATCAAAGCACTAAAAACATCCCTGCATTTCATTCAAAAGTAACAATAATTTAATAAACAGAACGGCATATAAGATGTTCATGTCTATGTTCTCATAAATAACTTACCCTGTAAAGGTGATATATTTTCAATCTACATTTATTACTCTTTCACTCTCTTAGCTTATTTTCCTCTTCTTTGAAGATAAAATACACATTTAAAAGGATTCCTCAACCATCCGAATACTACTACTTCTCAATCCTCCATTATTCAGTAACATAGATAAAACTATTTAAATTAACTTCTCATACATATAAAATCTCCCTTAAAAAGGTTTCGGCCATTAATACAAAACATAAAAATAATTAATTAAAGTTTAAATAATGTTGTATAAATTAACCTGAAACACAATTATTTTATATCTTTCAATACAATTCACTTTATTTTTTGAGGAATAAATAAAAACCATATAATATATTTCACTGAAATTTAAAACATGTTTCAATTGACACTTGCTGTCATATAACTGACGGATTCCTTATCAAATGTTGGATAATTTAGAAAATAAAAGTCATAAAACAATTTTAGTATTTAGGAAAGACTATCAGCTGAACAGGTTCAGGCCAACAATGGAACATAAGTGCCTCAAATTAGAAAAACTGAATTTTGTCACAAAAACAATTACAATAAAGGTTTGTTTTCAATGGGAAAATAATATATTAGAATTCTGTAGTAATGCCAGTGATTTTGTATGGCAAGGAAACAGTGAATCTCTGAACCAAGTTCTTGAACATGGTCAAGTAGGTTTTAAGTATGACCTACAAATTTCATATCGGAGCTACGGATTGTGCTAGCATAAAGAAATATACGGAATGACTAAGGACTCGGAAACAATTTTGATGAAAAAACGAATAGACTTCTACGGGCAAATGATCAGGATGAATCCCAAAAGATTGAAAAAACAAATGTCTGATAATATATGCAACTTTAAGAGCAGGAGTGGTTACGCTAAGTAGATAAAAGACTTGAAGTTATTGATTGGGACTGCCTGGACAGAGAGATATTTAGAAGGTGACTGAAAAACGCAAGGGAGAAATCGAGGACTATAGAGAAGAGAACGAAGCTATTGGCGGATTATTGGAGCAGAAGAAAGAATATTATATCTGAGTGGTTCTTTATTAGCTGATTGAAAAAAAATGTTTACTAATACCCTAAAAACCAAAGTTAATTTTCATTTTAACAGTACCAAAATTATTGAAACAAAAAACCTAATATTCACCTAAACACTCATTCCATTGCAAAAGTTATAACTACCATAAAATTTAAATGGGTTCATATAATTTCATGTATCTTACTAATATTATAAATTTGAAAGTTTGTATGTTTGTCTCTCTTTCACGCAAAAACTACAGAACGGATTTGGATGAAACTTTACAGTAATATAGGTTATACATCAGAATAACCCATAGGCTATAGCAAGCGCGGATTTATCGCACGATTGCATAGCCCCCCTACTGTTTTTTAGTTACTGTGGAGAATCCATGAAAAGAACATGGGTGAAACTATTGTTTTGATATCCTACTTTCATCCAAATCTGTTCAATAGTTTTTGCGAGAAAGAGACACAAACTTTCACATTTATAATATTAGTAGGATATCAAAACAAATAGTTTCACTCAGGTTCTTTCCGTTATTTTAACAACTATGATCGTGAAATTTGCCTTTAATTATGTACTATAATGGATTCTCCACAGTACCTAAAAAACTGTAGGGGGCACGTGTCCCTTTGTGCTTCCCCCTAACTCCGCGCTTGCTATAGCCTATGTGTTATTCTGATGTATTAACTATATTACTGTAAAGTTTCATCCATATCAGTTTAGTAGTTTTTGCGTGAAAGAGAGACAAACATACAAACTTTCACATTTATAATATTAGTAAGATTAGCTGGATTGTAAAACAAATAGTTTTACTCATGTTCTTTCTGTTATTTTAACAACTATGATGATGTGATTTGCCTTTAATTATGTACTTTAATGGATTCCCCACAGTACCTAAAAAACTGTCGGGGGCATATGACCCCGTTTGCGCCCCCCCTAAATCCGCGCTTGCTGTCGTTTGTCGTTTTATTTTGTCTTCACATGTTTCTCATTTATTTCATTTCCTAAAAATCTGTTCTATGATAATGAAATGCAATACTATTTGAAATAAATTGTAGGCAGCATAACCTGGAAAAAAGAGAAAATGGGAGAAAAATGGACAGATAAGCGATGATGAGTGAGAAGAAGAGCATATGCATATTTAAATAAAAAACTACACCACCACAACCCACGGAAGGCCTTGGGTTCATTACATGACGGAGACTGCTCAAACGCCAGGTTTTCTCTAATTTATATTATAGTACCAACTTAAACTGTTGATCAGGGAATTTTGTTTAACTCGTTTTACAATCGTGATTTTTTATTCATGACTATAAGTAATATATTCACGAATCAAGTATTTAAAGGAAATAATTTTTAAATTATTGATTTTATTTGTTTCGACAAACTATTTTACTATAACGTATATGAATAGTTATGTCATTCCGAAAATACTTTCTAATCCGTTCTAATCCCGCTACTGGAAATACTTTTATTCCGGATGTTAGTAGCCGTAGATGTATCATAAGGGATCTAGGACTCTCCGGGGGTTCACCCAGCCTTTATAAAGTGGTTACCCAAAATAAGGGGGGATATTAGACGGTTGAACGTGATCTGGGACGAATCACCTCCCTGCACAACCACTGCCGATGAGTACAGTACATGTACTGAACTGAAGTCTTTACCATTTACTGAATCCCAGATCTGTTCACAGGTTGTTGATGTAAGTGTTGCAGGTTTTTGATATATAAATAGTTAAATAGATATATTTCGTCCTATTAACAGGTTAATAGTGCCTGAGTGAGTCTCAGAGTGATGTGCAGATCTTATAAAGCACATCTATGTTAACAGATTAAATCTAGAGCCCCGGTGAATAAGTCGTATTATGTCGAGAGAGGGTTAACTGCTTTCAGATAACCGGAATCGTACCATTCTTGTAGTTTTTGGCCTGAAATGGAGTTGTAATATAAACAATAACTCCTTTTCTATCCCTATTTAATAGCTTTTTTAAGTAAGAGATTTTTAAAAGTGAAAGCATACTTGTCGATGGGCAAAGGAAACTAGAGCCCTCTGATCTTCATCATATTCATGAATATAAAAAATAAGTATGTAAGAGAAGAACAGCAAGTGTATCGATTGGTAATTGAGAAGACTCCAGGGGACGACAAAGATGGGGAGGGAGGGACATTGTATATATGAGATGCTAAGCTGACAGCTATTGATGCAAGAGATACTTACCCTCTCGGCCTTACCTCTCCCACACCAAGGCAAACCAACTTCTCATATCATGTTTTGGTATTTCCGGCCGCATGCCAGCAAAGATGTGTCCATAGCATCTCACAACCGCGAACGCGATTATTTCATTTCGAGGCTTCGGGTCTTTCCCCGTAACCCACGATTCGCACTCTCCTGAACTCTCTCTTCTCCAGAATTCTTGACACATTCATTCGCTCATGCACATCTCGCTAGCATGCGGACGCAAATCCACGGAGATAGGACTATCCACCATCCAGCTTCCAGCCGGTCGAGCCGTCACCAGTTTCCTGGATTACTGCTCTTCCAACCTTCTAAGCACGCCACTACGTCTGCGGCTAAACCGGCCACCACCCTCCCGTGATTTTGGGGACACCATTTTGGGGCACAGCCCCTGAGGCTTAGAATGGTCACTGGCCCGGGAACCAAAGTCCCCTACGCTTCCCCTACCTCCTCGGAAGTACACTTGGGCTGATGCACCTCCAGGGAGGAAGGGCGGGATACGTACCCGTGGGAGGGAGGGACAGAAAAATGCAGATCCTGGGGTAGAGCAACTCGAAGCAGAAAGGAACTTGGAGGAAGTAAAAGAAGAAGAAAATACTTACCTATAAGAAAAGCAGATTTCCATAACCACCCTTGGGGTACTGCTTATGGTTACGTTACCCATTTTTTATAGTGGATGGTTCGCCGCACTGAATCCAGTAGCAGGAATGGCTACCTGCTAATGCAATCAGTGTAGCCCTATGAAACCACTGCACTTGTGGAAAAATGATTATATATAATAGATACGTCAAATTATGATGAGATAAATTCTGTTATCTTGTAAATGCTGAAAAATGATAAAATTTAAAATATACGTTTAAAAGGTTTCCCTCTTGACTCCAAAATAAGTTTTCTTTTAATAATTTCTTCAAATAATGGAATAAATTCTATGTTCACAAGACGGCTGCTCAACGAATTTTGAATAACAAATGTTAGGAATGTTTATTCTATCACCTAGGTACGTCAAATTAAGATGAGATAAATAAGTTTTCTTTTATAACTTTCTGAGATATATTCCAAAATCTTGGAAAAGCTAACCAGAAGACGAGTCGACGGATTGCTCTAAGAGGAACAATAAGGCTTTCGTGAAAATGCGAGCACACAAGACCTGATTTTTGCTATGAGACAGATTTTTTTAAAAGTCCATGACGCGGACTTCCGGCATTACCTGGTGTTAATTTAATTTATTAATACAATAAATTAAATCGTTGAGGCTGTGGCAAATCCATTTCATACAAATCCTTATTGGTCACCCGGCTGTTAATAATCTTCACTAAATTTATTTCAGTTTGCTTCTGACTTCGATAGAGTGCGGTTATACTGTGAAGTGAAGATTTAAGTAAATTTTACTAACTCTTCATAACTGTCTTTTGGTTATTTTTCACTTATATATGTTTAACGAATCATAATTCATGATGAAGGACGATGAGGAAGGTGTTCGACATCCTTTTCTCAGACTGATGCTCCTAAACCAGGTTTAGACGAGTTGCATGAGACGAAACCCACATTTTTACCTCATGTTAAAATTTAAAATTCATTATTAAAAAAAAACATATAACGCTAGGAATAGCCGATCTGTTAATGTAGAATATATAAAAAAAAACTATATTATTTCACTCCCGTCACTGTAGTTTGTATAACTGTAAATTAATACAATCATTTTTCCGTTAACAACGGTTATCATTATCGATTTTAAAAACAATATTTTTTGTAAACATATTAAATAAATATACAATATAAAAAAAGCAAAATGAAAAATGAATAGTTTTCTCGACAAATTCCAATTAATTCTAACTTAGAAGTAGTAGCAGGAATGATCACATTACACATGCCGAAAGAACTTTGTATTTGTAGCGTTTATTTGTCTCCCCAAAATAAGGTTTCCTTTGAAGACATTCACAATTTGTTCGCCCAACTTCCAAAGCCGTTCTTAGTCTTAGGAGACTGGAACAGTCAGAGCCCAACTTGGGGCTCCCACAAATTTGATAAAAGAGGAAAAATATTAGAAAAGCTCTTAGAAGATCCAAACGTTATTCTATTAAACTCTCATAAGCCTACACATTTCTGTTCATCCAATGGCACCTTTAGTAATATAGATTTATCCTTCTGATATAGCTCTGATATAGCAACGCACATGAAGTGGGATACTTTTGACGAATTATTTGATAGCGACCATTTTCCTCTGAAACTTCAATGTGTAAATAAGACTGAAGAACCGCTTAAAACCACCAGATGGAATTTAAAATCTGCTGACTGGTCAAAATATACCCAATCCATTGATTTGATGTTAGCCAACAAACTACCAATATCCAAGACGGAAAACATAGATAAAATAGTCGAAGAATTTATCGATATAATAAAAACGGTAGCAACAACAACCGTGGGAAAAACAGAGAGTGCCTTAAAAAAGTCACTAGTCCCCTGGTGGAATAATGAGTGCGGGGAAGCAGTAAAATCTGCCAAAAAATCATTTAACAGATATCGAAGACACAAAACAATGGAAAACCTGATTGACTACAAAAAGAAAAGAGCTTGCTGTCGCAGAACTATCAAGGAATCTAAAAAAATCAGTTGGGAACGATACCTCAATAGTCTTAACGAATCAGCACCCATCAAAGAAACTTGGGAAAAAATACGAAAAATCAGAGGGATATATAAAAATAATAAGATAACATCATTGAAAATCAACGGAAGTGAAACCATTACAGATAGTAACCTTATTACTAACATATTATGTAACCATTTCTCTCTCCAATCATCAACATCTAATTACATGATTCCTCCAAAACCAGTCGTCATTGATCACCCAAATATCCAAGCAGACAATGATCACTTCTTAAACTCTCTATTGCAAGAAAGAGAATTAGAAGAATGTCTAAAGAATATGAAAGGTTCTTCTCCAGGACCTGATGACATACCGACCGTATTCCTTAAGAAATTGCCCCCATCAGGTAAGAAATACCTTCTCTGTATATACGATACAATTTGGACACAAAATGTCTTCCCAACGTGGTGGAAAAAGTCTACTGTAATCCCAATATTAAAACCAAATAAAAATAGACAAGATGCCCATAGCTATAGACCAATATCCTTGATGTGTACTATGTGCAAGTTGATGGAATCGATCATCAATAAAAGACGCCAGTTCCTTTACGGCGATGATTTATTACTCAGTTGCAAAGGAAGAGATCTAAATCTCACGCGACAGATCATGCAATCGACGATTTTACAACTAGAAGAATGGGGAAGAGAGACCGGCTTTGGATTTTCTGCTGAAAAATCACAGGCTATCATTTTTTCAAGAAAACATAAATCCGAAAGACTAAGTAATTTTTTGATAAACAGTAGTGTTTCGGCGGTAGCGGCAAATTGTTGCAATCCGCAAATCTACCCACCTTAATAAATTAATTTCTGGTTCTTCCCCTGAATGTCTGTAGTAGATTAATTGGTAAACCCTCAATGAGGAAAAACAAAGAATAATAAACCAAAATAATTCCCTGATTTATTTGTCACACTATCTTTACATGATTAAATTATAAAATAAAATAAAATAAAAACAATTCTTCATCTTTACACGATTAAATCATAAAATAAAAAATAAAACAATACTTCTATTTTTACAAAATAATTAAAAAAAAGGTAGATTTTTCATAAATAAATTCAAGTATAACTTTATCTGGCCAGATATTTTTTAATCGAAATGTTATTTGTGAGAGTAAAGAATAACTCAACACCAAATAGTAATAAAAGGCGTACGACCTGATGACTGTAGAGTTGCAGTACGTATTGGGCCGATATCGACCTGTAGAATGGCATTACTCGACGTCAGCTTCATGACAGACTACATCATAGATGGTTGCCGGTGAGCGTGAGTCTTCGAAGTGTCCCATAAATGTCCAGGTCGAGAGAGATTCAATTTAAACAAAATTACTTTTCATTAAAAAAAGTAACGCACGAACTAAGATTTATCAGTCTATTCATGGCCGCATCAAACATACAACTGATGTTAGTTAGATAAGAGTCAAAGTTAATCCTCCTGACTTAAACAAAGCTCGCAAGGCGTATTGTTCTAGTTTACCGTTAATGCAATTTTAAGTCTAATCTTTAAACATTCACATTTTACAACAAATAATAATTGTTTTCGTCTTCGTTCTTAAGACTATTACCTAATTAAATTATTTAAATAAGAAAGAAAAGCCAATATTCAAGTTGCTGTTTAAGTAAACAAAAAAAACAACAAATTATAAACATTAAATTTATTGTGAGCGCAAACAAGTAGCGAGATTAAATTTTATGAAGAAATCAAAATTGTTGGGCTGTCATTGGATCAGAAATTAAAATGGAAAGGCCAGATTGAAAAATTAAAACAGGACTGTATCAAAAGGTTAAACATCTTAAAAATACTTTCCCACCAGAGCTGGGGAGCAGACAGAAAAACAATGCTGACAACATATAGAACTCTTATAAGGTCTAAGCTTGATTATGGTTGCATTGTATACTCATCAGCTTGCAATAGCCTGTTAAAAAAGCTCGATTCGATACAGAATACTGCCTTAAGAATTGCTGTCGGAGCTTTCAGAACAAGCCCTGCGTCTTCAATACTTAGTGAGGCTGGAGAATTGCCCCTAAATCATAGAAGGAAACTTCTGGCACTTCGGTACGCAGCCAAAATTTTACAAATGCCAGATCACTGTTACAGCGATACTCTGCGTAAGGGCATAAATCATTTTGTTTCACTTAACAGTGAAAACCGAAATAATAGAAATGGCGTTTCAAATAGAGAAGAGCTTTGCAACCGAATCGCAGCCTATCTCTATGACTAAAATTTCCGTACAAGCGGACATTGAACCCTTAACGATCGGTCATTCACCACCATGGACAATGCCACCTATTAGAAATAACAAAGACCTACTACCAATTTCGAAGAACTCTACACAAGAATTGATAAAATATAGGTACAGTGAAATCATATTCAACCAATTCCCTAATCACAAATTCATTTTCACTGACGGATCTAAATATGAGAACAGTGCAGGCTGTTGTATAGTGACGGAAGCAAGCACATACCAATGGCAAATGAACGAGCTAAACTCTATATTTTCGTGTGAAGCATGGGCAATACTAAAAGCATACGAACATATAATAAAAAACGGCTTTGAGAAATCGGTCATAGTAACTGACTCACTATCAGTGATAAACGCATTGGAACAGCTTTGGACAGGAAACATAACTTTACAGAAGGTTCAGAGGATGAATATGGCCTTAAAGGAAAACAATAAAACAGTTTTACTGTTGTGGGTCCCTTCGCATGTAGGAATAAGCGGCAACGAACGAGCTGATGCGGGGGCTAAAGCAGCTGCAAAAAGTGACGTTCCCTTGGTGTGGGCAGTAATAAAAAATAAAATTAAAGAAAATTGGGATGAAAAGTGGGAGAGCCTCAAAACCATCTCCGTCAGATAAAAGAAAAAAACACCGCCTGGATCCCTCCAAACGGCCTAACGCCAAAAGAGTGCAGTATTATAAGCAGGTTAAGAATTGGTCATACTAAGCTGACACATCTCCACCTACTTTTAGGGCAGTACCAACCAACCTGCCAAAGCTGCAATAATGTTCAAATTACAGTCGAGCATCTATTTGAATGCAAGAAATATGTAATAATAAGAAAAAATTTAAAAATTGAAACGTGCCAACCTTTCAAAAATGATAAAGAGCTGCAGAGGACTCTGATGTACCTGAAGCAAACAAAGTTAATTAATGAAATATAATAAGAGCAGTCGTCGCTAATGGCCTCAGAAGTTGAAGCGACGTTAAATAAAATCAAATAAAAAAAAAAAAAAAAAAAAAAAAAAAAAAATATTGAAAAATGATTATAATTTGTCTAGATTATGAAAAAGCATTATTAATATGTTGAAGAAGAGGACCAAAAATATGCAAGATGTTGGAAGAAATGTACTCAAGATCCGACCCCGCATATAAATTAGGGAACAGAAAAGTAAAAATAAAAATTTGCAAAGGTACACGACAGTGATAATACCCCCAATTTATTTACATAATGCAATTAATTATCAAGCCTTGTTAAATGGCCTAAATGCTCTATCTTTAAACCCTTTAACTAGAAAATTAGCTGGCAAAGGCACTCAAATTATGCTTTCATCTATCGAAGGTTTATGGAGAATAACTATGTACTATGATGATGAAAAAATTGAATATCGCACTTATTCAATGGAAAAAAACAAATCCAGCCAGAAGAACTACACCAAATTTCAAATGTTCTTTCGTCCTAACGCCTGATCCAAAAAATAATCAAGAAACTAACACCTAAAGTAATAGCACTGAAAATGTTTTATACAAAATCATGAACATTATTTTAGAGGCGATAAAACCTTACTTTTCACAAATAATTAACCAGTTTGCTTAAATATTTATACAAAAAAAAATTATTTTACTTACGTGAATTAGCTTCGTGATGGAGTTGTAACTTCTTTCTGCAATGCTTAAACTCAAAAAGACTCTTCAACCATTCGCGCTAAGGATTCTTTGATATTTCCCAAAATTCACTTATATTAATTTTCTTATTTTAAATTGACTATTTCATCAGAAAACCAGTTAACAAATGAGAAAAAAATTCGGTATTTCTTCTATCTAAATATACTCAAGTATCATAGCAACAGAATAATCTTTATTTCATCGTTATTCGCTTAACAAATTTTGAAAGAAAATGTCAGGAATATCTTCAGCAGTATGGCCCATTGGTGGCCTATTCCTGAAGATCTGGGGATAAACAAGACTGTATTTTTCCTCACAACGAAAACGGCCGTGCATATATACTAGGTTTTTCCTCTATTAAGAGCACACACTTTATAGTGACTAGGTGAGCCCCAGAACCCACGGGTTCCATCTCCGACTGTTATCAGATCAAATAAAATCTGCCACAGACGGATCTGAACCCAATTTGGCGCGGCAACTGAGAGCTCTACCCTGGAAGAGGCTAGCCTATTTATATATCTTACTAATATTATAAATCTTACTAATCTTACTAATATTATAAATATGAAAGTTTGTATGTTTGTCTCTCTTTCACGCAAAAACTACAGGACGGAGTTGGATGAAACTTTACAGTAATGTAGGTTATACATCAGAATAACATATAGGCCATAGCAAGCGCGGATTTAAGGGGGGGGAGGAGTGCATGGGGGCACGTTCCCCTCCCCCGACAGTTTTTAGGTACTGTGGAGAATCCATGAATGTACATAATTAAAGGCAATTCGAATGATCATTGTTGTTAAAATAACAGAAAGAACATGAGTGAAACTATTTGTTTTACAATCCAGCTAATCTTACTAATATTATAAATGTGAAAGTTTGAATGTTTGTCTCTCTTTCACACAAAAACTACTGGACCGATTTGGATGAAACTTTTTGAGTAATATAGATTATACATTATAATCTACAGCTAGGACATATTTATGTGGGGGCATGCGCCTTCCCCGTTATAGTGCAAAATTAAAGGCAAATCAGGAACTTACCATCTTGAAATTTGTAGTTAGGTCCTTTGTACAGTTTAAGAAAGAAATTTGGATAATTCCACCCCAAGGGTTTCCCCTTTAATATAGTAGGGGTTCATAGGTTTTGTCAGTTTTGATGTTAGACACTTGATATTTTGGATGTATGAGTAACTAATATTTTAAAAAAATAATTATTTATTTAGAATGATCTTTCACGAAACTTTATGTGGCAGACCAAATTCCACGCGAGCGAAGCCGCGGGCATAAGCTAGTATTATAAATGTGAAAGTTTGTATGTTTGTCTCTCTTTCATGTAAAAACTACTGTATGGATTTGGATGAAAATTTACAGTAATATAGGTTATACATCAGAATAACACATAGGCTACAGCAAGCGCGGATTTAGGGGAGGGGGGGGCGCACGGGGGCACGTGCCCCCCCTCCCGACAGTTTTTAGTTACTGTGGAAAATCCATTACTGTGCATAATTAAAGGCAAATCACATGATCATAGTTGTTAAAATACCAGAAAGAACAAGAGTGAAACTATTTGTTTTGATTTACTACTAATCTTACTAATATTATAAATGTGAAAGTTTGTATGTTTGTCTCTCTTTCGCACAAAAACTACTGGACGGATTTGGATGAAATTTTACACTAATATAGGTTATACATCAGAATAACACATAGGCCATAGCAAGCGCGGATTTAAGGGGAGGAGTGCACGGGGGCACGTGCCCCTCCGACAGTTTTTTAGGTACTGTGGAGAATCCATGAGTGTACATAATTAAAGGCAATTCGAATGATCATAGCTGTTAAAATAACAGAAATAACATGAGTGAAACTATTTGTTTTACAATCCAGCTAATCTTACTAATATTATAAATGTGAAAGTTTGTATGTTTGTCTCTCTTTCACGCAAAAGCTACAGGACGGATTTGGATGAAACTTTACACTAATGAAGGTTATACATCAGAATAACATACAGGCCATAGCAAGCGCGGATTTAACGGGGGAGGAGTGCATGGGGGCACGTGCCCCCCCCCGACAGTTTTTAGGTACTGTGGAGAATCCATGAATGTACATAACTAAAGGCAATTCGAATGATCATAGTTGTTAAACTATTTGTTTTACAATCCAGCTAATCTTACTAATATTATAAATGTGAAAGTTTGTATGTTTGTCTCTCTTTCACACAAAAACTACTGGACCGATTTGGATGAAACTTTTTGAGTAATATAGATTATACATTATAATCTACAGCTAGGACATATTTATGTGGGGGCATGCGCCTTCCCCGTTATAGTGCAAAATTAAAGGCAAATCAGGAACTTACCATCTTGAAATTTGCAGTTAGGTTCTTTGTACAGTTTAAGAAAGAAATTTGGATAATTCCAGCCCAAGGGTTTCCCCTTTAATATAGTAGGGGTTCATAGGTTTTGTCAGTTTTGATGTTAGACACCTGATATTTTGGATGTATGAGTAACTAATATTTTAAAAAAATAATTATTTATTTAGAATGATCTTTCACGAAACTTTATGTGGCAGACCAAATTCCACGCGAGCGAAGCCGCGGGCATAAGCTAGTATTATAAATGTGAAAGTTTGTATGTTTGTATCTCTTTCATGTAAAAACTACTGTATGGATTTGGATGAAAATTTACAGTAATATAGGTTATACATAAGAATAACACATAGGCTACAGCAAGCGCGGATTTAGGGGGGAGCGCACGGGGGCACGTGCCCCCCTCCCGACAGTTTTTAGTTACTGTGGAAAATCCATTACTGTGCATAATTAAAGGCAAATCACATGATAATAGTTGTTAAAATAACAGAAAGATCATGAGTGAAACTATTTGTTTTGATATCCTACTAATCTTACTAATATTATAAATGTGAAAGTTTGCATGTATGTCTCTCTTTCACGCAAAAAATGATAAATAATATATTTACTTTGTTAGAATTAACGCTTTAATTTATTTTCGCTTCTATTATATTGCTTTATCATCCTACTAATATTACAAATGCGAATGTTTGTATGTTTGTCTCTCTCTCACGGAAAAACTACTGAACGGATTTGGATGAAACTTTACAGTAATATAGGTGTTTGAGCTCTCGCGAGACAGTAGGACCTCTCGATAAGAGCCCCGAAATATGTGTGGGAAAATAAGCTGAGTTCAAAATACCAGATCGCATGTCATTCTTATGAAACCATTTATTGAATTAAAATTAAAAGTCATGGTATACAGATATAAATAATAAACATAAACTTTGCTATTAAAAAACTAATTGAGTTAAATTAAAATTTTGAACGTTCTTGCAATTGAAATAATTACTTATACTAATAACTACAACTACAAATAAGAAAAAAACGAAAACAATAGTAAATCACTTTTATAAATTAAACAACTAATAATTTTGATAATAGAAAACAATCCAAAGAATGATTAAAACAATTTCATCGTTTTAATAGTGAGATAAATACATAAGTTACAAATACTAACCAAATTATAAACAAGTAATTAATATCAAAAGAAAACAATTATTATTCAATCCTACGATAATAAATTTAAGTCCATTAATTACAAATAAAAAAATGTGCAAACAAAGTCTATTAAAAAATAATAAAGGTTTATCACGTTTTGTAGCTGAAACGATATAAATAAAAAAACTCTTAGCTGTCTGTCGCAGTAGATGTCCGTAGATAGTAGATTCTCGGCAGGGCGAGCTGGGTGTTTGAGACGACAGGAATTTTCATCGCGGGGCGACGAAAATGTCTATGAATTTTCCTCAGCAGGGCGAGAGAAAATGTCCACAATTCCTTGCTCCAACAGGGCGAGCTAGGTTCAAAATATCGGGTCGGTTCGAAGTGGTCGAACCGACTGACACAAGAATACTGTACTGTTCTGTTGTTAAACTTGAACTGCACTGGCGCAGCGAATTATACTAGTCGAAGTCCACCAAAACAACTTCCCTATTGTTTATATTATGGACTCACTCGGGCCAATCCTGTTTGGATTGATATCTCGACGTAAACAATAGCCGATCGAATCCACCGTCGGCATGTCTTTTTTTTTTCTTAAATTTAAAATAAAATTAACCTATTCTATTTAATTTAAACAGCTATAAAAACAGAATAATAAACAAATAATAACAATATAATATTAAATATTTACATTATTATATTTACAAAAAAGGTAAAAATAAAATAAAAGGAAAAATGTTCTTTTCTTTTACAAAATACTTGCTTTTTCAAAGATTAAAATAAAATACTCTTTTATAAAACAAAATGAACTACCTGGCCTTAACAATAGGTTATACATCATAATAACACATAGGCTACGACAAGGGCGGATTTATGGGGGGGGCACGGGGGTACATACCCCCTAAAGTTTTTTAGGTACTGTGGAGAATATATTCTAGTATTAATATATAAATAAATTTTTGGAAACCTCAGTTATGATCAATTATTGATATTTTTCAATTTAAGATAAATGTTATATTTATTTTAATTAATTATAACTTAAAATGATTTTATCGTGTTGGCAACATTTTATTGACGTTCTCTTCAGTGTGTCATTGGTGCTATTTGGACAGATGCTGCTACCTATTATGTTCAAGAATTTTTGTAAGGCCTTTAATATTAAATAAAATGAATCAATTTTAATCAATATGAGGTTATAACATAGAATATAGAGGTTAGATTATAAAACAAATGATATTAAGAATGGTCTTCCTAGTATTTTTTTTAGTTATTTTATCATATTGGAATTTTTAATGATTTAATCCTTTTTAGTTAGTAACTTGGTCCTGTTTTAATTAGCTATTTTTTCATGTATTCATTTTGGTAATAAGGATTGCATATTTCCATCCCTCTTACCTGATATAAGTAATTGAATATTTACCTGCAAGAAGGGCGTATGTTACATTTTTCAGTGTTCGTTTTTTTTTTGTGTGTGGAAAAAGGTCAGAGGTCATTGACATACATTCATTGACAGAGGTGAGGAGCACAATCGTTGCTAAAAGGCTTAGTGAACCCGAACACCAACCCGATACCAACAATCTCCGTTTACAAACCTCCGTCCACGGAGCACTACCCAAATCCAAACCCCTCCAGTCGGTACAGCGGTTATTAGCAGCTTAGGAGTTCCCTCGTAACTAGGCCCAGCAACTTTACAGCTGCTATTCCCATCTAAATCTTCGCGACGCTATCACTATAGCAAACGCGGATTTAGGAGGGCGCACGGGGGCAGGCGCCCCCCCCCCAACAGTTTTATAGGAACTGTGGAGAATCCATTATAGTACATAATTAAAGGAAAATAACATGATCATAGTTGTTAAAATATCAGAAAGAACAAGTGTGAAACTATTCGTTTTGATTTACTACTAATCTTACTAATATTATAAATGTGAAAGTTTGTATGTTTGTCTCTCTTTCACGCAAAAACTACTGAACGGATTTGGATGAAACTTTACAGTAATATAGGTTATAAATCAGAATAACACATGGGCTATAGCAAGCGAGGATTTAGGGGGGCGCACGGGGGCACTTGCCGTGGCTAAAGTGGGTGCGGTGGCTTGTGAGAACAGAGAAAAGCGAAGGGTGATGTTATAGCGAGGGAGCATAATGCTGACGATTTCACCTACAACTTAGGCCGAAACGTTGGCACGATTAATACAAATTAAGTTTTGCTTAATTTTTGTGTTATCATTGACTGCACCCCTGATCAATTCAATCCATCATACATCATATCAGATAATTCAATTATCTACTCTACTATTTTCCACTCATACAAGAAAACTTATAGTCTAATTATATAAGGTAATTTTGAAGATGAGAATGAAATTAGTCTGTTAAATCTATTAATTCAAAAAGTCCATTTCCATATTTACTTTATGTAGCATGGAGTGTTATAATATTCTATTTTTTCCGTAAATAGTTTTTTTTTGTATATTTTTGGATACAGAAAGTCTTGTTTCAACACAATCGAATAAGTGCTATATCGTACAGAAGCTAAAAGTTTGTTTAAAAATGCTGTCTTGTATACAATATTATTTACGTAAACTTTTCAAAAATATTTTTATATATCTCGTAAAATATGGTTAGGAGCAACCTTCATTTTTCTGCTATACCTCAAGGATATCAGTAATCAAGGATTAGTCTTTTTTGATGTTCGGATTGAAAAAGATTGTGAAAAAATTATTAAATATGTTAATCCATTGCAGTATTTACTGTATGTATTGCAATATTTACTGTGTTGAAATGTTGTAATTTTTTTCCTGTAGATAGTTTTTTTTAGAATATTTTATGGCAACAAATATCTTTTTTCAACATAATCAAGTCATGAGAGAGTTAATTTTTGTTTAAAAAATACCGCCTTTATGAAAAATAATTTGAATGAAATATGAAAGATGAGATCATCTGCAATGTATAACATGATATTCGTCTCTTTTAAAGGTCAAATTAAATGATTTAAACCAAAATCTAAAAAATAATCCATTTAAATTTTTACTGTATGCAGCTTGACGTGTTATAATAGTTAATTTTTTTCCTTTAAATATTTTTAAATCTATTTCATGACAAAATTAATGCTTATTGCAATACAATAAAATATTTTTTTAACCTATTTTTTGGCTACATAAAACTTTGTAACAAGTAAAAACTTGTAACAACACAACCAAATATTTTTTAAATCCTAATGAAATTAAAATTTAAAGGAAAATAACATGATCATAGTTGTTAAAATATCAGAAAGAACAAGAGTGAAACTATTTGTTTTGATTTACTACTAATCTTACTAATATTATAAATGTGAAAGTTTGTATGTTTGTCTCTCTTTCACGCAAAAACTACTGAACGGATTTGGATGAAACTTTGCAGTAATATAGGTTATAAATCAGAATAACACATGGGCTATAGCAAGCGAGGATTTAGGGGGGCGCACGGGGGCACGTGCCCCTCCCCACCCCCGACAGTTTTAGAGGTACTGTGGAGAATCCATTATAGTACATAATTAAAGGCAAATCAGTAATTTAGCATCTTGAAATTTGCAGATAGGTCCTTTGTATGATTTAAGAAAGAAGTTTGGATAATTCCACCTTTACTATAATAAGGGTTCAAAGGTTGTATGGAATCCGTCAGTTATGAAGTTAGACATTTGAAATTTTGTACGAGTAAAATATAGTGAAAAAAATTAAATTATTTAAATAATCAAATTATTTATTATTTTAAATTATTGCTAAAAAGCACTGTCAAGAAACTTTATGCGGTAGTCCAAATTCTATGCGAGCTAAGCCGCTGGCAAAAGCTAGTCTCCTATATGCCCCAATGGTCCCATCCTTTTTCCGACCGAATATTCTATGTAACACCTTATTTTCGAATAACTGAAGATTTAGTTCATCGTTCAGCGTTAACGGCCAAGTTTCATATCCGCAGATAAGAGATGGAAGGATGATTGTTTTAAAGAGTCTGATTTTTAGATATCGGGACAAAAGACGCGAGCTTAGTAATGTCGATACCGAATAATAAAAAGCATTTCCCGCCTTTATTACCTCTTGAATTTCTTTTTTTTTCCAGTTACCATAGACCCTAAGTACTTAAACTTCTCCACATGTTCCAACTTATTCCCTTCTACAACAATATCACCAAAATTTCGCCCTTTTCTACTACTCACCATATACTTAGTTTCATCCGAATTTACTTCCAGCCCTTTTTCCTTACCAGCATTCATTAATGTTTGTGTATTCAACTTTATAGATTCTGCGTTTCACCAAACAGTACTAAATAGTCCGCCAATCCAAGCACGGGTATTTTACTATTCATGTTCAAATTCAAACCTATTTTGTTGTGTATCACATTTTTTCTTCTTTTTTCACGGAAAACAAAAACTATGACAATTTAGTTGGACCACTACCTTTCATCTATTTCGTATTAGTAGAGTATTAAAATTTCTATAATCCAGTTCTTGAAGCAGCTTGACTAAGCTTAAACTTACCTATATTCTAGCATTATGAATTTTAACATATCCAACACTAAATTATACTTCAATATTAATGGTCTAGGATACTGGAATTAAATTATATTTTTTCTTTGGTGTATAAAAATACCAAAACCTTTAGTCCAAAAATTTATTTGATTCATTTATTCATTATATACGTTTCGACATAAGAGTGGTCATTTTCAATATATACCTTACATCATCATTCAAGCCAGTATAAATCTGTATCTGCAAAAAAATTTCGGATATATATATATATATATAAAATAAAACTAAAAGATAATCCTCAATATTTTTAAATAATAAAAATAATATAATATAACATAATATAACGAATAAAAAGAATGTTCTAAAATATCTCTAATGTTTTTGTTTTCCCTAAAAGAAATAATTAATATCTAATAAATAAAATATAATAAGCAATTATTATTATTCTGCTAATCCAGACTGGACTAAGTCCCAGCTCCAGTTATTAGTTATAGTAACTGATTATGGAATAGAACTCACCCAGCTTTTTTTAAATATTAATCTCCAAAAAAAAGGTATTTTTTATGTACTATTGTAAGGACAACAATAATGTAAAAATTGTAACACTTGCAGACTGCATTTTGACGATGCCATGTATTATAGTTGTGTAACTAATATAAGGTGTTAAGAAATTTGCTGTTTTATACAAAAATTTTATAATGTTAAATTTTATGATTGTTTGAATATTCTTTTAAATATTTTTTTTTTTGCAGATAGAGATTTATACTGGCTTGAATGATGATGTAAGGTATATATATATTGAAAATTACCACTCTTGTGTCGAAACGTATATAAAGAATAAATGAATCAAATGAATTTTTGGACTAAAGGTTTTGGTGTTTTTATACACCAAAGAAAAATAAATTGTAATTCCTGGATGATGAAAGATGTTCTGAGAATGATTATAATTTCAGGAAAATATCTGAAAAAATACTCTTATGCGTATCCTTAATGGAAGAGAATTGGCTTTACCATAATAAATGACGACCGGTTGGTTAATAGTTTAATTTTGTTTTTTAATTTCATTCCAATTCTTCATTCAAACCACATATTTTTTATTGATTTATTTATTGATATTTAAAACTATAATAATATTACAACAAGTAAATCTCCTGATATGACCAATATGACATGAAAAAAAAACACTTGTGGAGAAACTACCCAGCGGTAGCACTCCAATAAAGTTCTATAGTAGCAGTTCTCGAGGCAATCTTCTTTTCGCCTCAGAGAGTTAGTAGAATATTATGGGAAGCAAGTTGAGAGATTAGCGGATTCAAGTGTGTATGGAGCTTTTCATGGAAGGATTAATTTATTTATATTTACAACTGTAATAATATTACAGCAAGTAAATTTTCTAATATGAACAAATCACTGAAAAAAAAAAAACACTTGTGGAGAAACTACCCATCAGTAGCACTCCAATAAACTTCTATAGTAGAAAGTCTCGAGGCCATATTCTTTTCAGAAGCCTCGGAGGGTTATCAGGAATAGTATGGGAAGCAAGTTAAGAGACTAGTGGATTCAAGTGTGTATTCAGCTTGTCATAGAAGAATAGATATCTAGTTTGGGCCAAATCAGCAATATATGGGATATTAGTATCATGATGGATGAGTTTGTTTGTGGCATAATAAGGAGCATTGAGGATTTTACGAAGGATTTTCGATTGTAAGTTGGATACGAAATGAATTGGATGGTTTAGTAGAGCCCCAAAGCTCAACTCCGTATGTCCAAATAGTTTTGATGACTGTCATGAAAATGAGTCTTTTCTAATTAATTGGGAGCTTAGAACGTTTGTCCAGTAAATGCTGAAGTAGGCGAAAACGTCGAGCAGTTTCTTGTCTTTTCAGTCTTGTATGAAAAAAACACATATCAATACATACTGCAACTATATGTTATTATTATGCTATAAATCATGATTAATGTAACAGTAGATCAATGTAAAAGTGTTAAAATGGTCTAAATACCTTACATCAGGATGCAGAATCCATTTACAAATATTTTTATACCTGTATTTCTGGAATAATTATTCGAAACAGATCCTTGTCCAAATAACGTTTAATGTATTTTCCTTCTTTGCACATCCTGAAATAATAAAAATCAACTTTAGACTCAGATTAAAACGTTGGCTTTCAATACTGATTGGATTTTTGTCTCGATAGATCGTTCATATTCCTCTCTCTTGAACGAAATGGCACGAAGATAATCCTGGGATATTGATAAATAATTAATCATCGGTTTTCTTCGAGGTCATGAGTTTCTAAAATCCTTTAATAGAACATGAATTCTCTTCAGTACGAGGGACAATTAATTAATTTCCAATTAATACCAGAATTCACATCTTCAATTATTACCATTTCCATCTTTGTCCGGTAATTGGAACATTAATATGACAGTAAACCGGATGATACCGTTTTATATTTAGCGGACACCATAACTCTTTAAGCTTCATTTGAGTCTCGACTTCCACCGAACCATGAGCTATCAACCTCCTATCACGGATTCAGATATCATCGATGGCCTCTATTTGAGGTACCTCAAGTTCTTCGGCTTGTGGAGGGTCATCAATGACTATAGGACGACGGGGAATAGGAACGTTATCATAAAATTCCAACTCGCGATCACGCTAATGTTTGCAGTCCCTTATATTTTTACTCAGTACCTGAGTTTTTGCGTTATAAAGGTAGATATTCAGAAGGCGACATTTTTGAATCTGCACACCTTACCAGCCATTCAGATATGTTGTAAGATCCTGGTCATCTGGTTCCGCCTGGGCAGTCTGTGCAGACTCTTTGACTTGGTCAGGAAAGACTTCCTTTATATTCCCGAACGCAATACTGCTGCAGCTAAAGAGATTTTTAAGAGGATTTCGAGACAAGCGAATATGCTTTGTATTGCAGCTTTCTTCGTCAATACAAGCGTCGTAATTTCTTCTATAACCGTTCCAGGGATATCGGTGGACTACATCCTCTACCGCACCGGAAACATGGATGCAGTCACTACCGGAAGGAAGAAGATCTTAGGAGGATGGTATCCTCTGCAGATGGATGTATCACCATATTACGAAATAGTTTTCTCCTATGAAACCTCATTTATATTATGGGCTGGAATACTTCTAGCTGTCTATATATCAATGTTCTATCAAGTACTGATGTGTCTTTACGCACAGTTTTCTGTACTTTGTATCCACGTATCCTCATTGAGAGTCGATCCTGGTGCTAAGAAGAGATATTACAATCGAAAAGATGATTCAGAGATTTATAAAGAATTGTATGATATTATAAAATATCACAAAAAACTATTAAGGTTCTTCATCTTTATTATTTTTATGTTTTAATTATTATACTATAATGTTCTTTACTAAATATTACTGTGTATTTTATTTCAGCTATGCCAATGAGCTCAAAAGTGTCTACAATCCGTTGGTAACTATGATTTTAGGAATAGGAATATTTGTTCTAATTATTGCAGTATTTCAGTTTTTATTTGTAAGTTGCAATTTTTTATTATTATTTATATTAATTGTATTTTAGAAAACAATCTTCGTTGTTATTCTTCCATTTTATGATTAACTAACCTTTGCCCGCGGCTTCGCTCGCATGGAATATGGTCTGCCACATAAAGTTTTGTGACAGATCATTTTAAATAAACAATTTAATTTTTTTTAACTATAAGTTACTCTAAAATTTCAGAGGTCTAACTTCAAAACTGACGGATTCCATACAATCATTGAACCCCTATTATATTTATATCAAGGGGGAAATCCTTGGGGGTGGAATTATCCAAATTTCTTTCTTAAATTATAGAAAGAATCTATCTGCAAATTTCAAGATGCTAAGTTTCTGATTTGCCTTTAATTATGTACTATAATGGATTCTCCACAGAACACAAAAAACTGTCTGGGGGGCACGTGCCCCTGTGTCCTCACCCCTAAATCTGCCCTTGCTGTAGCCTATATGTTATTCTGATCTATAAACTTATATTACTATAGAGTTTAATCCAAATCCATTCAGTAGTTTTTGCGTGAATGAGTAAAAAACATACATACAAACTTTTGCATTTAAAATATTAGTAGGATTAGTAGGATATCAAAACAATAGTTTCAATCATGTTCTTTCTGTTATTTTAACAACTATTATCATGTTGTTTGCCTTTAATTGTGTACGATAATGGATTCTCCGCTGTACCTAAAAAACTGCCTGAGGGGAAGCGGGCACGTGCCAACGTGACCATCCTAAATCCGCCCTTGCTGTAGCCTATGTGTTATTCTGATGTATAACCTATATTACTGTAAAGTTTCATCCAAATCCGTTCAGTAGTTTTTCCGTGAAAGAGAGACAAACATACAAACTTTCGCATTTATAATATTAGTAGGATGAATAAGGAATATAATAGAAGCGAAAATAAATTAAAGCGTTCATTCTAACAAAGTAAATATATTATTTATCATTAAGTTTAAAAATATAAAAGCAAACGTTTTATAGTTTATTTAAATTTTATTAGAATAAAAAGAGTTTATAAAGCTTATGGTAATCAGTTATAAATATTGTTATAAGTCAAGAATCCCCTTTTTTTCTTTGCATCTCGACCATCTAAGGACCACGTTATTCCAACGACTGTGGTTTTGTTTATTTTTTTAATAAAAAATTTGATTTTTCTATGGAATTTATTGCATCCTCGTGCAGTAAATGCTGATTTGAATGAAAAAAGGAGAAAATATATTATTTTTTATATCATTTAAATATAATCTTGTTTATATAATATCTGACTAAATATTCAGTTGCCAATAATTAAATTACAAACCATTGCATACAGTTTATGCATGAATATATACTTTAACAATAATAAATGTATACAAAAATATGCGCATATAAATTTTATTCGTTTCTTTTTTTAAGGGAAGTGCTGGAAATCCTATTTTCATTTTTAAATCATTGCTGTTTTTGGGTTACCAAGGAATTGAAGTCTGTATGTTTTGTTTTGGCTCTTCATATGTAGAAACTGCAGTAAGTATAATTTCAAATATTTATTTAAGTTGTATGATTTTTATTTTCAGATTTTATTAATTTTTCGAATGTTCAAATAATTTATTTTGTCAACTGAAAACTCATTAGGACAATTATAACTACTTTTACCTCCAGAAATATTTATATCTACAGCCCCGGTGAATAAGTAGTTAAGTCGGGTTTTGTCCACAGAGAGTTAACAGATTTCAGATAAATGGAATCGTATCATTCTCTTAGTTTTTGGCTTGAAATGGAGTTGTAATATAAGCAATAACTCCTATTCAAGCCATTCCATTTGGAGAAAATTAAAATTAACCACTTTATTCACCGGGGCAGTAGATATATGGCTACATAATATTGATTAACTTTTGCATGTACCTCTTTTGATGCATATTTGATAACGGAATGGTGATTATTCAATGATCAACTTATCTACAGACTTTTAAAGTTTAGAAAGAAAGAATCGATCAAAATAATTAGTGACGATCAAAATATATTTTTTTTTAAACAAAATTATATTTTTGCCCTGAAAACTAATAGTATTTTTATTGAAACGGTTAAATTTTACCTTGTCTTATAATCTCTATTTACTTTGTAATATGTATAATTTGTACATACTATATTTAGGCAGTAAATGTATTTTTATAAGAATGTAATGAAGTCACAAATTATTCACCATCTAAAATAACTTACGCAAGTTCCGAGTCAATCACTCAATGAGTTTTACATTTACAGTCGAACCTTGAAAAGTGGAATCTTTGGTGACAGGATTTCCATTCCACTTAAAGAACTATTCCACTTAAACAAGATTTCACTTATCCAGGTCATTAAGGTTGCATGTACAACTAAAAGAAGATGTTAAACAACATGTAAAAATGTATTATGTAAAAACCACTTAAAAACCATATGTACATAAAAACATAGGGAGGGATTAGAGTTTAGCAACAATAGGTTAGAGTAGAGTGTATAATGTGCTTAATGTTTACACTTTAGGTACCAACCAAAAAAAAAAAAAACCTATCCCTTCACGTTTTCTTAGTATGTAGTAATGAAAATTCCACTTATAGAGGTGAAAACATTCCAGTTAAAGAGTTTATTTAAGAGAAAATGATGAGACATCAAGTTTTGTAACACTTATAGAGATATTCCACTTATGCAGGTCCCACTAATCCAGGTTCGACTGTAGTTTATGATTGTGATTCACTTAGTGATCTTCATTCTTTATCATTTATTTATTACTTACGATTTGATTATAGTGTGCACAAAAAATATAGTGTGTAGAATATAAAAAAACAAATGTTTATTATTCTTTTATTTTATTTTTAATCCGGTTGCCACTCTGTTAAAATAGTCATATTTTTTTTTAGATATTTTGAATCTTTAACATAGTTAAAAGGGTAATATTTTGCGAGTTTAAAGAAGAAATATTTTCTTTTCCGTCAAATAAATATCAATTTAAAAAAATATATAAAGCTCCTGTATACTTCATTCATTTCTGTAAAATCTAGAGGAAAACTAAAAGAAATAATTTATTTCTGTATAACCGATATCTTTGGGACTTTAAATGACCCTGAAGAGCCTCTATTCTTCTTCTTATCGTAAGTAATTACATCGTACATTACTCTTTACCTAACTTTACCATGTTATCCTTTCTCTTGCTCCAGGAAAATTTGGTTTCCTTTTAAATCTTTTGCTCATACCCGCACACCCGTTGTCGGCTTTCAGATTTGTATACAACGTCCCATTGAACCGTTGGTAGATATTTCCTTATTCTATTTTTTTTTTAAATATTCGTCACGCCAATACTCATTAAACCTCCAAATCCTACCTATTTAACCAATGTCACCTATTTTTTAAATATAGAGGATCCAACATGTTAATGGACCCTTTTGATATCACTACAATTCTTATCATCCCTCATTAGCTCTATTGTTTTTCTCTTAATTCCGCCTTAAGAGAAAAATCGTTGTCATTTCATCCTAAATTCATATTACAAGTCTTTCCCATATTAGCATATTTGCTTCGGTACCGCCGGGCAAGTACCTTTCGAAATTGGCAACATTTAAAATCCGGTAATTATCTCTTATCATCTCAGAAAACATATCATTTGATGAGGTAGAAAAGTTATGTCATCTTTTAAAAATTGAGTACCTTTGAGAAAATTATCAGATTATGGAAAATTTATATAATTTTTAATACAAATCTTCAGTATGACCTCCTATTAGTTCTTTCCAAGTCATCTCAAAATTTCAATTTATTTTTCTTCAATTACATGCTTCCAACACTTTTAAGATAAAAATTTAAATTTTATAATTTTATAGGAAATTAAATTTCGAGAAGATACGTTTATCTCAGTGGTTTCACATTAGAATTGATTTGTTTCATGCACACGCAAGACTGTATATGATAACAATCTTTGCCCGTGACCATAAGTTTGAAACGTTACACTGGAAGACAAAAACATATCGCCGTGTTGCGTTTATAAGAGTGTAGGCGCTAACATTATTATTTTTATTAACAAAGAATATTTATGTCACCATCTTTTATTTTTCTTCAATATTTATTTATTGTTGTAATTTCGTTTAGTTAAGACTTTTTAGAATTTGTAGTGGCTAAGTGTTAAGGCATCATATTAGGTTTCTATAACGCAGTTCATTGGGAGCCTTTTATAATTTACGCCCTTATATAGTAAGTAAATAAATATCGTACTGAGGATGAAATGATGAAAGGATGAAAAAAAACCCTAAAAATTAAGCGATATTGGTAGAAAGTTTGTTTTTTATTCATTAAACGTCACTTTATGCTCCTGGGGCTAATCGGACCACGCTGTAGTGGGAGTCCTAAATGTTTCCTATCCAGGTACAATTCGGATTGTAATTATATCACATATGGAAAATAAAATATTCTTCTGGAACTACAATAATATATAATAAACAGAGTTTTTCTCCATTTTAAAAAGTTACCTTTAAGTCAAGAATCCAAAATAATAGATAACATTTTTTTTTTTGTCGAAAAAGCAATATATTTCTGTCCTGAATACTAATATTATGTATAAAGTAACAGTTTTTTGACAAAATATTTTAAATTGTACTTTATTTTATTTATATTTATTTCTTAATATCTCTATATTTCATTATATGATGTGTGTCATAAATAATTACATACTACATTCAATTGGTAAATATATATAACAATATAATGAAGAAACTTGAAATTATTCCTCTTCTAAATACCTTACACACGTTCCAAGAAGAACTCAATGAGTTTTACTTGTAGTCCATGACCGTGATTCGTTTAGTAAACCTCATTAACTTACCTATTAAATATTTATTACATCTTATGATATAATGATATATGATCTTTATTCAAATCTAAAAGGGAGTTTTTGAATTTACGTAAAACATGGCTAAATTAGATCTTTACTATATTTTTTAAGCCTGTTATCGTTCTGTTTCATACCCTCTTTTAGTTGGTTATTCCTATTCACACTGAATGGATAATTTTTTCTAAGTGAAATAATTTTATTATACTTTAGTTAGGCAACCATGATGTATCCTCTTTTTTTATAAATAAATTAAAAAATTTCATCGACTAAGAATGTTTACTGTGATGCATGAGTTATATTTTATTATTAATTATGTGTTAACTAGATTAAGAACAAAGATATATAGTGAATTTAAAAAAATAATCTGAAAATCAAAATAACTTAATGATAAACCTGCTTTGCCCCTTCAAGTGGTTGTATAGATTATAACGCGTCACTCAACAGTGCGGGTCTGCAGTTTTGACTATTGAAGGGGCAAAGTCGAGCTAGCTAGCTTTTGTTTATTTTATTTATCGTCACTTTTGTTTTACTTTGGCTAGCCGACGATGCTACGTTAGGAGCTCTAAATTTTGACTATCGTGGTATAATTGGGAAAGGGATTTTTAACCAATACCTGACATCATTCAGGCTGGTGAGCAAAATTTCAAGTCCTTAGGGCCTAACTAAAAATTATTTATTCCCATCTGAAGCCAACCTGAAGAAATCCTGAAGCCAACGGACTGCGAACCCTCGCTCTTAGGCATTGTAGGTTTTTAGGATTAAGTTAACCACTACACCACAGGTGATCATCTGCCGATGAAACTCTCTCTTTATGTCAGGCATAATTTTTATTTGTCTTTAAAATAAACACTTTGAATAACAGTTGTTTTACTTTGATTAAATGTTCATCTTTCTTCTAATAATTGAAGAAAAATTAAGTATTTTTCATGACAAAATAAATTAATTTACTCATGTAAAAAATTGTATTGTATTAACCGTACGTACATTTCAAGCATGGTTGAAGATATAATTTAATATGAGAGTGAATGAATGGATGAATTAAGCCTTTATTATAAAGAGAAATATAAAAATAAAAATGGTTTACAAAAAACTAATAATATTTTTCAAAAATATATAAATATTTGCTCTTTATAGGCCTTCCCTTATGGGAGTAAGGTCTAACTTTCCGGAGTGACCAGCTCTATTGGGAAGTGAAGTTAGACATTCCTGCCACTTAAATTTATTAAACATATATATTAATTTAATTTAATTTAATATATATATATATATATATATATATATATATATATATATATATTTCTAAATTATCAAAAAATAGTTTTAGATATTGATATATTTAAAATTCATATTTATAAATTATCGATAAATAACATAATAAAATCCCAAACATATAACATACTAAAGTCCCAATTGATTTTATTTAGGGCATTTTCTAGTTCCGTTAATCTGTAATATGAGAGTATAATGACAAAATAAAAATATGTAAACATATAAATTACATCTATTTGTACCCTGCCTTATATATAGTTCATATCACTATTCATTTCTGATGTAATGATGTATAAATTTTAATTATAGGTGTTTCATGCTCTATTATAATTATTGTTAATTTTTCCAACGGATTATTATTAATTTAATTAAGATCAAAACTATTATTTTTTTAATGTAGTTTATTGAAATATAAAACTGTATAATAGAATACATCCATGCTAATGGCAGCTAAATCGTAATTGATTTCATCTAGTCAATAAATCAAATTATAATTTGGTTTTACTCTAAGGCATTATTCTTTATTTCTGTATTATTGTTCTAAAGAGACTTTTTTAAAAAAAATAAATAGAAACTTTATTTTTTTCGATAAAGCCTCTATCAACTATGTTTCTTCATCTTTCAGCTTCTTTTCTGTATCCTTAGTTCTTTTATTACTAAGGATAAGTTTGTTATTATTACTTCTTACTATTTTTAGTGGCATTATAATAACATTAAACCTCTGTTATTCCTTTATATAGAGTTCTGATCTGAACTTCGCCATCTACAGCAGCGACTGGTACAAAGCTGATATAAAGTTCAGGAAGGCGGCTCAGATGGTGATGATACGGGCAAAGAAGGGAGTAACTCTTACAGCCATCGGGATGTACCAGATTAACGTGGAAACGATAATGTCTGTGAGTAATAAAACGTTGCATTAATGTTGATAGTTCGTATCCATCATCATAATCAAAATCATAATTCTATCATTTCCTCTCTACCGCACATGTACAATAGAATGGAGTTTCCTTCAACACAGTCCGGACCACAAGGTTTTTTTTTTAATTTTAATTATTCTTTCCATTCGTTTTGGATATTTAGAGACAACGTGCCAAATTTGATTCCTTCTCATTTGTTGCATTTTAATATATTTATTTTTAATCTTAAACATAGCTTGCCGTTTCAGTCTACTTCAACATTTACTGGACAAACGTTCTAAGCCCTTAATTAATTACAAAAGACTCATATACATGACGATCAATAGACCCATCTGGACTTACGTGGAGCTTTGCGGCTCCACTTCAATTCCTCTCATATTCAATCCCTGCAATACAAAATCCTTCGTAAAATCCTTACTACATCCTCCATGCTCCTTACTTTGTTACGCAAAAATCAATCCGTAATAAACTTAATTGCCCTTTCGTTGCTGATCTGGCCCGAATCCGATATCAATATTTTCATGACAAACTTCGTTCTCACTCAAACCCACTTGCTTCAAACCTAGCAACCTCTTCAATTCCTGATAATCCTCTAAATAAAGACGTCTGAAAAGAAGATGGCCTCTTGGTCTACTAAGTTGAACTTGTTATTCAAGGACTATCATAGGGTAGTTTCTCTACTTTCCTTTATCTCGTGTAAATATTTATCTTTCATTATATTTACTGACTGTATTCTATTATACAGTTGTAAATTTCAATAAATAACTTTTAAGAAAATTAATGTATACCTTAATTCACTTATATTATATAATTAAGAAATTAATATTGGATATTCCGGATAGTAATGGAGGATTTTATATCCAAGTCGCAAAACGTTACAGAGGCAAATAAACATTTTTATGTAAAAAAGAATTAATAAGTAATAATTTAATTGTTAAAGTCAAAAGTCCAAAAATCATAAACAGTTTACTATTCGGAGGAGTATTCTAAACAAAACATAAAATCCTCCATTATCTTCCAGGCAACACTCTTTCATTTTTCTAAGCATGGAATCTGTAAGCTTTATAAAAACACAACCATAAAGAAAGGTTTATGGAAAGCTTTAAATAAATATATATAATAATATAATATATATTGCATATTATATAGTATTAAAGAATACTAATAATGAAACAGAAGTGGTTTTGCTTCACGATTTTTTTCAGATATTACAAACCACCTACACCGTTGCAGCTTTGATGTCAAGAATGATGGAATAAATACTTTGTCATGAACTGATGGATTGTACTTTGTATAAATAATTTGTACGCTGTTTTTCGGAAATATATTGTTTTTATCTAAATGTGTAATCATTGATTTAATTTTTCTTGATCATCTTTATTTATTAAATTGTATATTAGAGTATATATAATGTAATTGTTTTAAAATATTCTTTTTAATGTTTTATTTTTATATGCAAATTTATAAGTATAATACAATACTTACTCTATAATGCAATACCCCATCGTACAATACAATATGATACAATCAGCAAAGAACACTACAATGGCAAACGATAAAATATAATAACAATACTATAATAAAAAAGAGACAAAATGTAAAGAAAATACAAGATATCTCCTATTAAACATAATCAGGTATGTGTGCATATTCGTCATATATGGGCAATTCAATATAAGCTTTGCTGTAACGTACAAATATCCTTTATTATTCCGATTCAAGTTAATATATATTTGTAAACTTTAGCATCCCTAAGCCGTCAGTAATAATAATTAGATCATTCATTATTATTCACTCAATATTATTATTTCTTTTCTTACTTCATATTAGAGACGATTCAGACATTACTATTCAGATTTATATGGCGCTAATAATAATAACAATAATTTAAAAAAACAATAAATAATGACAATACATTTAAAAGAAAATCTTTTTTGCAGTTATTATTTTTTATTTATGATTATTACCTAGGACTCCATATGGACAAACGTCTCACTTGGAATCCTCATACAAGGCTGAAAAGACAAGAAACTGCTCGACGTTTTCACCTACTTCAACATTTACTGGACAATCGTTCTAAGCTCCCAATTAATTACAAAAGACTCATTTACATGAGATCAGACCTATATTCGAACATACGGAGTTGAGCTTTGGGGCTCTACTAATCCATCCAATTCATCTCGTATCTAATCCTTACAATCCAAAATTCTTCGTAAAATCCTCAATGCTCATTATTATGTCACAAACAAACTCATCCATCATGATCTTAATACCCCACATGTTGCTGATTTGGCCCAAACTAGATATCTATCCTTCCATGACAAGCTGAATACACGCTTGAATCCGCTAGTCTCTTAACTTGCTTCCCCTACTATTCCTGATAACCTTCCGAGGCGTCTGAAAAGAAGATGGCCTCGAGACCTTCTACTATAGAAGTTTATTGGAGTGCTACTGATGGGTAGTTTCTCCACAAGTGTTTTTTTTTCAGTAATTTGTTCATATTAGAAAATTTACTTGCTGTAATATTATTACAGTTGTAAATATAAATAAATTAATCTAAAAAAATTATTATTCAAATGGAAGCTTAAGGTTTTGAGTGCTGAATTGCTGTGCTTAAGATTTTAGGTTCAAATTCAGCTGTTGCAGATAGTTATCCAGTATGTTAACTGGATTGTCACGAATGGACTCTATGAGATTTGCAAACTTTCCAGGGCTGTTTGTAGTCGTAATGTGGGTAATGTAAGTTGGAAGAAAACTCAGGCTGTTATGAGTGGTCTCGGACAAATCGCCTCCCTGCACAAACTATGACCTAGAAGCCATAGTCTCTAATATGTACTGAGCCAAAGATCCTTCATGGATTGTAGCGGTACAGGTGTTTATTAAATAATTTTTAACGATTGACAATTTTTTTAAGTTTCGTCAATCAATTATTTACTTACTACCTTAACTCAATTATTCTAATAATTCATGTATGAAACCATCATGAAAGAAATCAATTATACCCACATACTTACTTAAACCCAAACTCCTCATATATATTCCCTGCATTTCTGCCATCAACAAAACCATTTGGTTATATCAAAAATGTTAATAAAAAAACTAAACATAACAAAAAATAAGTTTTATTCTAATCATTCTAAATACTTATATATATTCTTTAACATAAATGTAATAAAAGATCTACTAACATAATAATAATAATAAAAACAAAATACTTCCAAAAAATGCCTGTTAACGAAATAGTAATGACTATACACTGTGACCATCCGGAGGTGTCATTAATTTTCAATCTCCACAAGTTTACCTGTCAGCTTAAAACTCTACTTTTTCCAAGTGATGTCTCCAGGAAATCCGATGATAGTTTACCCGATCTGATCAATCCATTCGTGGTTTTTCAATATATTTTATAAAACAATATAACTACCGCTTCCACATCTAGCACAATAAAAATTTCCGATGTTTCCTGTCAAAATTACTATGTTACTTAAAACATAAACACACGAAAAACAAAATGTAAGATTCGGGCCTTCACCATCTGACAGTTGATGAAATACATAAAAATTCTTTAATCTAAATAATCCCTTCAGGTATATAATATAGATATATAAACATCCTGATAAATAATATAGACAAATGTAGAAGTAAGCATTCGACATGCCTCTCACTAAGATGAGATTAATAATTTGCTTGTAAGAGATCTTGTTCCTTGAATAAGATAAGTTATATAACAGAGCCAAATAATCTAAGCATAATAATAAATAACAAATTAATAAATATAAAATAAAATATAAATAATAAAGCAATGGAAAAGAAATAGCTCAATCCCTATCCTTCCTTATGCTTCATGTGTTGTTTGTCCATCCATGATTAGGCCATAAGCAAATTTTTGAGTTGTTGAAGACAGGTGAAAATCGATACCTGAAGACAAGAATAAAAAAACAGTTTTATATTTACTTTTATATCAGTAATAAATATTCTAATATTCTTAAAATTAAAAGAGTTTAGCTCTCTGTTCAATTTTGTTATTGTTGTCTTTAAAAGTTTCTAATTTTATATATGAGGCTGTTCAGAATCAAAAGCGGATAACTCTAAATTTGAATTGAAATTAGTCACTTTATGCTACAGAAACTTCAGGTTTTAACCGGACTAAAACCATGAAAAATTAAGAGGCAAAGTGTCGTGTTAGACAATGTTGCTTTACTAAGCTGGCGAAAAAGTCCAATTTTTCAGTTTCCGAGCTAACTGCTTTTGATCCTGAAGGCCTTTAATGTTTTGTATATTCCATATACGATTTAGTAAACCGAAGAAACTTTAGCACTGAGCTGCTTAAGGCTAAGCATTTTAGAGGGAAATAACACTAAAGTCCTTAATATATTACATAAACAAGTCAAATCCACCTGAATTCTTTCAATAATTTAGTATAATTTTATTTATTTCAAAATAAATTACCTGATATATATTGTTATAATTTAATGGCTTTGAAGAGGGGGTGAAAGAAGAGACTTCCAAATAAAAATTAAACCCTGATATAAATTTAAAAAAAAAACAAAGAATTAAATACAAATTACACATTTGTTTTTACTTTTTTTTTGTTACTTATTACTATAACATTAGGAAATATTGTAATAATTTTATTTAATGTTTATAAACTGATTTGAGAATCGTAAAAAGTAAAAACTTTGATTGTAAGATAAATAAAAAACGTGAGATTTTCTTTCACACCCGAATTTATTTGTATTTATTCTTAGAAGAGCGGGAGTTTTTCCTGAAATGTTGGTATTTTTACACTATCGTTTTTTTTAAAACTTATCTTCGTTAGTTTTGATTACTAAATAACCATATTCAGTAATAGAAGAACTTTTCTCCTTTTTTAACCCTGCCATGACTGAATCCAGGAATTTCGCAAAGAATAAGAAATAATAAACAAATTAAAATGAAAGAAATTATATATTTTTATACAGAAACGTTGGCTCTCTCCATAAACATCTATATATAAACAGTTCTTTCCATATATTTTCATTTTCAATATAGGATAAAATCTTATAAAATTTTCATCAAAAACAGATTATATTAACAATTCTTAACACTTCTTGTTCTTCATATCAATTTAAGTTTCCGAAATCTTTGATCTTTGATCCTGAACGCCTTTAATGTTTTATGTCTTTTGTACATTATGTCCGATTGGATTGATCAGTATGATATGTATTAAGGCAATCCAATGTAATTGGACAGCACTGCTGAAAATAAAGCATTTCTCTCTCTCTCTCTCTCCATATACAATTTAGTAAAACGAATAAACTTTAGCACTGAGGTGCTTAAGGCTAAGGATTCTAGTGGGAAATAACACTAAAGAACTGAAATATGCGTAGGAAACGTCCTTGATATATTATCTAAACTGTTATTCATAGTTTCAATACTGGCTAGAAATTAAGGTCTTATGAAGATATTATTCGTATGTCGAGTAAAACTGCTCAATGGTTTATTATGCACTGAAGAGTGTCGTCGAAACTTTTGATAAGACCATAATGTTTATTATGCTCACTTATGATTGTATGCAGTTAATTTTTCTTTCTGAAAAGAGTGCGCAGGAGAAAGGAAAAGACTCATTCCAAAGACATTAAAAAAATTACGTTCTGAAGTTTGGAGCTTAAGATTTATTATTTATAATTATTATAGAAACTGATTTTTTTCTTCAAAATAGGAATATACTAGCCTTTAAAATGCTATGGTTCACTGAATTTTAAATCCAACTTTTTGCACCCAGTTAGAGAAAAGCTGAAATTTGACACCAAAGTTAAAATATTTTAACACATAAGGAAAAATCTAGTTATCCAAGTAAAAAAAAAAATAATAAATATTCCTTATTATTTTTACCTCTATTTACCATAATTTTATATGAAGAAGTATGAAGTCCTTCCCAACTTAAACGTGATGTCAAGCCTTCCAGTTCTTCAAAGACTCTGATGAATTTAACTCCGCCTTGGATTCCTAATGAATCGTAAATGAGCCTAAAATACTACTAATAAGTTTATAAAAAATTAATTAACACTGGACTTCTAGGAGACAATTATCTTGGGCCTTCAAATGCAATATTGCTAGAAGGACAATTAATTAACACAGTCTTCGGAATCCTTGCAATCAATTATTACAATTTTCATCTCTCTTCTGTAATAGGAACATTAATAAGATAGCGAAACATACGAGCCGTGTCTATATTTAATGCCTGGGAGGTTCTTGGTTTCATTCCATTTCTGAACTCGCAGACAGACATGAGCCAGCTTGGAAGTAATACGGACTTCGAAGTCATCGATGGTCTCAAGATCAAGTACCTCAAATTCTTCGGGTTATGGAAGATTATCAAGGACTACAAGAAGAACGGGAAGAGGAACGTCATCATAAAAGTGCAACTAGTAATCGGGCTCATGTTCACAATACCATATGTACTATTTCAATACATAAGTTTCTTCTTCATCGATGTTGACATAGAGAAGGTCGCGTTTTTAACATTACACACTTTGCCTGGGATGCAAATGGTCTGTGAAATGTTGGTAATTTGGTTCCGTATAGACAGTCAATGCCGATTGTTCAATTTGATAACGAAGGATTTCCTGAACGTACCTGATGATAAGAAAGCTATGGCCGAGAAGATTCTGACGAAGATAGCCAAAAAGTCGAATATACTTTGTATAGGTGTTTTTATCGTGAATTCTGTCACTTTTTTATTTGCAGTAAATTTTCCAGTGGCTTCGGTAGACTACATCCTTTACCATACTGGAAACATGGACGCAGTCACTTCCGGAAGGAAGAAGATCTTTGGCGGATGGTATCCTCTTCCGATGGATAAGACACCATACTACGAAATCATTTACGCTTTTGAGGCAGCATTTCATCTGTACGCTGGTATGCTTTTAGCAGCGTACATATCAATGTTTTATCAAGTACTTATGTGCCTCTATGCGCAATTTTCTATACTCTCCCTCAGTTTGTCAAGTTTGACAGTCGAGAAAAACCAAAGCCAAAATCGGGATGTTGATTCCAAAATTTACAAAGATCTGTTTATGATTATTCAACAACACAAGAAACTGCTAAGGTTTTATTTTTACTTTTATTCTTGTAGTATTTAATAAATAAAATAATTTAATGTAGTTATTTACTTTTTTTAGTTATTCCAATGAATTGAGTAGCGTATACAACCCTTTGGTAACCATGGTATTGGGAATTGGCATTATCCTTTTGACTGCGGCAGTTTTTCGGTCTTCATCTGTGAGTATTTCTTATTTATTTATAATTTGTAAGTATTTATTGAATTATTCCTACAATACTTAACTGATCAATGCAAGTAAAATTTTACCAAACTTCTTTGCAAATACTCCGACGTAATTATCAATTTAGTTTCATTAAACAATAATAGCATATAAAAATGAAATTTAATTTTAATATTTTTATTATAAAAAATATACAAAACAGTTTTTAAATACAAAAAAAAGATCACTTTCGTGTGTTAACTGAGTTAAATCGCACATAAATCTGATTAATTCCAAAAAACGATGAATCCTTTTATGTATTATCATTTTATCATATTTTTTCTTTATAGCATTTTTAATGTTACAAAAAAAATAATGCTACAAAATATAATTGTATAATGTTGAGTGTTAAAAAAGGTTGTTTAAATTTCACTAATGTAGTTTAAAGGATATCACTTTATTTAATTGGAAAAGTTATATCAATAAACTCATAAACTTCGCAAATTTTTTTTTAGAAGATGTCTCTATTGATCGAAAAGTATTCCATGATAGAATTTAAATTATTCCTAAATTAAAATCTCATATTATCTACACCGGAATGACTGATCGTCAGAAGCAATGGGATATTTAGCGATTATTTAATCGCAATTATTACTAATCGCATGTTCTATAGTCTTGAATAAAATTATGTTAAAATAGATATAAAAAAATTCAAAGTATACTTCAGTATATTTGCAGAATTAAAAAACAAATTAAATCTTCCTAATTAACAAAATATATTATTATGTAAATCAATTATAAACGTATTTAACTAACTAGAAGATATAGTCATCTATATAAAATAATAATAGATATTGATAATAATAATGATAAACATTATTTTATTACGTACAAACGGAATTGTAGATAATAAAACATGAAAGTAAAATAAGAATCCAATAGAATAATACAAGATAAAAAAATAAAGATTTTTTCTTATATTACAAAAATTTAACAAAACATACAACCGTTGTATGAAATTTTATACTAATTCAATGATTCTAATGAAGTGTAACAACTTATCAAAACGTAAAAATGAATAAAAGATATCATATAATGAAATAAATACGTTATTGTATTTGCATTCCTACCAAAGTAAGTACAATACAATATCAAAAAAGTAAATGTAAGTATAGTAGAATATTATATGAAATACATAAAATGAAATAATATATAAGTGCAGTAGACGTAAGAATTAACCCATTCGAGACCGATTGCACACTGTGTGTGCAATAACAGTAATGTGCAATTATCAGTTATTCTGAGTGAACTACGTCTAAATAAGATTTTTCTTGAACTAATGAAATCTGTAAAGTACAATAAAACAAAATTTGGCATTGTTTATTGTCATTATTCAACTTATTTTTTTACTACTTTAAAAAAAAAAAATTTGCACCATATTCTGTTCTTTATTATAGAAAGCAAAATAAAGATTTTACATTATCCAATTATTTCTTAAATAAATGTTTAAAAAAATGAATAAAGTTTATCTGAGGTGTGAGCTGCACACATAGTATGCAATGATCTTATTTATGTGAATTCGGTTACAAATTGGATGATTTCCAGAGTAACATGTTTTTTAAAATTAAATATGAACAATATAAAGAAAAAAAATTCGCTCCTTGGAACCGTGTTCGAAAAAAATCGTCGTCTCGAATTGGTTAACCCATTCGAAAATTATTGCATAAATTATTGCCCTAGATTTAATTTTTTTTTATTTTCAGGGGAACTTTGGAAATCCTATTTCCATGTTTCTTTCTTTGATGTTCTTTGCTTACCAAGGCATCGAATTCTTTATGTTTTGTTTTGGGTCATCTTACGTCGAAACAGCGGTAAGTTAAGAAAAATAAAGAAATAAAGTCAATAAAAGAATGAACTTTTGTTTCTTATGTAGTAGAAGAAAAAATGATTGACCACTCTAATACAATAATAGTTTGAAAAATGATAGTCAAAGATACTATTATTGAACTATGAAATTGTCAATTCAATAATTATTAATTTGGTTTCTTTAAATTTTACAATTATGAACTATATTTTCATAATTGTAATAATTACTTGTTTTTACTCATATATATGCATTATGCATTAAAGACATAATCTTCGTTCTCCAATATCTATTATAATCCTATGAAATTCTGTTCGTGGATTAAGAAAGAGACTTCTTTATCCAGTCTTTTATAACTTATTTATTTATAAATTAATAAATTTACATTTATTTTAATTTAATAATTTTAATCAGTTTGAATAATATTGGCTTTTATTTTGAATTAGTCAAATTGGTAGTTTAAATAAAATTTTAAAATTGCTCGCCGTTTCAGGCTACTTCAACACTTACTAGACAAACGCTCTAAGCTCCCAATTAATTACAAAAGACTCATATACATGACAATCATTATACTCATCTGGACTTATTCATGGAGTAGAGCTTTTGGGCTCCATTAAGCCATAGAATTCCTCCCTTATTCATTCCTTGCAATCCAAAATCCTTCGTAAAATCCTAAATGCTCCTTACTTTGTTACGAACAAAGTAATCCATGATGACCTTAATGTCCCTATTATTGCTTATTTGGCCCGAATCCGACATCAATCTTTTCATGGCAAACTTCATTTCCACTCAAACCCACTAGTTTCAAACCTAGGTACTTCTTCAAGAGGATGGCATCGTGACCTTATAAATTGATCTTTTTATTTGAGTACTACCACTGGGTAGTTTCTCTAGTTGCCTTTATCTCGGGACATTATTTATCTTTCATTATATTTACTTCATGTATTCAATACCTGTAAATTTGTAAATTTCAATAAATACCTTTTTTTTTAGATTAATTTATTGACATTTATAACTGTAATAATATAACAATAAGTAAATTTACTTATATGACCAAATGACATCAAAACAAAAAACAATTGTGGAGAAACTACCCATCGGTAGCACTCCAATAAAGTTCTATAGTAGATTGTCTCGAGGCCATCTTCTTTTCAGACGCCTCGGAGGGTTATCAGGAATATTATGAGAAGCAAGTTGAGAGAGTAGCGGATTCAAGTGTGCATGGAGCTTTCCATGGAAGGATAGGTATCTAGTTTGGGCCAAATCAGCAACATAAAGATATATAAAGATATGCACATAAGGATGTTAATGTTAATATTAAAAAAAAAGTCAAATAACATATAATAGTATTTTATAAGTTATATTATTCAAGGTGATTAATATTAACAATGAGAAAAAATCCTTATGTTAAATTAATCAATTGTTAAATATAATTGTAATTATAAGTATTCTTCCTCTTCTCGCTAAATATTCTTGTTTCGCCAGAGCTCGGACTTACAGTTCGCCATCTACAGTAGTGACTGGTACAAGGCTGATATAAAATACAGAAAGGCAATTCAAATGGTCATGTTAAGATCTATGAAGGGAGAAACCCTAACTGCAATCAGGATGTACCCTGTCAACGTGGAAACTATGATGGCCGTAAGTAAATAAATTTGTTAATATGTATAGGTATATGTACATTAAATGTATAAAAATGTGTTAATCTTTATTTTATACTGAATAACTCAATAGTAAAACCAATGGTGGACTTTTTCTTCCTCATTTAACTCATGTGCTCTGTCAAGCTTGAGGTTTCAGCTTTAGTCCACTCAGTCTACCGGTCATCGGTAAAAAATCGTTGGTCATGCCGTCCTTCGGAACGGACATTAAACGGGGGTCCCGAGCCTTTACGATGTCAAGTACTCGTTGAAAATCCATATCCTAATAAACACTGGATAGGCAACAGTAAGTGCTTCAACTTTACCATCGCCGATTAGCTAAAGCAGTATGAAATGACGTCAAATAAACAAACACCTGTCACTTCCTCTTGCAAAGATGGATGGTACTTGCATCTATGGGATGGTACATCCTCTTGCTGATGTCATTTTTCCAATGTAGTTTGAATATACCCACCACACGTTTGTATTCGTAATTTGGTATGGCTTCTAAGAACCTTATGGTGTATATTCTTTCGGGTACCTTACATTTTCAGTTTCTGTTCTTCCAGGTGTATTTCATGTACAAGTACATTTAATGTATGTAACATAGAAATATAAAAGATATAATTTTAGATTCATTAATTTATAATTCTCTTTTAATTCGACCTTCGTGGAGTGTAGAAACTCCACTTGGGCTCAACCAAGATCTATAAGTTAGTTACCCTTATTTATACTAAAAACCTGGAGATTGAGTGTAATCTCTGCAAAGCCGCTGGCTTAACAGTATAGCCTCTTGCATTCCCAATAATCTTTATAAATAATAGTGAAGCATTTCTTGTATTAGCACTAAAAGTATTAGTTTAACCACTACTATGTTTCATATTAATCAAAGAAATTGAAAAATATACATGTTACTTTTAGTATTCTACAAATTGAAAATATCCCAAACTATCCATAATCAGGTGCACCTATTCCGAGTTTTGGCGTGTTTCCAAATATGTCATCTGTATAAACATTTTTGTCGATTGTCAAACACTTCTTGTTTAGTTTATGAAACTAAAATAATAAGGTTTACACATATTTTAACCTTAATAGATCGTTGATTATTCATTATTATAAAGCATCGTATAAATTATTTGGAGAGGGAATAATTTTTTCCTCAAGTTGACGTAATTGTGAATACAATTATTAACTTCTAGTGACCCTGGCTTTGCACTGGTAGTAAGACATGTTTTGCCTACATGTTTTGTCTGTCTAATGTAATTTATTATGTAGCTATTATAAAAATAAAAACGAAACGGAATATTTCTTTACATTTATTTTCATGTGCGTTAAGTTTTGCGATAACCTATAAGATACTCATTTAAATTGTATGGTATAAAATATTCTAATAATGCGCATGAAATGATAAAATGATAAAGATTTATACTGATCTCGTCTCAATAGCTTTCCAAATACCGCATTGTACGTTATATTTTTTTTAGAAGATAAAATAGGTATAGTAAGCTATCCTTGAAAGATAGATATATGCTATCACAACTTTTTTGTAGATCTATAAAAGAGGAATATTCCATCACGCATTGTTTCATTATATGACAAAGGGATTGGACAGTATCACCGATGAAACCTCCCAGGAGGCTATATACTTTTTCCTACACTTCCAAAAATTATTGTTATATCCCAACCAATTTACACAAAACCTTGACGAATTATATACCAAAACCTTTCTCGTGAATCACTCTATTCATTGGTGAAAACCGCATGAACATCCATGCAGTAGTTACTGAGTTTACCGCGAACAAACGCGGCCGAGGACTTTGTTTTATAATATGTATATATGTATATCATACCATCATTTAAAATATCATCTAAATTTTTTATAATATAATAATATGTCATAATCCTAACACTGTATGTATTTTTCTAGATTTTTCAGTTCACTTACACAGCATCAACATTGATGTCTAGAATGATGGAGTAGACGCTTAAAAGTAATAGATGATAAATACATATAAATATGTATATATCTAAGAACATTAAATTCTGTATGTTCCTAGGTCAAATTCTAGTTATTGTTCATTTATTGTGTAATAAATTTTATTTTGGCAGTTAAAGTTTTTTTTAACCCAATATATTCAGCCTTGATCTACTTTTTTTCGTCTGGAAAGTGATTATTCTAATTTCTTTAAATTTAAGTCAATTTAAGCATTTTTATTGAGTTTATTTTAATATGGTTTGTAATTGTTAGATTTTAGAAGATACTTACCTTTTTTATTTATTAAACAATTCAGCATTCACCTGGAATTTAAAACATTTTTCAGAAAATAGCTCTGAACATAGATATCAACTATTCAGTTTAGTTAACTCTTTAATTTTTTTTTTTTTAGTTTCGTGCTACAGGGAAAGGTTATTGAAGGTTGTTATCCCTGTTACCCTTTCGGCGCCCTAGCATTACCTTTGAATAGATAAAAAATAGAATTGAAAACAAATGTATCTAAAAAACAACGAAGCTACAAATACATAATCCTTTAATATTTTTAAACACATCGCCCAATGTATTCCCCCCATCATCTGTATGCATGGTGTGTGCGCGTGTGTCCATAAATATGTGTTTGTGTTGGAATATTTGTATATTGTATTCTCAGCTACAATATAGAAAATCATAGGTGCTAAAAATGTGAGGATTTTATGGATATAAAACAAAATCCTTCGCCAATTTTCATTCAGTTCAATATATTGCAAAATACTAACTGCGCGAATTTTTTTTTTTAAATTAGGTACATGATGAAGTTTTTATCTACATGGTGTTTCAATTAGAATAGCATTGAATATTATGCCATTTACTATAATTTTAAACGCTAAAAACTAAGTATCTTCATTCAGTCTTACTTTATAGTTTTGAATTTAAGAAAGTTAATAAACTGGGAGTCGAGTCAATAAAAATAATCTAAAAACAACAACACTGTAATAAAAAATTAACATATTTTATTAATATAAATAAATAATAAATTAAGTTTTTTTACTCAAAACATTTTTTAACCTTTCAAAAATATATTCTATAACATAAAATCTAATTTACATCAATCTCTATACATGATATCTATTTGCGTATGCTAATTATAAAAATATAGTTTGCTGCAATTAATTCTAATTTATATTTTTTTACATTAAGTAATCAGAGGATGAAATTTCTATTCGGCCATCCTCGACACGACAGCTGAAGCCGAATAAGTGAGGTGAAGGATCTGGAAAAAAATATAATAACATATGAATAAAAATAATAATTATTATTATGATACAATTATTATTATTATTATTAAGTGCAATTTCAACTACGAACAAGGTATTATTGTTGACTATGAAATAATAATCTAAAATATTGTTTATCGAAACGACTGATTCAGGCAAAAAACTCTTGACTAATAGCAAAAAAAATTACTTCTTAACAATTGATGCTAAAGAGTTGTATTATTTAAAAAACCAAAACTAAAGTAAAGAAGAATTTTAAAAACTGTACCACCACCATCGCTGGGTTTAGTAAAATGTACAGACTGAACTGTTTCTGGGACAACGCTTATTCAGGGAGGTTATTTGTCCGAGATCATGCTCAACTACCAGGATTTTCCCCCTTTGTTTTAATTGCCACAAGAGTTGAAAATGCTTTTTCGCACAAATAGGTGCTTGAAAAAGGCAAATAGAAACGAAGAGCTTCCCGTGATACACTTTGAAATATTTTAACCAAAATGAAGGTTTGTCCATTATATCAAAGTTGTCAATTTTCTAAAGATCATGGTTGATTTAGAATTTTAGAAAGACTACTTAAATTTAATTTAATGTTCAACTTGCCTCGCGCCCCCCCCCCCCGGCATGTCCTCACGCTCCCCAGTTTGGGAACGCTGCTCTATACAGTTTAAACAGCTGATATTCTAATTCATCCTAATACTATCCTCACCACGTATGTGGTTGACACATGTCTATTATCAGTCAACACTGATCCAGTTACAGCATCAAATACTCTTCAAACCCATATCACTGTCACAAATCCCGTCAAATCACCTTTACTCTCCTTCGTAAACCAATGACTTCCTGTCCACATGTATCGTTAAATAACCACTGTTTCCTGTAGAACAGGTCCCGGTACTTAGGACCTTTTTTTTACCTTGACAAATGATTTACTTGGAATCCTCATACTAGACTGAAACGAGAAGAAACTGCTCGCCGTTTCAGGCTATTTCAATATTTACTAGACTTTGGTGCTCCACTAAACCATCATCGAGTTCGTCTCGTATTCAATCCTTACAATCCAAAATCCTTCGTAAAATCCTCAATGCTTCTTACTTTGCTACGAACAAAGTAATCCATAGTGACATTTATGTCCCATTTTTTGCTGATTTGGCCCGAATCCGATATCAATCTTTTCATGACAAACTTCATTCCCACTCAAACCTAGCAACCTCTTCAATTCATGATAATCCTATGAGAGATCTGAAGAGAAGATGGCCTTGTGACCTTCTAAGTTGAACTTATTATTTGAGTACTACCACTAGGTAGTTTCTCTACTGTCTTTCATTTTAATATGTAACAATCATTATATTTACTTGTTGTATTAGCATAATACAGTTGTAAATTTCATTGAATAAATTATTAAAAAAATAAATAATAAATAATTTTATCTATACATACAGACATAATTGTTTCCACATTGATTGGGTATACCCTGAGGGCTGTTAACGTTTCCCCCTTCCTAGCTCTCATCATAATCATTTGTGCCGTTTTCCTAAATTTTATATCTGCCTTGTACCAGTCACTACTGTAGATTGCGAACTGAACGTCAGAACTCTGAGAAATGAAATAAGAGTTTGTAGAAGTAATTCTATATTTATATCAAAATAAGCTGTGTGGATAATATTAATTATGACATTCTTGACAGATTATGGACTTAATATCTAAAGATAAAAACTACAAAAGGTGCACATAACACTAAAGCACACTGTGTTGAGTTAATGTGGCTCTTTACATCCACCTATAAACAATATTCCATTGGTACATTCATTTTTCAAATATAAATTTGCTCCATAAGTGACGTATACCAATAAACATACAAAAATCTTATTTACACTTAGATATTCAGACTGTACCTCACTAACACTTTACAATACACCATTGCCCAGACAAACACGGACAAAATACTTGGGCCTTACAATGGACCGAAGACTGACTTGGAAATCATGCGTAAGTAATTTGAAGAAAAAATAGAGTCACCAACTCTCACTCCTAAGACGACTACTTCACTACAAAAATAAACTATCACAAACAAACAAAATTATAATATTCAACATGCTACTTAAGCCAAATATGGACCTACGCCTCGCCAAGTATCGGGTTCATGCAAAAAATCTCACTTGCAGACCATTGAAATCTTTCAATCAATCCCTTCGTTATATTACAAATTTTATCTTTTACATTACTAATAAATCATTACACAAAGTATCTCAACATATTTTCACAATTTCATGACTCATTGCTGGACATCCAAATTTACTGGTACAATCATTACTGACAGACACATTACCAAGGAATTTGACAAGAAGACTGAAACGTCTCTGGAGCAGGGATCTACTACAGGGAGATGAACCACGCTAGGAGAGCTTTGAATGAGAGGTTTCTCCACGGTTCCACGAGAATCCTTCAGGTAAGGTTTTCAAAAGAATATCGAAAATGCAATATGTGCCAAATGGCATTTGTATAATTTTTTAAATAAATATTAGAATTTTTCAAATATAAACTACAACACTCCCTTACCGTAAGACCATGACCATCTAAACTCTTTATCTCTTTATAAAATAAACACACCTGTAAGGCACATTTCACCTGTTTCTAGAATTAAATCGATTAGATTTAATCTAGATTAAATAATAGCTTGTCTGTTAACATGAAACTACTTAAAGACGTCAACATCTTGGTGATAAGTTGGCTACAAAATGTGCGTAACTTATATGTATAATTTTGTCCAAAATAAGTCAACTTTACTCAGTAACTCCGTAATCATGTCATTACAATATAAGCAATAACTCCATTTAATCCCTGACTTAGCCACTTATATGCTAAAATTCCGCTTCAATCAGTAAAAAAACTCATTTTGGACAAAATGTGAGCTAACCATTTATTCACTGGGTCTGCAGATACAATATCATGACAGAATTCAAACCATGATTATTAATATTTATTTTATTTTATTTTTTTATAATTTTTAAATAATTTTTTTAAGTTATCACCAATTTAGTTTTCATTAAAATCCATTTTATATTCATATGTTATGAACACTAATAAAAATAATCGAAATACATATTGAGATTGGAAACCCAGATTGGAATTTTTTTAACATTCGCAATATTTTTCTTTTCAGCCCAAACTGAAACGTATAGCATAATTTTCAATACGCTTAAAATAAAAATAGAATGATGAACAAAAATTCATTCTTTCGTCTTGACCTTGATTTTTCTAAATATTTTATTGACTGATTTTGGGAAAAGTAGAGTCATTATGAAAATAACTTAAAAAGCAGCCTAAGTTTTTTACGGTATTTTTTTATATTCTTATTTTAGTTCTGCTAGCTCCACAAGCGTGGTATTTGAAACTTTTCTTATCATATTCATTTAGGCTACCACGACCACTATTATTACAAAAGACTTGGTTTATTTCTTCTGGTAGATAAATATTTCGCCAACGTTTCGTCAACCATGCTGCTGACTTCCTCAGGGCTGAGACGAGAATGAGCTTTCTTATTATTTTGCCAAATATATGAAACTCTCCAGTTGATCCTGTCAGTAATAATATGATTGTCTCAAAGATTAAGCCATATGTTCCTCAGCATACCCCTAAGTACTTGACACGAGACTCTACCGAGCCTTCGGATATGAAAAATCGCTAATTCTGAAAATCCTGAAGGATAATGATATGAACTTAGTAAATTCTTATTTTCTCATCGGTCCTTGAGAAATGTGCTAAGTTTTAATTTAATACCATGTTCTGAATATCGAGCTAAAAGATTCCGGAACATAGATTAATACACACAGGTGAAGTTAATAAGGTGTTTTGATAATAACCAAAATAGCCAATTACAGTTAGAATAAATAAATAGTATATATTTTAACTTACCGCCGTTTCTATAAATGTTGAACCGAAGCAAAACATAGACACTTCAATGCATTGATAGGCCAAAAATTGTAAGGATTTAAATATAAACATGGGGTTCCCTTTGCCTCCCTGCAATCAAAATTATGTTTATAATTATTATTATTATTTAATTATTTAAGTAAATTGAAATATTAATATTCTTACAAACAGGAACTGGAAAATCGCTATAATTAACACAAATACTCCGATTCCAAGTATCAAAGTCACTAAAGGATTATAGACACTTCGTAACTCATTAGCATAACTGAAACAATATAGCGATTAGATTTATTTTTTTAATGATTATTTAGTATAAATATAAATAGTATATTGTGATACCTAATGAGTTTTTGATGTTCCTGCAATATTTCATATAATTCTTTCAATATAGAACTGTTATTCTGATATTTGTTTTTTCTACTGCTGGAAGGTTTAATCTTCAAAGATGACGCTTTAAGGCCTAGAATAGTGAATTGGGCACTGAGACACATCAGGACTTGATAAAACAGACAAACATACACTGCCAGAAGTATTCCAGCCCAAGTACCAGCAATTGCCTCGTAGACGAAAATAATTTCGTAATATGGCGTCTCAGACATTGGCACTGGATACCATCCTCCCAGAATCTTCTTCTTCCCAGTAGTCACCGCTTCCATGTCCCCTGTATGGTACAAGATGTAGTCCACCGAAATCCCAGGATCTACTATGGACAATATTACAATACTCGCATTGACTATGAACGCTGCCCTACAAAGCATATTCGTTCTTCTAGATATTTTAATAAAAATCTCTTTCGCTTCTCTCTTCATCTCTTCCGGAATAGACAGGAAATCCTTCCTTATCAGATTGAACAATTTACACTGACTACCTATACGGAACCAAAACACGACTATTTTACAACACAACTGCGTCCCAGGAAACAAGTGCAGATTTAAGAATATGGCCTTCTGCAAATCGACTTTTATAACGAAATAGCTGAGATACTGACAGAATATATAAGGTAGAGCGAATGCGAATGTTATGAATACTTTTAATTTTATTATCTTATTCCTTTTTCCTGTTGTCCTGAAGTCGTTTATGACCTTCCATAGTCCGAAGAACTTGAGGTACTTCACACTCAGACCTTCCAGGATATCAGAGTCTTCGATCACTTGGTCGCTCATAGCTCGCTATCTTCCAAAGCAGGACTGAACGTCCTTCTGAATCAAAATTATCTTATATAATCTCGCTCGAGGGACTTATTAATGTTCCAATTACCGGACTAATGACAATATAAATAATTAATGACTAAGGCTGTAATTAATCGGCCTTCAATTAATACACTCAGGCACATATTCATTGGTCAATTAAAAGAAGACACTGATCGCAGGAATAGACTGAAAATTAAATTCATTTGTCTTATTGGTCTCAGAAATGAAACATCTACAGACAGATTTTACTAAAAAAATATTTAAATTTATAAATTTTCTCTATTAAAATAAACTAAACTAAAATAATTTTCATGTTTTTTCTTTTATTCCATTCCATACACATTACCCTTAATATTTCAGTTAAACAGCTAAGTGAAGTTTGAATACAGAAGTTTACTAGATGATAAAATTACTGATAGGATACAGATAACCGACCAAAAATAATTATTTAGGTAAGAGGGATAGTTTAGCTTTTTTTAAGCTAAAAATGTAATTAAAAAAAATTTCGAAAAATATATTTAGTCCGTATAAAGCAAAAACCAAAAACAATTTAAGAAGGGATTTCGGAGAAAACAGTCCAAAAGTCATAAGCACAACAGGTCATTTCCAGAACAAATCAAAAAATGTATCATTTCATTTTCTGACTTAAGAATTTTGCACTTCATTACACTACCAGTACCCACGAATTCTTCCAAGTGGAACAACAAAATCTGTTTGATCATTAACATAATAATTTGAAACGCTGTATGGGTTAGAGGGAAATTCGGTTCCTTTATTACCATATAAATTGCTTATATTTTTTGCAACAATAAATCTATCCACCTGTACAACAAATATGGGTACTTTTCCAATCTAGCGACGACCTACCCCAGTGCCCCAAGTGGCAGTTTCGTTAACTACCTCCTACTGTTAGTGAAACCTTCCTCAGTCCTTTATTATTGTTTGTGTTTAGTGGACGTTTATTTGTTTTCATTTGAATTATACAATATGAGTTGGATATGAGGTGGATATTTGGAGGAATATGCAGACAAACAAAAGAGTGCTTTATGGTTAATTGTTTATGGTGTTTTATGGTTAATTGTTTTGATTGTTCTGTATATACGACAATGTTTGATGTGATATTCTTATTTGTAATGAATATTGTTTATAATAAATGTTATTTTTTACGTTCTTATTTATTCAGTATTATTTATATATTTTAAATTTAAAGAGAAAATATGATATACAGCTAAAATATGATTTTTTTTTTTGGTTTTCTTTCATTTTTACCTATTTTTCTTTGAAAGAGAAACGATTTGCTCGGGTAAATCGTTTCTCTTTCAAAGAAAAATAGGTAAAAATGAAAGAAAACCAAACAAAAAATCATATTTTAGCTGTATATCATCTCCTATTTCATTTCCTAAGAATCTTGTTGTCTGTTTACTATTTCAAATATATTTCAGGCATCATAACCTGACAGATGCCAAATAGTTGAGGTAAGTACCAGAGGAGCGTGCTGGGGTAGGTCGTCGCTAGATTGGAAAAGTACCCAAATATGTCCTATCCTGACATTCGTATAGTATGATGGCGAATCTGCCCAAAACATATTCCTACAAAAAATTTAAAGTTATATTATTTTTATTACTAGTTTCATCAAACCTTTCGATATTAAATATTTTTTTTATATCATAGATCACGAAGAAATGAAAAGATTTAAATATGAAAATTGAAGGTAATTAAATAACCTCTTGTTAGAGATTTGTCTTGAAAGCTATTGCTGAAAAGCTTGTTATCCTATCCCATGTCGGACCAAATTATTATTTCAGGGAAACAGAAGTTTCATTAATATACATTTTTAAATAAAATACGTAGGGTACCAACCTGAGATTGTCCCCATTGAAGTAAAAGACACACTCACTTGCATTATTACAGTCCATTTAATTATATATATTAATCCCTTTCTTTTCTTAGAGTTGATTGAATGATTTTTAATCAATGAAAATCTTTCTATATCATGGTTATGGAAAGATGAACATATACTGAACATGGTCAGATCAGTAAGAACATTAGCTGACAGTAGTATGTGTGAGTATGAACAGATACATTAAACATGTATCCACTTATGAAATGCCCTTTTTAATAAATATCATTAAAAGCCCTTCAGGAGAGGCATTTTTACTGTGTTGGATAAAACTGTCGGTTTTCCATTATTGTCTCCTTATAGAGGTTGTTTCAATATTTTTCATAAAGAAAACTGCCTACAACGCCCTTATATGACAATATGTCATAACCTTTATAAGACCTATAACCTATGGATGTTTATAATGTTATAATGTTAGAGAAAAGATATGCTTGGATAAAAATCTATATTGATTTATAAAGTTAAGAATCATTTCCAGTTAAAATACATAAGTTGCATCGTACTACCTATTCTGAGCAACGGTGTAATTTTATTGGTTTTTTTTGGTTCGGATTTTTCTTCTAAGAAATTAGTTAGGAATATATCTCCAAGGCATTAATTAGATTTATAATTTTGCGTTGATTCTGCTGTATTTTCATTTCGTTCGTCTTAGATGGTCTTAGGGTTTCACAGATTTTTTCGTGACATTTGAGTTTCTGTTAAATTGTAGGATGTATTTTTTAGACTATTAAGTTTCTCCTAGGAATTAGGACTATAATAGTTTACATGATGAGTTAGATTTTCTGAATCCTTATTAATGTCCTTCTAAGAATAAATGGATGTTTTACCAAACATCCTGTTCTAGTCTTATTTCTAATCCCTCCAATTAAATCATAAATAAAAGACTTTTTTGGAGTATCTCAGAAATGATTAAAGTTATTTCTAAAGCACTGTAGTATCGATTAATCTTCATTTTTTATTGAAAAATATTTTTCCATTAATTTTAGAAATATGATTTTATTGTTACATGGAGTAAAAGAAAAAAAAACAGTCTTTGGTCGACATCAAAGTTTAAAGATCTTCTGGATACCATTCTTAATGTTTCATTGCTATTTGTTAAGGTAAAAGGTACTATGAATCCTATGAATATAAATTAAACCCTTGAACAAATTAAAATAAATAAAAAACAAAAAGTTGTGTGGTTTTATGAAACCACGCTGCAAGTGAAACTTTTTTCGGTTTGTAGACATTTAACTAAAAAAATGTGGAAAATTATTCGATTTTGGTTATTAAAATTGCGTTTTTAATCTTAAATTAATTATTGAAAAATGGGAATGATAATGGGTAATCGATAGTAGACAAAATATTCAATTATAAAATTTAATTTCAATTTGCGTATTAGAGTACGGAATATATTATTTATGGAATCATTTAGATGATAAACGCATATTAAATAGTAAGAGCAATATTATATAAGAGGTATATACGCAATAAAGTGTTTGTTTATGATTATATATTGATGTATCTTATATATCATTGATGTATTTTATCATTATACAAACACTAGCCTAACCCTTGACTTATGTCTGGGTAGGTCCATTCTCCGGTAGAAACCGAGAAAGAACAAGATAATTATAATAATGCCTTTATTTATTCTGGGACAAGTCCGTTTAGAATAACAATACAGGTATTGTAAGCTATTATGCGTTTAAAAAATAATAAAATATATTATTATATATCAAAATTAAAATTAATTCACACTGATCAAAGGATTTATAGTCTTTGAGGAGATTTGTTAATAGTAAACAAATCGTTTTTATTTATTTAATTTTATTTAAAGTTAATGAACATTAAACCATAAAGTAAAGTAATTACATTAATACACAGAACAAAATACACGAATACCGCGGAACACTTAAGCACAAATAAGTGAGAATGTAAATGCTACATGGTCAGCTGACTAGGCGCCGCCATATTGGCCTTGGCTGCTCTGTCTTGCGCCTTTCACTTTACCCCTTCTCCAGCTGTAATACGATATGCGATAGATGAACGAAAAATTTTGGGGCGATAGAATAAAAGTTTCACTTTGAAAAGAAAATGAAGAAAACTTACGAGTTTAGTATTGAACATTGGGCCACGTTACAACCTTTTTTCGATTTTCATTTAGTATTTTTCATAGTCGAATATAAAACTAATAATATACTACAAATAAAAACTAACTAGGAACATAGAGACCTGTATATTCACCGAATGGATCAGGAAAGATAATGGAGGGACGCCCGGACGGTCGAGGAGGAAGAGGTAGACCCAGACTACGGTTGCTAGAAGATGTCGAGGTTGACCTACAGCTTCTAGGAGTGAAAAGGTGGAGAAGAGCTACAGAGGATCGCTTTGAGTGGAGGAGAATTGTTGAGGAGGCTAAGGTTCTTCATGGGCCATAGGGCAGTCAGAGATAGATAGATTTATCATAGCATACAAGCAGTAAGGTCATCTCAATGTAATGTGGGAAGAACGTCTTTTAACTTTCATTTAATAAAAGTATTGAGTTTTACAAGATATTTAAGTAATTATTAAATTTGTTTCATCCATGGTTAACTATGGTTTAAAAAATTATTTGCGAAGCTTATTTAATGAAGAACCTCAATTCAATTTAAACTTCCTGAAACTTTTTTTTTATTCCTATTTACTTTTATATACATTAATACTTGACCGAGTCTGGTATCCGGGCTTGCTCTACAAACTCCGCAAATTCCTACCCTCTACATACTTTTTCATCCTACAATCCTATCTCACAAATAGAACTTTCCAAGTAAATCACAACAATGTCTATTCGTCCCTCTTTTCCCAATCTGCTGGTGTTCCTCAAGGTAGTATCCTTGGTCCAATCCTATATACAGTTTATATAGCTGACATCCCAACTCATCCTAATACTATCCTTACCACGTATGCTGATGATACATGTGTATTATCAGTCAACACCAATCCAGTTATTGCATCCCAAAGCCTCCAATCCCATATCACTGATCTTGAAGAATGGAGTCAAAACTGGAGAATTAAAATAAATTCTCAAAAATCCCATCAAATCACTTTTACCTTACGTCGTAAACCAATGACTTCCTGCCCTTCAGTATCCTTTAATGATATCCCTCTAGTGTCTGTAGAACAGATCCGATACTTAGGGTTGCACCTTAACAAACGATTAACCTGGAATCCTCATACAAGACTGAAAAGACAAGAAACCGCACGACCTTTCAGACTACTTCAACACTTACTAGACAAACGCTCTAAGCTCCCAATTAACTACAAAAGACTCATCTACATGACCATCATTACGGAGTAGAGCTCCATCGAATTCCTCTCGTATCCAATCCTTACAGTCCAAAATCCTTCGTAAAATCCTCAATGCTCCTTATTTTGTTAAGAATAAACTCATCCATAACGACCTTAATGTCCCTTTTGTTGCTGATTTGGCCCGAACCCGGTATCTATCCTTTCATAACAAACTTCATTACCTCTCAAACCCTCTAGTTTCAAACCTAGCTCCCTCTTCAATTCCCGATAATCCTCCGAGACGTCTGAAAAGAAGATGGCCACGTGACCTCCTTACTTGAACTTTGATTTGAGTACTACCAGTGGGTAGTTTCTCTACTTGTCATTATCATGTCATTATATATCACTTAGCCTATTTACTTGTTGTATTATTATAATACAGTTGTAGATATCAATAAATAAATTAAATAAAAATAAATAAAAAAATATTAATACTATTAACTATTGCAATCACTGCTTGTTTGATATACTTTCATTTTCAGACGGTTAAACATATCTTAAAATGTCATAAAAAAGAGAGAGATGGTAAGCCATGAGGGAAGCAAGCCGTCCTAGTAAATTAAAAATTATTTAAAAAAACAGTCTACATCCTACCACAACTGCAGTACAGAGGAGGTTGCCCAGGCCAGCTTGAGAATAGGTTATACTCGGCTCACACATTCATATATTGGTAAAAAACTGCAACCTTCTTCATGCCAAAACGCCTTGCTAACAGTTAAACATATCTTAAAAATGGCATTAAAAAAGAGAGATGGTAAGCTATGAGGAAAGCAAGCATCCTAGTAAATTAAATAGTATTTTTGAAGAATGTAACATATTATCTATCAACAATAAATTAAATAGTCTATGCCTCTAATTTATCGAAGTCACCATTTATTTCATACTCCTGTTTGAATGAATGTGTGCAAGGGCGGATCCAGGATTTTTTTTTGAAGGGCGCAACGTGCAGACGGGCAGAAAAATCAACAATAACTTAGAAATAAACCTGTAGTATTTATAGAAATGTTTCAAAGGTTTCTTAAAATATCTAAACAATAGTTTCACTCATGTTATTTCTGTTATTTTATTCATATAATTTAACAAATATGATCATGTGATTGGCCTCTAAGTATGTACTGTAATGGATTCTCCACAGTACACAAAAAACCGTCTGGGGGGCACGTGCCCCTGTGCCTTCCCCTCCCCCCCCCCTGGATCCGCCTATGAATGTATGTTTGTGTGTGTCTGCACGCGTGTTTGTTTAAACATCAAAAAACAACCAACAATAGAAAATGAAATACCTATAATAAGAAAGTTATTAGTATCATCGAGCAAAGAAAATTAGCAAACCATTGCAACATAATCAATCTAAAATAGTTATTAATTAGAATCTTTCTTTTATACTACATATATACTCCAACAATTTTATTTGATTATTAAATGTTTAAAAAAAAAGTATTTTTCAAAACATATTGACCTCAGGAAAAACTTTAAAACCATATAATTATTTAATGGTTAATGTAAATTTTAATGAAATCTGCCGTTAGCTCTCATTTAGCTCAAAAAAAACATATATCTTAAGGTAAAGTTAACATATATCATCTGTAATTTAATTTAAATTACAATTTTTAAACATTATATTTTTAAAATATACTAAACAAACTTATTACGTGATAGTATATTAAATGATTAGAGTTAATTCCATTTTAATTTATTGAACCAGCAAGATATCACTCTCTGTTGGTTAACTTTAGAACTATTTCATCAACGCAATCTATCGGCTGTTTCTAGGAACTACCGTCATTTATTACTTTTTTTTTCCTTAACGCTTCAAATGGTCATCACTAAAGATTCTGCAAATATATTTCTTCCCTCATGTAATTTCTTAACCCATCTTTTTATCCATCCATATTCTTATGGATTACCTTTCAGGTAAATGACTAGATCTAATGAGTACATATCACCAAATATATATATTCATTAGATTAAAAATATAAAGCATGCTTCATTTTTGCTATTTCGCTAAGTACTGAGTTACTAGAAGTGTTGGGTCACACTTCATTTATATGATGCTTGCTTACATACTAATACCTAATAATAATTTATTCTAAGTATATTGGATGGAGGATAAAGTTTTTTTTTTGTTATTATTCTTTTACTGATAGTTGCCATCTAATTTATGTTGGAGCAGGTTTAAGTGTTTGGAATATTGGGTTCGCTAGGTATTTTAACGAATCGAAGAACTTCATTTACCTTCGCCTGATGAAGTCTGGTACGATAAGTTCCATGTGAGTGTGTAATTCCGTTGGTTTCTTCTTTTTCCATATTGTCCGTAACATTTTTTAAGTATTGTATCTTGGAACCTCTGTAGGAGACGTTTAGTATTTTCCGTGAGATGGGTGAGCATGGGTACACCATAAAGGAGTGCAGATCTTAGGATATTTTTACAGACCCGTAGTTTCAATCGGAGAGAGAGCGCAGTATGGTTTTCTTCTTACAGTTTTCTGTTATAAATGAGTGCTGAGTTTTAAATGTCTGTCCAGTTTTATTCTTATGTTTATAGAGTTGGATGGTGACAGTACAGTGTCTTTCATTCGGTTAGATTAAGATTAAAAATACTTAGTTTTGGTAGTGTTGATTGTTTACCCTGATGGTGTGAAAACACTAACGCAGTCTGTCTTTATGGTATTGACCTGTACATTGAGGTGTTTTAACTGTTTATTAACTGTTAACTTCTTCGCATCTCGACCTGTCTTAGTGCCTTCTTGGCCTATGGTGATACTGCTGCTATATCTGGCAATATCGTCTGCATAAGCGGAATATATGGAAAACTCCACATGTCGATGGAAATGTTCAGGAAAATTAACCTTGCTAATTTTGAAATAAAAATAGTCATATTTATACCCATCACACATCGTAATATATTAATTTAGATTAATTACAAAGAACTTTATATAAGCATTTATGAGTTCTGCTTATTGAAACACAAGGTAAATCAAATCTGTTGGAATATTCCGATATTTAAGTTTTAATTCTGAGAAAATAGTTTTAGACAACCATTTGGCAAGCCTCTTATATCAACCAGTGATAAGAGGAAATGTTTTATGAGGAAATGTATTAAATGCAATCACAAAATGATTTAAAATGTTTAAAACCTTGTGATCATCTTAGGGTCATTGAAATCCTTGTCCACGAGTATTGTACCAATCTTGTAACCCTACTGGAAAAAAATAATCAAATTTTACCGAATATTTCAATCGAAGATAGACCAACCGAAAATACACTGTTCGCAGCTTTTCAACTACGAGGTGCATTGTTTTTTGTTTTTTTTTATGAAAACATAGTCAATACTCTTTTCGAAAACGCGATTTTATAATCACCTATAACTAAGGTTTCGAATGATATTTTTTTTTTGATATTTTTTTTTCGAATTGGTCTACTTAGGACCACGTCATTTCAACTTATTTTTTTAATTTTGGCATTGGCCTAGTACTCCCATATTTGTTTTATTATAATTTTAATAAAATCCTCTTCCTCAATAAAAGTGGTATTTTCTCTATTTCCAAATAATAACATAAAATGTATTTCTTTTGCTGTTTTTCTTTTAAATTACGTATAAAAATGTATGAATCAAATGTAGCAGTTATTTTATGTAATTGTTAATTAGAAATGTATTTTTAATCAAGCTATGAAGATCTTGAAACAGCTTTGGACTTGTTCTCATTAATTCCCTTATTTTTTCCAATGTGCGTTCCAGAAATGTCTGAAATCGCTGGGAAAAATGCTTATATGAATTGTTATTTATATTACTCCATTTTTTTTACCAATTTAATATTTTTGCACCCACATGGTGCATTAATATGTACATAAAATAACATAGACAAAAGTTTACACAATACTTAATAATAATTTCATACAATAATACTTTATGTACATAATAATCTTACAACTCGAAACTGTACAAAAACTTTACAAAGTCTCTAAAGTATTTTTGAGAAATCAATGTCTGATAGTCTGCAGGCCAGCTGTCTCCACATGTCACAAGTTCTTTGATCAATGCCGATTCGAGGTTCCCTCGAAGAGCAATCATACACCAAGTGTCCAGGAGATTGGGCTATTTCCGCATTACAAGTACATTTCGGTCTGTTTATTATTTTAAGCATAAACAAATATTCATTAAATGGTCCATGACCTGTACTGAATTGGGTTAGCTTATAATTAATTTCAAAATGTTTCATAGATAATCTATGATGTACTTTAGGAAAGTATTGTTCAGTCTGCAGCTCTTTTGTTCATTCCGTCCAAGCTCGTTCCCATTCTGTAACAGCCTGATCGTTTAGGGTTAGTTTAATAAAACTTGTTGGATACTTCTCATAACTAAGAACATAAATATTATTCTGAGGGGCCTCTTTAGCTCTAGCATCCGCCAGTTCATTCCCAACTATGCCCTTATGATCCTTAACCTTCCGGAATTTAATGATTTTTCCCATTGATTTCAATTTATAAATGTTTTCAATAATTTGCTTAATTAGGCTTGACCAATTGTTTTATTTTAATATCAGCTGAATTGTTAACTGACTATCCGTATTTGTCCCTTTAAAATTGCAAAGATGGAATGCATCGATATAAAAAATGAACCGGGCATGTTGATTCTAATAATTCGATTTTAAGACTTATTTCATTATAAACTACATTTTTTTTATTTATAAAACAAACCTATAAAAATGTAATTATTTAAATTAATACAAAATTCTCCAAGCACTACTAAGTGGGCAAATTTTAATAGGCTCACTAGTGGGGTACAAAATCATTTATATTTAAGTAAACTTAGATATTTAGGAAAATATCGACGTACCTCGACTAAGTTGTATAAAATATAAAATGTTAATATTTCCATTGATAGGCGGGCAGGAGGTACACCTCTATAAACCTAAAAATATGTTCCTAAAAAAAAAAGTTTGTTGTACCAAAAACAAAGATGATATTTATAAGAATATATTCTTAAGGAGAAGGGGTATATATTTGTAGAAATAGTACTATTTTTATTTCAGAATAATTCCACTTCTGAAGTATCCATCATTGAGTACAGGATAAACTGTCTTCAAATAAAAACGTTCCTATTTACTAGTCAATTAATGAAACTGACTGGAATTGGCTTTAAACTATTCAATCTTCATTTACCTGCGGTAATTGGAATATGAATAAGCCACTAATACTGTTTAGCCAATAATAACCTACGGTGGTCCAAAGCTCAGTCTGCTTCGGACAGCCTGTGTACCATGAACCTAGAACCTACCATCAAGGACTCAGATGTCATAGATGGTCTAAGTGTCAGGTACCTTAAGTTTTTCGGGCTATGGAAGGTCATCAATCACTTCAGGGCGACTAGGGATAGAAATTTATTCATAAAAGTGAAAGTGTTCCTTACGCTTCTTATTGCAGTCCCGTACGTTCTATGTCAGTACATATGTTACTTCGTTATCAAAACAGATTTACAGAAGGCCACGATTTTGAATTTGCACTCACTGCCAGCATTGCATATATGTTGTAAAATTCTAGTTTTCTGGCTTCGTATGGACAGTCAATGCAGTCTGTTCAGTTTGGTAAGAAAAGATTTTGTACATATACCAAAGGAAAAAGAAGAAATAGCTAGGGAAATCTACAAGAAAATCACTAAACAAGCTAATTATTTTTGTTTAGCAGCGTTCATTTTAGATTCGAGCGTCATTATTATAAACATACTATTTCCTGGAGTATCTGTTGACTATATCCTATTCCACAACGGTAACGTTTTTGATGTAACTACAGGAAGGAAGAAAATATTGGCTGGATGGTATCCGTTGCCATTTAATGAGTCTCCATACTACGAAATCATTTTGGTATACGAAGCGGTCTTGGTAGGATGGTGTGGATTGCTTCTAGCAGTTTACGACAGTCTGGTATGCCAAGTCCTGATGAGTCTTTACGCTCAGTACAAAGTTCTGGGCTATCATGTGTCCACGTTGAAGTTCGATTCTCACCATCGAAGAAAGAATTATGGTAAAGAAAACGATTCAGATATGTACAAAGAATTAAAGATTATTCTTCAAGATCACCAGAGGCTGATTAGGTATTTGATTCATTCTTGTAATATTTCTTAATGAAGAATAATATAACTTGATACAATTATAATGCAATTGGGAAAAACCACAATGCAAAGCCTTATGTTTCAAAAATACACCCACTTATCAGTCGACGTTTCACCTATTCAGGCATTATCAAGGGTTATATGACATGTGTAAAAACAAAAAAGGGTTATGTGAATCACATCTGGAAGAAAAAGGTGCAATACATCCCAACGATCATCAGCCCAAGCAGGCTCCAAACATGAGACAGCACCCCACCACAAAGACTTTCAACATACAACTCTGTTGTATATAAACATAAGGCTTTGCATTGTGGTTTTTCCCAATTGCATTATAATAAATAATAGTGTTTCTTTTTGAGTTTTTGGCTCTATTTTAGTGATAACTTGATATAATTAAGCGTATTATATTTTCAGCTGTTCGAATGAAATAAGAAGTGTTTATAATCCACTGGTAACAATATGCTTGGGAATCGGTATAGTTGTACTAATCGTTGCAGCTGTTCAATATCTTTTTGTAAGTAATTTTGAAAACAGTTAAGTATCAATAATACAAGGCGTTCAGGATCAAAAGCGGATAACTCCAAATTTAAAATAAAATTCACTAGTTTCTTCAAGGAGCTTTGTGCTCCTGAAACTTTGAAAAAATTTGAATTATTGAACTTTTGAAAATTATTGAACTTTTGAAGTTATATGTTTTTGAACTTAAACACAACATAAAACTTCATTTTTAGTAAGTTGTATTATTTATATTTTAATTATTAATTAGTGAAATGGTCAACTATCGCCTTCTTATATGAGGTGTTCAGGATCAAAAATGGATAACTCCAAAATTCAAATTTTTCCATATAAAATGCAAGAATTAGATCTGAGTTTAAAATGTATTTAATTTTAATAATTCAATTATTTTATTGTTATCTTTTCAATAATGCTCGTTTGAAAATTATTATTAAAACGCTGCTTCCTTAATTTGTGAGATACTTAAAGTTAATCGAATAAGATGTCCCTTTTAAAACAGCTTGAAGTAGAAGTATGTTTCATGGATGTTTACAATCTAAAGCTCAGAAAATAAATTCCCTCTATCCCTGAAATACCCTGGTCCTCACTCTGGTTATAGCTCGTCCGGATGACAATTAAGTATACATAAATAGATTTATGTATATATTTTTGGACCCGGATAGTATATAGTATACTGAGCTATATATTTATTTAATACGTTGACAGCAATATACCGATCCAATGAGATCTTTATATACGTTTGAACTCCATGCTCAGACTGTATTCAGTCTGTTCTCTTGATTGAGAAAACCCGGCGGTTGATCGCTAGATTTGGCTCAATTGTTTAGCTCAGAAAGGCTACGGTCTCTACTATGTACAGAACCCAATAAATTTTATAGGTTGTAGTTTAATAGGTTGGTACAGATTTTCATTTGTTTTCTTGAAACCTTAACCTAAAAGAAAGTACTAGCTATTGCCAGCGGCTTCGCTCGCGTGGAATTTGGTCTTCCACATAAAGTTTCATGACGATCATTTTAAATAAATAATCTTTTTTTTTAACTATTAGTTACCCGTACATCCAAAATTTCAGATGTCTAACTTCAAAACTGACGGATTCCATACAATCTTTGAACCTCTATTATATTAAGGGGATGGAATTATCCAAATTTCTTTCTTTTATTATACAAACAATCTATCTGCAAATTTCAAGATGCTAAGTCCCCTTGTCTTTAATTATGTACCCATTTATTGGGGGATCTTATTATCCCCCATAATTTGCCTTTAATTATGTACTATAATGGATTCTCCACAGTACCTCTAAAACTGTCGGGGATGGGGATGGGCACGTGCCCCCGTGCGCCCCCCTAAATCCGCGCTTGCTATAGCCTATGTGTTATTCTGATGTATATCCAATATTACTGTCAAGTTTCATCCAAATCCGCCCATTAGTTTTTGCGTGAAAGAGAGACAAACATACAAACTTTCACATTTATAATATTAGTAAGATTGGTAACAAGGCGCCCATTCTCAAGTTTTTAAACAATATGAACGCCGTTGAATATGAGGATATGGGAAAATTTTCTTTGTCAACAAACAACAATTTTCACGTCTGAAAAAGTCCGAAGGATCATTCAAATTTATAAAGTTTTCTTTTTTTTCAAATTAATATCTTAGCGTAAGCCAGACTATAAATTTTATATTTAGTAACTAACATCGATATGTTTTCATTTTTTAATAATTCAAGGGGAAAACTGGCGATAATATGTTCGTGCTCAAGTCTCTGCAATTTCTAGCATCACAAGGATTAGAAGTTTCCATTTTCTGCTTCGGTTCTACTTATCTAGAAGCTGCCGTAAGTTATTATTGTTTCCTTTATTTTTATTTTTACATCTTATTACCCAAATTTAATCCTGCATGCCTGTTTGTCCTTATCCTGGTCATCTTACTAGCAGAAATGTCGTTGCGTCTATCACATATATTAATCTTACGTTCGTGATTTCATTCATCCTTCCTGACTGTAGCAATCGAACATTCCATGTGGATATGGTCAAATCCTTATACTTTTCGATTTTTTGCTTGTGTTATTTCCAGTATTTCCTACCGCTTTTATGAGTTGTAAGCAATAGGTGATAGGTTTTTGCCTGTCAGCCTATTTGCCTAAATATCGGGAAAGAATAAACAGGAAAGAAAATTCTGATTGATCGGATGGAGGGTATAAACAGTGAGGATCCGACTAAAAACATTTTTTAAAAAGGAGTAGAATTAGTTTTGAATAAATTTAAAGATAACTACTTGTAGCCTTAGATATATCTTGAAATATTTTATAGTCATCCTTAACAAGTGCACAGTATTCTGAAATATTTAAATCGAGATGAAGATTCTATTCGTTATCAACATCTGAAAAATATTGGAGGAAACTCAAGGGTTCGTCTATTCATCCTCTTAAAAATAGTTTATGTAACGTACCCCAAAGTGGGTGATTCGAAAAAAAAGTTATTACTAATTCTATATGTTTCTTCTTTTTTAACTGAAAACCGAAATTAAAAGAACTGAAATTGCTAATTTTCATAAAAAATAACCAAACTACTTAATATTTATTTGTATTTTAAAGAGAAAAATATGCCCTCGGCCGGGATTCGAACCCGAATATTCTGTCTCTCCATGACAGCGCTTCAGCAGGGGACAAATCTTTTCTCCCCTGAGAAAAAGAATTGAAGATGAGAAAGAAAAGATTTTTCCCCTGCCGGCAGGCGATCCTGGTGGATCGAATGGTTTCAGCGCTTTCACGGAGAGACAGAGGATCCAGGTTCGAATTCCGGCCGGGGGCATATCTTTTCTCTTCGACATAAAAATATTTAAAAATCAAAAACAGTTGACCAATAATTATAAAAAAGTGCTTAATATTTAAATTGAAACGAATTTCAGAGATACTCATGTAATGTGGTAAAAAGTTCTACAAATGCCGTCCTAATATTCAACAAAATACATAATTTCTTACTGGTTTTATTTTTTATCTTAGCCTCAGAAGATTTTCCAAAACCTGATTAGATTTCTCTGTCCCAAAATATATATTTTGGAAATTTCCAATCGGTTCGCTATATTTTTTAGACAAAAAAAAACCCTGAAAATAAAATATTTTTGCTTTAATAGAGCTCCGACTTGCACTTTGCAATCTACAGCAGCGACTGGTACAAGGCTGATATCAAGTTCAGGAAGGCGGCTCAGATGATGATGATAAGGTCAAAGAAAGGAATCACCCTGACAGCTCTTAGGATGTACCCCATTTCTGTGGAAACTCTTATGTCGGTGAGTAGTGTTAATTATTACAATGATAGCAGTAAGAATAATAGCAATAGTACAATGTCGGTTTTACTGCGCTTGGTCTTAAAAATGTCGAAGACCTCACGATTGTTTCAGACACTTATAGGCTGTCGGAATGGAAGGGCAAATTTCTTAGATAATTCCACAAACAATTAAATGGTGCCTTTGCAGATAAAGGAAAATCCCTTGAATGGTTGATAACAGGAAGGCTATTCTTCCAATCACAAGGATTTGCAGTTGCCATTGAAGATATAGTCATAACAACAAGGTCATATTAAGGACATTCTAAAAGACAGTAGAAATTGAGCTAAATGTCGTCTATATTCAGTGATTCGTAACTCTATCCAGCACAAGTGGATGTGGCGTAATGGCTGGTAAAGAGTATCTACGTTAGTATAACAATCTGGAAAAAATTTCTCAACAGTCTCTGGTGACAAAATTCAATCTATTCCACGAAGTGATGTTATACTATAAGTAATGTCCAAATAGAATTCTTCAAAAGATTCTCGCAAACTGTACTGAGATGAATCTGTAATCACTGGCTTTTATCTTAAATTGAGAGAGAGAAGCTATTAAAATGTCAGGAAATAGCAGCTTTACTGAAAAAACTCTACAGTATGTGCGGCGGTAAAATCAAATATAAAATCCAAAAATGGTCTGATACCTAAATCCACTGTGGAAGACACTGTCAGTCTAGGACTTCCACTTGATGTCTTAAGGGAGGCTCATCAAGCAGTCCTCTTGAACCTTAAAACAAATTAGATTTATCTAAGAAACAATAAACTCTGTTTGGGGGCTTTAGTCACTCTGGAATTTCTGGATACGAGAATACAGATAAAACCATCAGAAGGCAGCCAATAGAAGAAATAACGACCAACTATATCTCTCCTTTTATTTCCATCAATAGAAAAAAAATCTTAAGTGAATAAACTCCGACTGTCATGTCAAAGGATCTAATATTCCAGACAGTGTAGAATTGGAGAATTGGTTACTAACTACCTTAGAATAGGAAATTTTCGTTTAACCTAGGATGGCGAGGAGAGAACCACCGCAATGTCGTATAAAGTGATGTTTGCAGTGCCTCATATCTTATAGGTGTGTCTTATGTACTGCAGTGGAATGGAGCGATGTGCCGTGCCTGTGGCAGAGGCATTGGACGATGATGAACAATATATCAGTAGTACCTTAACTGACTTACTAATGGGCGCTACAGTTCTTGTGGACCCTAACATTAATTAAAAATATTAAAAATTAATTAATTCAAAATATAACTAGACAAAAAAACAACGCTAACCCCCAATTGCTATTCCAACACACAGTGGACAATCTGATCTGATATCTGATTTGCAGATCATAGTTTTTACAGTAAGATCATAAAATTTAAATATATTTTTAAAAGCAAATCACACATAGAATATCAAAATAAGATATCTATATTAAAATGCACAGATAAAATATCAATTACTAAATGATTTTACTGATTATTTAATAATTTATTCAAATATCGTAAGGTAAAACTTAAATATTGAAATTGATTGTTTAATGTATAAAAATAATGTTAAACTGTATGCAGATTAATGTATTAAATTGGTCTGGCATAAGTAATAAATAAATTAATATTATAAACGTTTTGTTCAAAGAAACTTCTTTTTATTACAACTAATTAATAATTTTTTGTTTATGTTTCAGATTTTTCAGTTTACGTACACAACTTCTGCTTTGATGGCGAGGATGATAGAGTAATTATTATATCATGAAAATGATTAGATTAACCTGATCAGCACACTAGATAGAAATGTATAAACAAGATAAAAGAACATACAAAAAATATTAAAAAAAGTTATCGTCGTATAACATTTAATAACTTTTTTAATCAACTTCCCTACTTCCTTCACCAAATTAGATCGATCTTTACGAAAAACATCATCTAAAATGTATCTAAGAAATTACATATACAAGATGAAGTCAATGTCATTACTTTATTTTAGAAACGTAAGCAAACAATTTTTTACGTAAGCAAAAGTAATGTACTTCCTTAATTATGGAAGAATTTTGTCTGATCGTTTCAGTTTTTTCGATCTTTGTAATAATTTACTGAAAAAATGTTTTGCACCGAAGTCGTGGTCAACCTGCTCTTCTCAGACCAAAGATTCGCTCCTTGAGGACTTACCGACTTACCGACCTACCTGAGTCTCGCTAACATTATAAACTCTACTACGTTCAGTTCTTTATAAAGTAGACTCAATTCAATAAATTAGAGCCAAAAACTCATAAAGAAAGACTAATATTTATTGTAGTGCAATTGGAAAAATCCCAATGCAAAGCCTTTTGTTTCAAAATTCTCCAGTAAAACACACACTTACCGCTTGACGTTTTGCCTATTATACCTCATGAGTTATATGTTGAACGTCTTGATGGTGAGTTGCTGTTTCAGGTTTGGAGGCTGTTTGGGCTGTTGATTGTGAGATTTAGTGCACCTTTTTTGAGATGTGATTTATATAACCTTTTTTTTTGTGTCTTGATAATGCCTGAATAGGCGAAACGTCAACCGGTAAGTGTGTGTTTTACTGGAGAATTTTAAAACAGAAAAGCCTTTGCATTGGGTTTTTTTCCAATTCCACTATAATAAATTAGTCTCAATTCGTTGTTGGACCTGCGGCTCCACTCTGCATCCACCAAAACTGGACCGTATATTCTCCTAAGGACTCTCCTTTTGAATCTAGGAAGAGAGAATTCGTGTTCTTGGGTCAGGGTCCAGTTTTCTGAGGCATATGTGAGAACTGGTCGGATAATAGTTTTGTGGTCTGATCTTAGAGGATTTAGGCCAAAATAGTAGCGATTAGCGGTTATAATCCGCTTCTCGACTTTTGCCCCAATATCATTTTGTTGGTTCACCTGGGATCCGTGGTACACAAATTCCTCAACTCTATCTACACTCTGCCCGTCAAGTTGGATATGGTTTTCAAGGTTTATTTGTTGAGGGTTTATGTACAAGGTTTATGGTTGAAGAATTAACAATAATATCACAAAAAAGGCAGGTTGGGACCCAAGAGTTCTACAAATGCCATAATCAATCCATCGTCGAAAAAAAAATTATTTGCCTGTTCTCGCAGTTTGCGGCTGATATCATTCCTTACGCTGTGACCTATACTGTCCTGTAAACCTATAATTTACGTAATTGTTCTCACATACCAACTAAATAAATAAACTTTTGTAATACTTTATAAAAAAAATATGTAATATCTTATTGTTTTCAACTAAATTCAGCTAAAGTATTTTCGAAATAACGTTCCAGGCTATACGACCACTCTCTTCAAAATTCGACTCAAGTCCTGAGGCAACCCATTTTTTATAATTTACTTTAAGTATTTTTTAATTTAAGTATTCCAACTTCATTGACCTAAACTACTCTGTGTCACCTGGAATTCCTATGAGAAGATTAAAGATGCAATGGCCTAGAGACCTGATCATAAAAACTAATAACTTCAAAATTTTCATATTCCTGCAAAAATCTTATTAGATGAGAAAAATTATTGAGATAAAATTCGCTGGATTTGATACTATACTAATGACATAACATAAAGTAATAACAAACAAATAAATAAACATAAATTATAAAACGATAAAAAATTGTCTTTATTATCATTTTTATTGAAACAATGCGCTAACACTATCTGTTGGTATTCGTTAGAAACATCTCTCCACTGCAATCTATCGGTTCTATCTAAGAATTATTTGAACCTATCGCATATTTTCCTTTAACTAAGTACATCAATAATATTTATTATTGATACGGTCTGTCTTCAAAGTATTTATTGATCTAAGTTACTTTCAGTACTAATTTAGTACATTTGAATATTTTGAGTAATCCACAAATATTAGACAAGACTTATTAACAGTATCTAGATAGTTACTACAATCTAAATTATTATTTCTACTAAGTAAACTAATGTATATAAATACACTAGCTTTTGCCTGCGGCTTCGCTCGCATAGAATTTGGACTACCGCATAAAGTTTCTTGACAGTGCTTTTTAACAATAATTTAAAATAATAAATAATTTAATTATTTAAATAATTTAATTTTTTTCACTATAGGTTACTCGTACAAAATTTCAGATGTCTAGCTTTAAAATAGCGGATTCCATATAACCTTTGAACCCTTATTATAATAAGGGTGGAATTATCCAAACTTCTTTCTTAAATCATAGAAAGGACCTATCTGCAAATTTCAAGATGCTAAATACCTGATTTGACTTTAATTATGTACTATAATGGATTCTCCACAGTACCTCTAAAACTGTCGGGGGTGGAAAGGGGCAGGTGCCCCCGTGCGCCCCCCTAAATCCGCACTTGCTATAGCCCATGTGTTATTCTGATGTATAACCTATATTACTGTAAAGTTTCATCCAAATCCGTTCAGTAGTTTTTGCGTGAAAGAGAGACAAACATACAAACTTTCACATTTATAATATTAGTAAGATTAAGTTTCCTTTGATCTTAAAATAAAAATCAATACTCACAAATACCATCATCAGACCTACAGAAGTTCTTAAGGACACTCGACTAAGAAGAATATCTACGATTAGTTTCACTACTAAGAATAATTATTAAAGATATATTTACAAACAATATTGCAACACTAAACATCATGTTGGCAAAATAATTCTCTTTATTTCGACTTTAGTTAAACTTTATGTTTCTTCGTACTTTATATTTATCCTTTTTCTGTTTATTCTGATAATGAGCTGTTTTAATAAAGTACGCATTTTTTATGTGTAAGCAGCTATAGATAAAATTAATTACCCTTTCAAATTATTACAAAAATAATTTCTCTATAGGACTTATTAAGGACGTGTTTAAACTGTTACTAACTGAGGAAGAACAAAATAAAGTTTTGAAATGCATTTTTTAATGTTTTTAATTGTATTTAAAATTATAAATTATACTTTTACATACCTATGACTCCACATTTATTCATAATTTGATATCATACCGTTTATATTATTATATAATATAACTGTCCTTATCAGGTATGCTGATGATACATGTGTATGATAAGTGAACACCAGTTATTGCATCCCAAAGCCTCCAATCCCATATCACTTGAAGGATGGTGTCAAAACTGGAGAATTAAAATAAATACTTAAAAATCACATAAAATCGCTTTTACCTTACGTCGTAAACCAATGACTTCCTGCCCTGCAGTATCCTTTAATAATATCCCACTGGTCCCTGTAGAACAGATCCGATATTTAGGGTTGCATCTCGACAAACCTGGAATTCTCATACACGACTGAAAAGACAAGAAACCACTCGACGTTTCAGGCTGCATCGACACTTATTAGACAAACGCGCTAGGCAACTTGACATCTGAAGACCGAGTAGAGTAAATAGCGCGTAAAGACACGTCAGAATTTGATAATACATACAAATATATACCAAGAGAATGATCGCATCCAAAGATATCAGAAGTTCTTCGAAGGCAAAGACTATTTCGAAATATGGAGTTCTATCAACAGGAAGTGGGTACCAAGATGCTTCTTCCTTCCGGTAGTAACAGTATCCATATCAGCGGTATGGTAGAGTATGTAGTCCACGGATATACAGGGACTCAGTAAATAAACAAACGCCGAAGCTGCATTCAAATACAAAGCAGTCTTTTAGAGTATGTTGGACTTGTAGGCTATTTCCTTGCATATTTCACTTGCTGCAATTTTATTTTCTTCTTCATCAGATCCGAAAGTTTGCAGATGCTTTCAAGTCTCAAACACAAGAACAAGACCTTGCAGCAAGCTTGAATAGACGCAAGTGTATTCGCATTCAGGTAAGTGGTCTTCTGCATATCGAAATCGATGAAGAAAGAACTCAAATATTGCAAGCAAACATATGGGACTGATACGAGAAGAGTCAGAAGTAGATGGCAATTCACAACAGCGTTTCTCTTGCCGGTTGTTCCAAAATCGTTGATTATTTTCCAACGTCCGAAAAATTTGAGATATTTTACGCCCAGACCGTCGATGACATCCTGCTCTCTGATGGCATCTTTGTATATCATTGTTCGTCGGGTTCCTGAATTCAACAGAACCTTTACCTTTACCCATGAAAAAGGATTGCGTTTTATAAACTCCTACTGAACAGCAACACTTTCTTCTTAATTTTCTAATTATTAGCGATAGATGAAAATTGTAATAATTGATCGCAGAAACGGCATAACTAATTAATAGTCAATTAATTAACTTCTACTTCTACTTATTTACATATTCAATGAAAGGACGAAAAAGAAGCTTGTCTCTCAAGAAGAAAAACAATTAAATTAATAATGCGAGAAATGCTGAAACATTAATTGACCTTTAAAAATTTATGGTTCATGGACTCTCGTTTAAACATAGGTATTACAACCAATATGTATGACATAGGTTTCCTTAAAAAATATTTTAATTAATAATTATTCTTTTCAAACGAAATAAGATCTTTACATATATAATGCACCTAATTAATCGCCAAAACCAGGGCAATAATACGGAGCAGAACGGACCTATACTGAATGTTGTAGCATTCTACAACAGTATTTTATAAATTATTATTTGTAAAAACATGAACATTCCTGTTATTCTTAGGGCAACAAACTTAATTGTCATTTTTGGTTTTAAACCGAAAAGGTAAAAGGAAATGTTTTTAACATTTATTTTTATTGGTGAACATTTATTATTACTAAACTATTTATTTATTACTAAACATTATTATAGAATTTATTTTACAGTATTAGGAAATAAATATTGCCTTATGGTCCTAATTTTTCTTCGTTTTAAAGGATATTAGGTCTTAAGTCAATAGTAAATTGAATTTGATTTTATTATACCTCCTATATCGGGTGAAAAAAGTTACACATATACCAGTTGGGGTCACTTAAAGCCTCCATCTTTTTTCTGCCATCAGCTAGGTTGACTTCATCCATCTAAGATTCATTATTTATTTTGAAAATCACTCACTTTAGTGAAAAACAAACATGTTCCGATGGGGCGACCTGTTGTCTAGTGGTTAGCATAACAAACTACTAAGCCCAAAATCGCGGGTTCGTAGCCCGGCAGGTGGCCCTAGGATTTTTTAAGGGAGTAAAAAATCCTTTCTTCGGAAGGATCCCAAGCCTGTACGATGTCAGGCACTCGTTAAATATCCCTATCCAGATTAAACCTGGATAGACAAAATTTAGAGCTCCCAATGTAGCATCGTCCGATTAGCCATGGCAGCATAAAGTGGCGTTAAATGAACAAACAACTAACATGTTCGAAGAGAACCAAAATTACCTACTTACAATGAATGCATGAATATTTTGTGGTATGTGCTCTTCATAAATATATTTGTTGCCAACAGTGCCCTCACACCATGAGTTACAATACTTTCCATATAAATATTATGAATGTGATAGTATATTTCGCTCATAATAAAGGTAACTATAAAACACTAAAACAATAATATTTTATGTAACTATACTCGAGTTAATTCAAAAAGATAAAATTAGCTGTAAAATTAAATATAGCGAAAGTTAGAAATTTATTTAATTGATAGTGAAGGCCGGTTCTGGCCAACATATAGGAGTAAGATGACATATCTCTGGCGGGAAAATTTAAATTTTAACCTAACCTTGACAGTTTTCCGCTCTTTTCAGCCACGAGGCCTTAACTCGATCTAACCTTAACTCACGACTAGTCACGTGACCGGTATGCTTAACCTTAATTATTTGGTGCCCTTTTCAGCCACGTGGCCTTAACTCGATCTAACCTTAACTCATGACTAGTCACGTGACCGGTGACTTAACCTTAACTATTTGGCGCCCTTTTCAGCCATGTGGCCTTAACTCGATCTAACCTTAACTCATGACTAGTCACGTGACCGGTGGCTTAACCTTAACTATTTAGCGCCTTTTACATTCACGCGGTATTAGCTCGACGTATTAACCTGAATTCATGACATGTCTCTTCAGACACGTGACAAGTGAAAACAGCCTGCTGGGAAATATAAATTTAATCCTCTTCTTTATTTATTTAAGTATTATTCTGTTATATTAGTATTATTTATGATATATAATTCCTTTTGTTTTAATTGAATTAATGATTCCAGTGAAGATATTTGTTTTTGTATCGCTTTATCGATTGAAGGGGGAGCGGGGTGGCTCAGTGTTAGAGCACTGAGTAGCCATGCCGGAAATCCTGGTTCATATCCCGCTGCAGGGGGGGATTTATTTAGTCAGTTTGTGGCGGGAGATGTATCATAGGGGATCTAGGACTCTTCTCCTGGGGCTCACTCAGCTTCTCTAAAATGTATAATAAAAAAAGGGTAACGAAAATAAGGGGGGAAACCTGGCGGTTGAGCGTGACCTAGGACAAGTCACCTCCTTGCAGAACTGTCGTCCATGAAACAGTACAGTCTCTACCATGTACTGAACTCCAGATTCGTTCACGGATCGTAGTGGTTAAAGGTTTTTTTTATTGAAGAAATAATTGGATGGACAGTAAAATTAAGATTAAAATTTTTATTAGTATACAATAATAAATACAATACATACATACAATACATAGAAAAGATATTGTGAATGATATAGCTTAATTGTAAGCATTTGGAATTTTATTATACTATTTTTTATATCTTGTTTATTTTTTATTTTTGTTTTATTATTCTTCCTTTTCTTTAATGATGTTTAATTTTTTTTATATATTAAATTTATATTCATTTTTTTTATATTATATCTTTCTGCCGTTTTCCATTACAGTATACTATTTTAATATATATTGGAATGATATCTGTAACTAGGGGTGGTATAACTTAAGTGCGGACCAACCCCAATATTACAAATTATACAGCTGTTCATTTAATTGTACTATCCGTAGCTCAAATGGTACAACAGTGATTTAAATATATTCAATATATCAGATTGTATTATTTTATTTCAATACAGAGTAAGCAGGAAAAATAAAATTCAAACTCATCATTACATTTATTCATATTATTAGTTTTTAAAATTTTTATTATAGATATCTATATACTATAGGTACTATAGTATCATTTATAAAATAAAATATCGTCCGGTCATTAAAACCTTCTGATATATCTAATTTTGCGGAATTTCACCAAAAAAATTATTAAACAGTTAGTATGACTTAGTTAGTAGAGAACTTTTATAAATACACGACACTAAGGTTACTAAAGAAGGGAAGGGAATGGAAAAACTTAAAATCGTATTATTATAGTGAACTAAGGTCAAAACCTAAAAATAAATTGGTGTGCTTTAAAGTGCTTTTTTTTTACTACGGCTTGATCTTCTAACTATACTGTATTTTTATTTTGGCTAATTTTTAATTTATTTTATCTAAGTATTTCTTAAATAAAGAACAATAAAAATAGTAACTAGGAAAGAAATAAAAAATCTAATCATTTTAACTGATATAGATAAGAAGTTCCTTGAAAAGAGATGAATAATTTTAAATTGTTTTGATATTACAAAATAATTACGTTGTATAGCATAATCTCTGCTGAGATATTCAATAGTTATGCAAAAAAATACTATAAGTTACACAAATATGTAATTTTAACTTTGTTTTTTATTCTGAATTATACCTTAACATAAAAAAAAAGAAAAAAAAAAGAGAAAATGGTCCGGGTGGAGGTCAATTAATTTCTCTTAGATATTGAGAACAGTTTATTGAATAGCCAACGTTTCAACCCACTTTGTAGGTTTTCGTCAGGGCTAAATATTCAAAATATAGACAATTGAAAATTACTGAATTGTTAAAAATTACTAAAAATAGTAAATGTTAAACTTAAAATTCATAAGCATCAAGAGTTAGTTGTTAGTTCATTTAACGTCACTTTATGCTGCTATGGCTAATCGGACGATGCTACAGTGGGAGCTCTAAATTTTGCCTATCCAGGTTTAATTAGGATAGGGATTTTTAACGAGTACCAGACATCGTACAGGCTCGGGACCCCCGTTTAACGTCCCTTCCGAAGGACGGCGTAACTAAGGATTTTTTACTCCCTTAAAAAAATCCTAGGGCCACCTGCCGGACGACGAACCCGCGATCTTGGGCTTAGTAGTTTGTTACGCTAACCAATAGACCACAGATGACCTTAAGCATCAAGAGTAACTTTAATATTTATCATATTTAGTAATTTTCAATTGTGTTTATTTTGCCCTGAAGAAGACCTGCAAAGTGTGTTGAAACGTTGGCTATTCAATGAACATTTCTCCCTATCTAAGAGAAATTTATTGACCTCCACCCGGACCATTTTCTTCCACACACACACATATATATATATATATATATATATATATATATATATATATATATATATATATATATACTATACATATATATATATATATACTATTATCATTCAAGAAAAAAATAATAATAACCTACACATTTAATTTTTACATAAAATCAGCCGTTTTAGTATTGACAAATTGTGAATAACTTGTTTAAAAAAGAAATTCAGCTTCAAGCTGAAACAAATTTACCATAAAATCTGATAGGGTTAAATTTCTTTTATAAATAATCAGCACAGGGGAAAAACAAAGCAACTTACTTTTTTCTAAATATTCCTAAGAGAACAAATTTAACCTCGAAATCTTTCAGTACTCACACGAACCGAGTTAAAGAAATTTAAATATAGATTTAGATGTTCTATGTAACTTAGAGCATAATGCAATTTGAAAAAAAAATGTGATAAAATGCCATAAAATGGCTGTGTAATGCCAAAAATGTATATGAAAAGAACTAAAAAAAATGCAGAAGAAAAACGAGGTGTTTAGGTGTTTTTTTTCGGGGAACGTTACCTCTTCTTCTCCTTCAGTCCTTAAAGTTATTTTTTGAACTTGAACCTTTAATTTTAGGTAATAAGTTCCTTTTTTCTCTTTTTACTCTTATGTTTATGAATTCCTAAGCATTGTAAAAAGAAAAAAAAATAATTAAAGAACTGTTTTCTATATCAAATGGTCATTATTAATGAAAATCGATGTTTGGGGAAATAAAAACTACTACCAATAAACTAATATTAAAATTCAAGAATATCGATGTGATGTCTCAGAGTGTTACACTATGAAGCAGATGATTGTTAACAAAATTCTATTCAACTTGTCTTGACATGAAAGCTGCTGTACTATACGTGAACTTGAATATCTGTAACATAAAAAGGATTTATTTTAACACTGTTATTACTACTTCATTTTATAATTAAAAGTTAAATAACTGATTTGTTATCAAATCATAGAAGTGAGCTCACGATAAGGATAAAGATAGGAGAAGCCGGGAAATAAAATGAATAGAATAATTTTAATAAAAAGTAAAATAGTAATAAAGATTATCTATACATATTATAAAACAATGTCCTCGGCCGCGTTTTTTCGGGGTAAACTCAATAACTACTGCACGGGTTTTCTTGCGGGTTTCACCAATAGATAGAGTGATTCATCAGGAAGGTTTAGGTATATGATTTGTCGAGGTTTTTTGTAAATAGGTTTGAATATCTATGGATTTCACCGAAGACGCTGCTTGCCTAATCTCGTGCAATTATCAAACGTGCAAGATAATAAATTCGTACTTAAAGACATATTTGGTTTTGTTTTTAATTTTATAATTACTATACAATAAAGTACATTAACTTAGATGGGAAGAAAGAAAATCAAGACTCCCAAAGAAGCCTAACCGATGATATTCACGTGGTCCTTAGTGGCCGCTAAGTGATAAAAAAAAAATACATTCTTATAAAAAAAGTTTTATTTAACTGGACTCCACTCTTCATTATTAGGGAAAGAGAAAAAAAAACATTTTCCAGTGAATGTATATTCCTTGATTCTGAAAATCATTCAAAAAACGTTTCGACACTACGGTGTCATTTTCAATCTTTACAAATTTTTCTCTCTGCATCATTAAAAAACTCCTTTACATATCTTTACATCGGTCATAAGTCTAAAATTCTTGAAAGTCGTATTATTTATTTTGACCATGGAGGATAAATGATCCCCAAGAATTGCAGGAAAAAAAATTTTAAATATGACTTTCAAGAATTTCAGACTTATGACTGATGCAAAGATATGTAAAAGAGTTTTTTAAGTATGCAGAGAGAAAAAAATTGTAAAGATTGAAAATGACACCAAAGTGTCGAAACGTTTTAAATGATTTTGATTATCAGGAATATAATAATAATGTCTTTATTTATTCTGGTACAAGTCCCTATAGAATAACATAGGCATTGGAAGCTATTATGTCTTAGAGTGTAAAATAAGTACATTTAATTAATTATTACAAGTAATTTAATAAGTGAGAAAGAATAAAAAAAATGTGAATTACCAACAATAACAGTATTTTATGAACAGATTACAAGAAAAGAAAGAAAAAAATCATAATAAATTAACAATAATTACATAAGAGAAACAATTTATGGTCACAAAAAAAATTTATGCCAAGAAAAAAAAAATATAACAAAAAATGAAGAAAAACTAAACAATATTATCAGAGATTTACATTTCATCCCTTTTTGTCTTTTTTAATATCTATCTATATGACATTAATGTACATATGTACGTGGGACTATACGTACATTGACTGGAAAATGTTTTTTTTTCTCTTACCGTAAAAAAAATACATTGCACAGACAAATTATGTAGGCATAATATGCCTCATTATCCGAGCAAAGGAGCAAAGCTAGTTTATAATACAAAAGAAGAAGTAAATACGTTCAAGAGACCCAAAAAAACATCAAACTAATTAGTAATATCGATGAATAAGTGGTAAAGTCAAATTTTGTACTTAATAAGTTTCTAGTACTAATGGACGCGCAATCGTGTTATCCAATACCATCCATATGGTGTAAATCGACTATATTATATATTATAAAAAAAAGAAAAAAAAAAAAGATGGAAGATGAAAATAAATATATTTTACTCTACATAGTATAAATATATGAAATAAACATGATTTAATTACATCTTTGATGGAATGTCATGTCATGTCATTATCCATCTGTGATGGCATGTCATGCGTTGGTTGCGGGTTATTCCCTACTCTGCTGGCTACCTACTATGAGCTCTACTCCATGATGATGTGGTGTTTGGAGCTCAAGGTCGTAGCTGTTCCTTTGTTTAGGTGTTCACGTCTACTACTACTGGTCTAATAGATGGCCAGTTTGTGCCTTGTTGTAGTCTAGGAGGTGATAGAGGGCTCTGCCTCTGGTACAAGGAGGTTGAGCAAGTAAAATAAATAGAAGGATTGGTTTAGATTGGACAATCCGTAACGTTCAGATGGTTGGAAAAGGATAAATTTCGAACTCTGATTCAAAGTTTGAGAGGATTTTAGATAGAAAGAACCACAAGAATTGGAAGATCCTTGGCATATAAACGGAAGTATTTTAATAACACAGCATCCTTATGAAGGTAGAAGGCAGGAGTAAGAAGCTTCTTACATGGAAATAATAAACTTGTTCCAGGTAAATATATAATTTTTTTTTTATTAATATTTACAACTGTAATTATATTACATCAAGTAAATCTGCTGTATGAACAAAGGACATGAACATAAAATCACTTGTTGAGAAACTATCCATTGATAGCACTCCAATGAAGTTTTATAGTAGAAGGTCTCGAGGTCATCTTCTTTTCAGACGCCTCGGAGGGTTATCAGGAATATTATGGGAAGCAAGTCGAGAGACTAGCGGATTCAAGTGTGTATGGAGCTTTTCATGGAAGGATAGGTATCTAGTTTGGGCCAAATCAGCAACATATAATTCTAGTACTTACCGAAACCATTGTTTCTAGATTTATAGGAAACATTCTTATGGCTGTAAGTGTCATTCCTTTCTTGGCTCTGAGCATAACCATCTGCACCGCCATTCTAAAGTTACGATCTCCCTTGTACCATTCGCTGCTGTAGATAGCTATGTCTAAATCAGAACTCTGTGGAATAGGTAAAAAATATTTATAATTTGTTATGCAATATGTTAACAACATGTTTAATAACTAATGCAATATAATGAGCAGACATATATACTTTAAATTTAAGTGAAGTAAAAAAAGTAAGTGTCCAAACGCATAAACAACATTTTATTTCCAACATATACAAAAACATTGTCCCCTTGTACATTTTGCCCTGATGAATACTTGTAATGTCGATCAAAACGTTATTTGTTCATTTCACGTCACTTTATGCTGCTATGGCTAATCGGACGATGCTACATTGGGAGCTCTAAATTTTGCCTATCCAGGTTTAATTAGGATAGGGATTTTTAACGAGTACCTGACATCGTACAGGCTCGGGACCCCCGTTTAACGTCCCTTCCGAAGGACGGCGTAACTAAGGATTTTACTCTCTTTAAAAATCCTAGGTAGGTGGTCGAAACGTTGGTTTCCAATAAATAGTAAACACCCGATAACTAGAACTGTCCAGAGATAAAAATCTAATTTTTAGATTTTATAAAAAAAAATATTAATATTTTTATGCTTAGTAATGCATAACATGTCAATACATACAAAACTATAAAATAAAACGCATAAGCATAACAATTATCGTTACAGCATATGTTTGAAAAGGTCTCTAAGTTTAAGTACCTGGGATCTATAGTCACACAAGACAACATCCCTGATGTGGATATTCGTAGTAGAAAGAGGATTGTCTCAGCTAATAGATGCTACTTTGGTCTAGCTAAAAAGCTCAGCAAGAAAATACTCTCAAGAAAGACCAAGCTTCACCTCTCTAAAACTTTAGTGGGCCCCGTACTCCTGTATGGATCAGAATGTTGGACAGGAGAAAAGATTGCCGATGAATTTATGGAGGTGTAAAAGCTAGAGAAAAATGGAAACGCCGAACAAATCAGGAGCTGTACACGGCCTTTGGAAAGTCCGAAATAGTTACAACAATAAAATTAAGGTATGTTTGGCATATTGCCAGAATGGCCGTTGGGGATATGCTAAGGGTATAAAGAAGGAGAGGATACCAAAGCTGAGGTGATCGGATGGTGCCTCTACAGATGCTAGAAGCATGCTGGGAGTGACGAACTGTATTGCATCAGCACAGACCAAGACCGGGTTGTAGCGCCGTAAAAAATAAATAAAATATATCGTGATTAGCATTATCGTAATTAGCCTTTCCTATATATAAAATTGAAAAATGATACACAAAAAGTTATGACAACATTAATTAAATTAATATTAACTTACTGCTCCTTCAATGGCTGAGGAACCAAAGCAGAACATGGAAACTTCTATTGCGTGAAAGCACAAAAATTGCATAGCCTTAATAATGAGTAAAATGTCTCTCGTTTTCCCCTAAAATAATATTTCAGTGACTTGTAAATCAGATAGTTGTTAAATACTGAATAAATCGTCAATTATTTAATATACTTACAAATAAAAACTGGAAAACTGACATTATCAGAACAAATATTCCAGTTCCTAAAATCAAAGTCACCAAAGGATTGTAAACTGTCTTTAATTCGTTTGTGTAACTGAAAACGATTTATGAAAAAATGATATGGAATATTAAATAAAAACATTAAGTGTATATGTTTTAAGTTAATCTAAAGTCCAAGTTAATATTGCGTCTATTTTCTGAATTTTTTTATTTGATTGGAGGACTTCGGGGCCCTAATGGTGTTATTTCATGTTCTAATTAATTTCCATTATAAATCGAAATATTATTAAATGTTACGTGTATTATATATATATATATGTATATATATATATATATTATTACTGTATACTATAAATACTATATTGCACCTTTAAAAGAATTTAGTAACTTCATAATCGTCAATTAAAAACTAATTCCATATTTATTAACAAAACGTATCCCTTTTTTGATCGAGTGTCTTCAATAAAAATATTTTCACTAAAATAGAGCCAAAAACTAAAAAAAAAAACTATTATTTATTATAATGCAATTGGGAAAAACCACAATGCAAAGCCTTATGTTTCAAAATTACACCCACTTACCAGTCGACGTTTCGCCTATTCAGGCATTTTCAAGACACCAAAAACAAAAAGAGGATTATGTGAATCAAATCTCGAAGAAAATGCAGTTGTATGTTGAACGTCTTGGTGGTGGGGTGTTGTCTCATGTTTGGAGCCTGTTTGGGCTGTTGATCGTTGGGATGTATTGTACCTTTTTCTTCGAGATGTGATTCACATAATCCCCTTTTTGTTTTTGGTCTTGATAATGCCTGAATAGGCGAAACATCGACTGGTAAGTGGGTGTATTTTTGAAACATAAGGCTTTGCATTGTGGTTTTTCCCAATTGCATTATAATAAAAATATTTTATTTTTAGCTTCTTTTATTTAAATATAATTACAATTCTAAAGGTATTATTAGAAATCTAGAAGCAGAAACGGATTTTTACTGTTGGATAACCCTTGCTTGCGTGCGGTAAGTAACTTGAAATATTATTCCACGGATATTTCACTGTTTTAATTTTTTTTTTTAATTTAGACGCTCTGAAAATCAAGGTTAAGGCACATGGAATACTTTTAGGAACCAAAATTACAAATCTGACGACTGTTCGATTCTAATGCGAATGATACCATTTCTGGACCATTTCCTCCATCAATATTTTTAGAGAAGTGGTACAAAATCTTAGAATAATATTTTACCTATTTTATAACATATATAAATTTGACACATAATTTTAAGTATTATTTGGCATCACATTGACAGTCTTAACGTCTTATCTTGGATAGAAATCATATAGCAACGTCCTTTTCCACGTTTCCCGATCGTTCTGCTGAAAACATGAAATATTTCATCATCTAAAATTATTTTATTCTGCAGGTACCTAAATTCTGTAAGGGATGAACTCGACATTTATTTATTTAAATAAGGATATTTTTATAAATCAAAAAGATAAAAATACTTTTACAAAGTCCTCTTTTTAATCCGAAAACATCTTTTTCGACCAATGATTTGTGTCATAAGACTTACGATACACTTAAGTTTTATTAACATTTTTTATCAAATCACTTGTCAATTTATAATTATTTTAAACTGAAAATACCTTAAAAGTTCCTTATGTCTTTCCAATGTTCCATATAACTTGTTATACGGATTTCTATTGTTTTGTGAATCTTCACACTTTAAGGTCGACATCTCAAGTCCGAGTAGGGTAAACTGTGCGTAAAGGCAGGTCAGGATTTGATAATACATACAAATATAGACTACGAGAATCGTAGCATCCCAAGTTACCAGAAGGGCTTCGAAACCAAAAATTATTTCAAAATATGGAGATTTATCTAAAGGTAGAGGATACCAAGCTGCTAGATGTTTCATCCTTCCGGTAGTAACCTCAGTCATGTCACCAGTATGATAGAGTATGTAGTCTACAGAAATTCCAGGGCAGAGCAAGTATATAAGGGCCCAACTCATCATACACAAAGCCGTCTTGTAAAGTGTGTTAGACTTGTAAGTAATTTTCTTGCATATTTCACTAGCTGCGCCTTTGTTAGCTTCAGATATCCCTACAAAGTCCTTCTTCATCAGATCCGAAAGCTTAGCGATGCTTTCAAGCCTTATCCAGAAGACCAGGACTTTGCAACAGGCCTGTATTGCCGGCAGGCTACTCACGTTCAGGTAAGTTGCTTTCTGTATATCGACATCGATGAAAAAATAGCTCAAATATTGTAAAAAAACATACGGAGCCGAACCTAGAAGAGTTACAATAAGATGAAATTTAACCAATGAATTCCTTTTCCCAGTTTTTCTGAAATCGTTGATTATTTTCCAGAGTCCGAAGAATTTTAGGTATGTAATATCTAGCCCGTCGATGACATCTTGCTCTCTGATGGCATCTTTGTTTATCATTGTTCGTCGGGTTCCTGAACTGAACTGAACCTTTACCCATGAATAAGGACTAGCTTTTATAAACTAGCAGCGACACTTTCTTATTAATTTTCTAATTACTCGCGATAGATGAGAATTGTAATAATTGATCGAAGAAACGTTATCACTAATTAAATGTCAATTAATCATCCTCCGCTTCTACACATTTACATATTCAATGAAAGGACTAAAACTGACCTTGTATCTGCCTTGAAGAGAAAAATTCATGAAGCAAGATATGTTAAAAAATTAAATAACCATTTAAAAATATGTCGAACAAGGCCTCTTGTATATTATAGATTATTAATGTAGATATGTCCCATCATGCGTTTCTGCTCAAATTATTTTTAATTCATCAGTTTTCTTTACATTCCTATGTAAAATCCTTCAACTAGAACATAGTGAATGTCAACCAACAAAACCACAAAAAATCAAATACGTTATGAAGCAGAACTAGGATGTATTGTGTGTGTGGTAACATTGGGTTATTCATAGTATCCTAATATTTTCTATAGCAATTCAACCATCCTATCAATGTTTCCCAAGACAAAGAGGACCAAATAGCTGAGCACGAATGCATCTGTTTCAAACGAAAAAGTTACGTAGAATTTTAAACTCTTTTGTGATATTTGTTTATAAACCTGTGGATGCTTATATGTATTTATATAGGTATGTTTAAAGTACAAATATTTACTTTCTATAACTGCATCATACTGTATCAATCAATAGATTGATGAATAGATCAATCAACAGATTGGAATAATTATTGTTTTGAAATGACGTTTGCATGATGATTATTAATGTTTTGTTAAGATAGTTAGAGGTAGAATATTAGATAGCTCTGCTAACAGAAGTAAGGACAAATTTAATTTATTTAATTTAATCTGGAATGGTAGATTAATAAATCTATATTGAATGTGATGAGTGTTGTATAATTTTTAAAATGAGTAGAAGCAAATGCTCAGATATATTATTTTAATTAAAATATGTTAACAACTTTTAGTAACTTATAGTACATTAACATCTATGATAACCTAAGCTACTAAATTATTTTCGATGTTTTCCTCTATTTCATTCTAATAAATGGTTATTTCTTCATTGTTGTTAGTAATAGTACAATGCAATCAAGCCATTGGTAATAAACTAAACAATTTGAGGAACTATATATTTTAATTATTGAAAATTTAGAAAATCAACAAAGAATATCCAATGTCTTTATTGGCCAACATAATCATAATTTTTTTCACATAACGGCCTTAGAGACCAAGCGACTATCATTATTTTCACTTCTTTTCATACCTCTTCTCTCATTCCTTCTTCCTTCTCACATTTTCCTCATTCTTTCCTTGGTCCACGCTATTCCTTTTCTCGCATTTCTCTTTCCCACAAGGACCTTAATTTCTTTTAGTCATCCCTATCGAAACAGTCGTGGTCTGTTATTTTCTGCCTCTCAGTTTCTTCTTTCATATGTTTGATGTACCCCTCTACACTCTTTTATCCTCTCATTTTAAAGAAGTATTCTCTATTTAATCTCCTTTGCCGCATCCTCACCATATGTCCATCTAATACAATTCTTCAATTTAAAATATGTTACTCAGTGATGGTTTATGGTATAAAATATTTACCAAGTATTACCGCTTTTCATCTTGAATATTTTCAGACCATTTTCTTCCACATATTACCGCTCTTCTTTCCAATAAATAACAGTTTCTGACAGACATACTTATTACATTTTATTCCTTTGCATACTATATAAATATAAAATAACCCATTTAACATACGTTATGAGAGTTCAGAAGCCATAAAAACTATTTGTTAAGAGAAAATACTGAGAAAGAAAGGGAGAAAGAGAGTGATAAAATTATAATTTATTTATTGAAATTTACAACTGTGTAATAATAATAAATCAAGGATGGGATACGAGAGGAATTCGATGAATTAGTCTTTAGCTTTGCCCCAAAGTCACTCCGCAAGTTCAGATAGGTCATTTATATGAGTAAAATAATTTCATTGTTTATTTTCTTACTCAAAGAAATTTACAACTTTATTATACTAATGCAAGTAAATATGAATGGTACATATTGTCATGCATAAAGACAAGTAAAGAAAGTGGTAGTACTCAAATAAAAAGTTCAACTTAGAAGTCGAGGCCACCTTCTTTTCAGACGCCTCGGAGGATTATCAGGAATTGAAGAAGTTGTAGGTTTGAAACTAGTGGGTTTTGAATGGGAATGAAGTTTGTCATGAAAAGATTGATATCGGATTCGGGCTAAATTAGCAATACATGGGATATTAAGGTCATTTATTGATTACTTTGTTCGTAACAAATTAAGGAGCATTGAGGATTTTACGAAGGATTTTGGATTGTAAGGATTGAATACGAGAGGAATTCGATGGCTCAGTGAAGCCCCAAAGCTCTACTGCATAAGTCCAGACGGGTCTAATGATTGTCATGTATATGAGTCGTTTGTAAATAATTGGAAGCTTAGAGTGTTTGTCAAGCAAATGTTGAAGTAGCCTGGAACAGCGATTAAACCTAAAATTAATACATGTTTTTACAGTTCGATGATTTAAGAAAGATGCTTATGCTAACTGTGCTGTTGTCGTTTTATGCGTTTGTCGTCTGTGTGGGTATTTTTAGCAGAATCTTGGACTTTCATATAGTCTCGTTCGGTCCAATCTGTATAATTGTCAATAGAAAGTCGGTAAATTTTATCCTGATCTACGAGTTTTTATTGATGCCCGTAGAGCTATTACTCGAATAACAAGCTCAAATTAGTTCACGAATATTCTCTTCTTTTTTTTAACATTAACATGTGTTGTAAAGTCGATAATGAACACATCGTGTTACAAACACTTCTTTTTCCTAAAAGTCTTTTACACAGTTAAAAAAGTTAACAAATATATCACAATACAATGTTTTTTAAATATCTTGTATATAGTAATTTTCAACATATATGACAACCATCTAATAACGTTTTTCGATATGTAAATTTGTTTTCTCTTTTCACATCCCTATTCCTTTGACATCTTAAGTAATGATGGTTATGTTCTATTATCCAAAACCAATACTTTTACTTCTTAAGCTCCATTCATCTTAATAATATAATTATCACTACATCAGGAAACATCACATTTGAATCAGGAGACTTAAGTGCCTAAACATCAATTATTCAGAACAGCTTTCCACCAAAAGTCCTTTTGCTTTTATGATTACTCACAAAAAGATACCAAGATTGCAAAGCCTTAAATCAAAAGAATAATATAATGGAGTTTTAACTGAATAGAATAAAGAAAAAGATGACTATCTTTGCTCAATTATTGATCGACTCAATTTCTATTTATCTCAAGCTTTTAATCACTCCCCGAGTTGACCATTTTGAAGAACATGGACAAACTGTGGGCCGAATATTGTTCCAATGCTACCATACATGGAATTAAATTAGCGACGTCTCCAAGGCGACCGCTTATCGAAAGGTATTTAATAATTACTTAAATAACACCCTCCTTAAATCCATCAGCTCTCTTTCCCAACTAAACATAAATTATCACCCTATTACTTTCAGTTCCTCTGTTAAAAATCTCGATATCGTTTTCGACCAAACCCTTTCCTGGAAATCCCACATTGCCCAAATTTCCCGTCGATCAATAAGCTTCATAAAGTTATTCCATTGTTCCCGGCATCTTTTAACACTACCTATCCGGAAGCTCCTCATCATTTCTTTCATCTTTCCTCACTTTGACTATGGCTGTGTCGCTTATGGTGGGCTCTCGAACTTGAGGAAAGACTGAGAAGAATTATGAACAGCGCTCTTCGGATTGTCTTCGACGCCCCGAGGAAGTCTCATGTGCCCCACCTCTATGATGAGTTAAAGTGGCTTTTTCCTTCTATCCGTAGACTCTATTTCCTAGGTTCTTACTTATAACAAACCATCAACTCACAACATCTTATATCTATAATCTCCTACAGCTCAAATCCTCTATCCAATACCATGATACCGCCTTTCCGACCTTTATTCCCGTTCTCACAGAGCCAAAACTTTTGAACGATCCTTTCTCGCTCGGTCTACCGAGCTATTCCTACATCTCCTTAATTCCCACACAGATGCTCTCTAATCAATAAAATAAATAAACTATATTCAACACAATAGATTGAGTAAATACTGTAAATATTCCACACTCATTATGATACTATTATTCATATTATTAGATGTTCTTGTCTAATTTTGTATTTTTCCACTAGCCAATTTCAGTTTATTGTAAATATATATATTGTATTATTTTATTTTTGTTTGTTTATATATATATATATATATATATATATATATATATATATATATATATATATATATATATATATTTATTTTTCTATCAGTATATATAGTTTGTAAAGTTGCAGATTATTGGAAGCTTGTGTAATTACATAAAATAAAAATGAGAAAGGAAATTTATCAATGGTGCTGACGTTTTTTTTTAATTGATAATAGATTTAATTTGTCCTGTGGTATCACAAACTTCATATTGCTTTTATTAGCTTCGTACTATAATACATACATACATACCAATGTTTTTAATAAATTAGAAGATTTTTAAGGTGAAATAAATTGATTTTTTTTTTCTTATTCACACCAAGCGATCCAAAATTGAGCTGAGTAATACTATCGTAGTATTCCAATATTCTCCACATAATTTAAGGTGAACTTAGGAATCTGATCGATATTATCTATGGAATGTGTAAAATTATATTTCTTTTGAAAATTTTCCTATTGTAAAACTCAAACTATATTTTCGCAGAATCTTCTGGCTGGTCATAATAATTGTAGCTACCTGCCTGACTGCTGATCAGGTCTGGGTCTCGTGGCAACAATACCGATCTTATCCACTGCAAGTGGTCGAAGTGGACTCCAGGACCAAACTGATAGAATTCGAATTTCCTGCGGTTACGATTTGCAGTCTCATCAAGGTGAAGGTGTCAAGAGTAAAGTCTTATTTAAGCAGGTAAATATGTCTCTCTCTCTCTATCTCTCTCTCTCTCTCTCTCTCTCTCTATATATATATATATATATATATATATATATATATATTTATTTATTTATTTACTATAAAGGTGAAAATAAAAAATAAATTCTCATAAGTTCAGGCTCCTTCAAAATTTAATAAACCATCGCTCTAAGATCCCAAATAATTCCATGACCACTATAAGACCTGTTGGACTTACGGAGTGGAGTTTTGGAGCTCCACTAAGGCATATAATTCGTCTCGTATCCAATTCTTACAATATAAAATTATCAATGATCCTTGATACGAACAAAGACATCCTCAATGAACTCAATAGCCAATTTTTTGAAGGTTTGGCCTGAATCCGATATCAATCTTTTCATGAAAAACTTTATTCCCACTCAAAACCACTAGTTTCAAACCTGGCAACCTATTCAATTCATGATAGACTTCCGAGGCTTAAGAAAATAAGATGGCCTCCTGATTTTCAAAGTTGAATTTGTTATTTCTCTTCTGCTTGCTCTATTAATATCTTTCATTATATTTACTTGATGAATTATTATTATTCAGTTGTAAGTTTTAATTAATAAATATTAAAAAATAGATTATAGTTATATTTCCTCAACTGATATTTGAAAAACTGTAAAAGATCCTTGGTTATGCCAGAGCAATTTTCAGTTAACCAAAGTTCCACAAAGAGACGTTAAATGAATATATAAATCAACAACAAACTGGCCATTCGTTAAATTTTTTATCAAATTTCTATTTAAACCATTGTTTTAATTTTCTTTTTTTATCCTCTCCTTTTTTTTAATAATATTGCAATGAGTCTCGTTTCATATACAGCGAAATGAACTTCTCATATATTTTAATGCAGTATGTAATAGCATATTCTAATACAAATAATTTACGGAACTTTAATATTTTACAGAACACTTAAAAGAAATGTTAGCGCTGAAGAAACAGAATATTATTTATCGACTTTTTTGGCGATCAGTCTTCTTCAGTTTCCGCATTACAATTATGCAGCTGAGTACATCAGTATAATCAACTCATCTTCATTGAAGCCCATAAAAAATGAAGAACTGCCACGTATAATGATGGAGGTGTAATAAATATTTTTCAATAATCAAAAATTTAAGCTTAAATTTTTAATAAAACATGACTGGAACGTCCAAAACCTCTAACAAAAGAGCCATCTGTTTGTGATTTGTTTGCTTATTATCATTTTTGGTTATAACCTTCTTCAGTAATGTAATTATTCTATTGATTTATTTTAACAAATTTGGTTGTTCAGTGCGTGTATTTTGTTATTAGCTACTTGAAATTAATTTTTTCTTTACCTCACCTTGTCTTAAGTACGCTATTGAATATTTGGATGTCTTGAAGAGATATTTTGTCGCTTAATTGATTCCTTATTTGCAGTGACTAGCAAAGTTTTCAGTATACAACCTGATTTGAATGAACAACAACAAAGTTTTCAATATTGAATGAATTTAAACCTATTTAATTATTGGTTTATAATTATACAGTACTTATTTTCATAATTTTAATACAAATCTCTTCAATTGCCTCATAAAATTAAACTTATTTGAGCATAAATACACATTTAGCATAACTGTATGTTTATATATTTTATTTTATTTTTCCGGGGATTGGAACAATTAATGGTCCCATTCTTCTGAAAAGAACTTTTTATTTTGAAGAGAAAACATTTGTCTTGGCCGGGATTCGAACCTAGGTCCTCCTATATTTTTATTTTATTCTGATTATTTAAATATTTTTTATTTCAGAGAAAAATAAAATCATAATAAATAAATAAAAAATATCGAAATAAAATTGAATCCCTTCAAAATAAAAATATTTAAATAATCACAATAAAATAAAAAAAATATTTATTATTTAGTGGCCAAAAATGTTTTGTCGTTTAATAGCATTAACCTTGATTGTTTGGGAAAGGTTTTATTAATATAAAAAGTTATGACTATATGAAGTGCTTTTACACTTCAATTTAAGATTTTTCAAAAAGTGGAGTTGGTCAATGTGTGGAGTGAACGGCTCAATTATTGATTTTTCATATTTAGATATCTTATAGGTTATCATATTACTTGTTTCAAGTAATTAGTAAATTGTAATATTACTAATAAAATTAGTCATTAGTTTAATAACGTTGCGCAGGTACTAGTAATACATTAACGCCTTCATTCTGTTGGCTCGGACCCGCAATACACTATGCGCCTACAATAAGGTAGAAGTTAAGCCCGCAATACTACAAGCGCCTGCATTCAGAAAACTGATGAGCCCGCAATGCATAACGACCCTAAACCATACAGAGAGTGTATTGCTGGTCTGGATACATTGTATTTCAGAGGTTTAAAGGCTACTTGTATTGAACACCGTGGGAATGATTCATAGCTAATTGAGCTGCATATAAAATGGTTTGTATCCACACTAAATTAAGACCCACTATATAAACTTTTTTGGAAGGAAAAATTTAAACAACATTACTAATTATTATATCATATGTATGTTCCATATGTTGTATTGGATCAGAAACTTGTACGTTGAAACGCAACCTCATGAAAAAACTCCTAAACACAGAAATGGACTACTGGAGACGAGCGGCGTGAATATCCAGAATGGACAAAGTAAGAAGTGCGACTATCAGAGAAAATATGGAGGCTGAAAGAACCATTCTGGAAGATATTGAGAAAAAAACACCTGAAATGGTATGGACATTTGAAAAGAATGCCTGAAGGAAGACCGCCAATACTAATCCATCAATGGAAAATTAGAGGAACAAGAAGACGAGGAAGACCTGGGATATCGAGGTCAAGGAATCGGAGGCTAAGGAGGTCCAATTACTAGGCTAAGGAAACCCACTATTAGTGGAAACTCCTGTTAAAAAAACTGGATGAGTGAAGCGTCAATGATATAAATAAAACGCATTTATATATAAATAAAAATGCATTATTCGTTTATGAGATAGAAAATTTTAATCTGAATGTATATGGTAAAATATTATATTGTATCATAGTAATATTGAATAATCAAATATTATATGGTAAAATAGTAAAATAATGATTGAATTTATTATTATAGGCTATTTCCAAATTGAGTTCAACGTTATTAGGATACCACTTTAATGTTAGCATTAAATTTTAATTTTAATTTAATTTTCCAATAAGTTCTTGTTATCAATTTCAAGAGTTTTATCTGCAGATAATTTAAAACTAGGAACATTGTAATTGGAATTAACAAAATCACATTATGTAACAGTTATAAAATACACTCGAGTTTTATTAAAAATATTTTAATCAAATCATTACAGGATCTTTAAATATTTTACTTACATTTTTAATTATAAAACTTCACTTCAACCTGCTTTGGGTATTCGATCGATACAGTGCAAATACTAAATTTTGTCTATCCAAATATAATTAAGGTTAAGGTCTTTAATTAGTACCTGACACTATACAGGTTATGAATCCTCATTTAGCGAACTTGTAAATAAAAATCAAGGATTTTATATTTCCTTACGAAGTGTCCTAAGACTGATCTCCCATTCAGAACTAAACGTTTTGTAGCACCCATGAAGGAATTCAGTAGAAAAATGATAAAATACAGGTTCTATGGGAAAGCGCAAGATACCAATAAAAACAAAGATATTAAAAAAAAAAGTAGGAACGCCAAATTTGAAAAAAAAAACAAAAAAAACAACAACAACAGAACAATACAAGGAGTAAAAGCAGATTGATGATCCACAATCAGTCCCTAAGCTCATCATACTGTATAAACATTTTTCACGTTTGTGGTTTCTTAAAAATATCTTCCTATTTTAGAATAAACAATGCAGATAATAACAAAAAGAAAAAAGTTTTTATAACATTCATTTGTTAGAGAACAGTATTGTATTTACTGAATGTAATTTATTTTTATTATAATATGAAAAAAAAAACACAACCATTCTATGAAGACAAATACTCATGGGGGCTTAACTAAAAATGCTAAAAATGTCTTATCTTCAATTCCAGAAATTCAGAAATGCCTTGAGTGTAATAAATCTATATTTAAGTTATAGAAGCCTTTAGCACGTCGCATCAATCAAGATCTCGAAAAAAAATGCGTTTTAAACTATCAAAAGCGATAAGGAAGGTTAATGTAATAAGAAAATAAATAATTTTCTTTTTCTTTCATCATAATGCTGACTGTAAACAATAGAATATCTAACACACAATGGCAAGTATATTGCTTTACAATCTAAGTTCATTTATTCTCATAAATTCGAATATTAATTTTCAAAATTTCAGGTCGAAAAAATAATAGTAATTATAAATTGGTCATTATAAAATAAATATATCTTGTGAAAGTGTGATGAATCTCGAAGTCAGAAAAAATGTTCAACAAGCGGCTTCGGATGGCCACCCTCTAATAGACAAAGATGTTCCTAAACTGCGCATAAAAGGTTCATCACTTTTGTCCATTTTATTACTTTAGATATTCTACTGGAGGTATCTATGAAGTCACCAAAGTAGGTTACTATGTAATAAAGATACATAGTGTTCATAATAAAGTAAAACGTTTCCTTACAGAGTACTGAACTAAAGACCAGTCCTTCGTGGGATGTAGTAGCTAGGCCATTCATACAATAATTTTTAAATCATATTATTTTATTTGTTTATATAAATAATATATCGTCGCTGTCAAAACAATACCAGCCAAGTACACTTTGGGCGATTTCACAGGAGAGAAAAAATACCGCGCCGACTGATGACTTGGCAATTATTTTCAGTACTATTGAAGAGAAGTATCAATAAACCATAGCCTGCCATTTTGCTGACCTTAATAAAACAGTCTTCCTTAGTGTCGAATTCAACCTGTAGAATGCGTTACAGTTACTAACTCATTTTCATAAAAAGTTGTAGATAGGCGGTATTGTTTTGACAATATTCAATATCGTGGAAATTAAACTAGATAAAAAAAAGGAACAGAAATGCCAAAATAATATATCTTTTAAACTGCTGTAAAGTTATATAATTTATTATATAATTTACGTCAATCGATTTTCTGATAGTCGGCTGAGATGACCAAAGAATTCCATTCGCCTTCTCCTGATATCAATTTCGGTACTTTTAACTTATTATAATTAGCTTCTTTTTTTAATATATACATTTATTTATTTTACAGGTTGGTCACCAGATCGAAGATCTATTTCAGACCTGTTCGTGGCAAGGAAAACCACTGAACTGCAAGGATGTTTTCTACCTTCAAAGGACTGAGGAAGGTTTTTGTTACTCATTCAATAGTAGAACATCAGAACATATAAAGTAACATTTCTATTTTTCATTTTATTATTTTTTTACAATAAAAATAATAACCAGTCTAAAAGTTATAAAGCATGTAAGAAACTCCGCGATAATGAGGTCAATCAATAGAACTGCCATATTTAGATTTCTATCGAACTACTTAGTACGGGCATCAACTGTATCTGATAATTTATCAATTTATTTAATATATCCTATATTTTTTTTAATAACTGCAAATATATAATATATATTCCCATCTACAAGATAAATGTTACGGTAATTATATTGCAAAGTAACTTTTGATGATTCCTCTAAATAACTCGGTTTCCAAATAATAATTTTTGTTTTAAGCTGACAGTTAAACATTTCATATAATTAAAAGTATTATAGAAAATAAATTAAGTATTTTTTTTTCATTTATTTAAGGGAAACATTCTGTTTTCATATTCGATACCATTGTTTCCTTGTTACTACGCATATCCCAGTAATTTATTTCAAATTCACTTTTCATAAAAATAAAGTTAAACTATAATAAATACATAAACTGTTATTGAAAATGTATGATAGTAATAAAAAAAATAAAGAATTATTAATAAGGCAACTTTTAGAAAAAAAAACTAAATTATCCTTGCAAGAAATTATCCTAAGAATTCAGAGGATAAAAATCTATTTAAGAGTTTTGTTATATGCAGCAAATGATAATTATATGTACTAATGAACTATTTCAAGAAGCTATAAACAAGAGACTTATCCATACTTAAAATTAAAAATGTATTTGATAGTATCATGTAAGTGGCAATAATGAACAATTTTTGACACAAAAAAAACTGAAATTATATTAATAAACATCCTATCTAAAGAATAAAATTAATAATCGAAATGTCACTTAACTTTGCTAAGAATCAAACGTTTAACTATAAATTTACAAGCCCTCAAAGTAGGCAGAAAATGGTTCTTAGAGCTTAATTAATTCATTGTTGATTGCATAAGGCACAAAATTTGTTTATTATTGACATCTATTGGAAGTCCTAGACTCTTATTTCCTTCCACTGTCGATTTAGGAAACAATCCAATTGTAGAAATTATAATAGGTGTGTTAAGACAAGCTCGTAAGTTCGTTTATACATTTCTTAAAAGGGAGTGCTGGTTTAGTTGAATCAATCTCGCTCTGGGTGTGGGCTGTATGTTGTAATTTGAAAAGAGCGTTCGCAACAATAGAGAAATAATATGAAGAAATTCAAAACATAGAAATAAAAGTTACTTACCCAAGACGCAGGCCGGGCAGCTTCGTTGATAAAACCTTGGCTCCTTGAGCGCGCTCAAAAACCAAAAGAAGCTGATAACGTTCTTCCAGGTGGATTCCTATGATTTAGAAATCCTCCAGGGGAATTTACACTTAATTGCAGGTGAAACGGGGGTTACTTATAAAAAAAAAAACGTGAATAAAATAATGCAACGGAAAGTAGAGAACTGGTTATGAACTAAACTCGTTATAATTGAGCTGGAGAAGACTCGATTAAAAACAAGTGCCACATGTGAAATAGTGAAACGTTGGTTGCCCCTAACAACCGCTAGGTCAGGTGTAATGTGTTATTTTAAGATTTTACCTATTTATCTTGAATGGAATTAATTTATTTACAAAAAGAACGCCAAATGGCGTGAACAGGTGTTTCGTTTTCCATACGTTCCCCATACATCTATAGCTCCTTTAGCTCAGCAGCTAGTTCCTGATATTTGCGAAGTTTCTCTACCACTGGTGAATTGATATTATTGTCGTTAGGGATTTCAATATCAATAACATTTCCTTTCTTCTCACTCGACTTTATAAGGATGATGCCTGATCTATTATGAAGAACAATGTGGTCTGTTATAATGGATTCATCCCGATATAGCTTAAGGAGACCTTTTTGTTGAAGTATATTGGGATGGTACTTATAATATGGTGCATTATCATCAAGAAGGTTGTATTACATCTTGATGCAAAACTTTGGTCACACTGTTATGCTTCTCAAGATACTCGGTAGCGGCCAAGACACCACATCCACCAGAAATATGTTGGATTGATTCCAGCGCTGTCGATCATAGTCGACATTTATCTGGTGTTGTTACGTCTTTTAGAACATGCCTTTTATATGATCTGGTGACAATAACTTGATCTTTAATGGCGATCACAAACCCCTCTGTCTCGGAGAATATCTTGCCAGCCATTAACCAATCAACGGATAACTTCTTGTCAATGGAGCTATCATTTCATAGTTCATAGAGCCTTCCGTGAAAAGATTTGGTTTTCCATCCATCTCAACCGTATTATTATTTTATACAGCCATCTATGGACTACTAAGACACAACACCCATTCAAGTTTTCTCATCAAGATGTTCTTTCTTTGCAACTTAGCTTCATACCAGAGATCTTTCAGCTTCTGATTCTTTCTCGATCGTTCTTCTGGAGAAAGCGTAGATCTTTCTTTGGGGAACATTTCACATCTGTAACTTAACTTCTAAATCCTGTCTTGTCCCGTAGTTCGTTCGGTTTTGATTCATTATCTTTCACGTTAATTGCACGTTAAGGCAGCGACTTCGGTGAAACCCGTCGATATTCCAACCCATTTACACAATACCTCCCAAATTATATATCTAACCTTCCTGGCGAATCACTCTATCTTTAGTGAAAACCGCATGAATCTCCGTGCAGTAGTTATTGAGTTTACCGCGAACAAACGCGGCCGAGGACTTTGTTTTATAATGCGTATATATATATATATATATATATATATATATATATATATATATATATATATTATAAATTTATTATTAAGATAATAATGTTGTTAATAGGAACCATGCCCCACTGAAAAACTATTTATCCGGTAGACAAACTGGATTAAGCATAACCTTCAAAGATCCTTCTGATGGTTCAGGGTTCAGAAAATTCGTAAGAAGATATGATGGTTACAACGTAAGTAACATTATATGAACTCTTCCCTAAACCACTATTTCTACCTTAAGAAAATTCACTTTAGTATTTATTTTAAACAAATGTCTACAATAGGTAAACTATTAGAAATATTACATAATAAAGCATTTCCAAGTCTATTTGAACCTTTTCCAAGTCAACTGTAATCTTTTACATATCAAATGCTACCCTTTCCAAGTCACAAGCAACCCTTTTCAATTCAAATGTAACCCTTTCCAAATGAGTTGAAACCCTTTCAAAAGCAAATGTAACGCTTTACAACTCAAGTGTCACCCTTTTAATTTCAATTGTAACCGTTTCCATTCCGATTGTCCATTTTAATTTATTAATATTGAAAATTAAAAAAGAGACCTTACATAAATGTTATGACCGTGGAAAAATTCCAACGAAAAGCCTTAAGTCTCCAAACTAAAAAAGAAATAGAAATTATCCCTCCAATATTTCGCCCAATATTGGACAGATAATTTCAATTTCTGTTTTAGTTTGGAGACTTAAGGCTTTTCGTTGTAATTTTTCCAAGGTCTTAACATTTATGTAAGGTCTCTTTTTTACTTTTCAATATTAATATATTTTGTGGAATAGCCGTAGGTCCACTGGTTTCTTGATAATGATAATTTTTTTTTCTTGCATTTTTTCATATGGTCTTTCGTCTTAAGTTTTGTGATGTTTGCTATTATTTATTTTTCCTGTGGTGCTTTTTGAAATTTGGTGAGTGTATATTGATTTTTTTATTTCTGAAGTATCTATCAGATGTTTTTATCTAACCTTAACCAGCTGGGGTCTAGTAACCTTCCTTGTGATTCATTAGTTGCATTTGAGCCTTCGAGGTGGTGGGATGTTTCTTGGGTGCACAATTTATTTGTTTTACTGTTATTCTCTTTCTACCCTGAGGATGCCTGAATGGGCGATATATTGGACAGATAATTTCTATTTCTGTTTTAGTTTGGAGACTTAAGGCTTTTCGTTGGAATTTTTCCACGATCTTAAAATTTTAATTTATTTTAATGGTTTCCTTCAAAAATGAATAATTATTTATGTTTAATAACGAAAATCATTGTTTTTCAAAAATTTTATTAATTTCATTCGTTTACTGCTTTGTGCCAATAATAGTTTTGAAAATAAAAAAATTAAAAATAATGTCATGATTTATCCTGTTCAGATTTGAGGCCTTAACTTCACACATTCCACAGTACGATAAATTATCAAAACATTTTCAAGGGTGACAATTTAAATGGAAACGGTGTGACACTTGAGTTGTAAATCGTTACATTTGCTTTGGAAAGGGTTGCTTGTGACTTTGAAAAGGTAGCATTTGATTTGTAAAAGGTTACAGCTGACTTGGTTCAAAATACTTGAAAATGCTATATTTGTCTCTCAGAGATTATATGCCTCTCAGATACAAACAGAAGAAAATATGATAACTAAATAATGATTTTGAACGTTTCACCACCTCAATCTACTTAGAGACAGAAAACTTCATCGATCCATTGCTTCGCCTGGATTAATTACTATCAATTTATTAATATTACTTACTGAATAAAATAATAATGAGGCTCTGCAAACCTGATGGCTCAATGACGAAAGCACCAATACGTGCTTACTAACTTCCGTACACAGAATATCCAAACCAAAATCTTTTTTTTTTATCTTATGGCGGGGTCGTTGGTCGTTCGACTATCCGATATCTTGTTGCCCAATATAAATTAGATTTTTTCAAATGCTCATTGGCAAATGTCTTATTTCTTATGTCTCTCAGAGCAGGACATGTGTCTAGGTGGTCTCCATCCATTCTCTCTTGGTTGCATAGTACACATGTAGGATCCTGAGCCAAACCTATCTTGTTAAGATGACTCTGTATATAATCGTGGCCAGTTCTCAGGCGGTAGCAGGCTACTGCATCTCTTCTTGATAGGTCAGCTGGGATCGGGTTTTTTATTAGACATCTGTATCATTTCCCTTCCTCCTTGTCTATGTGTGTTTGTTTTGTTTCCTCCTTAGCTATGGCCTTATTGAGTCGTAGGATTTTGGCTGGACTAGCTGTAGCGATTCTGCTCCTCGCTTGGCAAGATTATCAGCTTCTTCATTTCCTGAAATCCCGCAATGGCTTGGTATCATCCACTGTAGGACCACATTAGTGCCTCGAAATGTCAGGTCGTAGAGGAGTGATTTGCATTGCAAAGTTACATATGTTACTATTCATGCTAGTAACAGCAAGCAGATTGCTGCTTAAGAGTCAATGAAGAGAACAACATTTCGATCTTGCCATCTAGAATGTTCTAAAAGCGATCAGGATAGCTGTTATTTCACCGTCGAAGTTTGTACCTTCCTTCCCTATTGCAGCGCTGAATTGGAAATCCTTTAAGTAAACCCCTGCTCCAACATTTTAAACAGCTGATTCACCTGATCGATCGGTAAAGATGTGAAGCCAATCCCGAGGCGGATACTTTTAAGCTATCGTTTCAAGAGCTGTTGTTTTTAGCTCATACTATAGCCAGGTGTTGTTTTCTAATCAACCTTGTGAAGGAGTCGCAGCTCTGCCTTGCTTGCGTGATGGTGGATTGGAAATTGTGGCTGTATTGATGGTTCCCACCATACCCAAATCTTTTATAACACTCAAAAAATCATAACGTAATCTTCCTGTCTACGTTTCAGTCAGACATTTATTAATCGGTTGTTATTAACTTTTTAGGAATTCATTGGTAATTAAAACCAACAACTTTATGAGACTATCTCAACATTCGCGAAGCTAACACTAGAATTAAATTATTAGTAACTGGGCTTTCCAGTAGTTTTATTGATCATCCTTATTTTCAAATACCTTATGACGTTGTTTATCCGCCAACATTAACAGCCACGTTTCACATACGAGTATTTAAAGAAGTTGGAAAAATGATTGCCTATCAAATATTAACGTTTAAAATGAAAACAAAAGCCGTGAGCTGAGTAATGTTGAGACCTAAAAATTACAAGAATTTCGTGAATACAACAATATCAAATAAAAAATTTCATTTACTAACGATAGCTTAATTAACTATTTTTACTCATCACCTTAGTTGTATTAATTAAATATTATATTTAATTAAAATCGTTGAATTGCAGGTAATTGTTCATAACCCTACCGAAGCACCAGATGTTACCAGTGCTTACCAGATCAAACGATCCAGTGACAAAATCAACACAATAATGGTCACACCAAAGAGATTCTTTTCCGCAGAATCAATAAAATATCTTCCATCGAGGGTTTGTTGATTCCTTTATAAGCTATAAAATATTAATAGTTTATTTATGTTTTCCTGAAATGTTTAATTATCAAAAGATATTTTATGCATTTATAATTGGGTCTGCTTACTTACATAAGAGGCGTTCCGACAAGGGTTGCCTTGACTGGTCAGAGCAGAGTTTCATGTCTCCCGATCCTTCCAATCATCCTCCTGAAGTCCTCGACCAGCCATCTCCTCATGGACTTCCACCATCCACCTGCTTCTGGGCCGTCCGCTTCGTCTCCTCCCAGGTGGAACCCAATCCAGAACTCGGTTTGGCCAACATTCAAACTCCATTCTCTTCAAATGACCGTACCATCTTAGGTGGCATGCACCGATCCTTTCATTTGTAGATATTACCATATCCATCCTCTATCGAATGTCTTGGTTTCTTACTTTATCTAGCCTAGTGACACGGAGACACCTCCTCCAGAAATCCGTCTCAACCGCTTGCACCTTTAAGTACAGACAGGGACTCATAATCCAGGTTTCCGGGGAATATGTCAGAATGGTTTCCACTATGGCTGTGAAAATACGGCGTTTATTTTCTTTAGATATTTCTGTACTCCAGAGGACCGGATGCAGCATTCTGGTAGCATTTCTGGCTTGCTCCACCTTTCTTCCTACTTTTCTTTTAACAATTATTTTTATGACTTAAGAAAATATTTTTTCTTAATGAATAATTTAATTTATAAAAATTCTAGAAGGGCTTGAAAACTCCAAATGGATCCAAATTAGATAATTTTTCTGCCACAACCGGATTTGAATCGACAGAACCCTCTGAAAAGCACCTCAGAATTTTACCCAGTTAATAATAAACATTATTAAGTAAAAAAAAACATTTTTGATAAAAAAAACCAACGGTTCTTGGATCTACATTTTTTTCCAATGTTTAGCTTTTCAATACATCTATAGTCGGGACTGACTTTCAAAAATCACTTATTAACATAAGAAATACGTTATTTGGAAATATTTTTCAATTTTTTATTCTGTAGTACAATTTTTTTAATAAGTCAGTATTTAATATCTGTACATATTACATTTGAAAAAATATATAAATTAATGATACATTAGGAGAAATCATTTTAAAAATTAGTATTTATTTTTAATTAAAAAGCAGCTTTTTTCTATGAGGATGTGAGCTAGCTGCTATTATAGTTTCAAATATTTTTACTGATAACAATTTTAATAAAAATAATTAAATCATTTTTTGAGAAATTGTCCAAATTTGTATTACATATTGGAAAATCAGGGTTGAAACTGTGGATTTCATGAAATAAGTTGTAATATCACTGCCGAATAAATCCTTTAAATGCATGATTTAGTTTTATAAAGCATTATTTTACTAAGCTAATTCGTTCGCTTTGTAAACAAAGTTTTTTTTTTGGGGGGGGGGGGGGAAGAGATCATTGTTTTTCATAAAAGAAAATTAAAACGTATATTTCTGAGGAAATTTGAATTCTGGAATTTCCATCTTTCGCAATAATTTTTCTTACAATGTATTTCTTCCCGGGATTAGTTGAAGCAAACAGTAGGATTAGTTTAAGTAGGTAAATATTGCGCAGAAATTAATTGATCAACCGATTAAAGTCAACAATGTGTAACGTTTATTTTCATTTGTTGTTAAGGTCAGAGATTGTTATTGGTTGGAACCTGTTGATGATGACGAAGAAATCTTAAATACATTCTTGAGAAATGGAGATTGCAATCCTAGATGCAGGAGTGAAGCTATTAGAATAGCTTGCAACTGTATTCCATACTATTTCGATCCAGTTCCAGGTATTATATATAAATTTTAATTTTACATATATGTATATATATATGTGTGTGTGTGTGTGTGTTTTTTTTTTTACGGGGGTAAGTGGATATCTTCAAAAGACACGGATAGGCCCGTACCTATCCGTAGTGTGGGATTTTTACTCACTAAAACCACCTCCCTACACCTGTTTCCCACCCTCCACGGGACCACCGTTAGGCATTACTTCATGGAGGGGGAGTGGCTGTGTGCCGCCTCATTGTGCTAGGCTACCTCTGTTCTAGGCACGCCTCTCCTTCTCTTCCTTCCTCAGCTTCTTGATGACCTCTGCGGCCAGGCGCTGGCCAGCTGTCCAGTACTCCTTTGAAAGCAGCATCAGGCTAACGATATTGTCGGCTGTCGCTCCTGAGCCACAGACTCCTTTAAAATCATTCCGTTCTTCTTGAAAACGGGGACAGCTGAAGAATACATGTTCCACCGTCTCCTCTATTGTTGGGCAGCTTGGACATTCTGCTGTATTGTCCAGCTTAAACCGCAATTGGTACGCTCTGAAGCAGCCATGTCCTGTAAGCATCTGGGTTAGGTAGTAGTCTACTTCCCCGTGGCTCCTATCCATCCAGGTGTGTGTGTGTGTAAATGTGTGTGTGTAGAGGGATGGATGCATATAAATGGATAGATGGATGATTTAGACATTTAAAATAATTTAAACTCCGAACTTTCAATACGATATTAACGAAGAAAAATCGATTCGTCCCCATTTCTTATAGAAAATGAGGAGATACGTACTAATAATACATGTTCAAATATTTATTTATTTGTTATAATTTATTGTTAATAGTATTAATTTTTAAATATTTTTATTTGAAGAGAAAAGATATGCCCCCGGCCGGGATTCGAAACTGGGTCCTCTGTCTCTCCGTGACAGTGCTCTACCATTTGAGTTACCGGAGTCGCTTACCATTCGGGGATAAATCTGTTCGAATATCTCACCTCTTCAAATAAAAATGGTTAAAACTTAAAACAATTAACAAAAAATTATAAATAGTAATATGACGTTAGTTAACAAGATCCTAATATTAAATAATGTTCAAAGAACATTCGTTCTCGTGTATACATCGCCAAAAATTGCGAAAACACGGGGACATGGGATCAGATAAGAGAACAGATTTGTCCCCAGCTGGTAAGCGACTCCGGTAGCTCAACTGGTAGAGCACTGTCACGGAGAGACAAAGGACCCGGGTTCGAATCCCGGTCGGGGGCATATCTTTTCTCTTCAAATAAAAAAAATATTTATTTGATTTTATTAATCTGTTTCATTAATTATTTCCTGTTGCAGGTGTCAAGTTTTGTAGTATTGAGCATTCAAAGTGTTTAGCAGATATTAATGGTAAATTAATTGTTTAACTAAATTATAATTATTAAGTTAAATGTAATGAATTATTCAACTTAAATTGATTTGTTTTCAATTTTATTTACTTCTTTGTTCACAGAAAAAGAAACATTTTAATCGTGAAAATATTCGGTTTTCAGATTAAGGTAGAGCTTCCTCTAATTGTTACTGTTTTGTAACATTTCATTTAATTTCTTCGTTCGTAGAAAGATGAGCAATTGCAATCACAAAAACTATATTAATTTTATTAATATAGTTTTGTCAACTGTATAAGTATAAAAAATATTCGATGAAGAAAGTGGTCTGAGTGGGGGTCAGACAAAAACTCTCTTTAGTAAGAACTGTTTATTTCGACCCACATTGGAGGTCTTCTTCAAGAATAAATATACAAGATACATACAAATTAAAATAATGCATAATTAAGAATATGTGTATGTAGGAATCTAGGGATATGGACGATAAAAAGTTATAATAAAAATCAGTTATCGTTACTAAAGATATTTTTATCTGCCCTCCACCTCAACCATTTTCTTCCTTATATCATATATAATCTCATTTTTTTATCACGTGAATCCTTATAGTACTATATATTTTTATTCTTTACTATGTATTATATTAATTTTTATGTACCTTGTATATTTAGCCCTTATGATGACCGGCAAGGTGAGACGAAACGTTGGGTTTAAAATAAACTATTCTCCTCAGAATTCTTTCTGACCTCCACCCGGCCCATTATCTTCCCGATATATATGGATCTTTTATATATATATATATATATATATATATATATATATACATATACATAAGATCAACCAATATTATCCAAGATAAAACATGTTCATCCAAGCCATCCAATTAGTTTAGTTATAACTTCTGTCGCAAAGTATCGAATGTGAAAAAAACACAGTTTTCGTTTTCGACTTATAGCAGTTGCTTTAGGATTGATAATTGATATAAAATTCATGTAGAGGCATCTATCAGTCACAAATACAATGTAAAATGAATGTCATTGGTTCGACTATAGGCACTATTTTTTATTGAACCTTGAAACTGTTTTTTTTTAAATTCTCCTCTTAAGTACCGATTTTTACATTCGTTAATTGTTTACTATGAAGTAGTAAAGAATATAATGCCATCTAATAATATAATAAATAAAAATGTATAATTTCTCAAGTTTGATTTTATAAATAATATGAGGCCTGGAGATGCAAAAAGGGGTAAATCCATATTTTAATATTTTTAATTATTTTAATGCTTTCTCACAAATCCACTATACAGTGGTACATGATTCACCATTCAAAATATGCTAAATCCAATCTAATTTTTCTAAAAGTAATTGTCTCGAATAAATAATCACCAGAATTATGCATATTTTTTGTGTTTCTTGAAAAATTTTCAAATTCAGATTTACCCCCTTTTGCATCCCCAAGCCTCATATACAAAAGTTCTGGCAGAATGGAGAAAATTGCAGTACTTTGAAATCCAAAAGGGATTTTTGTAAAAAAAAAATAACATAAATATTAGGGAGAATATACTTTTATATTTAAAATTTATCGTTCATAGGAATAATTTCCATTACTCTGGTACTAACCAGAAATGTCAATTTTTCAAATTTACATATTACATATTATAAATATCATAAATTTACATACATATATTACATATTAAATACAAAAACAACTTAAATTAATTATTAAATAAAGGGTTTATTGGATAAACCTAAGGTGATACATCACTCCAACTGTTATCCGACTTATTACCTCTTGCTTCTTAGTAAAGATACATCATTTCAGCTAATATTCATCCATCAAGTAATACCATTAGTAATTCTACAAATGATTTCATATATATTTTTCTTAATACTATAATAAGTAATGAGTCCACACTAATTTAATAATCTTTGATGGGATACTCGCAGATTTCGATTTTTAGAAACTCAGGATCACTTTTTGAGGGAGGAATTTAATTTATCCCGTATTAGATATATTACGTTTCTATCTTATCTTTTAAAAATAAATTGTTTCAGTAATGCTTCGTAATTTAGACATGTTTGGTTTGGACGATGGGAGACAATTTAGTGATGCAAACCATACTAGGGGTTGCAGATGCCTCAAGTTCTGCTTTCAAGACAGTTATTCAGCATTTTTTACAACTGCACCTTAGTAAGTCAGTATTATTTTCTTCGTACTACATGAGGAAAAACTATTTTATATTATAATACATTATGGTTTTATTATACATACAAACATGAGGGAAAACATTTTTGTTTTATTTTCATTATCTCAGACAATTCATTAGGATTCGAATGTTCACTAATGGGAATAAATCATTTATTACCCTCCGTCGTAAGCCAACAACTTCCTGTCCTCCTGCATCGTTTAATAACATCCCACTAATGTAGAACAGGTACTTAGGACTACACCTAGACAAAAGCTTAACGTGGAATCCTCATACCAGACTAAAACGACAAGAAACAGCTCGCCGTTTCAGGCTACTTCAATATTTATTAGACAAATGCTCTAAGCTCCCAATTAATTACAAAAGACTCATATCACATGACAATCATTAGACCAATCTGGACTTATTGAGGAGAGCTTTAGAGCTCTATTAAGCCATCGAATTCCTCTCGTATTCAATCCTTACAATCCAAAATCCTCCAAGAATCCTCAATGCTCTTTAGTTTGTTATGAACAAAGTAATCAATAATGACCTTATTGTCCCATATATTGCTTATTGACCCGAATCCGATATCAATTTTTCATGACAAACTTCACACTCAAAACCCACTAGTTTCAAACCTAGCAACCTCTTCAACTCCTGATAATCTTCTGAGGCATGTGAAAAGAAGATGCCCTCGTGACCTTCCAAATTAAACTTTTTATTTGAGTACTATCACTGGGTAGTTTCTCCCCTTGCCTTTATCTCGGGACATTATTTATCTTTATATTTTATTATATTTACTTGATGTATTCAATATACAATAGTGAATTTCAATAAATATATATTTTTTTTATATTTTCTTTGACTTTGTTGAGATCTATTATTTATAATTATTATAAAACCAATATTATGCTCCCAAAACGGTGGTTTATTCTCTTGCTCTTTAGTCAAAGAACATATACATTTAATTTATTTGTTTTACAACTCTACTTCATTCAAAATCAGAAATTTGCACATAAATCACTGCTAATTATTTGTAACTATTTTACAGATATTAAATTTATGCATTAATATTCTATGCTCGTTTACTAGACAACTCATTCAATTTTTCTATCATTTTTTTTTTTTTTTTTAATTTCCCTGTATTTCAACATAAATATTTAACAGAGATTTGCTATATTTGGGCAGTTACTTTGTTGTAATGGGGAATTCAGAAAAATGAAATGTAAATAATTTTTATTTAAACAATATATCTTTTTATAAAAGATTTAATTTATAATTAATAATATTATTTATTAATACCGTGAAAAATTCCAACCAAAAGCCCTTAAGTCTCCAAACTAAAACAGAAATTGAAATTATCCATGGACAGATAATTTCAATTTCCGTTTTAGAGTGAAGACTTAAGCGCTTTTCGTTGGAATTTTTTCACGGTCTTAACATTTATGTAAGGTCTCTTTTTTTACTGTTCAATATTAATAGTATTTATTATTTATAATAAATATTTTTCTACAGTCATTTACTATTCTCAACCAATGAATATGCTCATCTCGACGTTAATTACCATAAAAGATGGGGACAAACTTACAGAAAAGAGGTCAAGTTTACATTTGGAGATTTATCAGGTAAAAGTTATAATTATTTTATAAATTTACTAATTAGATTATGATTTACCTTTTTGAATTAATAGTCACATATCCTCTAGGCAAAAACCAGCACCTTTTTTCCATTTTATGTTTAGTAAATTTTTGTATGTAAAAAATGAAAATTATTGAATTAATACAATTTTTGTGCTAGAGATTATCGTCTTCTTGTGATGTAAAACTGTGTTTTTACAACTTTCAATGAGCAAATTGGTACATTATATGTTATAGGCGGTACTATCTAAGCCTATGGTTGTGCAAGGTGATCACGTTGAATTGCTAAGTTTATTCATCTAATTATGGCCACACACTTTTATAGATGCTGGATGAGCCCAGTATTTTCACTCAATTATTCGGTATATGATTGATCAAACATCATCAATCCTATGTAATGACTTAAAAACTCAAAAGGTAGAACAGATGTATTACTATTTACACTAATTACCATTTTTCTGAATAAAAAATGCATCTCGAACACTGGATCTTTTGGGATCAATATCACAGCATCTACGTAATGAGCTATGCAGCGGGGTGTTGGATTATTTAGTCCGTGTTCCAAACTGGAGACCGAGTATGGCAGATACTCTTTTCTTAAGATACACTTCCCTCGACAAAGTGGGGAAAGCCGGAAAGGAACATTATCTATCCAAATCACCTTCTTACACAAACGTTGGCTTAAAAACGGTACGTTCCCTACTCCTTTCATGGTCTATAGAAAGATATATATTACGTATATATTATTCCTAGTTCATCTTATTAAACGTATAATTTTTTTTTATAATTATTGGTCATTCTTTTGAGTTTTAAATATTTTTATTTTTTAAAGAGAAAAGATAGGCCCTCCGCCGGGATTTGAACCCGGAACCTTTGTCTTACAAAGATACAGACAAAAGTTCCGGGTTCAAATCCCGGCCGAGGGCCTATCTTTTCTCTTTAAAAAATAAATATAATTTACTTTATTTTATTTTTTTTTTATTAATTGTTATAATTTTTCAATATTTTTATTCTGAAGAGAAAAGATTTGTCCAGATCGAAATTCGAACCCGGGTCACACACACGTGGTGCTCTAACCAACTGAGCTAATCTGGCGCTTAACACGTCCAAACAATTCCATTCTCTTCACCGATCGTATATCCCCGTGTTCTCGTAATTTTCGATGTATACAAGGGAAAGAATATTCATTGAACATTGATTTAATTAGGATCTTGTTGACTTAAATCATTATATTGTTTATAATTTATTTTATTTTTTTATTTATTGTTGGGGAATATAGGATCGATAAAGAGAAGGAAATATAAATGTATATGGTGTCCCATATGTTTGAAGTACAAAAATGAAGATAGAAACATGAAATGTACAGAAAATATTTATAGATGATTCTGTTCTAGCTGCAGTCGGAGGATACGCCAGCTTACTTCTCGGGTGCAGCCTGATAAGCCTTCTGGAAGTTTTCTACTACATCTTCAGGGGTTTCTTTTTATTTCTTAATGTGAAATTGACCAACCAAAAAGTATTAGTTAGCAAGAGAACTCAATCCGTCAAAAGCATAGTTAATTATGTGGACTACCCCTTCCTTCCTTAATATTTCCACATTTTCAATATTCAATATATAATAATATGAATATGAAAGGATTAGATCAGAATAAGAACAATGAAAAATTCAATTCTTCCTTATATAGTTTCTGAGCTATAAGTAAAAAAATATACGTTTTGAATAATTTAAAGTATTCAGAAATTAGATTCTAAGCACAGAAAATATTATTTTAGGTTTCACTGTGGTTCTCTATAACTATCTATACACATAAATCACAATCTTGTTTCACAATAATCTCACATTGTTGATAAGTTTTATAGTGTGTAAAAAGCCTAAATAAAAAAAAGAACTACACCAAATCAAAATACTTAAAATGAACTACAAAGTTATAAATATAAATTTCTTCAGATTTCCTATTGCTATGTTTAGAATATTTTAGTGCTATCTGAATAAATTCTTGAAAAAATTATTTCTTTCTTAGTCTTAAATACCTAATATATATATATATATATATATATATATATATATATATATATATATATATATATATATATATATTATATGCATTCACATTCATCCTTTTTTTATTTCATCAATTATCCTTTTTTAAATCCATTATCTGAAAATTTAATGAAAACCTGTTCCACTACAACCCCTGAACAGGTCTAAATAAAAGTCTTGCCTGCAGCGGGATTTGAACCAAGATTTCCGGCTTGGCAACTCAGTGCTCCACCACTGAGCCACTCCTCGAAAATAATTTTATAAGGTTTGTTGTGGTTAATAATTTCGATTTTTTATTATTTAATGTTTCAATACAAATTAAATTTATTTTAATAAATCTTAAAACAACCTTAACCTTACTGTAAACTAGCTTAAATTAAGTCAATTAAATCAATTTTACTTAAATTATCGTTAAGTGAAAGCTGTGTGATGCGCACGCCACACTAAATCTTTTAATTATTTTTACTGAAGTTACAAGTACTACTATTCGTCATTTACCATCACTGATAAGATAAAAAGGTTTTCGTGAATGCCGCTGTCATAATATGTATATATTATAAAGATTTTGTTTATATTTAAATTTTAGCACAAAATAAACTTGTCAGAACTGTCAAAAATGTTATAATGTTATCAAAATGTACAGGATGTGATAAAAAAAAGAAGCTTAGTGGATATAAAAAAAAAAAATCCAAGAAAAAAAAATGTAATAATGAAAAGATACTACTGTAAGATTTAGGAATATAATTGCTTCAAAATTATCCTCGATATCTGAAATGAGGCATCACGACTTCGTACTTATTAGAGGTATTTCTTGTTGTCTCAGTTTTTATCGCAGCATTTACTTGAAGAATGAAACGTTGGAGATAAAAAAATAGATAAACCTTCAGAATCAGAATTGGTTCTCATAATGCACCCGACCGTTCAGCTGGTGTGCTTGTTCGGATCCGTTTTCCTTTATTGCTTCACAATCGGAATCTATGGAGCCATCATCCCGAACTTCATCCAGCAGAAGGTCTGCAGCCCGGATGTCCAACCGGAACTGGATACCCCCTGCAATGACAACAGCACGGTACTCGAAGCTACCGGTATGTTTTTGTATATATATCATACTTCAAGGATGTTACTCTATTTTTTTTTTTAATTAGACCTTACATATTACAAGAAAATACTTTTTCGGTTAAAAAAATAATGGAAAGAAATATCCAACCTAATAAAAATTAATTAATACTTTTTCAAAAATATATATCTTGCTTTTGCCCGCGGCTTCGCTCGCGTGGATTTTGTTCTGCCACACAAAGTTTCATGGCAGATCATTTTACATAAATAATTTAATTTTTTTTTAACTGTAAGTTACTCGTACATCAAAAATTTCAGGTGTCTAACTCAAAACTGACGGATTCCATACAATCTTTGAACCTCTATTATATTAAGGGGAAAACCCTTGGGAATGGAATTATTCAAATTTCTTTCTTAAATTATACACAGTCTATCCTATCTGCAAATTTCAAAATGCTAAGTCCCAGATTTGCCTTTAATTAAGTACTATAATCAATTCTCCAAAGTACCTAAAAACTGTGTGGGAGGGTACGTGCCCACATGCCCCCCCCCCTAAATCCGCGCTTGCTATAGCCTATGTGTTATTCTGATGTATAACCTATTTTACTGTGAAGTTTCATCCAAACCCGTTCAGTAGTTTTTGCTTGAAAGAGAGACAAACATACAAACTTTCACATTTATAATATTAGTAAGAAGTCAGATTAGTAGGATATCAAAACAAATAGTTTCACTCATGTTATTTCTGTTATTTTTAACAATTATGATCATGTGATTTGCCTTTGATTATGAACTATAATGGATTCTCCACAGTAACTATAAGACTGTTGGGAGGGGGGGACGTGCCCCCGTGCGCCATCCCCCTAAATCCGCGCTTGCTGTAGCCTATGTGTTATTCTGATGTATAACCATTATTACTGTAAAGTTTCATCCAAATCCGTTCAGTAGTTTTTGCGTGAAAGAGAGACAAACATACAAACTTTCACATTTATAATATTAGTAAGATATATCAAGTAATTAGAATGAATGATACATAATGGCATGTGATGAGGCAAGTAGATAACCTACCCACAGGTAGTACTAGAATAGGTTGCTATTTTTGAAACTAGTGATTTTCAGTATGAATAGAATAGAACAAAGATACTCCTTGTCAGAAGGGCCAACTTATTTTTGGGTCAAGTATGGATTTTGGTTTTTCATTAAAGTCATACCATATCATACTTGAAGGAAAGGTCATATTTATAAGTCTTTAATAAAGATTATAAAGTCAGCAAAACAAGCCGTTCTTCAGAAGTGATGTAAAACGAGGATATCGAGCCTGAACGATGTCAGCTACTTGTTAAAGATTCTTCTACTAGTTATTCCTGGATATGTAAAAGTTATACGTGAGCAGAACATATTAGATAATTCATACAATTTTTCCTATTTGTAGACAACACCGTGATCGAGTATCCAACATAACCGTGCGGCGTAACAATCAACATAACCTTTGTTCACGCCACTTTTTTTTAACCGTGCAAAACAAAACGTGCAATCATGTACATGGCACGGCAAAGCTATCTGTTGAGACAACGACCAGGTGCCGTTCAATTGTGATTTGTCTACGCCTAGCTTCGACGTCCTCGCAATGAATCCTAATAATAATAATAGAAAGCTTGTCCTTGCGTACTATTTTATATAGAAAACTCAAAAAAAAAAAGAGAAGAAAAAGAAGAATTTGGATGCCGCTTATTTTTATAATTTTTGATAGTCTTATTCCATATTACAGGTCTTTCATGAACTAATGTAATTAATAATTCTTGATTTATATTCATAAATATCCTCATACAAGACTGAAAAGACAAGAAACTGCTCGACGTTTTGCCTACTTCAACATTTACTGGACAAATGTTCAAAGCTCTCAATTAATTACAAAAGACTCATTTACAGTTATCAGACCTATTTGGACATACGGAGTTGAGCTTTGGGGCTCTACTAAACCATCCAATTCATCTCGTATCCAATCCTTACAATCCAAAACCTTCGTAAAATCCTCAATGCTCCTTATTATGTCACAAACAAACTCATCCATCATGATCTTAATATCCCATATGTTGCTGATGTGGCCCAAAATAGATACCTATCCTTCCATGAAAAGCTCCAAACACACTTGAATCCGCTAGTCTCTCAACTTGCTTCCCATAATATTCATGATAACCCTCCGAGGCGTCTGAAAAGAAGATGGCCTCGAGACCTTCTACTATAGAACTTTATTGGAGTGCTATCAATGGATAGTTTCTCCACAAGTGTTTTTTTTTCATATCCTTTGTTCATACCGCAGATTTACTTGATATACTATAATTACAGTTGTTAATATCAATAAATTATTCTATTCTCAAAATAAAATATTCATAAATACTTCCAAGACCAAAGTACTCATTGTGTTCAAGGAAGAACCAAGAAATGAGAGATTTTACTGCGGAGGAGAAATATTGAAAATTCTAACGATTATATCTACTTAGGAACAGTTATTAGCAAGACGGGAAAGATAGACAAGGAAATTTCAAGCTAAATAAGGAGAGCAAATGAGGTCTATTACTAGATTTGAACCAACATTGTAGGTAAAAGTGAAGTAAGCAAGCAAGTCAAACTCCCTATTTTTAATATCATTATTATTATTTTGTTTAATTTTCATTTGATTGAAGTGTCTTTCTCTTCGCTTTTCTCCGTGATCATCCAGTTACTGGAAAAAAAATGCGTCAATTGTTGAGCAGGTCTCTTAGCCAATCTCTTTTTTATTTTATTTTTATTAAGTCCAGATAACAGGGAGTAGGAAAGCGGAAGAAAGGCGGGGTTTGGGTGATATTGTGTCGATGAGTGGAATGTTATGTATTTGTTATGAATATATGATTTTATAGTAGGAATGTTCATGTCGTTGTGTATAGTGTGATTCGAAACATACCATGGTGCATTAATAATTTTTCTGAGAATTTTGAATTGTGTTGTTTGTAACTTGTGTATGTGAACTTTTTTTGCTGAACTCCAAAGTTCTGCTCCATATGTCCAAATAGGTTTTAGTATACTATTATAGATAAGTCGTTTGTTCCTCACCATATTTTTAAAGCGATATTTCTTCCTACCCTGATGTATGGAAGTGAGAGTTGGGTTGCCAGTGATAAGAACATCAGCCGAATCACAGCGGTGGAAATGAAATACCTACGCAGAATAGCAGGTAAAACTAGAAGATACAGTGTAAGGAATGAAATAGTTAGAGAAGAACCACAGATCCCTGCATTAATGGATACCTTGCACAAGCGACAACTGAGATGGTTCGGACATGTATACAGGATGAGTCAGGACCAAGACCTACAGAAGACAATGGAGGCCAGACCTACTGGCTCCAGATCTCGAGGAAGACCCAGGATTACCTACTATGAATATATCCGCAAGTTGGGAGAAAAGAAGGAGAAAAATCTTGCTCAAATGAGACAACTCACACAAGAAAGAGAGGAATGGATAAGATTGGTCGAGGCTCCTCCACACTGAAAGGTACAAGGAGGAACGAAAAGAAGAGAGAAGATTTATATTAATTTTACTCGTAAAACAAAATCAGCGTAGTCAGTCACGAATACGTGAAAAAGCATGTGCACGGCGAATACGGTAGCGCCGCTGTGTATGCCAACAAGCTCTCACTGTGATACATACAACTGTTACAACCGTGCCTACATACGGCGAATAATCGTAGATTTTTACGCCGAAAAAAGCGTTTGTGAACACGCCCTCTTAGCCTATAATCACGTGAATTATTCACTAAATTATCAATCGTAATTTATTGACTGGCAGAATCATAATAACAAATGTAAAGAACTGATTTCTTTATCGTGAAAATCACATTAATACGCTACCGATAACAATTTTTTGTTATCATTGCGTGTTGATTTTTCAACATAGTAACTCATACAATCGACTGATATTAAACGATATATAGGCTTAGTAGCTACACTCAATATCAACAATTAGTTAATTAAAAAAGATATCCTGTTTCCACTGAAACGATTTTCCTTTCCGCTTATACTACCAACTTCAATGAAACGTTACCCGTATATTGGGAAATATTGATCCTTTTAAGAAAGATTTTTTCAAAAAAGTTTAGTTTTTCTGATGCATACAAACAAACATGTTTAAAAAATCTTATATTCTAATCGTTCTATTAACTTTGAACCTATTTTATAGCCGATTTCTGAAAACAGAAAGACCACCTGTCAGCTATAAGAGTAAGATAAATACAAGAACAGTTTGTATAGCCGGCGCTGATGTGTATTTCTGTACCTATTGGGTTTTGCAACTTAAAATCTCTTTCAATGCTTCTACAAATAAAATGCGCTGGAGCTGTCATTCTCTACTTATGTATTTTTTCACCCAGATTCTTCCGGAACATGAAAAAGAAAACAGATAAAATTAATAAATAAATCATGCAGCGTAATTTATAAGATATACACTACCTTTTTATACCTTGTATTAGTTGTAGGTGAGTTATTATTTACCATTGGTACTCGATCTATTATGTCCGTGAAATGTAGGACTATACTTCTGGCAGATATAAGTACCGTACCGGACGTTATTATAAAAATAAACACATATTTCCATAATGAGAAAATTACCGTTTGTAAGAAATAGGTCACTCGGGTAGAATGGTTAGACCCCATGGTCAAGGAAGATCAAGAAATCCCAAAGAGGGGGGTCCAAGACTCAACCTTTGGAAAGACACACTCTGAAAACACCTGGAAGAGGAAGATGGACCGAAGATGGGGAAACGCGTGAAACGGAAAGACAGTCAGACCCGGGTAAGACACACCAAGAAGAGCTTTAAATGTGCCCCTATTTTTCAAGATAAGTTATAGTTTAAGTTCTGTATGTATTTTATGGCAATCCTCTATGTATAACGAATAAATTATATTCATTATAATTCTATTGGTGCTAACTTAACCCATATACACAACATATATATATATATATATATATATATATATATATAGATATATATATATATATATATATATATATATACCCGCAAAGACGACAAACGCATAAAACGACAACAGCAGATTTAGCATAAGCATTGTAGTCTATAAAGGGGAAAAGTTTCTCTCTTTCTTAACTCATCGAACTGTAAAACTAGTAGTAGTGTAACTAGATTCTCTACTAGACTTCTACATTTACTAGAAAAACGCTCCCAATTAATAACTAAAGACTCAATACGTGACAATCATTATACCTATATGAACTTATGGAGAAGAGCTTTGGGGCTACACTAAGCCATCGAATTCCTCTCGTATCCAATCCTTACCATCCAAAACCCTTAATGCTGCTTACTTTGTTATGAATAAGGTCATCCATTGTGACCTAATTCCCATTTGTCGTTGATTTGGCCCGAATCTGACATCAATCTTTTAATGACAATCTTTATTTCCACTAGAATGCAATAGTTTCAAACCTATCTACTTCTTCAACTCCCAATAACTCTCCCAGAGGTCTGAAATGAAGATCCCCTCGTGACCTTCTAAGTTGAGCTTTTTATTTGAGTACTACCACTGGGTAGTTTCTCTACTTGCCTATATCCATGCCATATATTATTCATCTATTTACCTAAACAGTTAACCTCAATTTTTATTTTTGTTCTAGACATAACAACTACAAGAGGCATGATTCGAGAAGGACTTCCAGTGTTCATCCTCTTATTGGCAGGATCATGGAGAGACGAAACGGGGCTGAATAAACCCTTGATGTACGCCGCACTCTTCGGCGAGATCGTCGGCGTATCCGTCCAGATCTTGGCGACTTGGAAGTGGTCAATATCCATCTGGACGGCTTCCATCGTAGAATCCATCCTCTACGGATTATGCGGAGGCTATCAGCTCTTTTATGCAGCCGCAACCTGCGCCGTGACAGATCAGTCTAAGGAAGATCAGAGGACAACCAGGTTAGGCATTATCTAAACTTAGTCTAACAGGAGATAAACAATGTTTCATTAATTAATTCAAATGAATAAGACATTCGTTTTAATCTGTAATGAAATAGAACAAAAAAATCGGTATAGTACTTATCATTCAGCATTTCATCGATTAAGAATTATCATATTAAAATTTGGTCCATCAAGTATTATATTCGTATGTTTTTCTGCCTTTAACATTCTTGAAAAATAAAACATTTACCATAGAATTGTGCTTCTTAGAAAATTATGGCAGAGGAATCAGAATAGAAAAACAATGAGGCTTTTGGTTTTCAGTCATAGCTCTGCTCCAGTAAATAATGGATATCAACAGTTGGTATAACTCAAACGAAAGAATCCATTAATGTATATTATATACAATCGAAAACAAATTTATAAAATACAAGACTATCCGCTAAGATAAAGAAGTACTAGTAAGAGATAAATATCCAAAACTATCCCTCCGAGGCGTCTCAAAAGAAGATGGCCTCGAGACCATCTACTATAGAACTTTATTGGAGTCCTATCGATGCGTAGTTTATCCATAAGTGTTTTTCATGCCATATTGTACATATTAGCAGATTTACTTATTGTAATATTATTATAGTTGTCAATATCAATAAATTAATTTTTTTTTAAATATCCAAAACTAAGGGAGACTTTTTTATTTTCTATTGGTCTCGCACCCTCCCCCAGAATCGCCTTCATGCATCCAATTCATTCAATCCAAAGACCTAAGAACCATGGTTGATGCTCCCTACTACGTTTCCAATAAAACCTAACCGTATGGCCTTCAAACCTCTTTCGCTCTTGAACTTATACCAAACAAATTTTCTAAATACCACATGGTGTTATCCAATCATCCAAATCCTCTAGTTCAATCCTTATCCAGCACCAATCGTCATTATAATCCTGTGTAGGTAGAAGCGAAGACCTGTTGTAAATATGCCATTGAAGTTCTGTCAGTGGCCAGCTTCTCCACTCATGTCCAGAGTGTCTGCGGTTCTAGTACACTTATTAAGCCTCCATTAGTATCAAATTCAGTGACGCGGCTGGGAAAGAAGCGTTGGGATCTCCTGTGGTCCCGGTTTGGATTAAATAAACGTAGTGCTATATTGGCTTTACTTCCCAAACTATGATCTCAGGGAAAAGTCAGATCCTTTGATCTGAATATATTTAAATACTAAAATGGGATGCCACCCTGAGATCTTTATACTGTTGCGGTCGCCGGCAGGAGGACGGAAGCAAGGGGATTAGCGGCTTAAATCCGTCGGCGAGAGAAGTTAAAATAGGATTAGGACCATTCTAGATCGTCTGCTTTTGTCGGAAAAGGATTAAGAAGATTCCAGAATTGTCTGGCCCCTCCGTGTTCTAGAATGTTCGGCCTTGCCTATTTAAATACTTCCCTCGCCTCGAGCGAGTCAGTCTTAGTCTGAGAGTAGACCAGGAGGCACTGTGATGATCTCGTAATAAGTGCGTGTCAGTGTAATAAGTGAGTGTCAGTGTGATAAACTAGTCAGTGTTGAACTGGCCTGTGTAATAAGTGTATCAGTGTACTGTGACAGTCTCGCGAGTGTAATAAACTGTTTCTGTTTGTTACTGTGTGTCAGTTTGTCATACTTGGAGAATCTTACGGTCGGTGGACTAGTGAACTGTAATTGTTAACTATTAGTTATAAATTGTAGTGTAATTTTATAATATTCAGACAAAACTATTGTAACTAGTTAAGCTATCCAGAATTAGTAATATCTTATATTGTTGTAATAATTAAATAAGAGTTAGGCCTAGATAATAAATATTTAGAATATTGTTATTATACATTTATATTAGTTTAATAATTTAATTGTTAATAGTTTAATTGTATCCTTTTTATCATTTTGTTAATAAATATTAGTATCTTTAATTAAGTAATTGTTTAATTCATTTTTAATACCCAGTAGCCCGTAACAATACTTAATATATTGTAATTTTATATCATAAATAAATAAGAGACATATATACTTTTCTCCAAAGGTTAACGTGGTTGACTGATCAGGAGTTGTTTATTAAATAAGAATAATAATTATTGAATTACATTATATTTATTTATGCAGATCATGGTTACAAAAATAGGTTATAAAACTATGTACAACAAAAGGGGGAGACGCTATTTGTGACTTATGTGATACATGTGACTTAATTCTTGATCCTGTTCCTTACTTCTTGAGTTGACTGCTGCTTCCCAACAACTGACCTATAGTATCTTGAGTATACAAGTAAATGTATTTTACTCTACCTGGCCTAGGCCCCCACCATATTTACTTCCGTATGTCTAAAGCTTTAGTCACATATAGCAATAGGATGGAAGGCCAGTTTTTAGCGAGTTAATGATGCTACAATTTATTTTCAATCAGTTAAGCTTGTAAAAAAGTTTCATATTTATATGAAATAAAAACATAACTCTCTTTCAGGTTAGCATTATACCAGGTGTCTGGTTACGCAGGAGCTTGCGTTTCATATGCACTGTCTGGATACAGCGTCCATCTTCTTGGTTACTTTTGGTTCTTTTTTCTGGTGATAGCTCTTCACGCATGCACCATTATACTTGCCATATTATCAAAAGAAGGTGAAAGAAGGCTGAAAAAAGACGAAAAAGCAAAAATATTTCAAAAAATGAAAACCATAACCAAATCACGACCTAATAATTTAGTGGTCTGGCTTATGCTCATCTCTTGTGTTATCTTTAACGTTGCTTCTCATGGTAATAATGTATCCTTAATAGTAATATGATATTTATTATGTATGTATATTATACATATTATTAAAAATATAAATTATTTTAATATATAATATATTATTTTCAATACAGCGGAAAACAACTTGTACCTTTACTACTTGCAACTGGCTTTTAACTACACGGTAAATGAAGCTGGACTTTATTCTGCATCCCGTCTTCTGTTCAGTGTAGTGAGTGCGTATTTAGGAAATAAGAAATATTAAAATTACGTATTCTCATAATATTTTCTAAATATTTTTCGTTTTATTCTTAAGGTACAATGATTCTCTCACCAGTGTTCACGAATATTTTAAAATGGTCTGACTTCAAAATCGGAATTATGAGTTCATTTATGTGTGTGATTTCGACTACTTCAATGATATTCGCTAATACATTCGTTCATCTGGTTATATGTAAGAATACCTCGAAGTAATCTAATTGTAATAATTAATGTATTTGTTATAATGATTTCCTAAAATAGTTCTATATTTTTTTTTTCAGATGCTTTGTTGGATTTTTTGAAAATATTTGTTTTTACCTTGCCAATGTCAATTCTGACTAAATCTGTCAAGAGTGACGAAATTGGTTAGTAAACTTAATTCAATTCTTTAATATTAACAATTAGGGAGCGGAGTGGCTCAGCGGTAGAGTATTGAGTTGCCATGCCGACATTTTTTTTTCGAAAATTTTTAATGCCGAAAAGTTGCCGCAAGACTTTTATTTAGTCTGTTAGCAGCCGGGGATGGATCATATAGGATCTAGGACCCTCCTGGGGCTCACCCAGCCTTTAAATTTGGGTACTCAAAATAAGAGGAGGAAATCTGGTGGTTGAGCGTTATCTAGGACAAATCACCTCCATGCACAGCCGTTGTCCATGAAACAGTACTGTCTCTACCATGTACTGAATCCCATACCCTTCACGGGTTGTAGTGGTACACTTTTTTTTTTGTTTTTTTTAATATTAACAATACATATTATGGCGATATAAATAAAATTAATAAATGTAAAGATTTAAAGGAAATACTCACTTGACTTCTAGAATAAGATTACTTTATTTGTCTTAATAATCCTGCTTATACACAATCTACTATTGTTTACAAAAGCTTTTATGCATTAAATGTAATAATATCATGTCTCTGATTATTACTTAACTTATGTAAGTTTTCTCATCTCTACACTGTTTAAAAATGTATTTTAAACATTTTAAGTACTTTAAGTACATTTAAAGTATTTCATGTACTGCTGTTTTACAATATTAGTTCAGAAAAAAACCCTCTTACCACTACAACCCGTTAATGGGTCTGGTGTTCAGTACATGATAAAGACTACTATTTCATGGACAACGGTTCTGCAAGGAGGTGACTTGTCCTAGATCACGCTCAACCGCCAGAATTTCCCCCTTATTTTGGATACCCTATTTTTATAACATTTTATAGAGGCTAGGTGGGCCCCAAGAGAATCCTAGATCCCATATGATCCATCTCCGGTTGTAAACAGACTAAATAAAAGTCTTGCCTACTGAAGGATTTGAACCAGGATTTCCGGCATGGCAACTCAGTGATCTACCAGTGAGCCACTCCGCTAACTGGTAGAAATAAAAAGATGAAAACTCCCTATCATAGGATTAATTATTAACTATGATATACATTAAAATAATAAAAGTTTTAAGCTTTTAAAAATTTTCCAATAGTTAAAAAAAACAATTTCAACACCATCATTCCCATAGGAATACTTTGATTTACCAATACCAATATTTTTTTAACTCTTCTCGTTTAATTCTGACAACAAAACATTGAAAATGTTTATTTATAACGATTATTCATCGATTAACTAATGAGTATATTTATAAATCATGAATATAATTTTATTTGTACTACTTTTTATTTTTAGGAGTATTTGTGAGCTTGCGTTTCATTGGAGGATGCCTTTTTCCAATCTTACTATATTATATTTACGATGTTATATTTTCTGCAACTTCTTATCGAATGCCAGGAGCGTTCTTCATCGCTAGTGCAACCATTGCGTTGTTTGTCTTTTTGTGCTTCTGGTAATTATTACTTATAATAAAAAACTATGTATTACTTTTTAATCAAATATCATTTATAACAATTATTATGTTATTAAAACGATAATAAAAGGCTTAGCGAATCCGAAACCTCGATACCAATACACTAAATATAGAATATAATTGAAAAATAATTTTATTCTGGGACTTGCTCCCTTACAGAAATGATCAAAATTAAACAATTATATATTTGGCCAAAGGACTACATTATTAGAATAAAGCAATATTTAAATAATATCTTGAAAGTAAATAACTAACAGGTATGTTTTGGTAGAGAATCAGAAAATGTAATATAAAAATAAAATTAAAAAATAGACAAATTTACATAAAAAGAAATAGGCTTACAGAAAAATAAGTGAATATATAATAGCATCTAATAATATAAAAAATTATATCATTATGAGTGAGGAATATTTACAGTAATTCATCAATAAATCGATTGATGTTGAATATATCTATAAATTATTTATTGATTATCGAGCATCTGTTTGGGAATTTAGAAGATGTTGGAAAAGTATGTACTAGACAGGAACCATATTATGTTCAATCGATAAACTGTGGCTTTAATTTATAGTGGTTTATAGTTAATGCTAATCATAGTTAATAATTAATATTTATTTTCTTTTAATAAATTCTATTTTATTTGTTAGTAGTCATTTTATTGGTTAGCATCATTCAACAGTTAAATGCTTTTTAATTAAATATACTTTTTATTGAATGTTACAGTTGAATAATCTATTTACTTTTACTACTGTTTAGGTACTGTTCCCATATCTACACAGGACCTTCCGAACCATCAGGAAACAACTCAACTAATAACAATGATCCTGAAAAATGTAAAAGTGACAAGTTGTCAGAAAATAACGGTGTTCAATTCATCGAAAAATCGTTGTCGGCTGTCTGATTCTTTATAATGTATTTATAAGAAAATAAATATATTTATTTATATAAATTCTCTAAGAGTTCTGTACATAAAATTACAATCCGTCTTTTATATTTTAGACACATCATATGTTTTATGATTTTTATAGTCTAAGTAAAAGAGAGAGTATTATTGTAATGATATTCTGTCCTTCGATGCAGTCTGAGGAGGAATTCTGTACAGCTTTCTCCAGCTCTACCGGTTTCCCATTAATTGCGCTCTTCTTGTCCACTCAGGATAGTCATGAAATAAGAATTAAGTGACCTGGATGGGAATCTAACCCTCAGCCGAACACTTTAGGACTCTAGTCCTAACTTTCTTTACACCCTCTACGTATATGTAATATATATATATATATATAGTCTTATTTCTTTCTGCTAAAATCGGTCTATCGGAACTAATATGTTATATCATGATTGTTAAGGCCGGATAGTTGAATGGTCTTATGGAAGAGGAATTTATTTTAATCAAAAAGAATCGGGCAAATATTTTGTAAAAGAAAGATTACTAAGTCAATCATTGAAGTGAGTAAATTAAAACCTTTTTCCAGTCATATATTATTTTTCTTTATTTAAAAACGTTTCAACAATACTATGTCATTCTCAATTTACATTATTTATAAGTGTCCTTTAACGTTATTTAATTCTAAAAAATATTCTCTAAAATTTTTTTATAAATTTGTACATTTTCAACCTAAAATAAAAGACAAAACTAGAAAAAGGTTTTAATTTACTCACTTGAATGATTGACTAAGAAAGATGTACTCCAGTAACAAAAAGAAGATAATTAAAATAGAAAGATTACTTTAATTTTATTTATTTTATCATAATAATTTAAACTTTGTTTATTAATTGTATACAATAGTTTCATTAACTTATAATAATTGGTATTTATATTAATTATAATGATAACTTATAATTCATAAGAAAAAGTTATGAACTGTTCTTTTTTTCTTTCCTTTTTGTTAATTGTAATTGTAATTTTAAGTCTAAATAATTTATTTTCATTGTATAACGTTTAAGTTTTTAATTTCATTAAATTAGTTTAATATCAAAGTTTGTTTTTATTATTTTATATATATATATATATATATATATATATATATATATATATATATATATATATATATATATATATATGTATACCGTGATTTTTACTTTTAATTCAATAAACAGTTTCATAAGAATGACATGCGATCTGGTGTTTTGAATTCAGCTTTATTTTCCTATACATATTTCGGTGCTCTTATCGAGAGGTCCTACTGTCTCGCGAGAGCTCAAACAATGACCCTTTAATTTTGAAAAATAAAATAATAATCTCATGTCTGCACCTCAAAGACATTATTGCCATATACTTAGGATAACGCTTATGAAAATTTTATTGTATAAGAACAGCATTGCTTAAAAATAATAATACTTAAATAATAAAAATAATTTTTACGGAAATTCAAATTACTTATTTATAGTAGTTAAATATCAATAATATAAAATTTAAATTTATGATAACATCTACACACAAGAGGTTCCACATTATGTGAGGCGTTCAGTATCAAAAGCGCATAACCCAAAAAATTTCAAAAAATTGACTTCACAATTTTCGCTTGTTTAGTCAAGAAATTTTGTCAAACACGACACTCCGTAGTGTTATGGTTTTTAGTCAAATTTTTAGCCTAAAGACTCGTGAGCATAAAATTGTTTGACTGAACCAGCGAAAAATTAAATTTATGAAATTTTTGAGCTATTCACTTATGATCCTGAACGCCTCATACGATGCATTCGTTTCCAACATGACACAACAGGGAACTGTAAGAATACAGCTATTATATCTCTTCTCAAATTAAGAAACGGTAGTCTTAGAATAAATAAATAAAAAATAAAAAAATGTACCGTGTGTTAGCAGACGATTAGCCTTGTTTCCATGGAAACGTCTGTAAATTTTTCACTAAAAAAACAAACCTGGTTTGCATCACAAAACTTTAACATCTGTACGGCTTTCAATTAAATAATAAATAATTTATTATTTAATTGAAAGCCGTACAGATGTTAAAGTTTTGTGATGCAAACCAGGTTTGTTTTTTTAGTGAAAAATTTACAGACGTTTCCATGGAAACAAGGCTAATCGTCTGCTAACACACGGTACATTTTTTTAATATTTAGCACAAAATATTTAGGAAATCGGGATTTTTGAGAAATTGCAGAAAACTAGGTCTTAGTAAATTGTAAAAAAAATAATAAAGCTTGAAGAAACAATTTAAAGCAAGGAAAGGAGAGAAGAGATGTAATTCTGTAAAATAATAATTATCTATTTAGGATTGGCAACACTGTCAGAGAGAAAACGCAACTGGCAGTGGAGATAGCAGAAGGGGGGATAACCTTGGCACTGGTGAATGCTGTACGGTACATCAGTACAGCTGTGGCCGGCTCTTAAGGATCCTTATTGGTGTGTGTGTTCAGCATCTTTATTGTTTGCGTACTAGTGTATTGATAAGCTCGTCAAAATGACAAGGACTTTTTTTTTGTTTCTAAAAAAAGATTAACCTGAATTCTTCAAATAAATGTTCCAAGTTCATCATGCTATCTCAAAGTAGACATGACAGCTCCAAGATATTTATCGTTTAGACAGTTTATTTACTTTAAAAATAATGTCAGAGATAAAAAATATATGAACAGATAGAATCAGAAGCTATAGGTTCTTGCAATGCACGCGACTGTTCAGCTTGTATGCTTGTTTGGTTCCGTGTTCGTCTATTGTTTCGCTATTGGAATCTATGGAGCGATCATTCCAAACTTCATCCAGCAGAAGGTCTGCAGCCCGGATGCTCAACCAGATCTTGACAACCTGTGCGATGACAATAGTACAGTACTTGAAGCTACAGGTATGTGTTTAAACAGGTCATACCGCACTAATATTTCTAAAGTGATACATCTCAAAAATCGGTGTTATTTCGGTGGTGAGTTATGACCATGAAAAAAATAGGTAAATATCTCTTTATCACTCATCAAAACTCTATCAATCTAGCTTCAGAGCTTGTTTGTCAGAATTGTCACTCTTATTGTTCTGGTGCTATTCCAAGTTCATTAATGTACAGCCAAAAAGTGTTTCTGTTTATCCAAAAATTTAGGTTTTTTATTTATATCACCTAAATACTAGTATGATACGTAAGCTGTGTATCTATAGCCCCGGTGAATAAGTGGTTAACAATTACTTAGGAACATCTGTTTTATGGTGTTTAGAGGAACATCCGTCTAGTGTACAGATAGCAATTTGAAACTTTAGTCAGTGCTTCAGTTATTAATTTTTCTCGCTCAAACCAAGTTATTACGTTTTAATACTTATAATAATTCAAGTTTGAGTGGAAAAACAGTAATATTAAAAAAAAAATTGATCGCACTTAATAAAAATTATATGCACAACTGATTGTGTCTGTTACTTTTTGAAATATGTCTTTTCTTCCACTCAAACATTCGATTATGTTATTAATCATTACTCGGAATGTGCTAATAAATTATAATTGAATGTATACAATTTAATCCTTAAAATTGCAAGTAATAGTTTTGGTTAATAACAGCATTTGTTTTGATTTTAAGTAATTTATTTTGTTTTGATGGGTACATTTTCAATACACAGTCATTGCACAACTTTTTTGAGAATTCCAGACAAGCTGGTGTTTGGCAATTTATTTGTATGCTTTTCTTCGATTTTTGTTTGGTAATGGCAAAATCGGCAATTTTTTCTTTGTTCAAGTTTATCATTTAGTAAAGTGGATTTGTAGGGTATATTTTAATGTATAAATGTATAAAATTTAGGAAAGAAAACTAACATAGAATATCCGTCTAAGAAGCGAATATACAAAAATAGTGAATATATTGGAATATCCGTTAGTGAGACGGGCACAAATTCGCACTTGCGTATCTGTAATATCTGTCTGTCAGACGTAGTGAAGGACTGTAAAGGGCCAAAACGTTGTAGAAAAGGTTTTTTGACGTTGACTTGACAAAGATGCATTCTTAAATGAAACTCTTTTAGTCACTCAGACTCCGGAATTGACCAATGCCAAATGATAAAGTGTATTCGTCCATTAGATGGATGTTCCGATCTAAGTGTTCAGTACGAATTCTCCCCAAAATTAATTTCTTGTACTAAGTGAAGTGTAATCGTGAGGTAGTTAATGAGAGTCTAAGTCAAGCACTGGCTTGAAATGGAATCACGGCTTATATTTTAACTGCGTTTCAAGCCAAAATATAATGGAATGATACGATCGCTCTTCACTAAATGCAAGAAACTGACTCTGGACAAAATTCTACTACACCACTCATTTACCGAGGCTACAGAAATAATATGTCAAGTGTAGTACTGTAATTAATTTTACATAAACATGTTTGTCAGTTGTTATTAAAAACACACGATTCTGTATGTATGTGATTCAGTCTTTAATAAACACTAAAAATGTTAATATGTTCATTTATTAAGTATACAATATTGGGGACGATGATAAAAATTAAATTAAAGTATGAAGCAGAAACCGCAGAGCAGTTAAGATAACTGCAGTTAACAAGAGAAACAGTAAAAAATAAATTAACTCATCAGTCCGGACATAAAAACAAACCCATCCTTACAAGTTAGTCAAACTCCACCATAGTTGAAAGATAATAAAAAAATAAAAAGATTAAAACAGTTTAAACCCGGAGATCGTGAAATGAGGAATTACAAAGATCGTGGAGATAAGTGGAGTTTGGGAACAGTATCAGCAAGAAAACTTGGTGAAATTTGGACGCGATATGCGGATCAGATGCTAATCACAAAAATAACGAGGGAGGACTGACGTGTTTGTCAATATTAAAATCATGTGATTTTGTATTTATGTGTTTCAGTCTTTAATAAACATTAAAAATTTGTTTGTTCATTTAACGTCACTTTATGCTGCTATGGCTAATCGGACGATGCTACAGTGGGAGCTCTAAATTTTGCCTATCCAGGTTTAATTAGGATAGGGATTTTTAACGAGTACCTGACATCGTACAGGCTCGGGACCCCCGTTTAACGTCCCTTCCGAAGGACGGCGTAACTAAGGATTTTTTACTCCCTTAAAAAAATCCTAGGGCCACCTGCCGGGCTACGAGCCCGCGATCTTGGGTTTAGTAGTTTATTACGCTAACCACTAGACCACAGGTGACCTTGACATTAAAAGTGTTAACATGTTTATTTATTAAGTATAAAATAAAAGTTGAGAAGTATAGTTTATATATGTATAGTTTATAGTATTTTGGCAAAAACAGTTAACTGTTCTGTTGAAGTAAAAAAAAAAAAGAATTTTCTAGTTAAGCATATACTCGTATTTATTATTAATGAATTATTTTTACTACTTTGATGAATCGATCCTTACTCTAATCACTGAAAAAATTGTGGCCTATGTTTCATATGAACAGCCCTGGCGATAAGTGGTTAAGCCAGATTTTCTCCAGAGACAGTTAACTGCTTTCAGATAACCGGAATCGTATCACTTTCATAGTTTTTGGCTTAAAATAGAGTTGTAATATAAGCAATAACTCCTTTTCATGTCAATGTTTTACGTAACCATAACACGATTCCGCTTACCTAAGTACAAACTCATTTTGGAGAAAATTAGAATTAACCACTTATTCACCGGGGCTGTAGATATTAAATAAAGAAAATTAAAATGTTAAAATAAACCTGCAGGTCTCTAGTAGGGAACAATATATACCAACATAAAACGTTACGTTCGTATTCTTGACAATAAATAAATTTATTGTAAAAAAAATAACCATATATAATGAAAAACTAAGATGATATTGTCTTTAAAAACTATTGAGGACTATTTTAATTTCTTTGAAAATACATATTTTTTATCTAATTTGTCTCTCTATAAAAATGTGGAAAAAAGGATAGACCAGCTGCTCACAAATAATTAAAATATCGAGAATTAAGACATAAATAATTTTAAAGATTATTAACTTTCCAGGAATAGTCGTTTGAACTTTCACTTTATTTAAATTTTTCAACTCGCTCTAATATAACCGGTCAATTTACAACGATTATATGTTAATATTATTCACCCAGTTGGAAAGTATCTACTGGAGAACTCTTGTTTGATAGAATTGGCACATTATTGCAGCAATTTTACTATGTTATTTTTATTTTATTTATTTCTTGTATAATTTGCTACAATTCACAAAATTATATGCTGTGCCAAATAGACCAGTCCCAAATACAAAATAATTTTACAAATTTAAATGTATCTATGCATAATCATAATTTACAATGAAAGAAAAAATGTACAAAAAAACCTCCAACCGAGAGAAAATGAAAATGAAATAAATTGGTAATCTACAATAATAAATGCTTTGTTCTTTTATGTACATACCGCTTTGTACTATTTTTTGTATAGTTCCCAATATTTTTTATAAGTGGGTTTTTATTGTTTTACACTTTTAAAAAAAATTGTATGAGAGGAAAATAGTTGACTGGATGATAAAATGGAGAACGGAGATAGTTGGGGGGGTGCAGTAAAAAAAAAACACTAAATAAGTACTAGACTTATATTTAGTAAGTGCATTTTAGAGATAAACAGCAGCAAGTGAACCTATAGTAAATATCTTACTAATATTATAAATGTGAAAGTTTGTATGTTTGTGTCTCTTTCACGCAAAAACTACTGGACGGATTTGGATGAAACTTGACAGTAATATAGGTAATACATCAGAATAACACATAGGCTATAGCAAGCGCGGATTTAGAGGGGGGCGCACGGGGGCATGTGCCACCCCGACTTACTAAATATAAGTCTAGTACTTATTTAGCGTTGTTTTTTACAGCACCAACTATCTCCGTTCTCCATTAAAAAAAATTGTTTACATAGTTTGTTGATAAATACATTAATATAAGATATACTTAATTCTGTATGCTTAATTTTAACTTTAGTTATTCCATATGTATAATTTCCAGCAATTCTAAGGCATTTGTTTTGGATTGTTTGTAATTAGTTTTAGACATATAACTAAATATTGGGCATGCGTATGCTTGTATAGGTCGTAAGCAGGCTTTATATAATAGTAACTTGTTATCTGTGCTTAATTTAGAATTTATATTAGAGTAAGTATATATAGTACACAGAGCCCTGTTAACTTTATTGCACACAGAATCGGTGTGGGAAGTAAAATGGTAATTTTTTTGTCCATATTAAGTCACAGATATTTAATCTGCGTTTTCCATTGTACAGACGCTCTGTTTACATTCATTTCAGGAATATAATTCATTCGTCTCTTTGTAAATAATATAGCTTGGGTATTATCTTGATTTATATTAATTTTCCATTTATTGTAGTATCTATTTTTTTTTTAGTGCTTTTGTAAGTCTATTTGTAATTGTCGTTGTAGTTGTCCGGTCTGTAACTTAAATTTATTATGTTATAATCATGGGAGATTTCAATGCACATTCAGTAAGCGCGCACAGAAGGGACTACGGTATGTGTCCTCACCTAGGCAAGTATTGAACTATAATGGAGTATAGCTTTAACAATGGCTTTGTCATAGACAACTCCTTTTATTCTCGCGAACTGTTTCACAAGATAATTTTCTCATCGCTGGAAATAATTAGTGTGGAAGTCGCAAGCGTCATTTCTGGTTGAAAAAACGTTGGAAATTGACAGAATTAACGACTTTAGTCTTGTTTCGTACAGCGGTCAGTAAAATAAGATGGACCGTTATAATCGTCTACATCCAAAGAAAATAGGCACTATTAAATAAAGAATTGAAAGAAAAGTAACTAGCGTGATGAACTAACTTCTATTTATCAAGGAAATGAGAAGCACTTTTAGAAAGTACGTGAGACTGAAATTAAGAATGACCAATAAGGATCTTAGATATCCATACGTCACTTATTTATTAATAAATTACCTGTAATATACATAGTTAAAACGCATTTTAGATATAAACAGCAGCAAGTGCACCTACAGTAAATATCTTACTAATATTATAAATATGAAAGTTTGTATGTTTGTGTCTCTTTCACGTAAAAACTACTGGACGGATTTGGATAAAACTTGACAGTAATATAGGTTATACATCAGAATAACACATAGGCTATAGCAAGCGCGGATTTAGAGGGGGGGGGCGCATGGGGGCATGTGAACTGTTTTTTAGGTATTGTGAAGAATCCGTTATAGGACATAATTAAAGGTAAATCACATGATAATAGTACTTAAAATAACAGAACGAACATGAGTGAAACTATTTGGTTTGATATCCTACTAATCTTACTAATATTATAAATGTGAAATTTTGTATGTTTGTCTCTCTTTCACGCAAAAACTACTGGACGGATGAAAATTATTGAGTAAAATAGGTTATACATTATAGGCTACAGCAAGGATACATTTATGTGGGGGCACGTGCCCCCCCGTTATAGTAAATTATTAAAGGCAAATCAGGAACTAAGCATCTTGAAATTTGCAGATAGGTTCTTTGTATAGTTTAAGAAATAAATTTGGATAATTCCACCCCAAGGGTTTCCCCTTTAATATATAATAGGGTTCAAAGGTTGTATAGAATCCGTCAGTTTTGAAGTTAGACATCTGAAATTTTGGATGTACGAGTAACTTATATTTTAAAAAATAATTAAATTATTTATTTCAACTGATCTTTCACGAAACTTTATGTGGGAGACCAAATTCCACAAGAGCGAAGCCGCGGGCATAAGCTAGTACTATATAAAGTTGAGTAGGTTTATCAACCCTTGTGTTCACTTCAAACCATTTATATGGTTTTCCTCACATCGAAAACAATTCTATTGACCAAATTTCATGAAATTATATTGGTCTGCTGGAAATTTTATGATAGGATAGCCATGACCATATGACAGAAAATAATAAAAAATCTTACTGTAAATTTCCTGTAAGTTTCCCAATATTCAAGAATTCTCAGTTTCCTCCTTCAGGAAAATAACATTTGTTTTTCTAAACAATAAATTTAAAATGGATGATTCAATGATAATGAATCTATCTATCTCTGACGACATTATGGCCCATGAATGACCCTGGCCTCCTCAACAATCCTCCTCCACTGACAGCGATCCTCTACAGCTCTTCTCCATCTTCTCAGTTAGCAAGTCAATCTCGACATCTTCCAGCCACCATAGACTAGGTCTACCTCTTCCTCTTCTACAGTCCAGGCATTCCTCCACTATCCTGCTTGGTAATCTTTCCTAATCCATTTGGTGATTTTGTAATTTATATTCATGATCCGACAAAAAAAAATTGCGTTATCTAGCGATACGAATGCGTGGAGATAGGCCACCATCCGCTCCGTGATATCACAACACTCGGTTAAACTATTATTATTGTATGGTTATATAGCTCTTATTTATTTAGTTTGATGTATGATAGCCAGTAGCCAATCTCAAAACTGTCTGTTTCCCTTTTGTTTCTTTACAGATGTAACAACAATAAGGGGTGTGATCCGAGAAGGGGTTCCTATGTTCATCCTGCTGCTGGCAGGATCTTGGAGGGACGCAACGGGATTAAATAAGCCATTGATGTACTCCGCACTCATCGGTGAAGTCGTCGGGGTATCCATACAACTCTTCGCGACTTGGAAGTGGTCGATATCCATTTGGACGGCGTCCATCGCAGAATCCGTCCTCTATGGAATATCCGGAGGTTGCAAATTATTTTACGTTGCAGCTACTTGTGCCGTAACAGATCAGTCTAACGATGATCAGAGGACAACTAGGTTAGAATATTATATTAATAAAGTATAATATATATTAGACTTATACATGATATACTTACTATACATGTGGTGTAGTGGTTGGTATAATGGCCTTTAATGCCCAAGGTCATATGTTCGCAGCCCAGCAGGTATCCTATTATTTTAAAAGGAAGTGAAAAAAACTTGATTATTCCGTCCTTCAGAAGGGATATAAAATGGAGGTACCGATCCTGAACGGTCAAGTACTTTTTAAAGATCCATATCCTAAGTATTATCTCTCCCTCTCCCTCTCTCTCTCCCTCTCCCTCTCTTTCTCCCTCTCCCTCTCCCTCTCTCTCTCCCTCTCCCTCTTTTACTATTATTATTGAAATAAAAGTTATGTTTTAGGTTAGCCTTTTACCAGGTAACTGCCTACGCTGGTTCTTGCCTTTCCAATGCTCTCTCTGGATACAGCCTTCATCTCCTCGGCTACATGTGGTTCTTCGTTCTCGTCATCGGACTTCACTTTCTCACTATCATACTTGTCTTATTATCAAAAGAAGGCGAGAAAAGACTGAGCAAAGATGAAAAAGTGAAAATATTTCGAAAACTGAAAGCTATAACTAATTCACGGCCTAATAACTTAGTAGTTTGGCTCATGCTAATCAGCTGCATTATCTTCAATGTTTGTGCTTCAGGTAATAAATAATCATAGTAATTATAGTATATAACAATTACAATATTATTTATTATTTACTGAGAGTATCCATTTATAGTTAAAATACCACTAAGAAAAGGTTATTTTATTTCTTTATCTCGTTTTATTGTTCTTTCGGATTACTAGCGTGTACTACTAGGTTGCGGGGTAGATCAGTTGGTAGAGTGCTGAGGTGCTGTCCTGAACATTGCGGGTTCAAATCCGGTTGTGGCAGATAAATTATTTATTATATATATATATATATATATATATATATATATATATATATATATATATAAAACAGCCACAGCAGTTAAAACAGTAGGAGGTATCGTTAATTGAGGGAAAACCTGACGGATGAGCGAGATATTGGACAACGCACCTTCCTGCATAGCCGTTAACCAAGAAACATTATAGCCTTTACCATGCACTGATTTCAAGATCCTTCTTGGGTTTTAGTGTTACAGGTTTTTATTATTATTATTATTTGATACAGATATCTATGCAATAAAAAAAAACTACAACCGTTCATGTTTTTTCCTCGAAGTATTCTTTCCTTGCCAAGCTTCGTTCTTCTGTAGAAAGCGTAAGTTCCTCTTTGTGAGCTTCCTTCGGACCTGCAATTTTACTTCTAAATCGTGTCCTGTTCCGCACTTCGATCTGTGAGAATGTTTGTCATTTTTAAGTCATGGTGAATCTCTCTAAGGCATGGAGACTCCACCTTCCATTGATCTTGAAGATTGAAAATTTTGTTAGCCAAGTTCTCTGTCCACAATCTTACTAATATTATAAATGTGAAAGTTTGTATGTTTGTCTCTCTTTCACGCAAAAACTACTGAACAGATTTGGATGAAACTTTACAGTAATATACGAGTAGGTTATACATCATAGGCTACAGCAAGGGCAGATTTCTGTGGGAGCACGGAGGCATGTGCCCCCCGTTATGGTAAATTATTAAAGGCAAATCAGGAACTTAGCATCTTATAAATATTATAAATGTGAAAGTTTGTATGTTTGCCTCTCTTTCACGCAAAAACTACTGAACAGATTTGGATGAAACTTTAGAGTAATATAGATCATACACCAGAATAACACATAGGCTATAGCGAGCGCGGATTTAGGGGGAGTGCATTTGTAGATAGGTTCTTTGTATGGTTTGAGAAAGAACTTTGGATAATTCCACCTCCAAGGGCTTCCCCCTTAATATCATAGGGGTTCAAAATTTTTATGGAATCCGTCAGTTTTGAAGTTAGACGTCTGAATTTTGGATGTACGAGTAACTTTTATTTTTAGAAAATAATTAAATTATTTATTTAAAATGATCTTTCACGAAACTTTATGTGACAGACCAAATTCCACGCGAGCGAAGCCGTGGGCATCAGCTAGTCTTTTAATATATCCATAGAACATCAACCACCTCCTTCTTGTATTGAAAGAAATTACCTCACTCTTGTCATAGAATTCTTATTTTGATCTCATTTGAAATCTGTATCCATCATAATTATTTATATATTATTTTTTCATTTCGCAGCTGAAAGCAATTTGTACCTTTACTACTTGCAACTGGCGTTTGACTTCACTGTCAAAGAAGCTGGTCTTTATTCTGCGTTCCGTCTCATTTTCGGTGTAGTAAGTGAGTATATATGATGTATTTAAATTATTAATAATTGAACCATTCAAAATAATATTACTATTTTTATGTACTATTTCATGGCTTTTTAGGTACAATGGTTCTCTCACCAGTATTTACTAAAATCTTAAAATGGTCAGACTTCAGAATCGGTATTCTGAGTTCATTTATAACGTTGATCGCGACCATTTCAATGGTATTCGCAAAAACAGTATTACAACTGATTGTTTGTAAGTACAATTTAAAACTATTATTACAATTTTAATAGATCAACTTAGTTAAAATTCAGAACGAAATATTGTATATTATAATCAATTGTAATTATTATTTTTTCAGTTGCTATGTTGGACTTTTTGAAAATATTTGTTTTCACCTTGCCGATGTCAATTGTGACTAAATGTGTGAAGAGTGACGAAGTTGGTTAGTGATTTATTTTAATTTCTTGAATTTTTAAATTATTGTTTATTATTATTTAAATTATTGTTATTGTCGTTTATAATAAATTTGTTTATAGTTTATATTTCTTTTCTTTTTTTGTTTTTTCAATTTTAGGAATATTTGTAAGCTTACGATTCATTGGAGGATGCCTGTCCCCAATGCTTGTTTTTTATATTTACGATGTTATATTTTCTGCAACTTCGTATCGAATGCCTGGAGCGTTCTTCATCGCAAGTTCTGTCATTACGTTGCTAGTCTTTTTGTGTTTCTGGTAATTATTAATTATTATAAGTAAATAATTTATTTTTGATCTACCACTACAAAATTATTATAGCTCTACACTGTAGAATAATTGTTGTTATTGCAATCAGTGATTAATTAATTAATTCAAAGGGATAATCAATTATAGTTTTAATAAATATTATATAATAATACATAAAGTCATAAATTAATAAAATATTGTATTATGATAAATAAATAAATTCACAACATTCAAAGGTATTAATTTATTGTTAATCAGCAGTTAACAATTAATTAATTTGAATAAATTAATTTTTTAATTGTATTTATTAGTTTTTAGTTGTAGTTTTATTATTTATTTAAGTGAGTTTTATACATATATAATTTTTAATGTCTACTATTAACTTATTTCATAGGTTTAGCTCCTGTATCTATGTAGGACCTTCTCAACTAATAGATAATAAACCAACTAATAACAGTGATTCTGAAAAACGTAAGAGTGATGAAATATCAGAAAATAACGGATTCATTGAAAACGCGATAATTGATGCCTGATTAAGTATAATGTATTGGTAAGAAAATAAATATACCAAAGTTAATACTTAAAGGATAAAATGTAAAAATGTATTTTTTTTTTTCAGATTATACCAAAATGACTTTTTGCTTGTAAGATAGCGAGAAAATGGACCTGAAAACTATTTTAAATAAATGAGAATATATTTATATATAAGTTTTGTAAAAATATTAAATAATTTTTATACAATATAACCGGTGAAAATTATACTATTTATACTTATCCCCACAATCTTCCATCACAATCTGACTATATTCCAGTTCTATATCAATTTTTTTTAACAGAAAATCCGATCATGAGAAAAGAATTGAGCTCAGAGTTCAGGAAACTCAGGCAGTAGAAATGTTATTAATAGCATTCAATAAACAAACCTACATAAGTCGGTCAAGATCAATTAGGAGTTACTCAAGTTATTATTTTGGGATGTGGTTTTGTTTCTAATATTTCAATTAAGGATTATTTTTCTCAACATAAAAACAATTTCTAAGATTCATTGAAAAATATCTAATAAGAGAAGAGTTAGAGATGGAGGACAAAAGAGAACTATTCAAAAGCATTACAAAAATAAAATTATAAAAAAAAAAATAATAATATAATAAAATACCAAGGGGAAATGATGAACCTCCTAAAAAACACTGCTCCCAAACAAACTCAATTAATTCAGTTAAATATTGAATCTCTGGTTTAGGTTTAGATAATTTATGAATAAAAAAACTACAACCCGTGAAGGGTCTGGGGTTCAGTACATAGTAGAGACAGTACTGTTTCATGGACAACAGTTCTGCAAGGAGGTGACTTGTCCTAGGTCACGCTCAACTACCAGATTTTCCCCCTTATTTTGGGTACCCTAGTTTTATTATATTTTATAGAGACTGGGTGAGCCCCAGGAGGGTCCTAGATCCTATATGATCCATCTCCAGCTGCAAACAGACTAAATAAAAGTAACTGCCTGCAGCGGAATTCAAACCAGGATTTCCGGCATGGCAACTCAGTGCTGTACCACTGAGCCACTCCGCTCCCCCTAATTTATGAATAAAATTTATAAATTAATAATTTCAACTAGTTAGATTGTTGCTCACCTGATACATTAATGACTTGATTATAAATTTTATATTCGTACTGTATTCTAAAATACAATGCCTAAATAAATATATAATAGTTGACCTTGTATATATATGTGGAAGAAAATGGTCTAAGTGGAGGTCAATAAATTTCTCTTAAACATGGAGAAATGTTTATTGAATAGCCAATGTTTCAAACCAAGTTGCAGGTATTCTTCAGGGCTAAATAAGCAAAATACAGACAATTAATAATTACTAAAATTCTCTTAAAAAGGGAGAAATTCTCCCCCCTCCCTCCCCCATCTTTATTTTCCACCACTCGTATACCTTGATACTTATGTATTTTAATTTTAATATTTACCTTTTTTAATTTTTATCTTTATTACCTTATTCTTTAATTTTTAACACTTTCTTTTTTTATTATTTCCTATTACTTATTTTATTCTCTATTACTTTTTGTACCAACTTCCTGTCACTTTGTTGTTAATACCCTTTAATATTTACCAGAATGTAGTAATTTTTAATAATTTAGTAATTATCAATTGTCTGTATTTTGCATATTTAGCCTTGAAGAAGACCTGCAATATGGGTCAAAACGTTGGCTATTAAATAAACATTTCTCCCTACTTAAGAGAAATTTATTGACCTCCACCCGGACTATTTTCTTATTTGAGACATAATAAATTAACAATTTTATGAATAGATTACTTATTCTAACTTATGCATCCATACTGTCTATTAAATCAGCATTTAGTTATTACAAATGGTTGGTCTTCCTAATTTAATTTTTCGTTTACAATGATACGTAAAGTTTCAATTTCGAATGAATAGTTTAATTGGATATATTAAAATAATTTTTAAAAAAAATAACTGGTACACTGACTGCATTGTGATGTAGAAAGAAACATAATAATTTGATGTACATTGTCATTTTACAAAGAAAAAACCTCAATCTTAGTTGATATAAAAACAAAAACTAATCAATCAATGTGAATTTTATTAAAATTGATTAAATATACTTGATATGTTTTCAGGTTATCAGGTCTTGACTTTTAAAATAATAAATGTATATGTAATGTTGAGATAATTGTTTTAAAACTGTAGATAATATATTTTTATTTCCAGAGTACTTTGTTTTACATAGCTCTAGGTTTGGCAAATTATTATGTTTAATTACTATTTCTAAGTATTTATTTTAATCTAACAGCATTTTAACAATCTTATCAGTCCCAATAAAAAAAAATTATTTTTTAAACACTTATGTTGTCTTTATTACTGTAATTTCACTAATTTTCAACATGCTCAAAGAAGATGGAAATTTAGATTAATCTAATGGTGTTTCAACTTTTGACATCGGGATACTTCTTCAATAGGTTTGTTATTTAAAAGATAAAATAAAGTGCAATGAATGATTTGGGTGTCTACTAGTTTTTAGTCAATTTAATATTTACAATTTTTTAAAAATGATATTGGTTGTATTTTCGAAATGATATATTTTTAAAATTATATAGGGACAGGGGTAGCTCAGTGTATAGAGTGCTTACATGCTGTGCTAAAGGTCCTGAGTTCAAATCTGGCTACGGCTGATAAATCATCTAATCTGTTAACAGCCATGGATGGAGGCTCATAAAAATTGGTATCCTTAATTGGGAGAAAATGGGAGAAAACCTGCAGTTCAGCATGATCAGATCGCCAAAATAAGTCACAAAAAATAATCATCTTCATGGGTTGCAGTGCTGCAGATTTTTTTTTTAATAATAGATTTGTTATTTTACTATTCAAAATCAAATACATGGGGTCTAAAATCTACATTTGTAAATATTAGTTTATAATATATTCTTTAAACTCGGAGAAAAAAAAAACCCTGTATCCAGTAAATTTTTGTATTGGAACGTTTCTTGAGAAATAAATAATACAAAAATTTACTGTTTTTTTTTTCTCTGAGTTTAAAGAATATATTATATAATTTAAGTAGAGTTAACCTTTTTAAAATGAATATTAGTTTATTTCTATTCAAAACTTTATTTGTATCAGAATAAGTTGTTTATTTTCAGATTAAAAACTTAATAACATAATGGACAAATGTACAATGACACAAACAGCAATCGATCGATTAAAATATTTATTCAACTGATGGGGCGATAAAAGAAATGTAATTCACTAGTTTGTTGTGATATATAGTTTTTTGCTAAACCATGACTGTTAAAACTGAATGTTAAGCTCTATTTTGTTAAAGTAATCATTGGGCCGATAACTGAAATCTTAATTTATTTTAATATTCTAATCCATTAAGTCATAATACATAACGTAAATTAAATTTACAAAACATTTCTCATTTAGTATAATTTATTTTATTTTTATATGATATAATTTTTTTAATATTTTATTTGAAAAGAAAAGATATGACCAGGACCGGGACTCGAACCCGGATCTCCCACTTCTCCGTAGTGGCGCTTTAACCATCTCGGCCATCCTGGCTCGTTTCCAGGCCAGTCATATCTCTTCTTTCACTGGTATTTATTTATTCTGGGACAGATCCCTCTAGAAAAGCGGTTCCCAAACTGGGGGGCGCTCCCCCCTGGGGGTGTGAGGACAAGCGAGACATCTTTTCTTTTCAAATAAAAAATTTCTCATTTATATATGAATATACAAAAAATTACAACATAATTGACAGAAATCACAAAACCATGGGACTCTATAAATAATAAATAACCATCAAAACCCTGTACTTTATTAAAATTCAAAATATTTATAATTTTCTTTTTTTTTATTTAGTATATAAATAAATTATTATTGTTATCTGGTGCAACTTCTCGTGTGCCATCTGCAACAGTTTTCTGTAAGTAGGCTCTACCTTGCGGTGCTTCTTACTATTCTTTGGCACCCACCAGGTGCATCCTCACCACATCCTCTACCACACCCTCCATGTAATGTTCCTCTGGAAAGGAATACTTTGTGCTCAACTTTTAGAGAATAAAAAAAAAATTGATGGATAATTTAGTTGAAATACAAATATTTTATTTTTTTTTAAGATATAGAAGCTTGTTGATTAAAAAAAAAAAATAATAAAGATATTGTACATTCTAATTCGTCATTAATTTCTTTAAAATACAAATATATTTTATTTTGTTACGATTAAAGTTGTATCAGTTTGCCCAAAAGTAAAAGTAACAAGAATAAATGTAACAAGAGAATACTAAAAATATCATAGTTCAAATAAACTAAAAAATTCAGCCATTAAAAACATTTCAGTATAGATCCTATCTACTTTAAAATATTTATTTACACCAGCACCTAAAGTAGCAACAATCTGTGAATCTGACTAAATTATGGAATCGACAAAGAATACATCCAAATAAGTATTGCAATCAGTACTGAATTAAACTCAGAAATACAAAGTATAAGATATAGACAAAAGTAACTGAATAAATTACAAAAAGATAAAATAGATAATTAATAATAGTAAAACAAGCGAGAGATATAGATTTAACAATAGAGATAGGAGTAATAATAAAATAATAAATGATTGAACACTCTGAGGAGAAATTATAAAAATAAAATAAAAGATGTAAAAACAATTTCATTAAATTATTATTTTTCTCATTAATTCTTTATCATTTGTTAATTTAATGGTTGTACAGTAGAACCTCGATTATACGTCAGGGTATGGGACCAAGATGGTGACGGATATGGGAGTGAGTCATATGTCTCATATATATATATATATATATATATATATATATATATATATATATATATATATATATATATATATATATACACACATTAATTGAACAATATATTTAAAACATTCGACATTATATATGTACTCATAACTTATTACTAATATAAGGTAAGTATAACCTTACGTACTAATAAGGTATACATATGTAGTAAAAATAATAAAAATAATAATAATTACCTACATCAATGGCTAAAAGCACAATCATTGTATGTCCAATTTTTCCCTCTTGAGAAACTAATATCAATTTAAAGATGGAGTTTTAGCTCTTTCCTCATGCACAAATGTAGTATGCCCCTTCTTAACAATCATTAAATGATTATATAGAAGGGAGATACTCTAGGCGTCCTCCGCACGTTTTGGCTACGATTGAAGCACTTTCACCTTTTTGTAAACGTTTTACAATTTCAAACATAGTAGCAAGATCTAAACTCTTTGTCTTTTTTTCCGACATTATTGTACATACTTTTAAGAAAACGACAAGTACCTGTAAGACAAGAATGAAGACTGAAGATAGTCCAACTCCGGAAGCTACATTTGGTAGAGTTGAGAAGATAATTAATTTCTGAGAAATGTGTGTGAGGATGCCTAGGCTTAGAGTAACCAACATATTCTACAAAATGAAGTTGTCAAGATACAATGATTGGTTCTTAGCCGGCACCTATTACTTTAGCAACCAAACAATATATATACATCTTTTTTTTTTTCTCAAACTGAGGTGACAGTTAACAGAGAGTGACGGATAATAGAGTACTGTAATTAATAAAATGTAATCCCATTATACTCTAAGGCATAATATTAACCTGTATTGTTATTCTAGAGGGACCTGTCCCAGAATAAATAAAGAATTTATTATTACTATTTGCTATCTAAACTTGATGGAGATGGAGGAACATTTCTTGGCCTTTATTTGGTTCTCCTTTAAGCAGGAAGATTTGATGACTCTTGTCTTGATCCTCAATTGTTTCCAATTGTTTGTTCATTTCAGAGCCTGTTCATCATTAGAAGATAATGGTCAATTCCTATTCCGTAGCCTTCTGGCCAGATATATATTATGTTTCTTTTTATGTTCACGTTTTGTATTCTAAAGGGACTTGGTCCCAGTTTGTTTTCTATTCTATTCCTCTTTTGACTCGTATCCCACATATTCCCAGACTTCTTCCTTCTTTGCCAAAACATAGTCTATTACAGACCTTTCATTTTGGCTTGGTTCCTCTCTTGTGTATCTAAGGTTTTCTTTATGAGGAAAGAGTATATTCGCCATCACCAGGTCATTTGCAGCACAAAAGTTTAAAATTATTTCTCCATTATCATTTCGGAAGTTTTACCTTCAAATCAGTTTACTTATTTGAAAATCTGAAGTATGAAATAAGAAGATATACAAAAGATATTTGATGGGATAAAGTGTTCACTTATAAAAATAACTTCAACCAATTTAACTTCCGACCATTTCTTGAAATAAATCATAATAAATTACCTAGTAATATATTAACTATAATCAATAAATAAAATAATTATAAAAATATTATGTATGTAATATGTATTATTTTCACTTATCTATGAAAAATGTCTATTGCAGCAATTCAATCATAACACTAATTTAATACCATAACATGACAGATGGCACAGCGTGGCATAATTATTTAATTAAAATTCTTGCTCTTTAAATATGAGTCGTTGAATGCACAAATTTATTAACTCTATAAAACAATAAGTGGAGGAATGTGAGAAAATAGTGCGCCTTGTTTTTTAAAATTCCCTTCATAATATAAATTCAAATATATTTTGTAGATTGCATAAATAAAGACGTAGCTTTCATCTAAAAGCAAATAAATTTAATAAGAAAGACTAGCCAAAAACCTGTCTTCAGAAATGTTAAAATTCTTATAAGTGACCGTTTGAGTTAATCGATTTGGCAAGTGAAAAAAGTAATACATTTAAATTCAGTGTTTAACTTTTTAAGTTTCTTATCACAAAAAAGTCAATTATTAGATATTTTATAACAAATTTTCCATAAAAATTAATATTAAAAGTTTTGTTATAATATACTATTATTTGTGATCAATTCCTCAGCAGTATAAATGAATTCTTCATCAGCTGTATGTAAGAACTTGTCATTTCGATTTCTTTGCTAATTTTTAAAGTAATCATATTTAAAAGGAGGAATGAATTTCAGCAGATCCATCATGTCTCTCCTTTTTCCCCTTGTTACAGATGTACCTTTAGGATATAATAAATTTCAAAAAATTTTCAAACTTTGTGGTCTATCTGCTACATATTTCCTTATATTGATTGCATTAAATTTTGAACCTTCATTACAGTCGCATTAAAATTGGATATGGTGTGGTTTGGACCTTTCTAACTTGATAATATTCATCATTTAGGGCTTGATAGGGCATTTAAATGGTATCATTGGAACGATTTGCATTAGAGTACAGACATATAATCAAAATGACCTCTGAAAAAATTTACTTATTATTCAGTGGCCAAAATAATTTTGTCGTTTAATGGTGTTAACCTTTATTGTTTAGAAAAGATTTTATTAATTTGAAAAGTTATGACTATACGAAGTGCTTTTACACTAAAATTTACGATTGTTTAAAAAGTATAAGTTAGTCAATTTGTGCAGTAACGGCTCATATAATAATCTCTTTTATTATCAGTTTATAATATTAAAACAAAATGTTTAAAAAATCTAAAAAGCGAATAGTGAATATTTTTTAGCATCTTGTTTAAATATCTCAATCCTGGATCAGCCTACTCGGCCTGCTCCAATCCATGCCTCTTCTCTCCAAAGCCTTCTTAACTTCACCTTGTCAAGTCTTTCTGCTTCTTCCATCCACTCCCGCCTCGTTGAGTGGCTATGCTTTCACCTAACAATCTATTCACTTATCCTAATCAAAGTAAACTTATTTTAGCAGCTAGTTTTTCCCCAATCTTGCTTCTATTTATAGTGTCTCTGCTACCATCCTTTTTTTTTCTTCAATTCTTAAACCTCATCTCCATTAATTAGAGTTGGCCTTTTAAAATTTGTTGGAGATAAACAATATAATAATAAATTATATAAAATATAAGTTCAAACTCATTAGAAACATGTACTGATGTATCTTTTTCAAATTTAGGCATTTATTTTATTCAAACATTAGAAAATAAATAGAGTAATGGAATTTCAAAACTTCTTTTGGGGAATTTTTTCCTTCTATTTTCGACCTACTAATTTATATATACATATATGTATATATATTTTATTATTTATTCTCTGTGTACTTAAAAGTAATTTTTTTTAATTTTAAACATTCTAAACCTTTTAAAAATTGGTTTAGAAAATTATCACAAAAATATATTTTATACTAATAAACATAATTTTTGTGATTATCTAAAGATTCCACTAGTCAAATGATGCTTCATAATAGTAGATAATAATAATAATAATGTACCTGGAGGCAAGACCTCTAGTTTTTCTCTGTAAGTTTCCTTTTTATTATTTATTACAATGAAATAATTTACAGAGAAGTAAAGAGGAGATTAACTCATTTAAAATATAAAATCATAATATTCCTATGAAGATTTCATTGTTATAATGATTATACAATTATAATTGTAAGCACCTGCAGATTTACGTTAACAAATTCTCAACTTGATTTTCCTTCTATTCTTCTCAGGAACCTGATCTCCATCCATCGTTATAGCCTCTGTAAAATTTATAGGAGATAAACAATATACTATAAAAATGAAATTATCATAAATAAGCAAACAATATAATAATAAATGATATGAAATATAAGTTCATTCTCATAAGAATTGTATACTGCTATTATGGTGGTTTGAAACAATTATTTCAGAATCTTTTGGTAAACTTTTACATTACATATTGGGCCATTATTTGCATATATTTAGTCTTAAAACACCCACATTGTGTATATTTTGAATAATAGATGAATTTATCTTAATAAAATTATTTATTTTGATATTATATTAATCATATATAAATTAAAATAAAGTATATAAAAAAACCCTCATTCAGGGAGTTCATAAATTCTGGAGTGGCAAAAAATTGTAGTAATATTAAATTCTATTTTTAAATTCGAAACAAAACTAATGGTGATTCCTTTTACATAGCTATTGACTGGATCTCTTAAATACTTACAAGAAAGCATAAAACAATACTCGCTTTTGTTGTAAAAATGGTTAATCAATCATAATAAAAAACAAAACCAAATTGTTTGTTAATTCATCAAAAGGACTTGATTTTTTAACTCTTTGCAATGAAGAGCTCTTAAAATTGATTTTCTATTGATTTTTTCATGTGCGAAAAACAATGGTATGAAACACACAGTAAAGTAGAACTTAAAATACATGCTTTAGAATAAAAAGACAGATAAGAAATGATTAATGAAGTATATTTGAATCTCATTGTTTTGTTTTTTTACAAAAGTTTACGAAAAAACTATAGCACATTTCCCTGCAAAAGTCCCTGCAAGTCCTCCTGGCTAGGTCCGATGGGCTCACTGAGCAACAAGGAAAGGCTTGCTGGAGGGATGTGGAAAAAAAAATACTATCTTTTTTTTCGCATCCTCCAAGATTTTATTTAAAATATAATACCAATTTACAAAAAATATAATATACTATATAAACCAAAAGCCTTCTGTTACCTTTCGGTATTTTAAGGCGTTACAATGGGCTGAATCCGCTGAAGGCGGTTTTTACACGAGCCGGCTCAAAGCCGCTGATGCTTTATACAATACAAAACAGGGAGGGACCATTTAGCGGGATAAACGGCAACATACGATTTCAGACAAATGTTTTCACGAGAATATACTACTTCCAACTTATAATTCTGGGCAACTTATATTAATAGACTTCAAATATAAAAATTTGATTTGATATAAAAATGTCCTCTCAAACATAAAAATTTTGAAGAAACATACCATCTTCCAACCATACAATTTTTCAATATACTATCCACACGAAAACAGACTGACAACATACAAGTGTAGAAAAATAAGTTCACGAGAATCGACATCCAACATACGATTCTGAACAAATATGTTCACGAAAAAAGACTTAAAACTTACAATTCTGAGCAACTTATATAAATAAAATTAAAATATAAAAATTAAAATTAACATACCAGCTTCCAACGATACGATTTTCCAGCTTACTATACTCACGAAAGCAAGTAACATACAAGTGTAGAAAAATAAGTTCACTAGAATCGACCTCAACATACGATTCTGAACAAATATGTTCATGAAAATAGACTTAAAACTTACAATTCTGAGCAACTTATATTAATAAAATTAAAATATAAAAATTAAAATAAACATACCAGCTTCCAACGATACGATTTCCCTACCTATCTACACTATCTACACGAAAACAGACTGACAACATACAAGTGTAGAAAAATAAGTTCATGAGAATCGACATCCAACATACGATTATAAACAAATTTGTTCACGAGAATAGTCTTCAGACTTACAACTCTGAGCAACTCATCTTAATAGAGTTCAAATATAAAAATTTGCAAAACCATACCATCTTCAGACCATTTAATTTTCCAGGTTACTATCCTCACGAAATCATTTAGCATAAAGCGTAGAAAAATAAGTTCACGAGAATCGACCTCCAACATACGATTCTGAACAAATATGTTCACGAAAATAGACTTAAAACTTACAATTCTTAGCAACTTATAATAATAAAATTAAAATATAAAAATTAAAATTAACATACCAGCTTCCAACGATACGATTTTCCTACCTATCTACACTATCTACACGAAAACAGACTGACAACATACAAGTGTAGAAAAATAAGTTCATGAGAATCGACATCCAACATACGATTATAAACAAATTTGTTCACGAGAATAGTCTTCAGACTTACAACTCTGAGCAACTCATCTTAACAGAGTTCAAATATAAAAATTTGCAAAACCATACCATCTTCAGACCATTTAATTTTCCAGGTTACTATCCTCACGAAATCATTTAACATAAAGTGTAGAAAAATAAGTTCACGAGAATCGACCTCCAACATACGATTCTAAACAAATATGCTCACGAGAATAGACTTCTAACATACAATTCTAAATAAATATTATTACGGGCGCGGGAATTGGCGATTCCTGGAAGAGAACAAAGCTCCCTTGTCGGCAGAGGTGAAAGAGGCCTTTCCTCGAAACTTCGCGATCCGCCCCGTATGTTCTAGATCTGGCATTCTGTCTATAAAAACAGCATCTCAGCGCGAGTAGAGTTAGAGTGTTAAAGCACACGGTACGGTTAACATCGGAAACAGTGATAAGCCAGTGTGATAAGTCAGTGACAGTTTGTGAGTGTAATTGTGTGTCAGTTTGCTATATTCAGAGATTCTTACGGTCGGTGGACTTTAATTAGTGAACTGTAAGTGTTAATTAGTAGTAATTAATTAGTTAAGTAGCAGTTGTAATTTTATGTGCTTTGTACGAGCTTATGTAAATAGTTAAGCTATTTAGTAATAATGATATCTTATATTATTGTAATAATTAAATAGAAGTCAGGCCTAGATTATAAATATATAAAATATTCCTATTGTAAATTTATTTCAGTTAATAATCTATTTGTTAGTAATTTCATTGTTTAGTTTCTTTGTTAGTAATTGTTAATAGTTTAATTGTATTCTTTTATCCCTTTTGTAAATAAATATTAGTATCTTTAATTAAGGAATAGCTTAATTCATTTTTAATACCCAGTGGCATGTAACAATATATTCATGATAAAATAATTCCAACGTGCTATAAATTTTTCTCAGCTATAATAATTATTTAATTGTTCTTTGCAACGCGAATAATTAGGATAAAGCTGAGATAGTAGGAGTGGGGATACCCTTGACTTAGTCGTTCGCTGATACAGTACGGCTGATACCGAAGGTTCGACACCGGCGTCATATTTTCACTACGGTTGCTTGCTTTTATATAATCAAAATGACAAAGTAGTTTTTACTTGTCTCATATAAATGTTTTACTTGGATCGTATTCATAAATATAACCACTGTTTGAACATCTTTTATCTTGTTATCAAAAACTACACATGTACCTACACTTTTCTAAATTTTTATCTTACTGGTTACTTTATAAATAATGTCGAAAATTGCAAAATGGGCTAACTATCAACGAATTCGGCCGATTTTTGAATTAATATGCTTGTTCGGTTCCGTGTTTGTTTATTGTTTCGCAATTGGAATCTATGCTGCAATTATCCCAAACTTCATCCAGCAGAAGGTCTGCAGCCCGGATGCTCAACCAGATCTTGACAGCCTCTGCGATGACAACAGTACATTACTGGAAGCTACAGGTATGCTTATACATATATCATAACATCTTTATAGTGTTAAAAGTTTTCAACATCATTTTAGTGAGAAAATAAGTTTTTTACTGTACCGTTGCCTGCCCAAATCCGAATTTACGATTTCTAGTAGACAAGGTTTCTGAATATATTTTAATTGAAATGATGGTATTGCGAAAATTGAGAATGACTTGTAAAGTAGCTGAACGAATTCCTTTCATAAACACAATAGGTAATAAAGGTGGCGTAAGGTGACATAATAAAGAAATAACGTAGATAGGATGATGGTTACGAATAGGTATGGGTGGTAGTACATAGATGGAGGTCGTATGAACTTATTTATTTCTAGGTTCATACGATGACAATATTTATACAGTATTGAACCCTAAACATGACAATTATATTGTTAATCTCTGTTACTTTCTATCTGAAGCTCTAAGTATTAGAACAGCTCTGACCAATTGACACATATAGTATATGATTGTTCATCGACACAATAATACCTTTGAATTATATAAGTTTTTTTTTCTTACCTACTAGTTTTGTTACTAGAATTTTCCATATTTCAATATAGTTATGACTCGTGACCGTATTTTTGATTTTATCTTCATTACAATATTCAGAATTATATTGATCCAAATTTTTTTTTTTATACTTTTGTATGTACTATTATTTTTGTAACTGCCTAACCAAACTCTCTGTATTTTATTAATGCAAACATCAGAAATAAATAATAATAAATAAATACTTAAAAAAAAATATAGATGGAGGTCTGTAAACAGCGATAAGTTCTATCGGTATCGAACTGTTGGGTTCACTAAGCCCCTTATTTTTAAAGATAAAATTATAAACTTGGGTTTTCTGAAAAAAAATTAAGGACATTTTTTTATATTAGCTTATGCCCGCGGCTTCGCTCGAGTGGAATTTGGTCTGCCACATAAGGTTTTGTGAAAGATCAGTTAATTTAATTTAAATAATTTAATTATTTTTTTAAAATATAAGTCACTCGTACTTCCAAAATTTCAGATGTCTAACTTCAAAACTGACGGATTCAATACAACCTTTGGACCCCTATTATATTAAAGGGGAAACCCTTGGGGTGGAATTATCCAAATTTCTTTCTTAAACTATACAAAGAACCTTTCTACAAACTTCAAGATGCTAAGTTCCTGATTTGCCTTCAATTATGTACTATTACGGGGGGGGGGGAACATGCCCCCGTGCCCCCACATAAATCTGCCCTTGCTGTAGCCTATGATGTATAACCTATTTTAGTCAATAATTTTCATCCAAATCCGTCCAGTAGTTTTTGCGTGAAAGAGAGACAAGCATACAACCTTTCACATTTATAAAATTAGTAAGATTTCCGCATTCTTATTTCTTCATTCCCGCAGTGAATTTTGAAACTGGCCATATTGAACTTCAAATTATTTGTATATTGGTAACAAGACTAGATAAATTAATATATAAAAAAAAGTAATGCCCGTGAAGGGTCTTGGGTTCAGTACATGGTAGAGACTGTACTGTTTCTTAGACAACGGTTGTGCAGGGAGGTGATTTGTTCTATATCACGCTAAACAGCCATGTTTCCTCCATATTTTGGGTATCAACTTTATAGAGGTTTGGTGAGCCCCAGGAGTGTTCTAGATCCCACAGCCAGATTTTAAACTCAGATTTTTTCGTAAGGCAACCCAGCTTTTTACCACTCCGCTTCTAGAAAAATAAACACATAAAGTTTATTCAAAATGTTCAAAATTATTATTGTAGAAGGAATTTTACCGTAGTTTACGATATTAATTTTAAAATGCAATATACAATTTCCGAGGAAGTACAATGAATGGATGCAATTAATTTTCCCATCATTTTGTTGTTTTTTTACTCGGAAAGCTTTAACGTCGTTTAAGATTAAAAAGCAGGATCATGAACGACCGTGGAATAAAATTAATAAATAATTTAAAAAATGATTAATATTATTTTTTAGATTAATTTATTGATATTTATAACTACAATAATATTTCAACAAGTAAATCTATTAATATGAACAATATGACATGAAAAAAAAAACACTTTTGGAGAAACTACCCATCGGTACCACTCCAATAAAGTTCTACAGTAGAAGGTCTCGAGGCCATATTCTTTTCAAACGCTTCGGAGGGTGATCAGGAGTAGTATGGGAAGCAAGTTGAGAGAATAGCGTACTCAAGTGTGTATAGAGCTTTTCATGGAAGGATAGGTATTTAGTTTGGGCCAAATCTGCAAATATGGGATATTAAGATCATGATGGATGAGTTTGTTTGTGACATAATAAGGAGCATTGAGGATTTTACGAAGGATTTTGGATTGTAAGGATTGGATACGAGATGAATTGGATGGTTTAGTAGAGCCCCAAAACTCCGTATGTCCAAATAGATCTGATGACTGTCATGTAAATGAGTCTTTTGTAACTAATTGGGAGCTTAGAGCGAATTAATAATAAATTTAAAAAGATTCAATTCACAATAAGATTAATATTTGTTTGAATGTAAACGATGCACTTGGACACACGTGAATAAATTTCATACTTTTCACCGTTGATTGTAATGATGGTGATGAAGTTAATGGCTATGATGGTGGAGATGATTTTTTTTATAAATTTAAGTTGTATTATTGTTCGATGCTTGTTATCTGATATATTGTAATATTTATATTGGATGTTTTATACTAAAAAGCAAAACTTTTTCCTTGAATAATACTGTCAGAAAGTCGATGGATTCAAACACAAACAAAATATTATTATAACGTTTATTTTTATTTAATTATTTTCGCCTCTTTTTTTTTTTGTCCTATCTATCTGTTTTTCTATATAAAAAAAATCTGTTTTTTGTTTTGTCAAATAAAATTAATATAAATATTTATAATTTCATAAGAAAACTTAGGGAGCGCGGAAGCTCAGTGGTAGACTAACCTAACGACTCTATTATCAAATAAACTCACTATTATTGCTTTTCTTACAGACATAACAACTACAAGAGGCGTTGTTAGGGAAGGAGTTCCTGTATTCATCCTGTTGCTGGCAGGATCATGGAGGGACTCGACAGGACTAAACAAGCCATTGATGTACGCCGCGCTCATCGGTGAGGTCATCGGAGCGTCCATCCAGCTCTTCGCCACGTGGAAGTGGTCGGTATCCATTTGGACGGCGTCCATTGTAGAATCTATCTTCTATGGAGTTTTCGGTGGCAATAAGCTCTTCTATGTAGCGGCTACTTGCGCTGTTGCAGACCAATCTAACGATGAACAGAGGACTATTAGGTCAGGAATAGCTTAAAGAAGTCTGATATGAAATTAAACATTTTAAAAGTTGTTTTCCTTTAATATCCTGATGTTTGATTGAAATAAAATAATCAATTATTATAGTTATGGTACCGGAAGATACTGGAACGTTGAGTATCACCTAGCTTCGGAATAGCTTGGGGTAGATTCCCATCTAGGTCGGTCGATACTTATTTAAACAACCCACTCTAGTTAAAATGAGTCTCTTGTCTCCACTTAGCTGTCAGAAGTTGCAAAATTGAAAAAAAAATATACAATTTTATTAAGATATTAAAATTCAAGTATTGAAAACCAATACCGCACCCCTCCCCCCCAAAAAATAACAATAACAGAGAATAGTGGATGCGACTAACTAAAAAAATTTTTTTGCTGTAATGTATGTGGTCTGTATTTCTGCTAATTATTATATTGGCTATGTTTAAGACAGCCACACTAAAGGATTACATTACACAGGATTAGGGACGTAAATATCGACAAAAAATATTGATTTTCAACTAGGTAAATGTATATAATGTTTTATACAAATCAAAAATGTCTTTGAAAGCAAAAACAAAAAGTTGGATTTAAAATGAAGGTGAAGGAATAGGAAATATAAAACAAGTATTAGATTTATAACACCTAACATACCAACAAGTAAATATTCATAAATAGTATATATAAATTAATTAATTAAGACCGATAAAAAAAGTTAAATTGATGCAATATAAAAAATTAATAAGGATAAAAAAAATATCGAAATTCATATTAAATGTACTTATTTAAAATTAAAAATATACTTATATACTTAATTAATAAGGAAAAACCCTGTACCACTACAACCCGTGAAGGGTCTGGGGTTCAGAACATGGTAGAGACTGTACTGTTTCACGGACAACTCAACCGCCAGATTTTTTCCCTTATGTTTGGTACCCACTTTATAGAGTCTGGGTGAGCCCCAGGAGGTTCCTAGATCCTATATGATCCATCTCCGGCTGCTATAGACTAAATAAAAGTCTCGCCTACAACGGGATTTGAATCAGGATTTTCGGCATGGCAACTCAGTGCACTACCACTGAGCCACTCCTCTCCCTAATTATTAAAATTCGAGAAAAATAAATAAATTTCATTAAAATGTTTGTCTAATTAAAAATCAAACTTATTGACCAATCATACATTTTTATTTAATATCTTCGGCTTTTTATTGTATTTAATAATTCAATGGAAACAATCTCCCCAATACATAACCATGATATTGATATTTTACAGGTATAAACTATTTTACAAAGTTACCAATACATCTATAGGTACTGTTTTAATTTATCTATAGCTTTTTAAATAATGGTGCATTAAAAGTTAATAATATTTAGGTCAGATATATCAAAATTACGATATTTTCTTCGATATGTATATCTATAGTGGTACCATTTGGTGTGTTTTTCACTCATTGAGCATCGCCACTATCCAGTAGGTTCTGTGTAAATTAGCACTATTGTATTTTTATTATTATTAAATTTTTCTTTTTGTGTATTATTTTACTATTGATAAGGATATCTTACTCTTTTCCAGGATAATGTTCTACCAAGCTGCAGCTTATGCGGGCTCCTGCACGTCAGCAGCTCTATCTGGATACAGCCTCAATCTCTTCGGTTACTTTTGGTTCTTCGTTTTCGTCATAGCGCTTCTTCTGTTCACCATCGTACTCGTCATCTTATCAAAAGAATCAGACAGGAGGCTGAAAAATGACGATAAAATGATAATATTTAAAAATTTAAAAGCGATAACGAAATCAAGACCAAATAACGTAGTGATATGGCTTATGCTTATCAGCTGTATTATCATCAACGTTTGCGCTTCAGGTAATTGGCGATATTTTTTTTTAGTCTGATAGGAAATCAATCAGTAAATTGATAATATAGAATCCTAAGATTAAAAAAGTAATTCCTAAAACTATACTAGAAAAATAATTTAATTTAATATCTTCAATTGTTAGTTACCCAAAAATCAGAATATTCAGATTTTGGTATTCTCAGTTTCATTATACACATCAGAGACATAGACACTTACGGATGCTACAAGTAAACGTCTGTAAGCATTCAAGAAGTTATGTTATTCGCGTATGCTCAGAGTTCTGTGAGTACAAACAACATGTCAGCATCGAAATCATACTACAACGAATACAGAAGCATTGGCATGTTTTGCAATTTTGCAAGCAGAAGCATATTTTGGTCATGTGATGCGAAATGAAAACTACAGTCAGCTGCAGTTAATCATACAGGGCAAGATAGAAGGAAGAGAGGTCCAGATCGCGGGCGTCACTCCTAGTTGAGGATCCTCAGGCAATAGGCTGGATTAACACCTTTGCGATAATATATGTGACTTATTTCCTGCAGCAGCAAGTAAAATTACATGGTAGTAATATAATAGCTAACATCCAAAGAGAATAGGAAATTTTAGAAGAAAAAATAACGGACAAGAAGAAAGACGAGGTTAAAGAGAAAATTTAAATAAATTATTGATTTCAGATGGATAACGATTTCGAGAAAAATTCAATTTTTATATTATTTAAAACTAATTTGTTTCTGATTATGGTTATAGCCATAAACAATATTCTATAATATTACTTAATATAAAAATATTAATTGTATAACTTAATAATCTTGAATATTTCTAATACTATTAATAAATAAAGTATGCAGTGAATTGATTTTTAAAGTGCTTTTCGATAGCAATCTTGAAATTAAGGACAGAATGGAAGCTGGAATCATATGTTTCTATGCCCTGCAAAAAGCACTCAGATATTAAAATCTTCCTGTTTACTGTATTGGCAGTGAGAGGTGGACTCTGGTCAAGGAAAATAGAAGAGCTCTTCTGGTTTGGTAGAGAAGAGTCCTGGGAGCCTGAGGTACCATACACGAGCTCAGGTGGAAGATCAGAAGCAATCCCGAACTGATGGAACTGTATGGTGAGCCTGATTTCCTCTGAGTTGTAAGAAAGAATGTTAAGACATGTGGAAGGATTGGAGCCTATAGGGTGCCGAAAAAGATGGTGGATCTGGAGGAAAAGGAAAAGTGACAGACCCAGGCGGTTGGTGGAGGGATGACTTGGAAGGCGATTTAAGAAAGATGGGGTTCGAAAATTGGAGAAGACTCGTAGAAGACCGCGAGGAATGGAGAATTATTGCTATGTTTATTATTATTGCTATGTTTATTATTATTATTATATTTAAATCATAAATTTGTTAATTAATAAAATTCCCACATTAATTTTGGAGCTACCTATGGTGTAATGGTTAGCATTACTTCATTTTATGCCCGACATTGCGAGTTCAAAGCCCAGAAGATGGCTTTAAAATTTTTTTAAAATGAATTAAATATTAAAAATGGGGGTTCTTAGACTGTGCGGTTTGTGCTGCTCGTTAAAAATCCCTATCCTAATTAAAGCTGGATAGGCAAAATTTAAAACTCCCCTGGTAGCATCGTCCGAATTGCCGTAGCACTATAAAATGGCGTTAAAATAAATAACAATACACATCATTTTATTTTTATAATTGAATCATGCAATTTATTTTTAAATTTTACAGCTGAAAACAACTTGTACCTTTACTACTTGCAACTTGTCTTTGACTTCACGGTTAAAGAAGCCGGTCTTTATACTGGGTTTCGCCAAATGTTCGCTGTAATAAGTGAGTATATTTAAAATGTTAAAAAAAATCATAATTAAGCTAGTAAATCATAAAAAATAATAATTTTATTTTATATATTTTTACTAGCTTTTGCCAACGGCTTCGCTAGAGTGAAGTTACTCGCACATCCAAAATTTCAGATGTGAAACTTCGAGACTGACGAATTCCATACAATCTTTGAGCCCCTATTACATAAAGGGGGAACCCTTTGGGTGGAATTGCCCAAATCCCTTTCTTAGTGCTCATTCAAGCTATACATAGAACCTATCTGCGAATTTCAAGATGCTCAGTTCAGAAGTTTCTGCTGTGCGTTGACCGCTGGGTGTGTTAGTCAATCAGGTTACAGTTTTATATAAACTTTGCCTTTGTGGTGTGTTGATAAAAAGTAGCCTATGTCCTTCCCCAGGCTTGAGATTATCCATATCAAATTTCATCGCAGACGGATCAGCACAGCCGTGATCCATACATTGATACTGATTAATAAACGGGACGGGCAGAAGTTTACTGTTGTTCGTGTCAGTAACGGATTAGTATATAATATTATTGAATTTATTGGAAAGGATTACTTAGTATAATGGTTTCACTTGTCGTACGGCTGCAGCGAGAAGTGAACTATGTTAATGATTTGTTTTATTAAGCGAAAATATGTAGATTTTGCGAGTAAGAAACACATACAAACGTTTGCCCTCTTTTTCGCCCCTTTAGGGGTAGAATTTCGGAAAATCCTTTCTTATCGGATGCCCACGTCATACAAAGAACACACCAAGTTTCAGGTCTCTACGATCAGCGGTCTCTACGATAATTTTATATTTTTTATCACCTTTTCTAATTCTCTATCAAAACAAACACTTTATTATTTATTTTCTAGTTATTATGTGAATATTGTTTTATTCTAATAATGTACCCCTTTGACCAGATGTATTTTTATTAAAATTTGTTCATTTTTGTTATTCTTAAGGGACCTGGTCCCAGAATATAATTATTTTTCTATTTTATTCTATTATCTAAATCATCAATTACAGAGCATACAGGAATAGCTTGAGTTGAATTAAAAACATCTGACTTAAAGCTCGAGTAGAATTAAAAACATTTGACTTAAATTCTATAAAAACATAAATGTAGAATGTATATATATTCAATATAATATGCTATAAATATAGAAACGTAATATAGATTTTTATTTTTTACATTAGTATATATTCCAATATTAATTTTATTTTACTTTAAGGTACAATGATCCTATCACCAGTGTTCACTAAAGTTTTAAAATGGACAGACTTCAGAATCGGTATTTTGAGTTCATTTACTACTATGATTGCAGCCACTTTAATGATATTTGCAAAAACGATAGTGCAGTTGATTATATGTAAGTCAACTTCAGATTATTTTGTATTGGATGTAAATTAATTTTGAATTCTATTATATTGTCTTATTTATAATTCCTTTTTTTATTTTTTTCAGTTGCAATGTTAGATTTTTTGAAAATATTTGTCCATTCCGTACCAATGTCAATTGTGACTAAATGTGTCAAGAGTGAAGAAGTGGGTAGGTGAATTATTTTTTATATATATTTTTTTAGATTAATTTATTACATCATAATATTTAGATTAATATTACATCAAATAAATTTGCTGATATGAACAAAGGACATGAAAAAAAAAAACACTTGTGGAAAAACTATCCATTGATAGCACTCCAATAAAGTTCTGTAGTAGAAGGTTTCAGGGCCATCTTCTTTTCAGACGCCTCGGAGGGTTATCAGGAATAGTATGGGAAGCAAGTTGAGAGAATAGCGGATTCAAGTGTGCATGGAGCTTTTCATGGAAGGTTAGGTATCTAGTTTGGGCCAAATCAGCATCATATGGGATATTAAGATCGTGATGGATGAGTCTGTTTGCGACATAATAAGGAGCATTGAGGATTTTACGAAGGATTTTGGATCGTAAGGATTGAATACGAGATGAATTGGATGGTTTAGTAGAGCTCCAAAGCTCAACTCCGTATGTCCAAATAGGTCTGATAAATGTCATGTAAATGAGTCTTTTGTAATTAATTGGGAGCTTAGAACATTTGTCCAGTAAATGTTGAAGTAGGCGAAAACGTCGAGCAGTTTCTTGTCTTTTCAGTCTTGTATGAGGTATTTTTTTTATTAAAATTGATTTTTAAGTAAAGTAAAGTCTAAATTTTTCGATAAAAGGAAAATAACAAATTAATTAAATGAATCACTTAAATGATTTTGGTGATTATGGATACTTTTGATAAGATATGATTAAGAACCTTCATATCAATTTCATTTTTCGAAAAAAAAAATGTATGTCCCCTACTGGACCTAAGGGCCATTAATTCGGCAATTGTCCGCTAATTAACTGTCCATTTTACAGTAATAAAGAAATTATAAGGTTAATTATAAATTTGTTTATTTTTTCAATTTTAGGAATATTTGTGAGCTTACGTTTCATTGGAAGTTGCCTCTCACCCATCATCATATTTTATATTTACGATGTTATATTTTCTGCAACCTCTTATCGACTTCCAGGAGCATTCTTCATTGCTAGCGCCACTATTACTTTGCTTGTGCTTATCAGCTTCTGGTAAATATCAATTACACAGGCCAACAAAAAAAACCTTTTTGAAAACTTTTTTAATTTTAATAGCTGATCTTGATAGATTTTTATGTGCTGAATCCAAATCTGCTCGTAGTTTTTATGTATCACCCTTAGTTTCCAAGCAAAATGTATTTTATTATATAGTCTAATACCCATTTACAGTATATAGGGAAATCAATGAAACACTGTAGAATCGTAAAAATGGTTTGTATTTACAGTAAAATACTTGGAATAGTAATTTTATGTGATGATACAAGGTTCACTTGTCAACTGGAATTGGTTTATATTTTCTTTCCCTTTTTTCCTTGAAGCTTCTTGTGTAGCTTTTCCTGCGATGAATAGCTTGCTGAACTTCCCGGTGAAGTGACCAACAGTAATCCCCCATCATGTTGGTATTCCAGCGGCCCTGGTAACGTTTTTCCATCACTTTAACGTCCTGGTGAAAACGCTCACCTTGCTCCTCACTAACATAAGCTCGACCTGAGTGAACAATTTAGGCTCTACATTTTCTGTAACACATTGGAATTCTTCATCGTGTTCATCTAACTCCGACTGTACATCAGAAAATACTTCTGTTTCAATAGAATTTAAGTCCTCTGGTGGTTCCGGGATTGGCAAATCTACACCGTGCCCTACTGGTCGGATGGCGGACGGAAGGTTAGGGTAGCTTATTACCTTCTTGTTCTTAGAGTTATGACCAGTAATATCTACACTGCAAAAGTAACAGTCATCGGAATGATTTTTTGGTTCCCTCCATATCATGGGAACAGCAAATTTAAAGTGTTTTTTCTCTTTTTTTGACCATTTCCTGAGGTCTTCAACACATACATAACATACCTTATGCGGTGCCCAAGGTTTATCCTGGTCTCCAAGTTTGGTTCCAAAGTATGCTAGATAAACCTTTTTCACAAAGTCTGTAATGTTTCTTTGGTGCTTTTTAATAACAAACTCACCACAAATATAACAAAAACTGTCAGCAGAGTTTTTACAGCCGCGATGAGACATTGCACTGAGCACATGTACAGGAAACGTAAAAGTGAGGTTATGTTGAAAATAAACAAAACATCAGCTGTTTAGCATGTGTTTCAGCAGTGCTGCCAACATCATCTTTGTTCATTAGACCTATTTTTTCATGTTATCTTAACTATGAAAAAGCTGTTAAATTCTAAAAATATTTCTTTATTTCATGAATTTAACTATAAAATGTGAATAAATGGTGGGTGATACAACTTTTTAAGCATCATATTTGGATTCAGCAACCTAAACAACATAAGAATAAGGTATTTTCATTAAAAAAGTTTTTTCATCGTTGGCCTGTGTTATAATAACAAGTACATATTTTTATTTATTATATGTTTATAGAAATATATCAATTATATATTCATTCTGGTTTGATCCATAAGTTCCTTCAGATTTTGAAGGATACTAAGAATAAGCTTTATTCTATAATGTATACGCAGCTTTTATTAATGCCGTATACAAACAAAACCGAACGAGCCTATGTATTCACCTTTATTTTAAACACATAATTTATTTAATCTATTAACAGCCGGAGTTGGACTCATGGGGCTCACTCAGCCTCAATAAAATGGGTACCCTAAATTGGGGGAAAATCCTAGTGGTCGAGCACGATCTAGGAAAAATCACCTCCTTGCACAAACGTTATCCAAGAAACAGTATAGTCTTTAGCACATACTAAAACAAAGACCCTTCATGGATTATAGTGGTTAAAGTTTGTTAATAAAAAATGTGTATATATTTTTGGTGGGAAACTAATAAGTATTTTTTTTAAGTACATAGATTTATTTAGTTATTATTAATAATAGCTTGGACTCCGAGACATTAAAACGTCGATTGGAAAACTATGACTCAAAAATTTCAAATTCCTTTGAATAATTTTCTTTACTAGATCAAACATAGATATGTGAAAGTTGAAATGCCAATAAACCAAGAAGGGTCATGTTAATGATAAAAAATCCCGGTGTTTCCCAGGAAACCGTGTTCAGTGTTACAATTCCTGTTCGAAAAAAGGCGTTGAACATTTTTCTCTTTTTAGTTATAGTGATTTTTACTATTATAGTTATCTTCTGAATAATCTTAAATATTTTTTTCTTATTTTTAGGATTTGTTTATGTATACATTCAGAACCTAATGAAGATTTGGAAAATAATTCTACTATTAAAACTGATGCTGAAAAACGAGAAAGTGGCGAGACACCAGAAAACAAAGAAATTTATCGAAAATCGATTGAAGATGCGTGATTTAGGTTAATTTATGATTTTGAGAAAAAATTCCAATATGAATTCTCCACAAAAAGTTGTAGAACAAAAAATATTTTTAACCCTCCATTCTTCAATAATTTATTAAAGTCCTTGAATATTTTTGTGAACCTGAAGAGTTATACCGGAAAACAATAACGTGTTAAAAAGTGTAACCTCGTACTAATGATATTACAACTGTAAAGTAAATATGTAAAGGAGATGGTTGGGGGGGTGCAGTCAATAAGAACACCGAATAAGTGAAGTACTTATATTATGTGCCTTATTCGGTGTTCTTATTGACTGCACCCCCCAACCATCTCCTTTACATAAGATCATCCAGTCAACCATTTTCATCTCATACATGTAAAGTAAATAATTATATTGCAATTTCTCAAATGAAGGTTACTTTACAGACACAATATATCAATATCAAACATAATATAACATGTAATAATGTTGCAACAAACACGATGTTTGTTGTGGAAATGTGTAATTTTGGTTTGAACTATGCTAAAAACAAAATAATAATAAAAAGCTAAAACTAAAAATGTATAACTTTTGAAAATATATATTATTATTATTATTTATGTGTGACTCTTATTACTATGCACTTCGGCCTAAAAAGGCCCATTGTGCTTGAGTCCTAAAGATCCCTAACATAGGTCTAGACTTCTGAGAAATTTTAAATAGACTTTAAACCTCAGTTCTTGAAGTTCCTTGTATCCACCGGAGCCAAGGTCAAATGTCCTCTTTCGACTTAGTGCTATACATTCAAAGAGAACGTGCCAAGGGGTTTCGTCCTCCTCTTTGCACCATCTGCACCTAGGTTCTTGTTCAATGCCCAAACGATGCATGTGTTTCCTGAGTTTAGAGTGCCCAGAGATGGTTTCAACCATACTTTTGAGGTCGGTTCTCGACGAGTGAGCGGCTTCTTTCTTGATTTTATCAGAAAGATTATCATTGGGATCGTTTATGAAAAGTTTAGTATGCCTTATCTTGGCTCTATCCCAATATGTTTTTATCTTCCTCTTGGCTAGTTTGTTAATTGTATCCTTAGCCAGGGAAAGGGGGACCCCGCACCATGGTTCTGGTCCAATAGGAGCGATAAATGCTCCTTTCTTCGCCAATTTGTCGGCCCTTTCATTTCCCGGAATATTACTGTGCCCAAGGATCCAAAATATGTTAACTCTGTTATGTATAGCTTGTTCATCTAGTCTTAGACAGCATTTCTCCACTAGTCTGGAGTTCGTTACTGCATTTTGTAATGCATTGCATGCTTCCTGACTGTCAGTGAGAAAGTTGATTACCTTATTCTCGTGGTCCTTCATAGCGAAGGCACCTGCAAGTATTGCCCATATTTCCGCTTGGAATACAGTGGGTGTCGTGCCCAGAGCTAAGTAATGACCCATGCCCTGACAACCCCTAAACCAGAATCCCGAGCCGGCACCAGACTCCCCTTTGGATCCATCCGTATACACATTTAGACCATTGGGTGGATTAAAGCAATCATTCTTGCTTTTGCAAATCGCCTGTATATTAACGTGAAATCTTTTGTCAAAATTATATTTGTTCAGCATTGAATCTTAATGCTTTTTTAAATCTGCATTTTGCTCGATTATATCAAAGACACTTCTGTGTCCAAAACCGTTGGTGGGTTTTTTGACCCCTCCTATTTTCACTAGCCTGTAGGCTGTCTTCAATGCCTCTGCTTCAATTAGAATGTCAAGAGGAGTTAAATCAAGTATAGTTTCCAGTGAAGCGGTAGGGGTGGTTCTCATGGCCGCAGTGATCATGATGCACCCAAGCCCCTGCACCTTCTCCAACATTGATCTATTTTGTTGGATACCAGCTTTGTGCCACCAGGCTATTGAGCCATAGGTTAGCACAGGTCTGACTATTGCTGTGTACATCCAACGAGCCATCTTGGGGCTAATTCCACACTTGTTGCTACAAAGGCTCTTACAAGTCCACAGAATTCTTGTGGCTTTCTTGGTAACATAATCGATATGTTCATTCCAGTTTAATTTACTGTCCATAATAATACCGAGGTATTTAACCTTCTTGCTGAATTGAATACTCATCCCTTTCATCCTGGGGGGCTTGAGTACCCTCAATATCCTTTTGTTGGTAACAGGTACAATTACCGTTTTATTAGGATTGATGTTCAATCCTACTTTCGTGCACCATCTTACCACCATTCTTAGTGCCATTGTCATCAACTCTGAAATAGTTTGCTGGTCAAAGCCCTTGATGATAATTGCTATGTCATCTGCATAGCCTATCGCTTGGAAACCCGCCTCATTTAGGAGGTGTAGTAGTTCGTCCACTACCAGGTTCCATAGGAGTGGGGAAAGGACACATCCTTGGGGGCAGCCTGCGGCTGCCTTAACCTTTAGGTGATAATCGCTCATATTGGCTTGAATGACCCTGTTCTTTAGCATGGCAATAACCCAATTAGCAATGTTTGGTCTAGTGCCGTGCCTTAGTAGGGCATTGGTTAATATATGAGTAGGGGTATTATCAAATGCCCCCTCTATATCTAGAAATGCTCCGAGCGCGATTTGTTTCCACTGCATGCAGTGCAGTGTCGCAAGATTTGCCTTCTCTGTATGCATGTTGATACAACATTACTAATCCATCATTGAGATGTTTGTCCCTGATGTATCTATCAAGAATTTTCTCCATTGTCTTCAGCAAGAATGAGGAAAAACAAATGGGGCGATATGATTTGGGTTCATCATATGTTTCTTTCCCTGGTTTGGGAATAAATGTGACCCTAACTTCTCTCCAAGCTGTTGGGATATAATTATAGGCCAGACAGCTCTGGAATAGAGTGGAGTGCCTGCCTAAGATGATTTCAAGACCCTCTTTTAGCATGACAGGATAAATTCCGTCAAAGCCTGGTGTTTTATACGGCTTGAGGTTTTTAACTGCCCATTTTATGGCGCTGGTATTGAAGATTTCACGGACTGATGTCCAGTCCGGTTTGCACCTATCCTCAGGGAGGTAGACCTTCGTGTCCGAGGTTGTAAGCTTGCTCCCCGGGAAGTGCGATTCCAGTATAGCAGTTATAGATTCTATAATGTTCATGGGATCTCCATTTGGTTTCTTTAGGGAGCCCACGGTATTACAGTCGTTGCTCTTAGAGAGTATTTTATTCATGCGGGCGCATGTATTAGTATTATTAATTTCCTCACCATGTTCATGTTCCACCAGGGTGCATTGCAGTTTGACCCTTTAGTGGTTGTTCTACAGTTATCCTTGAATGCAGTGATAAGTGCCTTAGTCAGTAGTTCATTTAAGAACTCCAGCTGGTAGGTATTAGAAGCCAAACGGGGACATTCTTTAATTAAGTCTTTAAGATTTGTCCTAAAGCCTTCCCAATTTGTATTTCTGGGGTTTCTATAGGCTTCAGGCTTTGAGGTTGTGGCCTCAAGTTCCCACCTAATATATTTATGATCAGAACTGGAAAAGTCTTTAGAGACGTGCCAGTTTGTAATATTTATCATTCAAGTTGATTTAAAACTCAGAGTGAGGTCTATGACCTCCTGTCTGTTAGAAATTTCAAAAGTTGGTGTGTTACCTTTGTTATCTATATCTAGATTATTAATAGCAAATATTCCAGAAGGGACTCACCTCTACGGTTAGTATTCCTACTGCTCCAGATGTTATCATGGGCATTGGCGTCCGCCCCAATAATTCCCATCGTTTCCTGTCTATTGAGATAGTCAACTATACTCTCAAGGCAGGTCGTTGGGACTTGTTCCTCAAATGGTAGATACAATGAGGCCAGGATAACTTCCTGGCCCCCTAAATTGATCGTTACTGCTACAGATTCTCTGGAACATAATGACCCCATTGGAAAACAATTGAATTCTATTTTTGCAAGGATGCAGGCTCTGGGCCTTGGGCAGTTTGCTTGAATAAGTCTATATCCCTTCAGGCCCAGTCCCGCAATCCTGCTATTTTTGTTAATCCACGGCTCTTGTATAAGTATAATATAATGCCATGACTTACCACATATTGCTGCACATATTGAGTTCCACTGGCTGCCCTGCAGTGATGGAGATTTATCTGCAGCAGCTTGATCATCATGGTGTTGAGGGGGGATCACCCCCGGGATGTGGTGGAGTTTCCTCCTTTCCACTGCCCGGGGACGGTTTGCGGCATGCGGGCCCGGCCGCGCCCACGACCTGCCTCCGTGCTCCGTTCGCTGCCGCCTGGTACCAAGCTTGGCAGTGACAGATGCCCTTTGGCCTGAAGTGGATCCGGGCATGGTGACGCCAGCCGCCGACACAGCCGCACCCTCACCGCCCGTTGTTTTCCCCACCTCTTCACCAGTCTTCGCATCATCCACAGCTGCTTCCGGTGTGGGTGCGTCCTTTCCTGGAAAAAAATTTACCTGTAGGTTGTGGAACCCATGGTAGATTCTTCCATTCTTTTCTTCAATGGCTTTAGCCACAGATTCAGGTATGGATGCCACAAAGTGCATCCCATGTTTATGGGTCTTGTTGCAAAGGATCTTCCATCTTTCAGTCTGCAGGCCCGTATTCTGTACCTGCAAATTCTGTAGGCATTCCTTAATACCTTCCACTGGATTTGGTATGAAGATGCCCATCTTCCTGAAACCCTCAAGTTCTTTGGGGTCGCAGGTTTTCAGTGGCGCTCCCTCCCATGGGGAGAGCTCAGCAATATTGCTAACGAACCACTCCCTGGTAGACTCGTCCTTGCAGTTAACCACGAGTGCTCCGTCTCTCTGGGAGTAGCCGTTGAAGCCAACAGGGGTTTGTTCAACCTTCCTCTCCCTCATTCTTTTTAGGAGCTTGAACATAAGGCCTTGAAAATATTCATCCTTCAGTTTCTGATGAGGGTAATCTCTGTGGGCAACTGCAACCTTGATGCTTGCGACTGCTCCACTATAATTCATTTTTGGTTTCTTCACCGTTTTGCAAGGTGAAGGAGTCTCCTGCTTCTCCCTGTCTCTCTTCCTCTCATCCTTGGATGTTGAGGTTTGAGTTTCGGCGGGAGTCGCCTTCTTCTTTTGCCGTAGAAAGTTCTCCTTTGGCTATTTGTCATATTCTTCCAGATTTCGTCTGGAAGTTTGTTTATATTGATCTCAGAGGTGGTTGCCAGCTGCTGTGCAGGTGGTTCCCTTTCCTCTGCGAGGTCTGAGACCTCTTGTTCTAGGTTAGCCATCAGTTCAGAGACCGATTGGCTAATTCCTGACGAATCAGTCGTATTGGACTCCATGGAGTCCTCATTTATTTTGAAATTTGTATTAGGATTAATTTTGTTCCCACGAGTATCAAGGAAATAAACGGTCACCTATAGCAGAGCCTTGTTACTATAGGAAGGCATTTATTGAAACCGGAGGTCGCCCAGATGTCCGGAGTTCGCATAGTAGGACTGAATCACCCTCAGCCATTCATCCAATAGCCTATGCAGTTCCGCCTGGATTGGGGGATGTTTATTGACTTCCCAGTCTAGTTCCGATGGGTTTCGTCAGTGAGGAGGAACTCCCCACTGTGCAGGGGTACCACGTGCAGGACGAGGCTCTTCACCTCGCTTGGGTTCTGGTACTAATAAAAATTTCTCAGAAGCCAAGACCAATCGGACTAAGAGATGCCTATCTCCCTGGGTGCTTTGTAGCTACCCTTCACCCCCTTGAAAATATGTAAACAAAATAGTTCTTACAAATTTAACTGTATTTTTTTATATCTTTCCGCTTTTCTAAACACCAAAAAAAACTTACTTTAGCTTAAGATAAAAAGCTGTTGGTCCTCCTTTTCAAATCCGACTGTAGCAGAGAATTATTAAATCTTTTCAATTAATTAAATCTGTGGGATCTTCAGACTCTTCTGGGGATCACTCAGTCTCTATAATCCTAGATTTACCACACAATCGAGAAAAAAAGGTGAAGAGTGATCACGGCTACATAAACCACCCTGCATAATTATTGGCTAGTGGTCTCTACCATGTACTGAACTCAAATTTGTAGTTGTACAAGTTTTTTACACAACTCTCTAGCCCCGCCTGATTTCGCAAAAAGTCTTTTTGTAAATCGTTGGGCAATTAAGTATACATTGCTGATCATCAGTGATTATTGGTCAACATTTCTTCCCAAGGATTTTCGTTTGCAATCGAAATAATTCTTAAGTCAAAAAATATTGCAAACCGATATACCGGAAAAATATTCCGTACAAGACTTGAAGTAGAACTATTGTTCTATAATAATTCTGACTTATAGCTTTTTTTACGAATATTTTTTTTTAAATATGTTTCAAATTTTCAATAAGAGCTTTTTCAATTTTTTTTTATATTTACACCAACGTGGTTTTAATTTTATGGGTCTTTTTTTTTTCAAAAAGAGCACTTCTAAAAAAAAGGTACATTCTTATGGTACATTATATGGGCACGATAGAACATTTGACGTAAGAAAATATATCACATAGATATAACATGTATATTTTAAAAACCTTTAAATAATAATCTTATTTAATTAATAATAATAAAATTCATTTATTATTTGCAGGCCAATGTATAGTATATACAATGTAAACATTTGACTATCATGTTTTCTCTTCCTATTTTACCATCTGTTTTGTTTCAATTTAATAGTATGCAACTCCCTCAAACATATTTTTCACTCTGTGAATGCTTTTTTTTTGTATTTAAGTTTAGTTCTTCCGAACAAAATTTAACAGATGTAATAAATAAATGAAACTGAAGACATTTAACAAATGACAATCTTGTCTAATCAAGCTAGGTTCCAACTCTTAAGCCACGCTCACTTCTACAACTTCTTAATGGAACCTCTAAGTCATTATCTTAAAACATAATTTCATGTTTTAAACTTTTCTACAACACGGAAGAATAATGCCGCTTCAATTTCTGTTTTCTGAAGATCCCATAATTTTCATCATGTTTTATAGATAAAAGATAAAAAAGATGAAAAGCAGACAACATACGCAATCGTCAAAAGGTTGCGAGGCTGTTATATCATCTTTCTTATCAGTTAAAGCGCCCGTACAAAATGAAACTACAGAAAACCCACTAAAAAAAACTGTAACACTACAACCCGTGAACGGGTCCATAGTACATGGTAGAGACAGTACTGTTTCATGGACAACGGTTCTGCAGGGAGGTCATTTGTCCTGGATCAAGCTCAACCGCCAGATTTTTCTCCCTTTTTTGGGTGCCCTATTTTTATAACATTTTATAGAGGCTAGATCCTATATGATCCATCTCCGTCTGCAAACAGGCTAAGTAAAAATGTTGCCTGCAGCGAAATTTGAACCAGGATTTCCGGCAGTGCTCTACCACTGAACCATTCCCCTCCCTATACCCCCATATATATTAAAAAAAGCCCATATATTTTTTTTAAAACTATTATTAACAAACTTGTTTTAAACATAAGATACATATATTATCAATTGTTACTTATACCATTTAATTTTTTTGAAAAATGAAGCTTGGAATTCATTCTGTTCAGATAAGAGAGAGTGGTGGGGATAGCGAGTAAACATTTCAGTGCTCGCCTTGACCCAGTGCGATCCAGTCACTGTTAAAGGCAGGCTCACTTCTCGCCTCGCAGCTACGTATTACGTTTCGGACGATTTTTCACAGTGAGTACATTTAACTGTTGGACGATGCTACATTGGGAGCTCTAAATTTTGATTACCCAGATTTAATTAGGATAGGGATTTTTAACCGTTTAACGTCTATTCGAAGGTAGTCATGACCAAGGATTTTTTATGCTTTTTAAAAATCCTAGAGCCACCTGCCGGGCTGCGAACCCGCGATCTTTGGCTTAGTATGTTATGCTAACGACTAGGTCGTTCCATCCTATTTAACTATACATAGTAATATCAATACATAACTACACGTTGGATAAATTTAAATAAATATAAAACATCCTAGATTACCCTAGAGAATAATAATTTGTAGATATTATTTGTGAATGAATCATTAGATATACTAACTTCCTTTGTGCACATACCTCTTTCAACTTTTTGCTTTGGGCATCCTTTTTCTTTTGTCAAGACAATGTTGTTCCCGCCTTCCTTTTTTTGTTTCTCTTCATGGTCAACTTGCCACTGGTTTTGTATATCCTCTGGTGTGATTCCTGCACGTTTCAGATCGTTTTTTATTTCGCCAATCAATTTCCTCGTTTCTGTTTTGGAATGAATCTTTTTTTTTCATAAAATTCTACTCTTTGTTTATTAAGTCTTCCTGGTTTCATCCTTTCGATGTCTCATTAAAATTTTAATCTCTGTTTCCTATTATTCCAGTGAATATTTTGATTATAGTTTTATTTCTTGTTTGCTTACGTGCAGGTACATTTATTATAACTTTTTTTTTTTTAATTTTGATTATATATATTTTTTTTATTATCCCCTCCTCCTCTAGTCCTCCCATCTGGTCTGAGATAAATGTAATAATGTCCAATTGTTCCGTTAAAAACAAATTTGAAATGTTGTTAAGCATAGTTTAATTATGATAGTGCATTGATAATGTATCAAACTATGGGAGGGAGGGAACGAAAATATGGATTATAAAAAATCATTAAAATCTTTCATCTGATCGAGATTAGACTTTTTCTAGAAAGAAAATTATTTAATATTATATGAATTTAATGAGGAATCTGATTTTTATATATATGAAACATTTACAGGTAGATTAATAGAAGTACTCTGAGAGAGAATAATTATTAAGACTAATTAATTAATCTTAATTAACCATAATTAATTATGAAGATGATATATATAATTATAATTGTTCTAATAAAGATGGGAAATTCCTAACAGGAAGTCACAAAACATCAACCAAAAACAAAGACACCCAAACCCCCCTCCCCACATACTGTTTATAATCTATACCTTCCTACATGTTCTCACGTAACATTAGCATTGGTTCATTATCTGTAGATATTAGTGTTTATTACTATCTCAGACAGGAATCTGTTTCGAATAGTAGTGTAAGATATGCTATTTATTTTCAGTACATATTGTTCAGTTTTTCATCTATACAAAATATTTTACCTCAAGATATTTTCGTTACATCTAGTGACCAACAGGTTCAATGACCTGTAACTTGGTTAGTAGATTTGCTTTATAGACAGAATTACATCATGAAAGTGGAAGTAAATTTCAGACAAAATTTCTATTAAGTAGAAACCAATCATAATGTAATTTATGGGATATAAAATTCATGTTTATGTAAAGCCTCATATGGTTATATACAGTATATAACGTAAAGCCCATACTATATACAGGCGAAAGCCTCATGTTTGTATTTCATCTATTCCTTATTAAATCGTTGGCTTGATATTCATCATTCTGTATAACAATTTGTCTGCTTCGTAATACTAAGGTCAATAGCCTCTTAGGAATATAGAGACCTTCAAACATGATAACGAAGGCTTTCAAATGAAAAATAACGTTTATATTCCCATTAGATGGCGTAACAAGTGTTAGAACTGTGTTGTGTTGAATTACCACATTAGCAGCCAATGTTTAATTTAAGGAGACAAAAGAATATTTTAAATATGAAAGGAAATCATTATATTCATTCATACAATCAACAAATTTTCGAAAACCATTAGCTAAGCAGGTCCATCATCTACTAAAATAAATTAATATTGAATAATCGATTTCGTCGCCTAAGTGTTTTGTTTATTTTTCCCAAAGAAGATATAGACCATGTAAATACTTTATTGCATGCTATCCCATTCATTTATTTTATTTAGTAATTTTATTATTAACTATTTTATTAATTTTGTTTATAATTTTTTTTTTAGTATTAATATATTTATTTTCGACAATTACTTAAAATACTTCGTACTTTTTTATTATTTCATTTTCCATTTTTATTTTTATTATATTTTTGTCACTTTTAAATACTTCAGAATTTGTATTATGTAGCCTTCTGGCCATGTAATATTATTGTAGCCTTCTGTTCATGTTTGCTATTCTAAAGGGACTTGGTCCCAGAACAAAGTTTGTTTTCTATTCTATTCCATTATGGTCAGTATTTGATCTCATTTTTAGATCATTATCGATTAGAGTAGTTAAATGTATGAGGATTAATTTAAGGATGTATGTGCGTGAGCATTTATTTTGCAATAAAACATTAGTCCGCCTTTTCGAAACAAGCTATAGTAGAAAAATTATTTAATTATTTAGTTCGACTGTCAGAAATAGATTGCTTCTGGAAGGATCTGGAGACTCTTTTGGAACTCACTCAGTTCTTTAAAGTGGGTACCCTTATTGGGTGGAAAACCTGGTGGTTGAGGCTGATCTCAGTAAAATATCCTCCCTTCACAACCGTTGTCATAGAAACAGAACCATGTACTTAACCAAGATCTTTCATTGGTTGTAAATAGTAGTTCAGGTTTTTTTTAAATCTCAATTTAATTAATAGTTATACTTTTAGCATTATATTGTAATTATGTAAAAAAAATATAATCCTTGTAGTAAGTAATATTTTTTTTCATAATGTTTTAATACGTAGACATTAATATCACTATTTTGCCTGAAGGAGGGGTTCAACGGAATATGAAACAATCATGAAGAAAATATGCTCTTCATACAAACCGATATTGAATTTATATTGTGTGCAAGAGTTTGTTAATACCAATTAATAAAAAAAAATCACTTGAAACGAAACAACAAGGCAATAAAACTCTTTAGCCGGTCACCTGTGGTCTAGTGGTTAGCGTAACAAACTACTAAGCCCAAGATCGCGGGTTCGTAACCCGGCAGGTGGCCCTAGGATTTTTTATGGGAGTAAAAAAATCCTTAGTTACGCCGTCCTTCGGAAGGGACGTTAAACGAGGGTCCCGAGCCTGTATGGTGTCAGGTACTCGTTAAAAATCCCTATCCTAATTAAGCCTGAAAATTTAGAGCTCCCACTGTAGCATCGTCCGATTAGCCATAGCAGCATAAAGTGACGTTAAATGAACAAACAAACTCTTTAGCCATTACAGAATTTTATGATCCAGATGGTTTTATTCTTATCTAAATTCCCTTCTCGTAAAAATATTCTTTGTACGCAACTGAAGAAACCGAAAAGGACACAGTTTAAATTCCCAATGCAAATTACTTCTTCTGTGTCTAGCCTCTTTGGTTTTAGGAATTTATAATAATCCATATTATTGAAACTGCACCAAATGGGATGTTAGATTAGACACCTGCGATTTGGACCTCTCCTTCAATCTTGCCCAGAATGATTAACTGTAGGAAATGGTGCTTTTCATTTCACATCAAATGACCAAAGTACACCAATTTATTTCAGCGTGACAAGACCCTTTGTAGAGCTTGACCCAGCTGTATCTGCCCTGTACCAGTTCATTTCTTCCATTCCAATCTCTTTGCAAATACTTCTTTCACCCCGTCTTCCCACTTCTTGGTCTTCCTCTCCCTCTCTTGCCTTCTACTCTTGAATCGTATGCACATTTTGCTGTGTGGCATGGTTCCATACGTAACAGATGTCCGAACCATCTGAGCCAGTTCCACTCTATTAGTTCAGTGACTAAGACATTCTCGAGAAGTATTCTTATTGCTTTATTAAGCACTCAAAATCTTCTGGTCTTCCCTTACACTATCCTAAAAACCTTCATTTCGGATATTTGATATAAGTTACCTATATTTTCTTTCTTTTTTTTTTAGTATTTATAATATTGTTGCGACCTACCTTAGAACTTTCCGTGGGTCATGAAACTTTTAAGTATGTCCACATAGGCATCCCTTGCCCTTTATATTTATACTTGGATGCTTTATTTGAAGACATTTACTTAATCTCTTAACATCGTTTTCAGATGGACAAAGACGTCTTGGAATGCGCCTTGAAGAGGAACTGGAAGGACACTAGCTTGGAGAAAGTCGTGAGCATCGAGAGTGCTCCAGCAGTTGGCAAGAACTTAAACTATTTGTCCACCGTCAACAGGCTAAACCTCAAAGTCGTCCTCGGCAATGGCAGGGTTGCTAACAAGAGCCTCGTCGCCAAATTAGACTCGGATTCCAGCGAGTTGAAAAGCGTTATCGGAAATACCGATATCTTCAAGACAGAAATTGCTGTTAGTTTTTTTTATTTTTAATTTATTTAATGATGACCATGGAGTACACTGTAACTCTAAGCATTGTAAGAAATATTTTAAATTATATGACAATCAACTAAAAAGGTTGAAAATGTACAAATTTATAAAACAATTTTAGAGAATAGTTTTCAATTAAATAACGTTAAAGGACTTATAAGAGATGTAAATTGAGAATGACATATTATTGTTGAAACGTTTTTAAATAAAGAAAAATAATATATGACTGGAAAAAGGTTTAAATTACTCACTTGAATGATTGACTATTATTTTTAATCTGCAACACGATTTGATATTACTTTTTAGTAATTTTTAGTAATTTAGTAATATTAAGTAATGGGGAGCGGTGTCGCTCAGTGGTAGAGCGCTGAGTTGCCTCGCAAAAGGTCCTGGGTTCTAATCCCGCTGCTGGCTAGACTTTTATTTAGTCAGTGGCCGGAGATTGATCCTATGGGATGTAGGACCCTCCTAGGGCTCACCCAGCCTCTATGAAGTGGGTACCCAAAATAAAAGGGAAAACCTGACGGTTGGGCGTCTAGGATAAATCACCTCCCTGTATAGCCGATGTCCTCACGGCAGTGGCAGAGGGGGTAAAGAGGCCGGAGAACAAGACCTTTGAATCGAAAGGACTGAAGGAGGATTGCAGAAGAGAACAAGGTCCATCCTAGACTGTAGAGCTGTTTAAAGAAAAAAAAATCATCACAAAACTCTGGATTTTTCAGTTCAGAGATTGAAAATTCGAGAACACTTTGGGGAAAATATTTGTAGATTGTAGAAAATGAGGGGTGAATATATTTTATATATTATTATACAAATGTTTTGTTTTCATAAAGCTGTTTTAATTAGTCATCTTCCCTCTGAAAACAGACATTTCATATAAAACTACCAGAAAATTTGAGTATTATTTCACTCTAAGAAACCGAAACTATATTGCTTTATTGCTAAATACATAATTTGTAGCGTATTAGTTTAATTTTTTAAGAAAAATATTTATTGGAAAATACTTATTGTATGTTTCAGGCGTACGATGCCCTAAAGCAGATGGAATATCTCATGGAGGATTACGAAGATACAGAAGATGTACTTTGGTGTAGAATGGTCCACCACATCCCCTACAGTTGTATCGTAATGGAAGATTTGCAGGTCTTGATCAAAAATACATAAATCATAAAAATATATACATTAATTAATTAAATTAATCTAGTATTGCACTTCCAGGCTAAAGGGTTCAATATGATCGATAGGGTACAGTTCTTCGACAAGGATCACATTATGTTAGCCGTGCACTCCTTGGGAAGGTACCACGGCATGTTGAAGGCACTTGAGGTGAGAGGACTGGCACCGAAGGGATGGAATACTTATTATTTTTTCGAAATGCAAGGAATACAAGATTGCATGTATTGGGAAATAATAGCGTTAGCAGAGGCCGTGAAAAGGTTGTGGGACCCAAGCTGGTGAGTTATGTTATTAACACTATATTAATACTAATTAAAGTATTTAAATCATGCGGTCGTTTCATATGGAATTCATAGCTAAATAATCATCATCGCCATCATAATCTTTCCCTCTCTACCGCTGCGCAGTGTGGGGATGCCCTCTATAGAGCTTGACCCAGGTGTCCCTTATCCGAGCCAATTCTCTTCTGCTCCATTCCAGCCCTCGCACCCTGAACGCCTCCCGCACGCCTTCTTCCCAGGTGATCCGTGGTCTTCCTCTTGGTCTTCTTCCGTAAACTCTCGTCTCATATGTTGTCCTCGGCGTTCTCTCTATGATCATTCTCAGGAGGTGACCCAAACCCAAACCATCTTAGTCTATTTTCTTCAAGAGTGGTTTCTACCGGCTGTACCTCGAGGTTCGATCGTATTCGAATTCATTCAACTTTTCTTAGGTATCTCATCTCCATTGTCTGTATCTGCCCTTTGTGTTTTGAGGTAAGGGTCCATGATTCAGAGCAGTAAGATAGAATGAGCAGGAACGTAGACTTGTAGACGGAAATCTTCGTCTTCTTCGTCACCTCTCTTTTGTCGAGGAAACCCTTCCGGACTGCGTTGAACAATCTACCAGCTGCTCTCAGCCTTTGCGTCACCTCTTCATCGATATAACCGCTTTCGTTGATCAAGGCAACTAGATATTTGAAATCCTGCACCTGTTCTAGGACAGATCCCTTCAGTCTCAATGTTCTAATAGCACGGTGAGGACGTCTTCCTATTCTCATGCATTTTGTCTTATCTGGATTAATATCCATGTTAATGCTCGACAACTCTTCTTGCATGATATTTATGTTGTATTGTAGGTCCCGATCATCCGCAGCGAACACGACGAGGTCATCAGCAAAAGCGAGAACTGTATGTAAAGTAGGCTTATAGGTTACTATGCCATAGTTGAAAACGCCGCAATCTGGGTTTGGCTCTCTTCAGCACCAATATGAACAGTAGGGGACATATCATCCCTGTATCCCTGGCGTATTCCCTGCATCGTCTCAAACTCCTTTGGCATGTGGTTGTCAGTCCTTATAATGCTTCTTGTTTTTCGGTAGAGACTCCGGTCTGCCAGAATTGTGCCAATATTCACTTGCTTTTCCAACAGAGCTCGCTCAAAAAACTCTTTTTTGACTCTGTTAAATGCCTTTCTTAAATCCACGAAGCAGACAGAAAGTTCTTTAACTTTCTCGATGGATTTCTCCATGACCTGCCTCAAAGTGAAAATCAGGTCTTGTGTAGTCCTCGAGTTTCTGAGTCCATACTGCTCCTCTCCGATCTGGCAGTTGGAAACTCTTCTTACCCATATTTTAGCTAAATAATAAAAAGATGAAAAATAAAAAAATCGGAGATTCAGGGGTTTGTCGCGCCTATGCAGTGTGAGGAGGAATTCTGCACAGCCTTCTCCAACTCTGCCAGTCTTTCACCAATTGTTCTCCTCCATTCCACTCAAGTCACCTCTACTCAAAATCCTTCCTCACCTCTTCTTTCCACCTCTCCCTAGATCGTCCTCTTCCTCGTCCCCTCCCCCACTTTGGCTCGCTAGGCTAGCAGATCCATCCGCACGTGTTTTCCAAGCCATATCAGTCAGTTTTCTTCTATAACCTTATGGAACATTTAGGTTCGATCTGACAGTGGAGTTTCGGACTTAGTCTCTGCTTGTTTTTCCCTCAAACTTCCTCAGAAATCTCATCTCTGCTGATTGTATTCTAGATTGGTGCTTCTTTGTCAGTTTTCGTTTAGATGCGATCCTAGGTATTTGAAGTTCTCCACTTGTTCAATTTATCTTCAACTCTGATGATTCTCACTATTCCATTGGCTTCTTTCCTACCCTCATCACTTTTGTTTTTGTAGGGTTATAAAAGTTATAGCCAGCAATTCCTTCTTTGGCCTGTTCACTGCCAATGTGCCAGCAATGTCTGACATTGCACTGCATTTTTCAGTCAGTCTCCGAGAAAACAACAATATCATCCGCAAATGCCTGCAGTGAGAACCTTATTGTTCTCAGATTGGCGTATGCAAGGATTCTGTGATGAAACAAAGTCTGGAAATGCGTTTTTATCTAGAAATTAATTTTCAAGAATCTTACCCTTAAGGAAATTGTACAAATTTCTGAATAGGTGACACACCAAACAAAGGCACTACCACTCCCTTGACGCCCATGTCAGCAACTGCTGAACAAAGGTGTATGTCATCTACGCAGGTGCCACAGGTAGATGGGATTATTGACGGGCATAACAGGACGTTTCAGATAAACCAATGGAGACTGTTTTTTGGATAAGTTTTTCTTGTATTATGTAAATATATCTGCTGTACTATGTGGATGTAATGGTTTTACCTCTGTGTAGAAAGGATAAATGAATTATTTATGAATTAATCTTTATCATCAGCTGAAAATTTCTCAAACCAACAGATGAGTGGTCCGTTCGTCGAACCCGTTGGTAATTTGTTGCACCTTTACCAATTATTCAAGTTTAATGTCATTAAAAAAATACATAAAAATTGCGTGTTCCCATGGGCAGAAAGCAGCCTATCAGATCACTGCAAAAATAGGCTCCGCCTCAAGACTCGAAAACGTATAAATACCGTAGCATAGAAGGACATTTTCAGTTTCAACTTACCCCCTGATAGAGGGTACGTGTAGCGAAGTATGTGTAGCGAAATGTTGGCAAAGAATTTGAAGAAACCAGAAGGAATAATTGATTAATGGATTATAATAAACAAGTCTACTAATTACACTTTGATTATAAAAATAATAAAAACGGACATTTCATGTAAAACGACCTAACTCATCACATCAAATAGATTACTTGTTTTATTTAGAAAATCTCCATGTTCTTTTAGGACACCAATCGTTGAAAAAATAAAAACTACGAAAGCAGAAGTGTATGAAAGATTAAAAAAATTTAGAGAGGTAGACGAAACTATATTTAATGTGACGAATCATGGTGACTGCCAGAAGAATAACATTCTCATCAAATATAATTGGAATAAAAAGCCGATAGCGATGAGGTAAGCCATATTACAAGTTATAATATTCTTTAGGAAACGAAAAGCATAATGTCGCGTAGTTGTAGACAATAAATCGCATGTAAATAGACAGATAACTCATAAAACTAATATTCATACTACTGTATATTAAAAGAAAAAACTTGTAGAAAAGTGTAATAGCTTTATTACATGATAGAGACTGTACTGTTTTTAAATCAACAGTATACACGGAAGTGATTTGGTAGAGATGACTCGCAACCGCCAGATTTTTTCCTTATAAAAATTGAGGATAAATAAATTCTTATTTATGTAAAATGTCCTATCATTTCACAAATGTAAGCAACATTCGTGTATGCCCAAAATTTTCAGATTTCATTAAAATTTATTCCTTTTAAAATATCTTTAGTTTCAGTTGCTACACAACACATGACATTCATAGAAATCATCTTTACCTCTACAATCTATGAAGGGTGTTGTGTTTAGTGTATAGTAGATACTGTACTGTTTCTAGATGAACGGTTGTGCAGAAGATGGCTTGACCGAAATCACCTCTGCCTGTTTTTCCCCACTTTGTAGAGACTGGGTGAGCCTAAGGAAACCCTTTTGATTCCACAGGCTTCATATGTGGTTGTTAACAAAGTGAATAATTTATCTACCACAGCCGAATTTAAACCTAGCACCTTCAGCATATCAAATCAACACTCTACTGTGCTACCCCCCTCAATAAAAATGTATGATTACATGTTTTATTTATTTATAAAACGTGTATATAATATAAATGGCTAGAACTAAAATGTTCAAAATGTCGCAATTAAACAAAACAAACAAAATTTAATTAAATTTAAAAAAAAATATTATTAAACTTGAAATATAGAACCTGTATGACTAAATGTCAGGAATTATTGGGTTTAGTACTCAGTGAGGACTGTACTGCTTCTAAGTCAACGGTTATGTAGAAATAGAAGTGAGCCCTTGTAATGCCTGCAAGCCCTATAGGTCGATCGATTGTCGTTAACAATTAATTGAATTATCTACCTTCTTTAATAGATATTTGACTGATGTATCAGAAAACAATTTAATGCACATACGCTAAAAGACTTCCTGACCAGCTGTGGAATATAAATTATTTATTGACAAAGTGAGATTCGGGTGCTCTCGTGGCACCCACCCAGGTCAAAGGGGTTACCTTTAATTGGAAAGTAAAAGCTAGCGGTTGAACGTGGTCATGACCAAACACTTCCTTGGACAACAGCTGCTTTAGAAGTAATAATGTATGTATGATCTTTTTGCCAGAAACTTCATTTCCTGATCCATGCTTTTAGGAATAATTTGGTTCAGCTTTAGTGAGTAATGAAATCTTGATATTTTATGCTTTTTTTTGGAGGGGGAGGGGGTATTGTATCAGTAATATTATTACAGAATGTTTCTTTAATTTTATGTTTACCATCTTTCTTCATATTTTTATTTTATTCTTTCAGATTTTTGGACTTTCAACTAATTCATTACGGATCCCCTTGCATCGATTTGACCTACACGCTATACCTTGCAGCATACCCTTCAGTTCGACGCGAAAACTACGATCTTCTACTGAGGACGTACCACAATGCTCTTGTTAGCACTCTGGACAAGTACGACTTCCAGGGAAGCAAACCAGACTTAGATGAGATAAAGGAGGGAATGGAAAAATATTATTTCATGGGAATGCTCTTATCTCTTACATGGTACCCAAGATTATTGAAATCGGAGAGGATGTATGAACTGCGTGATTTCGCCAAGATAGCAGAGACGGACGGAAAGGAAGGATACTCAGATGAAAATTTCTATCCTGAAGATCTTGAAAAGGAAATAGGACCGGATATAAAATCATTTGTAGATAGATTTTACCAAGATAATTAATAAAAAATTATATTTAACCAAACATCGGTTTAATCACTATTCCTAACTTATTCTTAAACATTTAAATTTTTTTTCTCTTTCAGATACAAACTACAAAAAGTTGTAGTAAATTATTAGCAAATTTAAGACTTTTTATGGTACGTTTCTGTACATAAAAAAACACATAAAAGAATTTTTTGTATAAAAAAAAATGTTGTTAATACATAATAACTAGATGTTAATGATCAGCGGTGCAACAGTGCATTGATGGGGCGTGAGCAATGGTATATTATGCTCTTGCTATACTAAATACATCTAAATAATTTATTTTTTTACTTACTAGGAGTGTCCTGCTGTCCGCCTAATGGCTAACAACACCCATATTATAAATTATGCTTCTGTTCATTTAATTTTACTAAGGTAAGTACTTAACATTTTAGTACAAGTTTCTTGGTATTACTCCAGAAATTGAACTTCAGTTTAGTATTTATTTTGTACCCACTTAGTGAGCCTACTAAAATATGAATATCCACTTACTGCTGTTTTGAAATATTGAGTATTTTGCATTGAAATAAACCCTCCTCCACTATCTACTGGGTCATGAGTGTTGCTTTGTCAGCGCCTGCGCGCTCTTGAGTGATGTTTCTAAATTTACAAGTTTTGCACTTTTTATTTTAAATTCTAAATGATTGATTTTTTAATAGCAAGGTGAATTTCAAGCAGGGGATGAAACCGATATATTTATAATTTTGCTGCTCTGAATGAAACCATAATTTAAGGTAGAAAAAATAACGTTCTTTCCGAAAATGATCTATTTCGAATCCTATCCGCAAAAGATGCTTTATTCTGCTCCAAGTTTGATTCAATCCCGACCGGAGGGAAATTTTTCCATCCTTTGAGGATTCGATCTGGGCCGGAACAATATATTTCGATCCTTCGTTTCTACTTTCTCATCCTTCAGATGAAGAAAGTATTAAAATCGCCAAAAAATTCGACTTCGATATTTTAATGTTTCTTGACGTTTCATAGGGTGTAGAATCAAAAAAACATAAATTCTCAGTGGTGTCGGTCCGTCCGTCCGGAAAAGTTTGTTCCAACCAATGCTCGGAAATTACAAATCGGATTTCAACCGGGTTTTTTCCTAAATGTTTGGTTTATGATCTAGTTGATCCTAAAGAAGACCCAATAAGGATCGGTTAAGTTTAAGGTAGTAAAAAAAAAAATATTTTAGTTCTCAGAATTTTTTTTTTTAAGGATTAGAAAGTACTAAGCCTCTCTAGGTACAATTTTTCCATTCCGGTTAGGTATTTTCGTGTGTAGATAGGTAAATGAGGAGGCCAAAGAAACATGTGGGATCGATATTTTTTGCTCCGCAGGATCAAATCCTCAAGGGATCCAAAAATATCGCTCCTGGCGAATTCTGTTCCGTTCTGGAGCGGTTGTTTTATAACAAAATGATATCGTTCCAGTCCAGATCGGAACGATTTTCCTTATAAAATATTGCTCCTGCTCCGAACGATTTGAATGAGATCGATTAGGAACGATTCTTTGGGAACGAATCTTCGACCCCTGATTTCAAGGGTATGGCTCGTAGACGACCCAGCAGTAGCAAATTTGGCTTAGGATAAATGGTGTAGTGGAGGAGGGTAAATAATGATTTATTTTTCTCATTTTATGCTTCCTTTATAGATAATAAAAAAATAATTTATCTCCAGCTGGTACAAAAACATGTGTTTTTGGCTCGATTAATTAGGACTAAAATACGTCTTTTCTCCCTGTGCATTAGAAAATGTGTGAAAAAGTTAACTCTATTCCCTAGGGAATAAAGTAAAAAGACGATAACCTAATTCGTCTAAATAATGTAGGTTTTGTACTGAAAAAGTTCATGGTTAGGTTGCTACGCCTATCATACTGGCCATCAAAATCAGCTGTTGTTTCAAAACACCAAAACTGATAAACAGAATTTCATTTGTGTTCAGGTTGTGTAAGTTATGGATCCAACACATATTCAACAAGCAAATAATGTTATTTCACATTTATTGCCAGCTAAATCAAGTCAGATTTATAATAACACCTAGGATGACTTCAAAAAATGGTGTAATCCATAAAATGTGAAAAGCATAGATAAAAATGTATTATTTGCATACTTCAATATTCAAAATTGTAATAATTGCATATTTAATTTCATTTTTTGAATTTATTGTAAAGCATAACATAATATAAAATATTATAGCGTATAGTTAGCCTTTTTACATCCCACCTGGAGATAAAATCTTGTATGCCCCTCGGGGCTAAATTGATCATTATTCCCAGCAATACTTTACCGTCTCGGCTTGGCCTCGTGAGTTAAGATAATCATTTCCTCGCATTCGCAATATGAGAATTTAATATTTCTTAAAATCGGTAGTAAATTTTCGTTTATTCAAAATACATCCAAAACTTCGAGATAAACGAATAAAAACACTTATTATCAATTTGTTTCGACTTCATTTAAAAAATATAGAATTATATTCATTAGATATTTTACTAACATTTAGTTTGTTATTTAAGTTTATGTACGATGCTATTTTCAATTCGATCATTAAGGTTAGGGACATTCCCATGCGATGAGGGTAGATTTAATTTTGAGGGCTTTGATGGAAAATTTGAATACAATGCATTTCATTATTGGCCTGGATTGTACTGCGATATAAGCCAGTATGTGATACAACGAGAGATACTATATGACAATATACACATATAACAATATAACACTCCACTTCCTGGATAAATGTACCCTTGCTATAACATAACAAGCAGCCGAAAATGGTGTCAGTTGACAATTTAGGTCCTTAAGAGAATATAAAATTTCATAGAATTGGTAGTAAATTTTCGTTTATTCAAAACATCGAGATCAACTAATAATAAATAATAATTATCAGTTTGTTTCTACTTCATTTAAAAAAAAATCATATTCATTAGATAGTTTACAAACATTTAGTTTGTTGTCCGGATTTATGTAAGATGCAATTTTAAATTCGATCATTAAGCTTAGGGACATTCCCAAGTGATGAGGGTAGACTAAACTTTGGGGGCCTAGATGGAAAATTTGAATACACTGCATTTCATTATTGGCCTGGATTATACTGCGATATAAGCCAGTATGTAATACAACGAGAGAGATGACAGAAGGGTGACGATAATACCACTCTACTTCCAGGATAAATGTACCCTTGCTATAACAAGCAGCCGATAATGGGGTCATTTGACAATTTAGGTCCTTATGAGAATTTAATATTTCTTAAAATCGGTAGTAAATTTTCGTTTATCCAAAACACATCCAAAACATCGAGATAAACGAATAAAAAACACTTATTATCAATTTGTTTCTACTTCAATTAAAAAAAAATCATATTCATTAGATAGTTTACAAACATTTAGTTTGTAGTCCAGATTTATGTAAGCTACAATTTTAAATTCGATCATTAAGGTTAGGTACATACCCATGTGATAAGGGTAGACTTAATTTTGAGGGCTTTGATGGAAAGTTTGTATACAGTGCATTTCATTATTGGCCTGGATTATACTGCGGTATAAGCCAGTATGTGAGACAACGAGAGATAAGGCAGATATTGAAATCGTTCGTACTATACAGATACAGCGCAATTATATATTAAATACCGACGACGTGAAGAACTTAGATAATTTACACACATTTAGTATGTTGTTTAGATTTATGTTGGCTACAATTTTAAATTCGATCATTAAGTTTAGGTACATTTCCAAGTGATCAGGGTAGACTAAACTTTGAGGGCCTAGACGGAAAATTTGAATACAGTGCATTTCATTATTGGCCTGGATTATACTGCGATATAAGCCAGTATGCGATACAACGAGAGAGATGACAGAAGGTTGAAGCTTATAACACTCCACTTCCTGGATAAATGTACCTTTGCTATAACATAACAAAACACATCCAAAGCATCGAGATCAAGTTATAAAAAAATATTATTATCAGTTTGTTTCTACTTCATTTAAAAAAAAATCATATTCATTAGATAGTTTATGAACATTTAGTTAGTTGTCCAGATTTATGTAAGCTGCAATTTTAAATTCGATCATTAAGTTTAGGTACATTCCCAAGTGATGAGAGTAGACTAAACTTTGAGGGCCTAGATGGAAAATTTGAATACAGTGCATTTCATTATTGGCCTGGGTTATACTGCGAAAGGTTGAAGCTTAAAACACTCCACCTAATGTATAATTGTACCTTCGATATAACAAGCAGCCGAAAATTGTGTCAGTAGACAATATAGGTCCTTATCTTAGGAGTTCTAAAAGCAACGTGTATCTGCTAATGTTTGTAGATTTATACAGTAGATGGGTGGAATTATGTCCGAATAAAAAAGCTACCTCTTCAGTAACTATGAATATATTGAAATCGTTCATTCTATACAGATACAGCGCAATTAGAAATTAATTACCGACGACGCGAAGAACTTCGTTATTGGTCTCGTAAATGAAGTAGCTAAGGAATTCGGAATCAAGAGAGTGACTACTCCTCTTTACGATTCGCAGACAAATTCCAGGAACGGGCAAATCGGAATATAAAACATCTCATCGTCACGTAGCTAGGAAAGAAACACCAACGGTTGGACGAAAAACTGGGAGAGATTCAGTTAGCCTTTAATTCCGCCGTTCAAATTTCAACAAAGATCAGTCCTGCCCTTCTTAACTTAACTTCTTAACCTAGACTTAACTTTGAGGGCCTAGATGGAAAATTTGAATGCATTTCATTATTGGCCTGGATTATACTGCGATATAAGTAAAGGAGTTTTTAGAAATAGTAACATCCTTACAACTTCCAGAAGGTTGATAGCTTTACTTATGCTGGAAGTGTTCTTACCTCGTAAAACGATATTTCTCAGGAATTAAAACAGAAAGCCATCAACGGTAATAGATGTTATTTTGGGCTGAGGAAGCATCTAAAGTGTTCACTACTAGCACGGAAAACAAAAGCCACGCTAGGCCAGTCCTGACCTACGCCTCTGAAACATGGACTTTATCCAAAGCCAAGGAATAAGAGCTGGTTGTTTTCGATAGAATGCTACTCCGCAGAGTTTTCGGATCGATTTATGTGAATGGTCAATGGAGATGGCGAACCAACCGAGAAGTGTAAGAGATGTTTGGGTAGCTCGACATGCCTGGCCATGCAGCCAGAATGAATGAGGAGGATCCCGCAAAGAAGCTGCTGGAGGGAACGTTGGACAGTGCCAGAGGAAGAGGAAGACCAAAGCTCCGATGGGAAGATGGAGTGGCACAGGATGCCAGACACATCTTAAAAGCCCGTAACTGGAGGCCACCAGCTGCATTAGATAGAGCCGCCTACCGAAGGCTCCTTGAGGAGGCTAAGTCCCACACAGGGTTGTAGAGCCATATTATACTGTATTGGTTTAGTACATAAGTATAAACAAGTTTCTTCCTATCTTAATCTCTAACTCCCCATCTATTATTTAGCTCTCTTACCATATTTAAGAAGTGTTATATATGCGAATAAAAGATGAGGAGATGTCAAGGATGTTAATATTACTGACCCCAAGAAAGCGTGGCCACTTCCTGGGTTAAAAACCTAAATTTTAGGTCATCAATAACTCAATTACTTGTTAAGAATCCCTTTTCTAACTATACCTGGATAGGCATAATTTGAGACTCCCCCCGAAGCATCGTCCAGTTAGTCCTAGTAGCAAAATGTGAAGTTACTCGTTCATAAATAACCAGACAAGAACAAACAAACATCATCCACGTATCAAAGTTGTTAATCATCCGAGAGGCGAATTTGATTCTAATTATGAAGAATGGATATAGCTGGGGGTACAGTAAAAAAAACAATAAGTCAAGACTTATTTGGTGTTTTTTTACTGCACCCCCCCAACTATCTCCATTCTCCATTATATCACCCAGTCAACTAATTTTCTCTCTACCAGGATTCTAATTAGTGTCATCTATGGTCGGCCTAGTAAGACTTTGAGTTAGGAGAGTCTCAATAGTCTTTGCGTACGGAAGGTTATAATTTCCAGTCTTCACCTTGTACCACCGTTAATTTTTTATGGTTTAGAAGTTCTAGACGTATTCTAGTTGAAAAAGTTATATACTTCCTGAATTTTCATACAAAAATTTTAAAAAAAAATGGCAAGGTATGTTATGGTCTACTTTTAGCTCGTTGCGAACAAAAATGTTGGTGACTTAAGGAAAATGTAAATAAGTTTCAGACTGTTTATTCACAGAAGCCCATTGTATAAATGACTGAAAATATATCAACATATTTGCACTTCTTGTTTGAATATGCTCCCAGAAACCTGAATCAACATTAAAATGATCAATAATGAATACAACTCATAAAACAACTTCTTTTTAGCTACAAGAAAGAGTTATCCAACTCTCAGACGTGTGATCCTGAGAACCCACTTGATAGGATGTTCCATTTTAAGTTTTAAACATTGTTGTTTTGCTTCATTATAAAGCCTTAAAATTAATAATCTTTAAAATATCCTCAGAAAAAAAAATTGCCTGAAGTCTAGAAATTTTCTCAATGCGCAGCTTAACTACGCATCTCTCACTACTGCTCCCTATTGCGTTTGGACCAAACTAGAAATGGAGGGGGGCGTAGTGCCGCCAGTTGGCTGAGCACTGGCCTTCAACTGCCTGGTTTAAACGTGAGTCATTCATTTTGTATTGCATCAAATGTTAATGTTGTGTTATTAAATAGATATTTAATTTTATAATATTTACTAAACCTCCAAAAGTGATAGAGTCCTTTAAGGTATTGTTTTATTACCGCTCCTTCAAAAGAACAACGACGTAACTCAAAATTTGGCATTTTTGAGTTAAAGTTTCAGTAGTAATTATAGGTTGAAGGTTTTTTTTATTCAAGAACAACATATCTGATATTCAATGCCAACATGTTTTTTTAAAATAAAGTTGTATCATGTTTGAACTTGAAGATTGATGACATAAGTTAAAATCAAAAAAAGTTTCAAGCTTTTAAATATTTTTCAATAGTTAATAACAAATTGGCACCACTAAATCATTTTCGTTATTTGTGAATAGTATGTTCTTAGACCTGTTAATTATTAACAAAACCACTCTAATTTGTTTTTCTCGAATATTTTTTGAGACATTTTGAACTATATTGTCAAAATCCATTGTTCCATACACGCTACTCCAAGCACATCGAAAACAAAAGAAGTTACAGCTCCAAAACGCAAAAGGGGTGAGTATACCATTTATAATGTGCCTGTCAAAAATTGTTATTCAGTGTTTTCGGACGAGGAAGATGACGAAGAGGAACATAATATAAATGAAAAAGATGCATCGCAAATTAAATTTCCACCTGTGGTAGTAAATATGGAATTAAATAATCATAAAAATATACTGCTACACTTAAAAACTAAATTAAAAGAAGTAACTATCAAATATGGGGGCAATAAAACTATCTTTTATCTATATAATAACGAAGATTTCGTTAATATAAAAAATGAGTTAAAATCTCTAAAACTAGATTTTCACAGTTACACACCAAAACATGAGATCAAACCAAAAGTGGTACTTAAAGGCATGCCTTCCGAGTATCCGATCGAGGACATCATAATCAATTTGAAAAGTCAGGGATTAGAAGTCCATAAAATGTTCCAAATGATCAAAAAATCAGATGGAAAATAAATCAAACTCCCGCTGTCAATTATCATATTGGAAAATAAGCAACAGCTGGATAAATTAAAAAATATACAGTACTGCGAAAATGTAGTTATCACATGGGAAAAATATAAAAGCAAAAAAACCTTGAATCAACGTTATCTTTGCCAAGGATTTAATCACGTGGCGAGATATTGTTTTAAAAAACCAAAATGTTTAAAATGCTCAGAAGAACATTTATCCAAAGATTGCCCAAATATTTTAGTAGTTGGTTTTAAACCAAAATGCAGTAACTGCCAAGAAGAACACTTCTCAAATTGTGAAAAATGCCCTAAGCTGATACGAAATCTATTAATTCAACAGAGCAAACAGAGGCCAAGAATAAACCCTCCGACAGAATAATTTATAAAGCTAAACCTACAGACTTTCCAGTTTTACCCAAATCCAATTCGAAATGGTTTGAAAGAACGTTTGTAAGCCAAGAGCAACCAATAAAGTCAAATAATGAACCTTCTATAATGGATTGCTTTAAAGAAATTAAGAATATGTTTAGCACATTCAATTCTAATAAAATTTTAACTGAATTTAAAAGTATTATCTCAGAAGTGAAAAAATTAATACCAAATATTATACTTATTTTAATTTATTTATTTTACTTTTATTTTATTTTATTTTTTCTATTTGTGTACGTTTTTTTTTCCTTTTTCCTACTGTTATAAATGTATACCGCTTTTTATTTATTATGTTAATCCAACTTTCAGTGTAAATTATTTTATTCACAACATGTATTAAGTAATATGTTACAGAATTATAAATTATTAAATTCATTGTAATAAAACTCTTTATTATTTTATATGTATAAGATATAACTGAAAATTTTGTATTTAGCATAAATCGTAGTAAAGGTACCAAACTCGTCTTTTTTAATGTTAAAGAACAAAAACGTCATATTACAGGAACAGTTTTAATTATGTTATGTTATGTGAAAAGTTATTTAAAAAAACCTCGTAGACCACCAGCTGTTGACCAGCTTCTCTTGAGGGCGACAGCCTCAGGGACATTCACTTTGACCTTCTACACCAATGTATGAATTAAAATCGCTATAACTCCTCTATCTCATCTCTGAGAGTAGCATCATTGCATCACTGATTAATAAAATATAAGGAAAGAGTTTTCCGTTTTCCTGTAAGGAATTCAAACCTTTATTTCAAACATTTATCAAAGAAATTTATGTATTTTTGAGGTATTTCAATGAGTTATTAATAGCTGAAACCACTAAATTCAATGCAAAATATAAAATTTCTGGGAAACCTATAATTCAGACTCCATGACAATAAACTCTCTTGCTTATACAATCCATTTATCAACATCGTAGTTTCCCAAGAAAATCATTCTGTTTTCTTAGAAATTCATATGAGAAATGTGTATATTTCGGTAATTATTTCATCTAGAAAGTTTCAACAAACATATATCATGTTTAAAGAGGTAAGCTTCAAATAAAACTCTTTATTTCGGTATATACTAGACACCAAAACAATTTTTAATTTTTTATCTAAATACAACGTGAGTGTTACACTTTTCAGAATCGTGTAGTACAGATGGGGCAGGTTACGCATGGATTTGCCACTGTAATACAAAGAAATAAAAACTATGTAGTAATGAACTAAAAAATGAATATTAATTTATGTTAAAATATTAAAAATTAAATGAATAAACAACAGAGCTTGCGGTAACTCAACTCAAAGCGACAACCTACGGAACTGATACCAATTTTAATATTCATTCGGACTGTCCCTGAATGAATTTTTACCAATTTCGAGTTACGTCTTACATATTAAATCTCGTCTATAGTTTATAACCTCAAAAAACTGTCAGCTGCGGAATGTTGAAATTTCGTATTTGAAATGTAACATCTAGATGGTCGTTACACCATCGCTGATCAAGTAGTACTTTACTTTTCCATGAAACAAAAACGAATAAAGATAATATTAATCTTCGTTAACAAGAGAGCAAGCACCGCATAATCACTTCAGAGCCAAGGAAATTTCATTATGTAGGTTATTCCATTGTTACCCACAGTGTACCCATTGCACTGAAAATACTCATTGTCATCTTTCTTTAATGGCAACACTGATTACAACAACATATGATAACCGGCACGGAAGGTTGTATATTTGACAGCTTGGTCAGGTCTTGTCTATGCATTTTTTATATCTCGAATATCTCAAAACAAAGAGCAGCAAAAGCTGAAAATTTCGTGTTTGTGGTCGTTGTAAGATCTAACAGATATTTTTGGCCGTTACGCAATCACCGATTAAGTAGTACTTTACTTGATCGATTAAGTAACAATGAATGAAGATAATATTAATTTTCTATAACAAGAAATCAGACATTGTTTAAACACTTGAGAAACAAGTAAAAACACTTGGTAGGTAATTGCCCTGTTATCTGCAGTGTATCCAAGCACAAATCTCCTCTATTTTTTCCCGTGGCAACACTGACTATAACACCAGGTGATTATCGGCAGAGAAAGTTATACCTTTGACAGTTTTGGTGTCGTCTGTAAATATTTTCGTCTATTTTATGCCTCAAAAACTTTGAATGTAGTTGAAATTTTGTACTTGGCGTTGTTAAAATATATTGGACTTATGTTTTGGGGCCTTACGCGATCACCGATCAAGTAGTACTTTACTTGAATGTCGCCATATCTTATCATATCAAAAACAATTTTTTTTTTAATTTTAAGAGTTATAAAAATATTTAATATTTATTTATTTAATTAAATTTCAATTAAAGAGAGTTTTATATTGTTGTGAACAGTTGAAGGTTTGAAAAAAAAAAATAAAGAAAATAAGATTACACTATTAAGCGTTTAAAAATAAATAATTTATTCTTCTGATTTAAATAAATTGTGATGCAATATCAACAAAAATAAATAAATAAAATGCAATATTCAATAAAATAAACATAATGAAGATAAATATAAAGCTGGAAGAAGACACCATGTAAACACTCGAGAAACAGCAGGTACTTGACCGGCTCGCAGTGTACCCAGGCACAAAACTGATTATCTCATATTTATTTTATTATTATTTTTTATCTGCGGCAACACTGATTTCATCACCAAGCTGGCAGGGGAAGGTATTACCTTTGACAGTTTTGGTGTCTAACCTTAGCACTCGATAAACGAGGAAAACGCTTCAAGTAGGTACTTGAATGGTTGCCCACAGTGTACTCACGCACAAAAGTCATTTTTTTTTTTTTTTTTGTGGCAACACTGAGATTACATTTTTTATGGTTTTTGGTATCGTTCTCGCTCCTATATCAATTGAAATAACTTCCGCTTGAGGTTTTAAAGGAGGATCAACAGGCAGTTATCCTAGACACAGCCAGGATCGTCAGAAAATTTCTGAACGTTTAAAGAAGAAAAAATAATAACTGCAGATTGTTGGACTTGTCCCCGTTTAGAACCCGCAAATGCGTGAAAAAGTACATAGAAATAATAATAATACACTGCTCTAAACTTAAGAAGTGAGAACTTTTCTTCACCTGTAAATCAAGAAAGCCTTCTTAATGAGTGGATATCTAAAGAGCTCTACGGCTTTATCATAGTATGGCGGCAGAAGAGGTTGACATGGAAGCTTCATTATTTGGCTACATTATTTCCTGAAACGATAGGTTTTGTTCTAGCCATGTCATTGTTACGAAGACCTATAGGCGCCGTATATGCGGAGAGGCAATTTCTGATATGTGTCGACTGTGCAAAACAACAGAATCAGTCCAGCATATTATATCCGGGTGTGAGGTTCTTGTTGGCAAGGAGTATGTGCTGGGACATAACCAATATTAGGCCATCAAATTTAATAATGTGTACCTTATTAGAGGTACAGCTTTCAACCTATAATCGATAAAAGGCACGTCAAGCTTTATTGGGCCCAGGCCATCATAACCCATCACACAATTCCCAACAACAAGCCTAATATTTTGCTAATTCTAAACGAAGAAAAATGTGTGAATATAGTTGAAATAGGAATAATGGCAGATGATAATCTCCACAAGGTTGCCGTTGAAAAAATTAGGAAATATCAGGACCTTGCCGAGGAATTGAAGCAATTTTATAAGCTTCATAAAGCAAAAGTTTTACCGTTGGTCATATCACCGAATCGGCTGATTCCAGAAATAAAGTCGAACAGTATAAAAGAATTAAACCTTAATTATAATATTCCGGATCAAATGCAAAAGGCAGTTTTACTCGGAACTACGAGTTCCGACAGAAAAGTTATGAATATTACTAATTAATTATTCTAGCCTCACCTTGGACTCAAGTGCTCAAGGTGCATTTTCCGGTAGACACCGATAAAAAGAATAAATAATGATGATACATTCTTTATTTATTCTGGGACAAGAATATTAATACATTTGTCCTGCATAAATCTATGTAAAAATATACCAGGTGTTCTCCAAATGCTTGTATCAGCAACCAAACCGACCATATCTTAATATCTAGCCGAAAATTCAATAGTATTATGTTGGGTCTTACATATGATGTATAAATCTGATCATTACATCGCTCAGGTGTCACTTTTCGTAACCATCTCCTACTGTTATTGTAACCTTTCTAGTGTTTTGTTATTGTTTCTGTGAAGTTGAAGGTGAATGTGTTTTTGATTATTTTCTTCAAATATGAATTGGAATTTGAAGAAGATTTTTCGCACGGTGATTGATGAAAAATCAGCTGTTATATTTCTTCAGGAGCGGAATTTCATTCCGCAGAAAATGTGTTGTGGATATGGACATAATATGAAAACCTGGAGAATGAAGGCTATACTCATTTAATAGTGAATCATAAATTGAACTTTGTTGATCCAACAACTCTGGCTAACACCCAAACATTAGAAAGGCTGTTTGGATCAGTTACGGTGGGGAAACAAGAGAAGAAGAGTCACCAATAGAGAACATATAGACTACATATAACGAATTTAGAGGGGCGAGACCCTTTTGATGCAATTTTCGAAGATATTGTTCTTTTTAATATTGTTTGGAATAAATCTTTCATTGTTTCTCATAACATCATATTTTAAATATTTCTATATTAAAGAGGAAATAACAATTTTTAACTAAAAAATGATAATTTTTTTTATTTTAAAGAGAAAAGATTTGCCCGGGCACACCTGACAAGGTCCAAATAGTTGAGGTAACTGACACATACTAGTACCCTTTTTAGAGACGAAAAGAAATTTTCCCAGTATAAAGGAACTCTTTCAAAGCATGCCTGTTAAAACAAATGAAATAAAAACAATCGCATCAAGGTGGCATTGCATCAAAGGCGGCAATACCATTGCAGCAACCGAAATTTCAGAAAGGAGACATGAGACTGGTTCGACGCAGAATGTGAAATAGATATCGTGGATCGAAACACAAAGAATATAGAAATGTTACAACATTTGCCAAAAAGGTTGTCAGAAATAAATAGTGCTGAACAAGAAGGTAGAAAGAATGAAGCTTGAAATTCGAAATTCATATATTGATATGTAATTAATAATATTAATATATGTATAAATTTTAGTGCGCATTTCGACTTACTTGTTTACAATTAAATCTACATATTGTGATATAAAAAACAACAACATTATTTCAAATTCATTTTATATAATTTTGTAATTGACTTTTCACTGTAAATAAACAATTTTACTCTAAGTAGTTACTAGGTATAATTATTTAATGTAATCATATATTTATAACTTTTAAATTATTTTTATTATTATTTGAAATTCGCATTGTATTATTTTCGTTTAGTATGTATATTTTTTTTCTTTTTGTTCCCATCAGCGATCGGGATAAACCACTGGAGGTGCCTTGCGGGGGACAGAGGCAAATGCGGAAGAAATTAGCAGAGCGTAAGGTTCTTCAAGAACTTAGAGCCCATTAATAAATAAATAAATGTATATTTTTATAAATACTTGTATATTTATTATTTCCAAGTGTTAAATTTCAGAAAGTGTCTTAATAACATTCTTATATTTTATCGTAAATTCAAAAAAAGGGCATTTAAGTATTGTCAACATTTTAGAGCTTTAATTTTTTTCTCCTATCTTAACTACCAAACTAATATGCTTTCAAAACGTTTTCACTTTACATCCACTTCCATGACAAAACATTTCCTGAACAAAAGATAAATATAAACAGATTGGTATAAGTATGACCCAGATTTAAAAAGACCAAGAGTTAGACTCAGGACTAGATAATGGATGAGTTTTTTGGAGACCTTCGGCAGATGGGATTCGATACCGACCTGACAGAAGACAAGAAACAGTAGGACAGACTTCTTAAGCAGGCCAGAGATAGCTACAGAAAAAGAAGAAGAATTATATTATTCATTTATTCTGGGACGAGTCCTTTAAGAACGACGTATGGATAATAGGATCTTATAGTATAAGGCAGGAATTTAGAATTTCGTTAGTCAATTAAATGAAAATAAATTATGAATTAACTCCTAATAGCAAATAAAATATGAAAAACCAATAGTTAAGAATAATTATAAAGGAAAACGTAATAAAGATTTGCATATGAGACGTTCAGAATTAAAAGCAGAAAACACCAAAATTGACATTACCCTTTTTTAGCTAGTTTATACAAGTGCTTTTGTGTAACCGTTTAATTTTCATAGTTTTAGGCCGATTTTAAGCTGTATAAAGCATTATTGACAAATCTGTACTTTTGCCATTACAACCCGTAAAGGGCGTTCACAACATGGTAGAGACTGTACTGTTTCTTGTACAACGGTTGTGCAGGGAGGTGATTTGTCCTAGATCACCCTCAACCGCCAGAAAGCCCCCAGTACCCACTTTATAGGGGATGGGTGAGCACCAGGAGGGTCCTAGGAACCATAGGATCCATCTCTGAACGCTAACAGGATTAAATAAAAGTCTTCCAGTGAGCCACTGTACAGGTGAAGTGGTACAGTTTTTTTTTAATAAGTGGACTAGGAAGACATCCTAAGGAACAAGAAACACAAGGAAGAGAAATTATTAAAATTTTTATCAATACTTGAATGGCTCCACCCAAATACAGTCCCCTATATCATTCTTATCATAGGTGAATCATCTTATCAAAGTGTTAAGGGGTCCAATTAAAATCGCTGTAGATGTTGTTTACATACACAGAGAGTGTTTCAGTTAGAACTACTTTCAGTACATACAGGATTTCAGACATTCTCGTAAGGGGACATTGCGAAAGGTAATATTTAGAATTATATGACTATGTTTTCTTCTTTTGTATGAGAAATAAAATAACGTATTGTCAGGATATTTCAATAATTAAGTTCAATGACAAATGATACTGTTAAAACCAATTAAAAACAATTTATTTCGGCCTTGAATAGAACTCCATTCCGTACGTGTCCTCCGAATTAAACGCGTTTGAAACTTTTCCAAGTTCAAACAATAAACGTTCATCATACTTACTATATATTCACATCTATGTTACATTTTTTTATTATATTGTTTGTTATTTTTTATATTGTTAAATTACAGACCTATTAGTATGAAAATTCCAAGAATGGCTTGTGAAATTGAAAATGACTATATAGTAGAAACGTCTTTGTAAAAAAAAAAAAATTGTGACTGCAAAATGGTTTAGCTCATCAATTAAATATTATATAAATTAGTCCAGTTGAATCCATATTATAATGCATTTTTTTAAAGTTAAATCTACTATAGTCGCGTTTAGCGACTTTTGTTGGGGGTAAATTGTTGGGCTCGCGTCAGCAACAAGCTCGAGACTGGCGACACCTAGCGGTCTGTGCATGAGTTATAAAATTTCTTTTAATCCACTTTAGTTTAAAGGATAGAATTCCATTGATTTAAGAATAATTATATGTATCTAAAACGTCGTTTAGTTGAGTAATTGATAACAATAACTTAAAACATCAACTGTTTGAACTTTTCGTTTCCAATAAAATATTTTTTTTAATAGCTAAATGCCTTGTTTTATGAAATTATTGAAAGTATGCATTGTTGAACTTAACGATGATAATAAGGCTAAAAATGGAAATAATCGATCAAGAATAAAAATATAACAATAATTGATCATGAAGGCCTATTATCTTGTTTGATGAATGCAAAAGAAAACATATTTTACTAATTTGAACATTAGTTCTTGCTGTTAATATTTAGAGTAAAGTTAAATTTCTAATCACATTAAGAATGAATGAATTTTTATAACTAAAATATATGTTAGAGAAGAAATTAGTTGACAGGAACTTCTAATGTAAGGGTAGATATAGTTGGGCATGGATGGACCCCATTTGCAGTCATTTGACTGCACCCCCAACTATCTCTATCCTTAAATTAAAATATAAATATTCCTTTTTTGTTTTAATTTTTACGAAAGATTTTTGTCGTACGACAACCAAAACAAAAAAAAGATATCTGCTATTATTGCACATTATCACATAGACAGTTTGGTTATTGATAACGCTAAGTGGCATATAGAGTGGTACAGATTAAGCAAGAGCAGTAACTGATAAGGATTATATAACATAAAATCATATAAATGGGGACCTGTATAAATTGCCTCTATTATCTTATTATTAATATTACAAATTAAGTATTATATTGTACAAAATTAAAATTATTCTAAAACAATTCATGTATTTACTTAACAGGGAATTGATAATAACTTAACTAAAAAACTTGAAAAATTTGAAATCTAAACCGAATAAATACAAAATGCCAAAAAAACTGAAAATGTACGTTAAATAACACAGAAGCCTAGCAATTAATATAGACAATTTTATAGGATACTTAAAAAACGCGAAACAATTAAAGTAAATGATCTAAAAAACAGACCATTTTTCTTCCCTTCTGCCTATCAAATTCGGGAAGAACTTGGATTTATTTTTTGGCACATTACGGTGTATTATGTATCCTATAATAAAATCTTAAAAATTTCACCAATTTTGGGAGGGAAAATGGAGGGGTACAATGTGGTCCGAAGAAATAAAAGAAATGGAGTCGAAAAACATGAAAATGAGATGAGAAGAAAGAAAATCCATACTCACAATGAAGCCTAACCAATGATATTCGCATGGTCCTTAGTGGCCGCTACATGATAAATCTTAAGCATTTAAAGTGATATATAAATATGAAATATGAGTAAAATATAAAAAAAAAATGTAAAATTAATTGTTCAGTAGGGATCTCTAAGTTTCCTAATGAAACCGATGTATTCTTTTAACACTCGAAAAACAAACAATAATTTGAAAAAATTACTATTTGTAATTTTATATTTTGTCGAATTCTATCAATTTCCATAATTACAACCTGCGCTAGTATCAACATTTTTTAAAAGATAAAATAAACCTGTAAGACTAAAACCCATGAAGGGTAATGAATTACTTTGTAGAGACTGTACTTTTTCTAAGACTAGTCTATTCCTCTTAATACGCATAAGGTCTTATATTTCCTTGCCTGTAGTCCGTCCTTGTAGCAAACCTTTGGGTAGCTATAGGATATGCTGTAAGACCATAAGACAAATTCTGATTATTTAGGTTTGGTCATCCTTCATGAAAGACTTCCCAGAAGATATAGAAGGATCACCCGTCAGGATATCCTTGGAATGTATGACTATAAGGTCATCCATTAATTTTATATCATTCTTATCTATATGCTTCATTCTTTTCTTGTTCCTTTTTTATTTTTATTGTCATAATAATATTAAAAACAATTATTTCCAGATGGATAAAGACATACTTGAACAAATCTTGAAGAACAGGGAGCATGAGAATGCAATCAGTAAGATACTCAGCGTGGAAAGCTCACCAGCGGTGGAGAAGTTCCGCAATTTCTTGTCTACTGTGAACAGGCTGAAGATGAGGGTGGTCCTCGGAAACGGGAGGGTGGCCACGAAATACCTGATCGCAAAGGAATCTCAGGTAAATGAAATGAGCATCCAACTCATGGTTCAGCATGATCCGTTCCAGACTGAAATCATGGTTAGTAAAACTCTCTACTCCAATATTACTTGTAAATTTTTATTATATCATAATTTTAATTTTAAAATTAACGTTTTGACTAATTAGAGTATAGTAGAGGTTAGATGAATCCAGGAGGGTTCTCAGATAAACAGCTACTAACATAATATACACTGACAGGCAAAAAATTCCACCCACTTGATTTTTTTATATTTTCGTCTAAAAATACGAGTATTTCTGCTTTGGGTTGGTATATTTTTTTAATGAATAAATATTTTTTTTTCAATTAGGAATGTTAATATAGAGGATAATGATCCTTAATCCTTAATTAAATGAAAGGAATGTTGATTCCAATGTTCACTTTCTATGGATTTAAAATGTTTATTCAGTGTCATTTGTTCAGTGCCGTTTCTTGCAGCAAAGTTCTTAGTTTCCGGCTTTTAATTTTTTTCAATTTTAATATAAAAAATGCCTCTTCAATCTGAGAATGTTGCGCGTGGTGTGGCACTTATTGATGATAGACGTCCCATTAGATATGCAGCTAATGCCATCAGTTTTCTTTAAAACTTTACGAGACGCCGTCAGGCGTTTTCGAGAAACTGGGTCTTACCATAGAAGGGTAACAGGACCATGGGATGACCGTTTTTTTTACTTTAAGCATTATACGAAACCAACACCTTACCTTATCACCTACTTCCATTTGAAACTCGTAGACTCCTAGTTACCTCTTTAGTATTCCTCCACTTCGACTACTGCTGCGCCGTATATGGGGGTGTCTTTATGGAGTTCGAGGCCAAAATAAAACGTTTGATGAATTGCTTTGTACGCTTTGTCTTCGGGATCCCCAGGGACACCCCTGTCTCCCGATTTTATGAAGAGTTGAGGTGGTTGTATCCTTCCTATCGCCGTAAGTATTTCCGTGCATCCTTCCTCTATCAAGTTATCCAATCCCGCCGTCCATTATACATATATGAGCTCCTCCAATTTAAATCCTCCGTCCATTCCCGTGATACCCGTTCACACCCTTCCGATTTGTATATAGAGGCCCATCGAACCGCTGCTTTCGACAGATCGTTCTGATTCGGTCCTGTTCCCTGTGGAATTCTATCCCTTCTTCCATCCGCTGTTCCAAGACCCTTCCTAACTTCAAATCCCGCTTATTTGATTACTTTCTATCCTTCCAGTTTCCCGAAGTGCTTGCATAAAATTATAGATAGAATATTATTAATTTTGTTTATTCATTTTATAATCTATATTCTATATATTCTGTTTATAATCTATTAGGGATAAGTTAATAATTTTGATTAGTTCATGATTTTTGATGATGCATGATTTTTTTCAAATCGTTCCATAAAGTAATTATCGAGGAAGTCATAGATTCTGATATTCAGAAATATTACAAATTATATAACTAAGTTACGGAAATGTGTATATATAATTTTTTTTTTCAGATGTATGAAACAGTACTCAAAGAAATGGAGTACCTGATGGATGAATTCGAAGATACAGACGATATTTTATGGTGTAACCTGGTTCATTATGTCCGTTACAAAACTATCCTTCTTGAAGACCTACAGGTTAGTCAGATAATGTAATAGGATATGTATAATATAATATAATCATAATAGTATATAATGATCATGATCGATCATGTTTGTATAATTATATAATAGGATATGTAATATTAAAAATACATTTAATGAGGTTACTATAGTTAAGGAAATATTTACTATAATAATACTACAATTCAAATACAAATTGAAACCCCTGAAACTGCATTTGACTTCGTTTGGCACAATGATCTTTTTTAAAAATATTTTCTGTCATTTATTTAATTATTTATTCCGGTTTTTGTTCAATTAATGTATCCCGATACACAAAATCTTTTCCCCTCTATTCTTCCTATCTGCCCATTCTTCTTCTTCCTCTCGCAGCCGTCTTGTTGCCATTCTTTCTCTTATATCCCCCATCAATGTCTTCCTCGTTCTTCTATAATTTGGTTTATATAGGAAGAGTTTCTTTGGTCATCTATTCTCGCTCATTCTTATCAGATGGCCAAACCATTGAAGCCTCCTTGTCTCTATTTCGTATAATATATTCTTTATTATAATATATTCTTATATATAGAGCAGGAATAGTTTCTCTTATAAACTATTAAGTATAAGGTGGAGCGTTGAGATGCCGCAGCTACGTCTTACAAAGTCCATCTCAAGAGCAAGAAGTTTACGGGCATCTTGTTCTTGTTACTGTCCATTTTTCGGCCCCATATAGGAAAGAATGATATATTTTCTTTTTCATTTCTAACGAGACCCCTTTATTCCAAAGGACCGAGTTGAGGATCCTAAAGATTTCTCTTCCCCAGGATATCTTCATTTCTATATCCTTGTCGAGTGTCTCATTTATATAGACACCTAAGTACTTGAAGTCCTTGCTGCGAGATAGAGTCCAATCTTCAATCGCCCAGGAAGTGCACGGAGAATTAAAGGACATGTGCTCCGTTTCCCCCTGATTTATAACCAGACCCTATTTAGTGTACTCCTCTAGGAGCTTCCTAAGAATATATTGCAGGTCCCATTCTTCTGATGCTAAGCCTGGTCATCTGCAAATTACAGATTCCACTAAAACCTGTTAATAAATAATGACTAGAAGGGGGAAACGTGATAGATTGATTAAGTTCTCAAACATTGTTAACAGCAGTTTCTGATAGATCTTTTAACAGGGAACATGATGGTGTGGTCAAAACCGGAGAAAAAGAGGTGCAAACGGCTCAAAACGGTTGAAAAAATATGTCCGTTTTATCCAATCGGAAATATCTGTTGAAATAAATTAACGTGAATCTGATTGCTGTAAGGTTCTTACTAAAGTTGTAAAATGTTCTTCACTTCTGTCTTTGCTGCAACTTTAATATGATTCCAAGTTTAATATTTTTCGTTTTGGTTAAACAATATTAAGGTCAAGTAATTTAAATTTATTATTTAAATTATATTAAGTTTGGCTTTAGTAATTTGTTTTTTGTATTTAATTAAGATGATTGAGGATGACTGATAAATTGGGAAAAAGGTCCGAATCCTGTGTTGAATTATCAACATCACACTTTGCATACTCCTGACTCTTCTCTCTCTGTCTTCGTCCCAATCTCTCTTATCCGGACACAGTTCAGTCTATAACTCCCAAAAGACCTTAATGGCTTTTATTCCTGCATTGGTTAATCGAAAAGGAACTATACTCTTACAACAGAACGTCAGACCACAGTGAAGAAACTGAACGAACTGGGTTATGAAGTCCTCTGACACCTTATTCGGGAGAATTATTTCGAACAGATCAGAACAGAATTATCTTTCAAATATCCGGACAATTTTTCCAAGGTTAAATTTTTTGGAAACCAAGTCAAAAACTAATTTTCAGACTTTATTTCACGCAAGCTCCTGAATGTTTCAGTTCTGGAATTGCAATGTTGTTAACATGTTGTGCAAAATATATGGTAAATCTTTGTCTATCTCTCATGGCAAAATTTAGAGCAGCTTTTGTTTTCCTTTCCAGGCAAGAGGATTCCTTCTGCCGAAGATGAATTTTTTCTACGACTTGGATCACGGTTTGATGACAGTGAGTGCTTTGGCTAAGTTCCATGGTTTATCCAAAGTTCTTGAGGAAAGAGGTATTGTCAGGAAGGATAACTTCAAACCATGGTACGGTTTTAACAACGAACAGTTGGTACAGATGGGGTTAATGTCCTTTAGGGGATCACTGGAAGGCATCAAGCAACATTGGGAACCTCGCTGGTAAGATACTTTAGCGAGTATTTAAATATTATTCATAATTACATTATATAATATATGTATTTATACACCGTAGTATCGTTGGCACCATTAAAATGAATCGTATCATATGGTTCAGATAATTTAAGAGGATGGAGAAAAAGAGGATCCCAAAAGAGGTAAAGAATGATAACGAAAAGTAAGAACTAAATGAAAGTTATGAAGAATGAAGAAATAAACTAATTTGCTGAAATTTCTTTTCCTGTTTGAACTATTTGTTTTTCTTCAACTCGCTAATAAGAAATGCTACTAGACAGCATAGAAAAAAAATTAAATATTTTATTTGAAAAGAAAAGATATGACCTGTACCGGGGACTCGAACCCACGTATCTTTCGTGGTGCTTAGCAACCTCAGCCATCCTGGTTTGCTTCTCGGTCAGACATATCCTTTCTTTTCACTGACCCTATATCTCCGTGTTAAATTATCTTAATTATATTATATACTTACGGCGATAGGAAGGGTAAAACCACTTCCAATATTGACCTTTGTTTGCAATTTTTAGTTTAGAGACTTCAGGATTTTTGGTTGGAATTTTTCCACTTATTTCTTAACAAGTATTTTAAGTCTCTTTTGAGCTAATGCTGTTTTATAGAAATATCTAATGATATGAAAAGATTTCTCTCTACAACAGATGTGTGGCACCTGGGCATAGTGGGCTAAGTCGAATTTTATGAATTTCAAACTATCTACTTACAATCGTAATTTTTCTGAACTTATTGTAAGTTCAAGATTGGAGTATCAGCCCACGATTTACAAAGGAATATCCTTCATTGCAATGGACGGAACACTTAGCGTGATAGACACAAGGAAAGAGAAAAAATTACGATTCTAAGTAGATAGCTTGAAATTCACAAAATTCTACTTAGCCCACTATGCACAGGTGCCACAGATATATGCTCAACAATTTTTATGTTTTAGGGCTAGCATTGCTGATAAGATAGTTATAACACCGGAAATGTTGCAAAATAAATTAAAGGCAATGGGAAAAATTGAACTAAGTTTTAATGTTGTCTGTCATGGCGATTGTAACAAAAACAACATTCTGTTCAAGTACGGATGGAATAAACGACCTACCGCTGTTAAGTAAATACAGTATATAAGTATATATGATATATAATAATTAATTATATGATAATTTTTAATAATATGAGATAATTAATAGTTTTAATTAAATACTGTTACTAAGCTACCTAGGGAGATCTGCACGTCAAATTTATATTCACCCTATAATCAAATTTTGTGATTTTATCTTTCATGGCACATAGAATCGAAAATTAAATCTTAAAAATCCCTCATAACGCGGTCTTGTTTTGTTTTTTTTCCTTCAAAAAACTATACTCTTAGTTTAATTTTTTTTTTTTTTCATTTTTAATGAATGATGGAAATGAACGCATAGAGACCCTATCATATTTCCCAACGGATAAAGGCCGCTTCAAACAAAATGTCCTTTTTCAAAAGAAAGGTTATTAAGCAAAAAATCTATTGTAGATAAGTCTGGCAAAGAAAGTGGGTGTGGGATAACTCCGGAACCCAGCACGTTTAGTTTCTTCACTGTCTGTCCTGAAACATGACGTCACTGTCTGTCCTGAAACATGACGTCTGGCATTGTCGTGTAAGACTATAGGCTCTTTTGCGATTAAACAATGTAGATTGTTTTTTGATAGGTTTTTGTTGAATTATGTCAATGCTCCTGAAGTCTGGGTAGAAAGGAGAAATAAATTATTAATGCATGAATTAATCTGATTCACCAGATGAAAATTTCTGGCGAATGGTCTGTTCGTTACAACACCCTTCCCGAATACGAAATAGTAATTTTCTTGCAGCCAGGCCTATCGAGTCTCCAGATTTAAACCCATTCAAAAAAATTACAAGAAATTCGAGTGTTTCCATTTCCATATTAAACAATGTTCGTTGTAGTGACAGTAAGCATTATCAAAATAGCAAGGGTTAATAACAATAACAGCTCACTACGATTTGTAAATGTAACAATTGTAAACAAACTCATCCACTAATGTCACAAACAAACGCATCCATCATGATCTTAATATCCCATATGTTGCTGATTTGGCCCAAACTAGATACCAATCCTTCTATGACAAGCTCCCATACACACTTGAATCCACTAGTCTCTCAACTTGTTTCCCATACTATTCCTGATAACCCTCTGAGGCGTCTGAAAAGAAGATGGCCTCGAGACCTTCTGCTATAGAACTTTATTGGAGCGCTACCAATGGGTAGTTGCTCCACAAGTGTTTTTTGTTTTCATGTCATTTATTCATATCAGCAAATTTACTTGATGTTTTATTACAGTTGTAAATATCAATAAATTAATCTAAAAAAAAAAATTTTACAAATAATAAAAACGGACATTTCATACGAAACGACTCAATATGTTCAAAGAGGCTTGAGGTTTTTTTGTACTTTTCCTATTCTTCTTCTTCTTGCATGACTTAACAGCCCATCAATGAGCCTTGGCCGCCTCGATACGTTTCCGCCAGTCCTCCCTGTCCAGATAACCGGCCTTCCAGTTCCGGACATTTAATAGACTCCTCGACTCCTTCTAGCCTGCGCAGCTTGGGTCGCCCTACTCTTCTTGTGCCTTCTTTTCTTCTCTTTTCTTCTATTACCCTTTTGGGTCCTTCAACACTTGCCATTCTGGCAAAATGGCCAGCCCAGCGAAACCTTCCTTATTATTTTGACCAAGTCCGGGGCCTGTAATGGACTTGCCAGTTCCGCATTGGTACGTCTTCTCCATGCTCCCACCTCTCTAATAGGTCCCTAAATACGCTGAAAAATCCTGCTTTCAAGTGCCAGAAGCAATTTTTCATCGGCTTTCTTTAGGAGCCATTCTGACCCATATAGGACAGGCTTAGTTTTCCTATTGAATTCTAATAATATGTAATTATATGATAATATGACTTTATATAATTTATAATCTATAATTAATTACTGTTTTCAGATTGATAGATTATCAATTATCATTTTATGGATCGCCATGCTTCGACCTAAACCATATTCTGTATTCCTGCATCCATCCTAAAGTACGAAGGGCCAACTTCGATCTCTTTATAAAGACTTACCATGAAGCCCTCTGCAGTACTTTGAATCGCTACAAGTACGCAGGCAGCAGACCGTCTCTGGAAGAATTGATGGAAGGGATGGAGGCATACTCGTTTTTAGCATATTGGATATTCTTAAGCTTTTACCCGACAATGAGCTTAGGGGATAATATGGAAAAATACATTGATATAGAAAAGGTAATGCGGACAGGAGGGCAGGAAGGTTATAGTCTTGATTTTTACGAAATTGAATCACTGAAAGAGGATTTGGGACCGGATTTTGAATTATTCGCTGAGAAGTATTTCTAGTCATTAACATATAAATTTATAAAAAAACATTTATATTATTGTTAGTTACCGTATTTTTCTGAAAAATATTAGCTTTCTAGATTTATTTTTTAAGCATATAATCTTGTCCTTATTACTGGCAATACTCTTCAGGGTTTTTTAGTGCAAAAAAACTTCGCCAATAAAAAGACTGATCATATATTAAAAGGCGTACAGAAATAAAGAAGTGCTAAGATATTTTTTCCATTAGTAGAGAAAATAATTGGGGATATTCCGGTAATGAAAGATGGATGGGAGGTTTAACCGATTTGGAGGAATATTAAAAAGTAATAAAAATGGAATAAACCATTATAAATTAACATGATTAACCCTTTAGCGACCGAATACGGCCGGGTCAGAGCGGGCTGGCTGGACCGATTACTTTTTGACTCTGAAATCATGTTTTTTTATTTAATTCCTTATAGTTTCCCATCATCCTTTTTGATCCGGACTTGGAATGGTGAATGGACTGGCACTGGTGAATTTAAAAACATATTTTAAAAAAAAATTTAATTACTGTAAATTAATTTTAATTATTTAAAAAATTATACTCTCATATACTTTATTTTTTTTGAAATGTCTATATACAGATTTATACATATACTTTATTTTTTTGAAATGTCTATATACAAATTTTATACAATTAAAAATCCTTTTGAGTGTGATAAATGCCGAAACACGACAGACACACTTTACGAAAAATAATATAGATAAAAGTGAATTCGTACATCTGTTTTCAAGAAAAAGTATTTCAGCTTGTCATGCGGACACCTAGATGGCTCTAGGAACTAAACTACTATTGTAGCTTACGGTCTAGAAACGCCGGAGAAGCAAAACTACTATAATAGTCCACGGTCCCCACGGCACGGCGCGCTCGGACTATTATAGTAGTTCACGGTCGCTAAAGGGTTAATTGATATTGTCCAGAGATAATCCACCACTAAATTATGGATACATATTTAATCGACCAGATTTCTTTCCTCGAGATGACACGAGAAAAGTTAAAGGTGTTTATAACCGTGTGAATGCTATAAATAGGCTTCAAAACTGCCTTCGATACGATTTCCCGATACGATAAATTTCGAGCTATGGAACAAATGATTCTCATTCGATTCAAGTTAGCCAGACTAAAGATGAGTTTTCTGAAGGACAAATGAAGGTCAAAAGAGCAATAATATTTTTGGCAATTTAAGATAAAGAGACCTAAAGATAAAGTAAAGTTGAAATTTAAAATATTTAGATATCAATAATATATATAAATAAAAATTGAAGAAGACGAATATTTAAATAAAATTAAATCAAAAAAACTATTACCACTGATGGTATTAAAATTCTGTAAGAGAAAATATGCTCAAATACATTGATATATTTTTATATTGGTTATATAATTAATAAATAATTATATTTTCAAATTTAAAAAAATTATTTAGAACCTAGAACCACTCCTGGTAAATATTCCACATTCCTCGTTTCTGAAATAGTTCCGTTAAATGTGTGTAATATTCATGGCATTGAATGTATCTGGCGAAAAAGTTACTTATTTTATCTATCAAATTGTATTTTGTATGTATTTATATATAAAATAATAATAACTAGTTTAATGTGTATTATTCCTACATTATTATCCTGACGCGCAATGGTGTTCCACATTTGAAACAAATTCCGAAGGATTGAAAAACCACAAGTCCAATATCAATTCTTTCATCACAAACTTTATTACATTGTATGTATTAGTTAATATAGTTCTAAATTTCAGTAAACAATCTAAAAAATAAGATATATTTTTATGGCAATAAATTATTTTTTGAAAATAAATCAGTATTTTTAGTCACGAAAGAGTAAATCTGTACCCTGAGGTTAAGGTTAATCTGTACACCATGCCACATTTTTATAATTGTTCCTAAGAGCCGATTTTCCATAACTTTAAACAATTAAAATGTGTTACTTCGTTACTATAGAAACAGTATTTTTCGATGTTATTTCCATAGGCAAGTAGTTGGAATTGTTTATTATAGTGTTTATTCAGGACAACGTACCTTTTTATATATTTCAAATTTCAAAAAAGGCAAGCAAGTTTCGGAGGCCCACCAACTGATGTTTACGACGAAGAAAATTTAATAGTACTGCTCAAGAAAAGGTTTGCCAAGTTTTGTCTACGAGTCTCGAAGATTAATCTCCAGCTTTTGGTCCACCTAGATTCGAGTAGTATCAAGAATTAGGTTTAGTAAGAGGAAATGGGTTTTAGAACCATTATAAGGCATTAAAAACAGAATTGTTATGTGTCCCGCCTTGATATTTGGACGCCTGACAGACACACCTGGCTAAACGAATACCAATCTGCAACTTTTGAACCGATACGAAAAAAACTGATTTCTCAAAAGAACAGTGAGGTGTGAAGAAAAATGGATCATCCACGATAATGTAGTGCGCAGGAGATCGTGACCAACTGCTGAAGAGTTGCCTAATGCCAAACCAAGGTTACCTGTGGTCTAGTGGTTAGCGTAACAAACTAAAGCCCAAGATCGCGGGTTCGTAGCCCGGCAGGTGGCCCTAGGATTTTTTAAGGGAGTAAAAAATCTTTAGTTACGCTGTCCTTCGGAAGGGACGTTAAACGGGGGTCCCGAGTCTGTAGGATGTCAGGTACTCGTTAAAAATCCCTTTCCTAATTAAACCTGGATAGGCAAAATTTAGAGCTCCCACTGTAGCATCGTCCGGTTAGCCATAGCCGCATAAAGTGACGTTAAATGAACTAACAACTAACTAATGCCAAGCCAAACGCAGGGCTACATAAGAACGAGGTTTTGCTCTCCATATCTGCACGCAGCTTATGAAATCGGACCAAACGTTGCAATAGAAACGCACAGAACTTTTCACTTGCTATGGCGTTGTATTCCACCATGCCAACACCAGGTCCATACTACGCAATAATTACACCGTAGCTGACTATGGGTGACCCCACCCAGCCTTCTTTCTCTTTCTTCATTTAAATATTGGTCTCAAAGAAAAAAATAAGATGTATTTTTGCGGATTGAATTCAGCTATGATGATAAGAAACATGTATTGAGAATGACCACATGGGTCGAAACGTCTACATGTTAAAGAAAAAATAAATAAATGATAACTTGGACAAAAAAAGGGTTTTTGTATCTATAAAACAAAAGAAAATAAAATTCAAGTCCAGTACCTTAAACTATTAATATTAAATAATTATACCGTAAAATTAGTGCAACTGTCTTGGATGTTTTCATGCATCCGCCGTGTTCTCAAGACCTTGATCAACCTTGGTAGTAGGTTTTTTTCGGTTAAAATCGTTTGCCAATGTAAGAGGCGCAAAAACGTAACTCAATCAGTTTTTCGCTTCAAGATTGGAATAATGAAATTGTTTAGAAATTTTGGCATGATATCATTAATAAAAATGGCGAATAATTTTCTCCGTATTGACCACATCAGATGTTTGAGCACATTCCCTTCGATCCTCTTCCCAGCTTCGTCCAGCCTTCTCTGGTCTTTCTTCATCCTGAAACCCTTCCGGATTTTACACTCTTCACTTTCTTCAAACATCTGAGACTCGGTAACTTTTCAAGATCTTTCTTTACTTCTTTAGTCCAAATTGGTCATTTTTTTTTTTAAAATAGTCAAATATTTGCTTAGTAAACCTTTGTTTGCTCATTACGTACTAATGTCCGAGAAACGTCACCCTCCTTTTTCCGCTTGGTATCCTAGATTTTTCCATCTTTCCTTTTTCTGGTAAATTTATATTAAAGTTTTTGGTTTCATAAAAAAAATATATTTGTTTCATTATATTGTGAAACATATGACTATACTTATAAGTTCTTATCAGCTTCTACATGTTTCATCAAAATATTCAACCAAAACAACTCTTTACGAGGGGTCGTATGTTTGCAAAAGCGATAAAAGGAGATAAGCGATGTTCTATATTGCCTATCTCTAGCCATATTTGTAATTGTCATTAATAAAACAAATATAAATTTGTTTGATAATTCTTATGCAAGCAATTTTATTTATTTATAGTTATATCTATTATGAATTCACAATTTTTTTCTCATCTATCGCCATTTCTTTCCCTTCAAATATTCATGTAAGTTTCAGGTACAACGCTTATATTTTCGTTTACCGAAAATGTTTATCGGAAATAATTCATTATGTATTGTACGTTTCATAGTAAAATAGTAAATCCCCTATTTACATATATATATATATATAATTTATTTAGTTTATGCGCTTCTAGAAAAATAAAACCTCAAACTTTTAGAGGCGTTAAATTCCTACAACTCGTAGCGTTACTTCTTACAACTTTATTCTTGACAAAATTGTTTTTGTACACTTGTTTTATCTGTTAAGAAAATATTATGTAAAGGATGTCAAAACATATGAAGATTGAAACAACATAAGTACTTTGGAATTTTGAATGAGTGGTTCGCCTAGTAGCTGTGCTTCAAAACAACGTGGAGTAAAGCATAAACAGATTTCAGACAGGATTTTAATTAAAAGTTATGTCACATTTCCTCGTATTATGAGTGGGGGATATGAGTCAGCCACAATCGACTACTCAAAACATCTCAGTTTATAAAAAAGTTTGCACATTTACACCAGCTGGGAGATCTCTGATAGATTATTCCGCATACTTCGTATTCTACACACGTTACTGTGAGTATATTCAACTTTTGTACTATTTATAATCTTAAATTTTTTATCTTTTATTTTTCTTTTTATCCTGCATATGAAATAAATTCACTCCAGTTGCCTCGAGATTGAAAACATCTTCTAACTATTATTTATGGATGTGTAACTTAGACATCAACATTAAAGGATGAACAACGTCTCAAGGATGTTACTACTGGTGAATTTAATTACTTGTAAACCTACGAGGGGTAGACCGAGGCGTCGGTGGGAGGATTACGTTAAGACTAGTGGTCTTTGGAAAGAACTTTTCTATGCAGAAATTGGTGGCATCGACATCGAGCCTTCAAGTTTGTTAAGCCGAATTCTTATTCATATTCTCATATGAAGTATATAGGTATTGTGACCATTGTGACCGTGAAAAATGTCGAATTTATGTTGCCTGAATAATAAATAATAAATTCTAGCTAATTCTCAATATGATTGCGGTGTCATGTCTTAAAAGAAAACAGGTATTTACTTAAGCTAATATTCACATGGCATTGCTTTTTATCAGCATTCTAGTTTTACGACTACATTATAAAATAGCTGCCTCCTCCGACTAGTTTATTATCTTATGTAAGAAAAATTAACCTTATGCAACACTTGTGTAACCACTACATTTTCAATAGTTGCTGTTTCCTGAATCCTAGAAACATACAATTTATATGTAACAACTTCTTATATCTATATAATTCTATACTAATTTAAGTAAATATAATTTTATTAGTATAAATTAATACGAAAGAGAATAAATACCCAGCATACAAATATGGTATCGAAACACAATATATTAGAACAATATTTTCTCTAGTATATCACTATCACACTTGATAAGATAGCTAAGTCGCGACAGATGACTGTCATCGAATATTTTCAACCTTTTAATTACTTATTTTTTCACTTTATTTCAGTCATCAATGGGCATATACAACTAGTGCTGAAATACAGGATCAGATAAATACAGTTTCGTTCGGAAATAGGCTGTTTCCAATCAATATGTATACCCCTTGCGTTAGGGGATCGGACAGGCTCAGTGAAACAGTGCTGAGTTGCCATGCCAAAGATCCTGAGTTCCAATCCAGCTGAAGGTAAGACTTTATGTATACTGTTGGCAATCTTTTGGGATCTAGAACCCTCCTGGGGTTCAACAAGCCTTTAAAATTTGGGTTCCAAAGATTAGAGGAAAATCTAGCTATTGAGCGTTTGTGTAGGACAAATCATCTCCCTGCACAAGCGTTGTCCAAGAAACAGTACATTATCTGCCATGTACTAAACCCCACAACCTTCACGAGTTGCAGTGTTACCGGTAAACAAAAACAAATACCCCTTGCATTAACGCACCTGCAACAGCGAACGACATCTTAATCCAAACTCTACAGCAGGAATTGGATGACGACGTATTGGTTGAATCCGATCAACACGAAAGACCTGGCTTGAAAGAGTAGATAATACAATATAAATTTATCAAATTCACGAGATCAAATGATTAATTACTTCTCAATTAAATAATTAAAATTCTCAATCTAGATTTTTAAAAAATAACTGCTACGGAAGGAAAGGAAGGCTATTCTGATGAATAGTTTCTTCCTGAATAACACTCTAATCCGATTCACGAGTTTAAATCATAAGTCAAATCTTGATTTAATAATTGAAAATATAAAAAAAAGTTGAAACGACCACATTCTCTGCTATACTCGACAATAACGACCACGATAGTATGGAAGGAGTAACTTGAGACCCTTACCAAGAACTAAGACCTTCAAGCATTACTTTCTTGCCAGTAAAAAAATACGAAATTTCTTCGAAAAGAACACCCACGGAATCAGAAAAAATAACTGCTACGGAAGGAAAGGAAGGCTATTCTGATGAATAGTTTCTTCCTGAATAACATTCTAATCCGATTCACGAGTTTAAATCATAAGTCATATCGTGATTGAATAATTGAAAATATAAAAAAAAGTTGAAACGACCACATTCTCTGCTATACTCGACAATAACGACCACGATAGTATGGAAGGAGTAACATGAGACCCAAACCAAGAACTAAGACCTTCAAGCATTACTTTCTTGCCAACTAAAAAAATACGAAATTTCTTCGAAAAGAACACCCACGGAATCAGAAAAAATAACTGCTACGGAAGGAAAGGAAGGCTATTCTGATGAATAGTTTCTTCCTGAATAACATTCTGATCAGATTCACGAGTTTAAATCATAAGTTATATCTTGATTAAATATTTGAAAATATAAAAAAAAATTGAAACGACCGCATTCTCTGCCATACTCGACAATAACGACCACGATAATATGGAAGGAGTAACATGAGACCCTTACCAAGAACTAAGACCTTCAAGCATTACTTTCTTGCCAACTAAAAAAATACGAAATTTCTTCGAAAAGAACGCCCACGGAATCAGAAAAAATAACTGCTACGGAAGGAAAGGAAGGCTATTCTGATGAATAGTTTCTTCCTGAATAACATTCTAATCCGATTCACGAGTTTAAATCATAAGTCTTATCGTGATTGAATAATTGAAAATTTTAAAAAAAGTTGAAACGACCACATTCTCTGCTATACTCGACAATAACGACCACGATAATATGGAAGGAGTAACATGAGACCCTTACCAAGAACTAAGACCTTCAAGCATTACTTTCTTGCCAGTAACAAAATACGAAATTTCTTCGAAAAGAACACCTACGGAATCAGAAAAAATAACTGCTACGGAAGGAAAGGAAGGCTTTTCTGATGAATAACACTCTAATCAGATTCACGAGTTTAAATCATAAGTTATATCTTGATTAAATATTTGAAAATATAAAAAAAAATTGAAACGACCACATTCTCTGCTATACTCGACGCAACGACCACGATAGCATGGAAGGAGTAACATGAGACCCAAACCAAGAACTAAGACCTTCAAGCATTACTTTCTTGCCAACTAAAAAAATACGAAATTTCTTCGAAAAGAACACCCACGGAATCAGAAAAAATAACTGCTACGGAAGGAAAGGAAGGCTATTCTGATGAATAGTTTCTTCCTGAATAACATTCTGATCAGATTCACGAGTTTAAATCATAAGTTATATCTTGATTAAATATTTGAAAATATAAAAAAAAATTGAAACGACCACATTCTCTGCTATACTCGACGCAACGACCACGATAGCATGGAAGGAGTAACATGAGACCCAAACCAAGAACTAAGACCTTCAAGCATTACTTTCTTGCCAACTAAAAAAATACGAAATTTCTTCGAAAAGAACACCCACGGAATCAGAAAAAATAACTGCTACGGAAGGAAAGGAAGGCTTTTCTGATGAATAACACTCTAATCAGATTCACGAGTTTAAATCATAAGTTATATCTTGATTAAATATTTGAAAATATAAAAAAAAATTGAAACGACCACATTCTCTGCTATACTCGACGCAACGACCACGATAGCATGGAAGGAGTAACATGAGACCCAAACCAAGAACTAAGACCTTCAAGCATTACTTTCTTGCCAACTAAAAAAATACGAAATTTCTTCGAAAAGAACACCCACGGAATCAGAAAAAATAACTGCTACGGAAGGAAAGGAAGGCTTTTCTGATGAATAACACTCTAATCAGATTCACGAGTTTAAATCATAAGTTATATCTTGATTAAATATTTGAAAATATAAAAAAAAATTGAAACGACCACATTCTCTGCTATACTCGACGCAACGACCACGATAGCATGGAAGGAGTAACATGAGACCCAAACCAAGAACTAAGACCTTCAAGCATTACTTTCTTGCCAACTAAAAAAATACGAAATTTCCTCGAAAAGAACACCCACGGAATCAGAAAAAATAACTGCTACGGAAGGAAAGGAAGGCTATTCTGATGAATAGTTTCTTCCTGAATAACATTCTGATCAGATTCACGAGTTTAAATCATAAGTTATATCTTGATTAAATATTTGAAAATATAAAAAAAAGTTGAAACCACCACATTCTCTGCTATACTCGACAATAACGACCACATTAGTATGGAAGTAGTAACATGAGACCCAAACCAAGAACTAAGACCTTCAAGCATTACTTTCTTGCCAACTAAAAAAATACGAAATTTCTTCGAAAAGAACACCCACGGAATCAGAAAAAATAACTGCTACGGAAGGAAAGGAAGGCTATTCTGATGAATAGTTTCTTCCTGAATAACACTCTAATCAGATTCACGAGTTTAAATCATAAGTTATATCTTGATTAAATATTTGAAAATATAAAAAAAAGTTGAAACGACCACATTCTCTGCTATACTCGACGCAAAGACCACGATAGCATGGAAGGAGTAACATGAGACCCAAACCAAGAACTAAGACCTTCAAGCATTACTTTCTTGCCAACTAAAAAAATACGAAATTTCTTCGAAAAGAACACCCACGGAATCAGAAAAAATAACTGCTACGGAAGGAAAGGAAGGCTATTCTGATGAATAGTTTCTTCCTGAATAACATTCTGATCAGATTCACGAGTTTAAATCATAAGTTATATCTTGATTAAATATTTGAAAATATAAAAAAAAGTTGAAACCACCACATTCTCTGCTATACTCGACAATAACGACCACATTAGTATGGAAGTAGTAACATGAGACCCAAACCAAGAACTAAGACCTTCAAGCATTACTTTCTTGCCAACTAAAAAAATACGAAATTTCTTCGAAAAGAACACCCACGGAATCAGAAAAAATAACTGCTACGGAAGGAAAGGAAGGCTATTCTGATGAATAGTTTCTTCCTGAATAACACTCTAATCAGATTCACGAGTTTAAATCATAAGTTATATCTTGATTAAATATTTGAAAATATAAAAAAAAGTTGAAACGACCACATTCTCTGCTATACTCGACGCAAAGACCACGATAGCATGGAAGGAGTAACATGAGACCCAAACCAAGAACTAAGACCTTCAAGCATTACTTTCTTGCCAACTAAAAAAATACGAAATTTCTTCGAAAAGAACACCCACGAAATCAGAAAAAATAACTGCTACGGAAGGAAAGGAAGGCTATTCTGATGAATAGTTTCTTCCTGAATAACATTCTGATCAGATTCACGAGTTTAAATTATAAGTTATATCTTGATTAAATATTTGAAAATATAAAAAAAAGTTGAAACGACCACATTCTCTGCTATACTCGACGCAACGACCACGATAGTATGGAAGGAGTAACTTGAGACCCAAACCAAGATCTAAGACCTTCAAGCATTACTTTCTTACCAACTAAAAAAATACGAAATTTCTACCAAAAGGCTACCTAGAGACTCAGAAAAAATAATTGCTACGGAAGGAAAGGTTGACTATTCTGGTGAATAGTTTCTTCCTGAAGAAGTCACTGATATAAAAGGTTTTGTTGATATGTTCTGATGAACCTATGCAATAAATAGGCAAAAAAATACCGTAATTTGCCTATAAGTATGTACTGTAATGGATTCTCCACAGTACAGAAAAAACCGTCTGGGGGGGCACGTCCCCCGTGCCCCCCCTTGGATCCGCCTATGGGCATGGGCCCTATATATTTTGTTTTATTTGAGAGTAGATCAGCACAAATGGGTAGGAATAAGTAAAATACATCCAATGTACTATAGAAAAATTATTGAATGACACTAATGAACCAATATATTATCACTAGATCAGGTCGTACAAGAAAAAAAAATTGAAATGTACTTAGATTATACACGAATGTATTAGTCAATTCGAAAATTCAGAAATAAAATAAAAAAATATTGAATATACCTCATTTTATGTTAGAAAGAAATGGTTTAATAAGTGGGATATATCTGTGGCACCTGTGCATAGTGGGCTAAGTCGAATTATATGAATTTCAAGCTATCTACTTAGGATCGTAATTTTTTCCTCTTTCCTTGTGTCTAACACGCTAAGTGTTCCGACCATTGCAATGAAGGATATTCCTTTGTGAATCGTGGGCTGATACTCCAATCTTGAACTTAAAATAAGTTCAGAAAAATTACGATTCTAAGTAGATAGCTTGAAATTCACAAAATTCGACTTAGCCCACTATGCACAGGTGCCACAGATGTATTAGTCTATCTGAAGTCATATTGAATCACATTAAAACTTTGTACTCCCATATTCCTGAAAGTTATCGGTGTCAGAAAGATCAAAAAAGATATTTTTTGGCAGGATACAAGATAATGTGAACTCAAATCGACGGGTACATATAAGCACCCACCGCTTCAGATACGAAGTATATAGGTAAATTCAATTAGTCGTACAGTCTCAAAATTGTCATCATCTGTGGCGGAAAACACGTGAAGGAATAGTGTCCTCCAAGTGCATTACTGAAATCTATTCACTGTAAAGAAATAATGACTAGTCTCTAGCCAAAAAATTATATCCGGAATATATTAATCAAAATTATGAATAAAAGAGTTAATGTCTAACCAAAATTTTAACTATATGGGAGCAAAAAATATACTACATTCCAAATCATACAGTTGATCAGTTTTTAGATAGACACCAGAAACTTTCCCAACTTTAGAATAGTTTTATAACAATCAAGTATTTCATAAAATAAAATTATTAGTTAAAAGTAAAATCAATGTAAAGAAAAGACTTAGGGTTTCAAGTCCAGATAAACAATCGAGTATCGAGCCTATATAATAGATTAGAAAAAGAGAAATAAATAATTATATATAACCTTTGTTCCCTTCAATTCCGTTCCTTACAAATACTAATATTCCAATACATAAACCAACTTGAACATTTTAAGCAAAACCGAGTAAAACTAATCGAATTTCTGAATATATATATATATTTGAATTTATAATCGAATATTCAGAAATTCGATTAGTTTTACTCGGTTTTGCTTAAAATGTTCAAGTTGGTTTATGTATTGGAATATTAGTATTTGTAAGGAACGGAATTGAAGGGAACAAAGGTTATATATAATTATTTATTTCTCTTTTTCTAATCTATTATATAGGCTCGATACTCGATTGTTTATCTGGACTTGAAACCCTAAGTCTTTTCTTTACATTGATTTTACTTTTAACTAATAATTTTATTTTATGAAATACTTGATTGTTATAAAACTATTCTAAAGTTGGGAAAGTTTCTGGTGTCTATCTAAAAACTGATCAACTGTATGATTTGGAATGTAGTATATTTTTTGCTCCCATATAGTTAAAATTTTGGTTAGACATTAACTCTTTTATTCATAATTTTGATTAATATATTCCGGATATAATTTTTTGGCTAGAGACTAGTCATTATTTCTTTACAGTGAATAGATTTCAGTAATGCACTTGGAGGACACTATTCCTTCACGTGTTTTCCGCCACAGATGATGACAATTTTGAGACTGTACGACTAATTGAATTTACCTATATACTTCGTATCTGAAGCGGTGGGTGCTTATATGTACCCGTCGATTTGAGTTCACATTATCTTGTATCCTGCCAAAAAATATCTTTTTTGATCTTTCTGACACCGATAACTTTCAGGAATATGGGAGTACAAAGTTTTAATGTGATTCAATATGACTTCAGATAGACTAATACATCTGTGGCACCTGTGCATAGTGGGCTAAGTCGAATTTTGTGAATTTCAAGCTATCTACTTAGAATCGTAATTTTTCTGAACTTATTTTAAGTTCAAGATTGGAGTATCAGCCCACGATTCACAAAGGAATATCCTTCATTGCAATGGTCGGAACACTTAGCGTGTTAGACACAAGGAAAGAGGAAAAAATTACGATCCTAAGTAGATAGCTTGAAATTCATATAATTCGACTTAGCCCACTATGCACAGGTGCCACAGATATATCCCACTTATTAAACCATTTCTTTCTAACATAAAATGAGGTATATTCAATATTTTTTTATTTTATTTCTGAATTTTCGAATTGACTAATACATTCGTGTATAATCTAAGTACATTTCAATTTTTTTTTCTTGTACGACCTGATCTAGTGATAATATATTGGTTCATTAGTGTCATTCAATAATTTTTCTATAGTACATTGGATGTATTTTACTTATTCCTACCCATTTGTGCTGATCTACTCTCAAATAAAACAAAATATATAGGGCCCATGCCCATAGGCGGATCCAAGGGGGGGCACGGGGGACGTGCCCCCCCAGACGGTTTTTTCTGTACTGTGGAGAATCCATTACAGTACATACTTATAGGCAAATCATGTGATGATAGTTGTTAAAATATATGAATAACAGCAGAAATAACATGAGTGAAACTATTGTTAAGATATTTTAATAAACCTTTGAAACCTTCCTATAAATACTACTTGTTTATTTCTAAGTTTTTGTTGATTTTTTTGCCCGTCTGCACGTTGTGCCCCCCAGAAAAAATTCCTGCATCTGCCCTTGCCCAAGTCCCTCTCCTCATATGAGCAAGGGAAGAAATTTTAGTAATTATTCCGCTGGTTGTCGCTTCGAGTTGAGTCACTAAACATTTTAACTTTTCATTCGTTTCCATTTTAATATTTTCCAAAAATACAAGTTATCATAATTTTTAATATGGTAACTATGGGAAATTTGTATACTTCGGTAATCATTTCATCTACAAATGAATGTTTCAACAAGCATACATCATTTATACTTCGAAATGTTAGTTGAAATTTTTATTTCTTAGTGAAATGATTACCGTAATCTACTCATTGCCCATAATTACATTCTCTTTTCCATACTAAAGCTCATGATAACTTGTATTTTGGAAAATATTAAGAATGAGACGAATAAACAGTTAAAAATTGTTGTAGCTTCACTCGAAGCGACAAACTGAGGAACAGATACTTAAATTTTGGCCAATAATTCACATATAGATTTTATTTTTTATCGTTATTTAATCTATCGAGTTTTTTTGTTTAATATTTTTTTTCAACATATGTCATCTCTATTTCTATACTTTAATTTCTTGCTGCTTCATGTTATTTGTTTAATTATTGCTTAAACTATTAATTCTGACAAAAATAGTAACCTAGCAGTAGATAGTTATTTAATTAATTTAAACAAATACAACGGAAATTTGCTAAACAATTAGACTTAAACTAAAGAAGCATTATTGAATAACAAATTAACTAAAATAAAATAAATTTAACACATATAGAGTATAGTAAAAAATAAAATAAATCTTGTTAAATAAATTGTTATAGAGTAAAGTCTATCTTATCTGTCCTGACAGCGAATACTTCGTTGATCCTATCTGTGCGAAGGTTCAACTAAGACTACACCTCTGTATTTTGAAACAGTACAAACTCTATCTTGTATTGGGTCCAATAAGTTCATAGTGATGCATGTTTTTGTTTTTTTTTAAGTTAAAAGCAAAGCCTGAATTGTATGCAACGAAGTATACACGTAAGTGTTAAAGTACAGTATATTATTGAGTATATCCTTCAAATGAACAATATCATTGCTCGAAAAACCTAAGTTTTCAATAGAGGTATTTGAAAGCTCCATGTGAGTTTGGATAAAGTAAAGCATTCCTTTTGTGATGATGTTATTGAAATTCTTTTATTAACTATTAGAAATTTCTAAAAGTTAAATTGTAATGACATGTCATTATTCCCTTAAAATTTCGAGTTCAACTTTATCAAAAAAAAAAATTTTTGGAAACGGAATATCGAATAAGTCGTTCCTGGATTAAAAAGTTTCAACCAATACAATTGCTTCTGTACGCTTAACTCAAAGACGCCAATTTTTTAGTTTTGTCGTTGTTCTTTACCAATTTGATCCAAGTCAATAATTTATAAATGTTAAAAATTGTTTGTACATTACTTCTAACTAAAATTTGAAAAAATCGTAAATATATCAAATTAAAAAATCATCACTGACAAAATCTTTATATGTTATTTCAATTTCAGCCTTTTTCACAATTTTATCATTTTCGAAATTTCATTCACTTCTGCAATTTCATCGATTTCCAACTTTCACCACTTTTCGGAATCTCGTCATTTTCACTTCATTAATTATCGCAATTTCATTCGTTTTCGGAATTTTCACAATTTCATTTGTTTTCCCAATCCCAGCAATTTTCTCAATTTCAGTCATTTTCTCAATTTCATTCGTTTTTGGAATTGGCCTTTTAATTTTCGGCGTCATTTTCGCAAATTTCATATATTTTTGCATTTATAATCATTTTCGCAATTTCATAATTTTCCCAATTTCAATCATTTTGTAAATTGCAATAATTGTCCGCATTTGTTTTTATTTTTCCTACTTTCTTGGTTTTTAAGCTAATAAATAATTTATTTGCCTTGGCTAGTTTCGAACCCGGTAAAATTTTCATTTGGTTCTCTATGAAAAAAAAACTTTTAACTGACCTATTTCTATTAGACATTTGAATGATAATTAGTTTCAGGCTTGCAATGTAAATACTAGGGTACCACTGATTGGTTATAAGAAACATAGCGTAATTATATATATAATTAGAATATGTTATAGCAAGCAGGTGGGAGTGAGAAATCGCAATAGTTACTAGAGTCCGTTCTTGGTCGCTTTTGGTGAATCACAATAAGCATAGATTGTTCCATGCTTTAGACTTTTTTTTTCATTTGACAGATCTTTTTAACTAAAATGAGAACAATTGTGACTCCTGCTTGTAACATGTAACCGTTCTTAGTACATAACTCAACTTTATCAAAATAAGTTTTTAATAGCTCTTTACCGACTAACACAACATTGATCAAGTATGTTTAAATATTCATTTCAGATGGATAAAGACATATTGGAGTGCATTCTAAAGAAGAAGTGGAGAGATACTTGCCTGGAGAAGATTGTGAGCATCGAAAGTTCTCCAGCCGTTGAAAAGAATTTGAATTTCTTATCGACTGTCAATAGGCTTAAACTTAAAGTCCTTCTCGGCAATGGCAAAGTTGTGAATAAGAGTCTCGTCGCTAAAGATTGCAACATAACGCTGGTTTTCCTATTAGAATTCAATGAAAAATATGAAACCTTCAAAACAGAAACTATGGTTAGTAATTATTACCTTTATTTGGTTTATTATTACAAATGTCTTACTTTCTCATCCTTATTCCAACTTCACTGAAAAAGAAATGTCCATTTTGAATGTGGTTAATGTTTGTAATAGCGTTAGAGAAAAAAATTCACTTCTGAAGGCAAAAAGTGAACACTATATATCAGACGGAGTAATATAAATATGAATGTTATGAAAATAAATACACATTAAGTGAAGATATTAACCTTAATATAACTATAATAATTAACCTTAATATAACTATTAAGAAGTTAATTCTTAAAAATAATAAAGTTAACAATGTATTTACTACCGCCAAAAATGTATATGTAAATGGTTATAATATTGATGATGATTTTTCATTTTTTTATTTTGATAAAAATATTTAGTGTATATATTTTTTGATTTTTTCAGATGTACAATAAGCTAAGAGAAATCGAATATCTCATGGAAGAATTTGACGATACTGAAGATGTACTTTGGGGCAGAATGGTCCATCATATCCCCTACAATTATATCCTAATGGAGGATTTACAGGTCGTGAAAATTCATTAAAATATTCTTAATAAAACTTAAAATTAAGGTATAAAATTATTATATTTCCAGGCCCAAGGGTTCAATTTGATCGAAAGGCTAAAATTCTACGACTTGGATCACATCCTGCTATCAGTGCATTCCTTGGGAAGGTACCATGGCATGTTTAAAGCACTTGAGGAAAGGGGGGAGGCTCCGCAGAGGTTAAAAACTTGGTTTCTTTTCGGAAACCTAAATATGCAGAGATACATGTACTGGGACTTGCTAGCACTAAAAAGAGCCATCATAAAACAATGGGACCCGAGCTGGTGAGTTGAACTTACTGATCACAAACTTTCTTCTTACATAACCTGGAATTATGTAACTGAATTATTTATCATAAACCATAGTGATAGATAAGTGATAGATAAGGACCGATGTGGTCCTTGGCTTCCCTTGTTTTTATTTGTGAGGTCTCTTTATAGGGTGATTTAGAAGGAGTATGTGATTAGCCCACAGCCACGAAGTCAGATGGAGGGGATACCTCCTTGGAGCATCCTGTCTGCCTCACCCATTTCTAGGCAGCTATCTAGGTGAGCTGGCCCTAGGGTGTGTTCTGTAAATGACTTATATCTTGCTATATTGGCTTCACTGCCCAAGCAACGATCTCAAGGAAAAGTCATATCCTTTGATCTGAAGTATATATAAATATATATATTTTTTTTTTAGACTAATTTATTGATATTTACAACTGTAATTATATTACATCAAGTAAATCTGCTGTATGAACAAAGGACATGAAAAAAAAAAAACACTTGTGGAGAAACTACCCATTGTAGCACTCCAATAAAGTTCTATAGTAGAAGGTCTCGAGGCCATCTTCTTTTCAGACACCTCAGAGGGTTATCAGGAATATTATGGGAAGCAAGTCGAGAGACTAGCGGATTCAAGTGTGTATGGAGCTTTTCATGGATAGGTATCTAGTTTGAGCCAAATCAGCAACATATGGGAAATTAAGATCATGATGGATGAGTTTGTTTGTGACATAATAAGGAGCATTGAGGATTTCACGAAGGATTTTGGATTGTAAGGATTGCATACGAGATGAATTGGATGGTTTAGTAGAGCCCCAAAGCTCAACTCCGTATGTCCAAATAGATCTGATAACTGTCATGTAAATGAGTCTTTTGTAATTAATTGGAAGCTTTGAACGTTTGTCCTGTAAATGTTGATGTAGGCGAAAACGTCGAGCAGTTTCTTTTCTTTTCAGTTTTGTATGAGGATTGAAGTATATTTAAATAATAAAATGGGATGCCACCCTGAGATTGTTATACTTAATAACAATTTATTATAGTAATTCTATATCATCAATAAATAAGAGGCATATCTCTCTCTTCTCCAAAGGTTGGTGTGGTTTACTGACCAGGAGTTGTTTATAATAATAAACTAAATAATAATAATTATTGAATAACATTATATTTATTTGTGCTGATCATGATTACAAGATAACTACTTATTACTTTTCGACCATTGCTTCATCCAATGACTAAACTGCTGCTGTTAACTGAAGAGTAAAGGTAATAAACCCTAAGGGACATCGCCTCTTTTATGCCCCTTACCCTGTCTATTTAGGTACTCCTGTATGTTCCAGGTAGTGTCACATACAGTAGTCTATAATGTTAAGGTGTTGTATTGTGCTGTATAACGTATACTGGGTGAATGTTACCCCAACCAGGAAGACTGCTGGCTGACTACAGTACAATGATTGGGCGATGGGACTGCCACTTTCCGAAATTGATGTTTGTTTGTTTGTTCATTTAACGTCACTTTATGCTGCTATGGCTAATCGGACGATGCCACAGTGGGAGCTCTAAATTTTGCCTATCCAGGTTTAATTAGGATAGAGATTTTTAACGAGTACCTGACATCGTACAGGCTCGGGACCCCCGTTTAACGTCCCTTCCGAAGGACGGCGTAACTAAGGATTTTTTACTCCCTTAAAAAAATCCTAGGGTCGTTTAGGGTTTGTTACGCTAACCACTAGACAACAGGTGACCGTTTTCCGAAATTGAAAAATATTATTATTAAGAATAATAAAATTATTCTAATTAAGTATTATAATTTCATAAATCATAAAATCATTAATAATAATAGTTACTATAATATAATTATAAAATTATTTGTATTATTTATTAATTTGTAACTTATACATATATTTATTAAATAGAGTACGCAGTTTTATATTTCTATATTTCTCAGAATTTGATAAGAGAGCATGTTATGTATTATAATTATAAGCTACGTATATATATTAGTTATAAATACAGGGCCAATGACTATCGCCAAGTATGTTTTGATTCAGTTTACTTGTTTTTCATTATTTGCTATTTTATTACAAAATTATTACTTGAAAGTAAAGCCTTGTTTAAATGGGTATGGAAATTATAATTTTTTATAACTAGGGGAACGAGGATATAATCCCCTGTTTTTTTTTTATTTTCTTGGATGAATTCACTCCATTTGCTTCATGGCAAATGGAAGATGGAACAATTGTGAGTTTCAAATGTAGTTTAGAGATATAAGAGTTGCAGAAACCACACCAATTTCGTCCAAATCCACGACCTCATATCAAAATTCAATCACTCTGGCCAAAACTAAAAGGAAATTTAATAATCTTTACAATTATGATGCATATTTATTAATGATTTTTTAAAAAGAGATGTGAAAAAGTTACAACTTTTTTTTTTTAATCAAAGAACTGAAACTTTATATTCATCACTTAAGTCTATTCTTTCATGTGAAAATATTCCTGTGTTGTAGGAAACCAATCGCAGAAAAAATAAAAATTACAGAAGCAGAAATGAACGAAAGATTAGTAAAATTTAGCGAGTTGGACGAAACCAAATTCAACGTTACAAATCATGGTGACTGCCATAAAAATAATATTCTAATCAAATATGGTTGGAATGAACGGCCGATAGCAATGAGGTAAACAATATGCCCTATATAATTCTATTTACCGCAATATGATTCTAATATAACTATTAGAGAAGAAATTAGTTGACTGGAACTTCTAATGTAAGGATAGAGATAGTTGGGGTGCAGTCAAATGAAACATCAAATAAGTGAAAAATTATTTATTAAGTGTGCCGAAGTTTCGACCTACTTTGTAGGTCATCTTCAGGGCTATGAGAGAAAACAGACAAAACAAAATAACTATAATCGAAAATACGTCTATCCTAGCTTCTGTTCCCAACTATAAAAAACGCATCCTCTCGGAAACCATCCACATCAATTTAGATTCCTCCACTATTAATCTCAAGACCGACTCCAATCACCTATCCTTAACCTACTCCCAAATTTTTAATTTACTCAAATAGCGTTAAATTCTTTTACTTTGCTTCCCACTTTCATTCTGTTACATGTCTATATATTCTCTCTCCTATAACACATTGATCTCCTATTTTCTATTATCAAATTATCTATATATATCATATTTAATTATTAATTTTATTTAATTATTAATTCTCTTGGTTTTCTTTCTTCCTCATTTCTTTATTTATTTTTTTTTTTTACATTATTTACGTATCACAATATTCACTTTATTATGCATTTTTCTATACTCTCTTTCTTAGTTATTTTTTTAGATTGAGATTGCGGTTAGCGCTTCCGTCTTACTTTGTTACGTATTTTAGTTGTCTGTTACCAGATTCCCGAGCAGCAGCTCCTATTTGGTTCTTACACATTTTAATATTTATATCTTCTCTTAATCCTTCCCCATCTCCATTCTTCACACCTATTTCTCGCATCATCACTTTGGCATCCATTATATGTTAATATCATAGAGTTCATTATTATTTAGCATCATAATTTTTGCATTTTATGTCCATTCTCTAACTGAATTTGTATACCTATTTTCTATACGTTTCTTATATATTTGCATCATATTTTATATTAATGCAACTTCATTCTAATTGTATACAGTTATATAACTTCCCATACTTATATTTTCAATTTTATATTTATATTTTACTTAACGACTAAGTAAAAATAATATAATGTAAAGGAGATAGTTGGAGGGTGCAGTCAAAAAGAACACTGAATAAGTAATAAACTTATAATTATGTGCCGACGTTTCGACCTACAGTGTAGGTCATCTTCAGGGCTATGAGAGAGAAACAAACAGAACAAAAAATATAAAAATGTACAGTAACAATAATATGGTGACAAGTAATGTAGAAAATTAAAATAGTGGTAGATATGAAGATGGAAGATAATGAATATTAAAAAAGTCACAGAATATAATAAAATTAAGATATAGACAGATTTAAAAAAGTTAATGATAATGAAAAGAAATTAAAATAGTGACAGATGTAATAAAATTAAGATAAAGACAGATATAACAAAATTAATGATAATGAAAAGAAAATGAAAATAATGACAGATATAATAAAGTAAGACAGATTTAATAAAATTAAAGAAAATGAGCAGAAATGATAAATTATAAATAACGCATATAAAATAAAATACAGAAAACACCTTGTTATGTTTATACTGGTCACCTTGTTATGTTTATACTTTTTTCATTTTGTAACTTTCTGTTTACCTTATTTTTTTTCTCTTTGTATTTTGTTTGCATTATTACCTTACTGTACATTTATTCTGTGATAATTTTTATTCATATAATTCTTTCCCTATTTCGTTAATTTTCTATTACTCTACATATATTATTTATTATACTCTTGGTACTGTAATGTAATGTATTTTTATAGCTGTTTTGTTTTGTCTATTTTCTGTCATAGCCCTTAAGATGACCTACAAAGTAGGTCGAAACGTCGGCACACTTAATAAATAAGTATTCACTTATTTGGTGTTTTATTTGACTGCATCCCCAACTATCTCTATCCTATTATAACTAGTCTGTTATAAAATGTACGTAAAAACTGGATAGGGTGTAAGGTGTTAAAAATAGGAAATTTCAGATGCCAATTGTGCTTCTCAAGAGCAACAAAGACATTTTTATGAACTATTAATGGATTTTTATCACCAAATCACCTCAAAAAAGCATAAAATTTAAAATTGAAAAAAAAACCTTTACCACTATAACCCGTGAATGGATCTGGTGTTCAGTACATATGATTGTGCAGGGAAGTGATTTATCCTAGATCATGCTTAACCACCAGATTTTCCCCCTTATTTTGGGCACCGACTTTATAAAGACTAGGTGAGCCACAGGAGGATCCTAGATCCATCTCCGGCTGCTAACAGACTAAATAAAAGTCTTGCCAGCAGCGGGATTTGAACCAGGATTTTCGGCACGGCAACTCAGTGCTCTACCACTAAGCCATTCCACTCCCTTACATCTTTTACAATCTCTTACATAATTTTAGTATTTATTTTTTTTTTTTTTTTTGTCTCTTTCTTTCTTTGAATGGAAAGCAATAACTAAAAACAATTCGACCATAATTAAATTCCAATTGTAACATCATCAAGCAGGCAAAATTATCATTAAAAAATACGATTCAAGTTTGAACTAAATCTTTTACACTAAGGATTTCATGGGGCTCAATACAAGAGTAATTTCTAAAATCAGACTTTCCTTATGAATGTTTATCTATTTGCATATACACCCTTATGAATGTTTATCTTAGATGTCCAACACTCAGTAAGAAATGACTAGCAAAAAACTTTTAACTTACCAAATTGATGCTCATGATATATGTATGTATCATCTTTTAATAAGCGATCCTATTATCGGGATTTTCTTTATTTCCCTGGAAAATTGTTTAAAAAATATGCTGAGTAAATTTTTTTAAAATAACATAAGTATAAGAATTAAACCGAAAATTCGACACTAATAGGCTACCTACTAAATGTAAAAATATTGACTTAACAAATGCCTGGACACTGGTGACTCTCCTAGTGTGCATGAAATATTTGTTTTAATTTTAAACTTTCATGAGAAATTTACTTTTATTGACATTAAATAAGTTTTATTATTAAATTTATAGATACAACTTTAAAATGCAGCTGTCTTACATATAAGGATAACTACATTAGCTTAATGTATAATATTAATTTTAATTTATTTAAATATGTTATTATTTTTTTTAAATTTTAATTTGTGCATGTAGGGAAGGGCAACGATGCTACTCCAAACTGAAAACAAGATAACAAGTTTGCATTTTTTATTTATTTTTTAAAGTAAGTCATGTTTTTTCATGTAATAGAAAATGATCACCCAAAAATATATTAAGATAATAAAGTTACAATCATCGTAAAATAAACAAGATAAAATGTGACAAAGTGCTCTTCACTTTAAGTGGCCTCGGAAAACTGCACTTAAAAGGAATTGTAAAAGGAAAAGGATTGTTCAAAAGTTTGTATTATTAGCTATGTTTGAACCATCTGTAAACTCAAAAGTTTCTTTTTTATGTTTTTAAGGATAGAAGATTGCGAAAAACAAAAAATATTTCTTGCTACTGTTTTCCTAAATGATTACAGTATTTATCTCTAATTTGAATTTCATTCTCATTCTTTAAATATTTTTTTTAGATTTTTGGATTTTCAACTAGTCCACTACGGATCCCCGTGCATTGACTTGACTTACATGATGTACCTTACTACCTACCCTTCTGTTCGGCGAGAGAATTTCGATCTCATTTTAAGGACGTATCACAATTCTCTCATTACCACTCTGGACAAATTCCGGTTCCAGGGAAAGAAACCCGACATCGAGGAGATCAGAGAAGGAATGCAAAAACATTCTTTCATGGGTCTCATATTGTCTATCACCTGGTTACCATTTTTGCTACAATCAGATAAAACCGATATACTACGTGATTCAGAAAAAGTAATAGCTACAGAAGGTAAAGAAGGATATTCCGATAAGTGCTATTTATCTGAAGTGCTTGAAGAACATTTGGGACCAGACATAAAAGATTTTGTGCATGAGTTTTGCTCAGATGGTTAATAAAAACATAAATATATCATAGTGGACTCATTTACAATTCCTAATTCAAATTTTAACATTTTGCATTAGATACAAAGGGAAATAAATATTTGGGAAATCCTCTTCTCCTTTTTGCTCCTTTATCAATTTATCTAAACCATCCATCTTTTTTTAAAGCAACTAACAATAAGATTGATAATTTCAAATAAATAATATTTAAGGTAGTTGATATTAAAATTTGACACTAAAGTAATTTCTGATGACAAAATCAAGCTGATATTATTCCAGATTGAAATGGTAAGTTTAATAAAAAATGATTTGAGCTATTCTGCTAAAACAAACACTGAAAAGATCATAATTTAATCCCAAAAAGTACACCCAACTTTATAGCCTGGTCTTAAGAAAATGAATAGACTATTTCAAAACAAAGAAAATTACCAGCAACTGTTTTTTTAACACCAAATTATCTTCTGACATCTTTACGTTTTATTTATTTTAATACCAATTTATTTTAATTAGTATTGGCACATTATACTGTTAAGAAGGATTTTAGTTTTTAAAAGGACCAAAGACAAATTTCTAAAACAGTAACGATTATTCATGTACAATGAACTTTAAAATAAAATTTGCATGACTATTTTATTAATAAAACAAAACAGGTATCACTTTTTTTTTTTTAAGGCGTGATTATTCATTCTTATTTAAATATTTACTAAAAAATCCATTTATTGACTGTGCAGAATGGCTTTGAACTTATACCAGATAGAAGAGATGAGGAGTAGAAAACGAAAAATGTTTAACTATTTTTATAATGCCAATCTTGCGTTTTGGAGAAAACTAAATTGACATATGGAGTCGAAATAATTACTGAGTTTGGTTAAAAACCTTTCATAAAATCCAAAATTTTCACTATTATATACACTGTACCAATAAATACATTTCATAACAAGGGCTTAGTAAGGCATTTTTAGGGCCTGAGGAAACACTCATATTGTCTTGATAATGATATATTTTCTTTTCTCTTTATTTAAAATTACTATTATCCAAAGAAGACATTTTACATTTATGAGCATACATTAAAAATAACTAGTAATACATTTTTTCTCCTTATATATTTATCCACACCTGTCGAAATAAAAATAATGACAACCAGCACATTGGCTGACAGTAAAATAATATAAAATGACATAAGAGGCATGAAGAATAATAGTAACCAGCAACCCCCTTAGTTTGTTTCAATTTCCTATGATAATAGATCCCTCATCCAAGTTCTTTTTAGTCTCCTAGTGTTCTCAGGCATGAGAATTGTGGCCATTTGTTCTATTAATGGATTTGGATGTCCGAGTAGTTTTTCTCGAAAGACTTTAGTAGTATGTTTGTATGTGTTCATCAACCGAATAATACATTTAAAATATTAAATTGTGATAAGCTTTAAAAGTGAAAAGTATCAGAAGCACAATCTTATATCTAATTGGAACTTGGAAACTATAAGACTAATGATAGAAACTAAAATGCATGAATTATTTTATATGACTTAATTAAATTCTTAAAGAAAATCGATGAAAACAAAATATAGTTGTTGATTATGATTAATATACAACATAAATTTCTTAACTATTAAACATCCAACTTTCCACGTTACCCTTATTCCACATTTTTTTTTTTTTACAAGACTGCATCACTGAAATGCTAAGTATATTTTGCATATTAATTTCACATATTTTTATAATTTTCTCAAAAATGGCTCTAATTAATCTGTTTTAAATTCTATCAAGATGCAAATATAGTCTTTAAAATCAGCAGACATAAATGTCAAATATTCTTCCCTTAAGTTTCTGCCTTAAATTTTGTTTATTTAAAATAATTAATCAAATTATGTGTTGAAACATTATTTAGCTCATGGAAGAAATAAAAACTATATTGGAAAGTTATTTTGTGAAATGAGTTTTAAGTGTTAATTTAATCAATTTAGTTTAATTTTACTTGATAGTTTAATAGTAAACTCAAGTTATATTAAGATTTATGAACCAGTATAATTCATCAACAGAAGTAAACAATATATTTCGTATAAATTATTTTATTTAAATAAATCATTATGTTTTTTATTTTAATTGATGTGTGTAGGGAAGGGAAATGATGTGATTCAAAACTTAAAACAGGAGATGTAACTAGTTCAAATTTTTTTATATTTTAAAGTAAGCCAGGTTGTTTATATACCAGAAAATGATTACGCAAAAACATATTAAGATAATAAAGTTACAATTGCATTATCAAAAAAATAGACAAGATAAAGTGTGACAAAGTGCTCCTCACTACGAGTGGCTTGAAGAAACTGGAGCTAATACAGTAATAATTTAAATTATTGAAAGAGACCAGTTGAAAAAGATTCAAAAAGGATTTCTCCACCATTGTTCTCACCATCTATAACCTCTAAACTATCATTTTAATATATTCTCAACTATAGGAGATTGGGAAATACAAAATATAATTTTTCTTACGACTGTTTCCAAAATGATAATAGTAGTTTAAGTTTTACTCTTACTCCTTTAATGTTATTTTTTTTAGATTTGTGGACTTTCAACTCATACACTACGGATCCCCGTGCGTTGACTTGACATTCATGATGTCCCTTGCTGCCATCCCTTCAGTTCGACGGGATAATTTTGAACTAATATTGAGGACATATCACGATGCTCTTATAAACACTTTGGACAAATATCGCTTCCAGGGAAAGAAACCCGACATCAAGGAGATCAGAGATGGATTGGAAATGTTTTCTTTCTTGAGACTAATGTTGGCTCTCACATGGTTCCCGTTTATGTTGACATCAGATAAAACTGATGAATTACGTGATTTAGATAAGATATTAGAGACAGGAGGAATGGAAGGATATTCTGACAAAATTTTTCTTCCTGAAGTGCTTGAAGAACATTTAGGACCTGATATAAAAGCTTTTGTTGATATGTTTTGCTCAGATAGTTAACAGGCTTATTCTTGATTCCTGAACCAAACTTAAACATTTTAAATTAGATGCTTAAATATTTTAATATATCGGTATGAAAATAATGATAAGAATAATGCTTTTTGAAATAAATAATAATAACAAAACATTATAATTTTTATTAATTATACCTATCCTGTTATATATCTTGTTATTATATCTGAAACCATTACATGAATACAGCCGATATACATGGTAACATCTAACCACAAGATTTTTTTAATTCTATGATTGTTGACTCTGCCACCTTTGAATTGACAGATATATCTAACTTTTTTTAACATACCTATCACTGCCCTGGACTTGATGAGGTCTAAGTTTACAATTTCAATTTCTACAACCCCAGTAATCTTCAATCTTCAGTAACCCCAGTTCAAAATAGACATTATGAGATATACCATCTTCATGAATCTTATTATAAAAATGTGTTTTGTGGGTTGCACAGTATGATGAATAATTAAGAAAAATCTAAACTATTATCTGTTGATGTTTAATTTTTAAAATTTAGATACAATAAGAAACTATTTTAGAAATTAGAATCGTATAAAAACAACAAGCAAACACAGATGTAGTCTTAAAAAACAAGGTGGCTTCTTATAAGTCTAATAGTTAGCTCCAGATGCTACTACCTGTGGAATGCCACATGCTCAGTTCTGGCACGGACAGTATTTGTCATTCCTACCTTATCGGTTTTCTTTTTTCAGTATCCTAAGACTTACCTAAACGGACTACATAGCAGTACATGTCTCTATCACAAATTTATAGTCTGGATGATTGCTCCTACATCATCAAAGAAACAGTGGCACTGGTGTATGCTGTGCTACTGTTGTTTCAGCAAGGAAAGAGCCACCCACTTTTATACTTTATCAAGGAAAGAAAGAATAAACTCATCTTCATACAGAAATTTAAAGATATTTTTAGTTAATCTACTTTCTATTAGAGATACTAATAGTTTACTAAACACTACTTATATTAAAAATAAATGTCTAAAAAATAAAGAGTCCCTTTACTCTTTACTTTCTTATTTTTCTCGTAACTTCTAAGTTTCAAATCTTCCAAGAGTTTTTGTGGGTCTGATATAATCCTAATGATTTTCCCTTCCAGTATTTATAATTTATTAAAATTATAGTTAAATGCTAGAAATTCTTTTTATTCTACTGAGGTTTTTTATCTTAATTTTTAAATTTTTTGTATTTAAAAAAATATTGGTACTAAAATTTTTAAATTGATGTATTACAATTTATTAAGATCACTGAAAGCTTTGTAATTTTTTTATTTTATTCCATTGACATTGAATTATATTTCTATTATTCAAATGCAAATTATTTTTATTTTTTCCAAATTTCCTGTTTATACTAAATGAGTACCGAATCAAAAGAAATAACTTTTATTTTATTCCTCTAATTATACTTGGGTGGTGCTTTGCGGGTAATTTTTTCATAATAGGTATAATATTCCTATAATTTATTATAAATTATTATCATTATGGCGCCCGAATTTCAAACATTTATAATGATTTTAAAGCGATTAATCTTAGTGATTCCTTTTTTGGTTAGGTTTACACTGGGAATAAATTTAAAAGTCAAAAGTAAAGAGAAACCTAACCTTTCACTTAATATTGTATTCATCATTTTGTGTCAATTCCAAGGAACAAACATAAATTCTCTCAGTGATGAAAATATGGCTATTCAAAAATCTGGGTATAATTCCTACATTTTAAGGCTGGACTAATGTCTGTGAGCGAAATGATCATTAGAAGAGGTTTTATAGTAATCACCATCAACATGATTGACGCGACAAACTGCTCAGCGTGACTGGGCCTTCTCTGAGACAGTCCGGCATCTTTTGATAGTTTAGGTTCACAATTTATTATTTTAAGAGAAGCGGATGATCAGCCCACTGCCCCTGAATCAGGTGGAGGAGCTGCTTTCTAATAGCGCTCAGGCACACTTCTCCACCCTATAGAGAGGTTCAACAAATTTATGATTAATGACAATAAAATGAACATATTAAACAAATGATTTTATTTTCTTCATTTGTAAATTAAAATCCACAGTAACAAATTTATGTACGTAATAATATTTAATTTGATGAGATCCTAAATTTACAATATTTTGTACTCCTACAAATAGTTGCCATTCCCATTGATTTGTTGGAAAGCAATATATGTACGTTATGTATGCCTATAAAGTTAAGAAATGTGTTCAACAGATATAGCTATCATGAAAGTAACTCATTCATGGTTTACCCAAAAATTGACAATAACATTTGTGTCATAGTTTTCAGCTATTGATTTGTGATTTGTTACTTCGTATTATATCATAAAAGTATTACTTAAAATATAAACCTTGTATTATCTTCATAAGCGTTTCATAGAATACGCCCAATAGTTTCCTACCTAGACATTGTTGACCACTTATGCAGGAAAAAAAGCAAAAACATCAGGGGAGTTTGAATGGGCTAGGATCAGGGCAGAATGGCTCGCTCCCCTACAATCTCTGAGAGGCACAAAAGGGTGTTTCGAAAGAAGAAGACATTGAATTATATTATTTTCATACATTTCGGGAGGGGAATACATCCTTTTAATTCCTTCCTCTTATGATACCAATTCCCTCATGGGATAAACTTGCTATTGCTTTAGGTTTTAGTTAACAAAACAGTTCTAGCTTGTTTATTAAAAGTATGACATCAAGATATTACATAGTAATATTCTAAACAAATCTCCTATAGTGATTATCCAGAAATTTATGATTCTGGATATTAAAAGGAAAAAAAAAGCATATTAAATAGATGATTTTATTTTCTTCATTTGTAAATTAAAACATACAGTAGCAAATTTATGTACATAATAATATTTTATGTTATGAGATGCTAGGTTTACAATATTTTGTACTCTAACAAATAGTTGCATTTCACACTTTTGGATTGACTATAAATAAAAAGTCTAGAATATGTGCTAACTATTTGTATTTACTCTCATAAACGAAAAAAGAAAAGTACCTATTTAAGGAAATATTTGATAATATAGCCATAAATTGATCATTAAATAATGTATAATTGTTATTATTATTAATTAAATGCTATTAAGATTTAATATATATAAAGTCAAAACTACTAACAAAGGCGCTAGCATCGGAACGTAAGGTTAAGTAATCTTATCAGAAGTGCCTGTTTAAGAAGACAATACCTTAATTATTTTCCCATTTACGAATTGAAATTGTATTTGAATAAAGAAATAAATGATATCTAGCGTTTATAATAATAATGATATGTTCGCCGGGAAGCAAAATTGAATTAGAGTTTGCAGCTACAAACTACAGGTTGCAGCACTGATTCGTAACCTTACCGATTAGCATTTGTGTTCAGCGTGGGTTTGCTGTTCCTTTGTTCGAATCGTTTCATGTAGAAGTTTATTTTAATTTGTTTTGTTTTTTCGTTTCTCCTAACTTAGTGAAAAATTGTACCTGAGATTTCGAATTTGTTATTTTATTCCAGAAACTTTAACTATGAGTTATACTTCACCAAATTACTCCCACAAAGAGAATCCCCATTTTCGATACTCTGATGGGTATAAACCATCTTACAGTTCTCCAAATAATGGACAAGCATTTTCCCCTTTTAATTACAGCACCCCAAAACTGACCAACAGAGGATCAAGAATGAGATACCATAACAACTCAAGCCCTTACAATTACAACAAATCAAGCCCTCACAACTACAAAAAATCAAGCCCTCACAACTACAACAACTCAAGCCCTCATAACCACAACAGCTCAAGTCCATATAACTATAACAGCAGCAATGTAAGTTTTAATTTTTCAGTTCTTTATTATTAAGTTAATTTTCTGAAAGAGAACAAAATAATTCTTAACCTCAAATATTTGTTCATCAGTCTTTCTGATGTTTTAGTATTGTACATGTGATTCAAATAGTTCAGTTTGATGTCATGGAAACCAACTTAGACCACTTTTGCCTCTCAACGCATAAACATTTCTTATGGGGTTTGTTATTTTGGTATCTATTATGTAAATTATAAGAGTCCAAGTTTACATATTGTCTGTAAGCCCCATGCAAAGTAATTTGTAAAGAAAAATATAGGTAAATTTTAAATTTTTAGATATCATATCATAATGGTAGTAAAGCAACATGACAATTGAACAAGAAGATTCAGAATAATAAGAACAAATTGAGTATATTTTTGGGCTAAATTAAGTAACTCCATGGACCTACAGCTCCTCCTCCATAATCATGATTAGGAAGAGGAGTTCCTAATCAGGAGCGGAGTGACTCAGTGGTAGAGCACTGAGTAGCCATGCCGGAAATCCTGGTTCAAATCCCGCTGCAGGCAGTTACTTTTATTTAATCTGTTTCCGGCGGGAGATGGATCATATGGGATCTAGGATCCTCCTGGGGCTCACCCAGTCTCTATAAAATATAATAAAAACAGGTTACCCAAAATAAGGCGGGAAACTTGGTGGTTGAGCATGACCTAGGACAAGTCACCACCTTGCAGAACCATTGTCCATGGAACAGTACAGTCTCTACCATGTACTGAACCCCCGACTCGTTCACGGCTCGTAGTGGTTACAGGAGTTCCTAATCATGGGTAGTCTCCTTCATCTTCTGATCACAATTGGTTTTAATATCACCTCCTTATTATCACTCATCTTACTCATTGACGTCCCTTTAATCTTCCTCCTCCAGCAGCTTTTTGGGTATCCTAGTCTAATGACTGTTTCTTTATGATTTCAATTACATGGAGGCCCAATATTTTTTAAGTCATCAAATACCCCCATTGTTGTTGCTCTTGATCCAGCCTATGCTACTACATATCCTGTTATATGTTGTTCTATTCGAGCTGATCCGAATTGCAAGTAGTGCAAATTCTAACACTAGGTTACAATTGAGTTGGGAACAGAGGGTCTCCCTGCCTTGGTCCTCTTATCTGCAAACTTTTCCAAAAGTGCTCCTGTGCCTTGTCAATAGAGCAACTGTTCCTCAGTGTCATCCTCTTTAATCTTACTAACTTTTACCATTGCCGTAATGCGACCATTACCTTTATCACTTTGCGTCTTTTTACACTGTCATCATTATTATCACTTTTTGTTGTTTTTATATTCACTGGTAAAACATCCTTCATAAAAATAATTTATTTTCCAGAGAGCTGCATACCAAAAAAATAATAGATCTCATGAAGGTCTGGCCCCAACTTCAGCGTATTACAATCCTTCTATGTTGGAAAACCCTTGGGAGGAATTAGAAAAGGAATGGCAAGAAAAGAAGGAATTGGAATCAAACACAAAAAATGCTGAGCTCAGTGATACTTCCACAAAATAATTTGTATTATATATAATTTAAATTTTATTTGTAAATAATTTTATACTAGTTTTATAACTTACTATTATTTAAAAAATATATAATGGACCCTGCAATTTTAGTAACCATTATTGATATTTAATTAAAAATGTATATATTTATGTTTGCTATTGTGATATACAATATAGGTGCATAATGTTTAAAATCTATAATATACGCATTTAAGTGACTATAGGATACAGGATGAAGATTTCTAAAATTATTTTTTTCAGTTCTTCACCTTCAATATTATGTTGTTTTTTTTATTTATTTTGTAAATGATTGAGGATCTCAATAAATGCAACAATCAATACAAGTATGATTAATTAATTTTTTTTCATTAACATTTCATTATTTATTATAATGAAAAGTAATAAATAACAGATATCACATGAACTATTTAAAAATAAGATACTCATATAATTTTAGATTTTTTCTATTTATTTTGTACTTGTCAATGTGATTGTTGTCCTTAAGCTCCTCATTTACGGATATAGTAGATTTATTTTAACCATCATTAACTGTGATATCAGTTGATAGTCATTTATATAAAACTGTTTTGTTTTCTTATAATTTATGTTATTTTATTCCTATATTTTATTTTAGTACTGCTTACAAGAGTATGTAAAAATAGATAATATATTTTACAGGCATTTCATTTATTATCTATCTAACAGATCAATGTGGATAGCAACTATTTGTTGGAGTACAAAATATTGTAAATCTAGGATCTCATAACATAAAATATTACTATATGCATAAATTTGTTACTGAGTGTTTTAATTTACAAATGAAGAAAATAAAATCTATTATTGAATATGTTTTGTTTTTTGGTAATATCCTGAATCATAAAATTGTATAACTTCTCTATAGGATGAGGAAGTGTGTCTGGGCGCTATCAGGAAGCAGCCCCTCCACCTGACTCAGGGGCGCTGGGCTGATCATCCCCTTTTCTTAAATTAACTAAGTGTCAAACCACGGCTAAGAGAAGATGCCGGGCTGTCTCAGAGAAGGCCAAGGCTCGCTAAGCGAGTTGTCATGCCAATCATGTTGATTGTAATAACTTAAAACCACTTCTAATTTCCCTCAAAGACAACAGCCCAGCCTTGAAATGTATGAATTATACCCAGATTACATACATGAATAGCCATCTTTTCATCACTGAAAAATGTATGCTTGTACCTTGGAATTGACACTCCCAAAACGATAAATGCAATATCAAGACAACTGTTTTGATTGCTTTATCTATCGATATTGGTAGATATGTATGTGCATTATATCCTGAATCATAAAATTGTAGAACTTCTCTATAGGATGAGGAAGTGTGTCTGGGCGCGACAAGAAGCAGCCCCTCTACATGACTCAGGGGCACTGGGCTGATCATCCCCCTTTCTTAAATTAACTAAGTATGAAACCACGGCAAAGAGAAGATACCAGGCTGTCTCAGAGAAGGCCAAGGCTAAGCGGGTTGTCATGCCAATCATGTTGATTGTAATAACTTTAAAACCTTTTCTAATGATTATTTCCCTCAAAGACAATAGCCCAACCATGAAATGTAGGAATTATGCCCAGATTACATAGATGAATAGCCATCTTTTCATCACTGAGAAATTTATGTTTGAACTTTGGAATTGACACTCAAAAAACGATAATATTAAGAAAATTGTGTTTGATGGCTTTACCTATCGATATTGTTAGATATTTATGTCCATTAAAACATGTACATATCTTGATGTCATACGTTTAATAAACAAGCTAGCAACTGTTTTGTTAACTAAAACCTAAAGCAATAGCAAGTTTACCCCATAAAGGAATCGGCATCATCAGAGGAAGGAATTGAAAGGATGTATTCCCCTCCCGAAACTTATGAAAGTAATACAATTCAATACCTTCTCCTTATTTCGAAAAACACTTCTTCTCCTTATTCAGAGAGCATAGGGGAGCGAGCCATTCTTCCCTGATTCTAGCCGATTCAAACTCCCCTGATGTTTTTGCTTTTTTTCCTGCATAACTGGTCAACATAGTCTAGGTAGGAAACTTTTGGGCGTATTCTATGAAACGCTTATGAAGATAATACAAGGTTTATATTTTAAGTAATACTTTCATGATATAATACAAAGTAACAAATCACAAATCAATAGCTGAAAACTATGACACAAATGTTATTGTCAATTTTTGGGTAAACCATGAATGAGTTACTTTCATGAGAGCTATATCTGTTGAACACATTTACTAACTTTATAGGCATGTATTGTAAATAATTAACGATACAGAAACATTAAAAGAATTGAAAAAATGGAGCATAAATTTATTCACGTCTTAGTCATCTGTGCAGCCATTTGATCGAATATTAATAAATAAATTTAATCGCTCAATGGTTAAGGAAAAGAAACAAAACTTGGAGTTTTGAAAAGGGTGTAAGTCCTTTTCAATAATAACAATAGAGTAACATAATTCTCAACCAAACCAATATCAAAAATTAACAGTTTTTAATAATTTAACTTCTACTACCTAAAATCCTGGGCAAATATTGGAATACTGATATAGAGAAAACATCTAAATAATTGGAGTTAAAGAAAATATATAGATATTTGTTATGAGATGAAAATAGTTGACTGGATGATCTAATGTAAAGGAGATAGTTGGGGGGTGCAGTAAAAAAAAACACTGAATAAGTAAAAAATTATAAGTTTATAATATAATAATAATAATATAAGGTTATAATTATAAAAAATTATAAGTTTATTACTTATTCAGTGTTTTTTTTTACAGCACCCCCCAACTATCTCCTTTACATTAGATATTTGTTATATTTGACCTCAATACGTGTTTTGTTAAATCCCTTACTTTTCAGTTTTTTATTATTTTAGAAAAACAAGAGACAGACAATACAAACAATTAACCTGAATTTTATCTATAAAAAAAAAATTATCTATATATTTTTGCAATGGCTTTATCTCAATGTATCAATATTGCATTTTTAATATTGGAACCGATATGTTTTCTTTTTCATTATTCCCAATAATGTCACAAGAGCTTTAAGCTATTGAATGCTGAAAATAAATTGTTATTTTCCTTATGAAAGAACATGATCTAGCTTATTAGATCCAAATCTGTATTTAATTAAGATTGGAAACAAATATTTAATATTTTTTATGCATAATATACAAAATATTAAATATGGCAATATGATTATATTGCAATTTATTAAATAATGACAATATTATTATCTTTTAAGAGAGAAAGTGAAACCAATATAGATAATTAAGAATAGTACAAAAATGAATTTATTTTTCGAGAAAAGAACAAAGAAAAGGACCTATTTAAGAAAATATTTGATATTATAGCCATGAATTGACCAGTAAATAATTTGTAATTGTTATTATTATTAATTAAATACTATTATTATATTAATATATATGTATGTTATCTATTTTCTAACGTCAAAACTAGTAAACAGAGGCGCTAGCGTCAGAACGTAAGGTTGAGTGATCTTATCAGCAGTGCCAGTATAAGAAGACAATACCTTACTTACTTACTTTCCTATTTACGAATTGAAATAGTATTAGAATAAAAACTTCAATCATATTTAGCGTGTATAATAATAATAATTTGTTCGCCGGGAAGCAAAATTGGATTAGAGTTTGCAGCTACAAACTACAGGTTGCAGCACTGATTCGTAACCTTACCGATTAGCATTTATGTTCAGCGTGGGTTTGTTGTTTGTTCGTTAGAATCGTTTCATGTAGAAGTTTATTTTAATTTGTTTTGATTTTTCGTCTCTCCTAACTTAAATTCAGTGAAAGATTTTACCTGAGATTTCGAATTTGTTATTCTATTCAAGAAACTTTAACTATGAGTTATACTTCGCCAAATTACTTCCACAAACCGAATCCCCATTTTCAATACTCTGATGGGTATAAACCATCTTACAGTTCTCCAAACAATGGACTAAGATTTTCCCCTTATAGTTGTAGTACACCAAAACTGACCAACAGAGGATCAAGAATGAGATACCATAACAACTCAAGCCCTTACAATTACAACAAATCAAGCCCTCACAACTACAAAAAATCAAGCCCTCGCAACTACAACAAATCAAGCCCTCATAACCACAACAGCTCAAGTCCATATAACTATAACAGCAGCAATGTAAGTTTTAATTTTTCAGTTCTTTATTATTAAGTTAATTTTCTGAAAGAGAACAAAATAATTCTTAACCTCAAATATTTGTTCATCAGTCTTTCTGATGTTTTAGTATTGTACATGTGATTCAAATAGTTCAGTTTGATGTCATGGAAACCAACTTAGACCACTTTTGCCTCTCAACGCATAAACATTTCTTATGGAGTTTGTTATTTTGGTAATTACATAATCTATTATGTAAATTATAAGAGTCCAAGTTTACATATTGTCTGTAAGCCCCATGCAAAGTAATTTGTAAAGAAAAATATAGGTAAATTTTAAATTTTTAGATATCATATCATAATGGTAGTAAAGCTATATGACAATTGAACAAGAAGATTCAGAATAATAAGAACAAATTGAGTATATTTTTGGGCTAAATTAAGTAACTCCATGGACCTACAGCTCCTCCTCCATAATCATGATTAGGAAGAGGAGTTCCTAATCAGGAGCGGAGTGACTCAGTGGTAGAGCACTGAGTAGCCATGCCGGAAATCCTGGTTCAAATCCCGCTGCAGGCAGTTACTTTTATTTAATCTGTTTCCGGCGGGAGATGGATCATATGGGATCTAGGATCCTCCTGGGGCTCACCCAGTCTCTATAAAATATAATAAAAACAGGTTACCCAAAATAAGGCGGGAAACTTGGTGGTTGAGCATGACCTAGGACAAGTCACCACCTTGCAGAACCATTGTCCATGGAACAGTACAGTCTCTACCATGTACTGAACCCCCGACTCGTTCACGGCTCGTAGTGGTTACAGGAGTTCCTAATCATGGGTAGTCTCCTTCATCTTCTGATCACAATTGGTTTTATTATCACTCATCTTACTCATTGACGTCCCTTTAATCTTCCTCCTCCAGCAGCTTTTTGGGTATCCTAGTCTAATGACTGTTTCTTTATGATTTCAATTACATGGAGGCCCAATATTTTTTAAGTCATCAAATACCCCCATTGTTGTTGCTCTTGATCCAGCCTATGCTACTACATATCCTGTTATATGTTGTTCTATTCGAGCTGATCCGAATTGCAAGTAGTGCAAATTCTAACACTAGGTTACAATTGAGTTGGGAACAGAGGGTCTCCCTGCCTTGGTCCTCTTATCTGCAAACTTTTCCAAAAGTGCTCCTGTGCCTTGTCAATAGAGCAACTGTTCCTCAGTGTCATCCTCTTTAATCTTACTAACTTTTACCATTGCCGTAATGCGACCATTACCTTTATCACTTTGCGTCTTTTTACACTGTCATCATTATTATCACTTTTTGTTGTTTTTATATTCACTGGTAAAACATCCTTCATAAAAATAATTTATTTTCCAGAGAGCTGCATACCAAAAAAATAATAGATCTCATGAAGGTCTGGCCCCAACTTCAGCGTATTACAATCCTTCTATGTTGGAAAACCCTTGGGAGGAATTAGAAAAGGAATGGCAAGAAAAGAAGGAATTGGAATCAAACACAAAAAATGCTGAGCTCAGTGATACTTCCACAAAATAATTTGTATTATATATAATTTAAATTTTATTTGTAAATAATTTTATACTAGTTTTATAACTTACTATTATTTAAAAAATATATAATGGACCCTGCAATTTTAGTAACCATTATTGATATTTAATTAAAAATGTATATATTTATGTTTGCTATTGTGATATACAATATAGGTGCATAATGTTTAAAATCTATAATATACGCATTTAAGTGACTATAGGATACAGGATGAAGATTTCTAAAATTATTTTTTTCAGTTCTTCACCTTCAATATTATGTTGTTTTTTTTATTTATTTTGTAAATGATTGAGGATCTCAATAAATGCAACAATCAATACAAGTATGATTAATTAATTTTTTTTCATTAACATTTCATTATTTATTATAATGAAAAGTAATAAATAACAGATATCACATGAACTATTTAAAAATAAGATACTCATATAATTTTAGATTTTTTCTATTTATTTTGTACTTGTCAATGTGATTGTTGTCCTTAAGCTCCTCATTTACGGATATAGTAGATTTATTTTAACCATCATTAACTGTGATATCAGTTGATAGTCATTTATATAAAACTGTTTTGTTTTCTTATAATTTATGTTATTTTATTCCTATATTTTATTTTAGTACTGCTTACAAGAGTATGTAAAAATAGATAATATATTTTACAGGCATTTCATTTATTATCTATCTAACAGATCAATGTGGATAGCAACTATTTGTTGGAGTACAAAATATTGTAAATCTAGGATCTCATAACATAAAATATTACTATATGCATAAATTTGTTACTGAGTGTTTTAATTTACAAATGAAGAAAATAAAATCTATTATTGAATATGTTTTGTTTTTTGGTAATATCCTGAATCATAAAATTGTATAACTTCTCTATAGGATGAGGAAGTGTGTCTGGGCGCTATCAGGAAGCAGCCCCTCCACCTGACTCAGGGGCGCTGGGCTGATCATCCCCTTTTCTTAAATTAACTAAGTGTCAAACCACGGCTAAGAGAAGATGCCGGGCTGTCTCAGAGAAGGCCAAGGCTCGCTAAGCGAGTTGTCATGCCAATCATGTTGATTGTAATAACTTAAAACCACTTCTAATTTCCCTCAAAGACAACAGCCCAGCCTTGAAATGTATGAATTATACCCAGATTACATACATGAATAGCCATCTTTTCATCACTGAAAAATGTATGCTTGTACCTTGGAATTGACACTCCCAAAACGATAAATGCAATATCAAGACAACTGTTTTGATTGCTTTATCTATCGATATTGGTAGATATGTATGTGCATTATATCCTGAATCATAAAATTGTAGAACTTCTCTATAGGATGAGGAAGTGTGTCTGGGCGCGACAAGAAGCAGCCCCTCTACATGACTCAGGGGCACTGGGCTGATCATCCCCCTTTCTTAAATTAACTAAGTATGAAACCACGGCAAAGAGAAGATACCAGGCTGTCTCAGAGAAGGCCAAGGCTAAGCGGGTTGTCATGCCAATCATGTTGATTGTAATAACTTTAAAACCTTTTCTAATGATTATTTCCCTCAAAGACAATAGCCCAACCATGAAATGTAGGAATTATGCCCAGATTACATAGATGAATAGCCATCTTTTCATCACTGAGAAATTTATGTTTGAACTTTGGAATTGACACTCAAAAAACGATAATATTAAGAAAATTGTGTTTGATGGCTTTACCTATCGATATTGTTAGATATTTATGTCCATTAAAACATGTACATATCTTGATGTCATACGTTTAATAAACAAGCTAGCAACTGTTTTGTTAACTAAAACCTAAAGCAATAGCAAGTTTACCCCATAAAGGAATCGGCATCATCAGAGGAAGGAATTGAAAGGATGTATTCCCCTCCCGAAACTTATGAAAGTAATACAATTCAATACCTTCTCCTTATTTCGAAAAACACTTCTTCTCCTTATTCAGAGAGCATAGGGGAGCGAGCCATTCTTCCCTGATTCTAGCCGATTCAAACTCCCCTGATGTTTTTGCTTTTTTTCCTGCATAACTGGTCAACATAGTCTAGGTAGGAAACTTTTGGGCGTATTCTATGAAACGCTTATGAAGATAATACAAGGTTTATATTTTAAGTAATACTTTCATGATATAATACAAAGTAACAAATCACAAATCAATAGCTGAAAACTATGACACAAATGTTATTGTCAATTTTTGGGTAAACCATGAATGAGTTACTTTCATGAGAGCTATATCTGTTGAACACATTTACTAACTTTATAGGCATGTATTGTAAATAATTAACGATACAGAAACATTAAAAGAATTGAAAAAATGGAGCATAAATTTATTCACGTCTTAGTCATCTGTGCAGCCATTTGATCGAATATTAATAAATAAATTTAATCGCTCAATGGTTAAGGAAAAGAAACAAAACTTGGAGTTTTGAAAAGGGTGTAAGTCCTTTTCAATAATAACAATAGAGTAACATAATTCTCAACCAAACCAATATCAAAAATTAACAGTTTTTAATAATTTAACTTCTACTACCTAAAATCCTGGGCAAATATTGGAATACTGATATAGAGAAAACATCTAAATAATTGGAGTTAAAGAAAATATATAGATATTTGTTATGAGATGAAAATAGTTGACTGGATGATCTAATGTAAAGGAGATAGTTGGGGGGTGCAGTAAAAAAAAACACTGAATAAGTAAAAAATTATAAGTTTATAATATAATAATAATAATATAAGGTTATAATTATAAAAAATTATAAGTTTATTACTTATTCAGTGTTTTTTTTTACAGCACCCCCCAACTATCTCCTTTACATTAGATATTTGTTATATTTGACCTCAATACGTGTTTTGTTAAATCCCTTACTTTTCAGTTTTTTATTATTTTAGAAAAACAAGAGACAGACAATACAAACAATTAACCTGAATTTTATCTATAAAAAAAAAATTATCTATATATTTTTGCAATGGCTTTATCTCAATGTATCAATATTGCATTTTTAATATTGGAACCGATATGTTTTCTTTTTCATTATTCCCAATAATGTCACAAGAGCTTTAAGCTATTGAATGCTGAAAATAAATTGTTATTTTCCTTATGAAAGAACATGATCTAGCTTATTAGATCCAAATCTGTATTTAATTAAGATTGGAAACAAATATTTAATATTTTTTATGCATAATATACAAAATATTAAATATGGCAATATGATTATATTGCAATTTATTAAATAATGACAATATTATTATCTTTTAAGAGAGAAAGTGAAACCAATATAGATAATTAAGAATAGTACAAAAATGAATTTATTTTTCGAGAAAAGAACAAAGAAAAGGACCTATTTAAGAAAATATTTGATATTATAGCCATGAATTGACCAGTAAATAATTTGTAATTGTTATTATTATTAATTAAATACTATTATTATATTAATATATATGTATGTTATCTATTTTCTAACGTCAAAACTAGTAAACAGAGGCGCTAGCGTCAGAACGTAAGGTTGAGTGATCTTATCAGCAGTGCCAGTATAAGAAGACAATACCTTACTTACTTACTTTCCTATTTACGAATTGAAATAGTATTAGAATAAAAACTTCAATCATATTTAGCGTGTATAATAATAATAATTTGTTCGCCGGGAAGCAAAATTGGATTAGAGTTTGCAGCTACAAACTACAGGTTGCAGCACTGATTCGTAACCTTACCGATTAGCATTTATGTTCAGCGTGGGTTTGTTGTTTGTTCGTTAGAATCGTTTCATGTAGAAGTTTATTTTAATTTGTTTTGATTTTTCGTCTCTCCTAACTTAAATTCAGTGAAAGATTTTACCTGAGATTTCGAATTTGTTATTCTATTCAAGAAACTTTAACTATGAGTTATACTTCGCCAAATTACTTCCACAAACCGAATCCCCATTTTCAATACTCTGATGGGTATAAACCATCTTACAGTTCTCCAAACAATGGACTAAGATTTTCCCCTTATAGTTGTAGTACACCAAAACTGACCAACAGAGGATCAAGAATGAGATACCATAACAACTCAAGCCCTTACAATTACAACAAATCAAGCCCTCACAACTACAAAAAATCAAGCCCTCGCAACTACAACAAATCAAGCCCTCATAACCACAACAGCTCAAGTCCATATAACTATAACAGCAGCAATGTAAGTTTTAATTTTTCAGTTCTTTATTATTAAGTTAATTTTCTGAAAGAGAACAAAATAATTCTTAACCTCAAATATTTGTTCATCAGTCTTTCTGATGTTTTAGTATTGTACATGTGATTCAAATAGTTCAGTTTGATGTCATGGAAACCAACTTAGACCACTTTTGCCTCTCAACGCATAAACATTTCTTATGGAGTTTGTTATTTTGGTAATTACATAATCTATTATGTAAATTATAAGAGTCCAAGTTTACATATTGTCTGTAAGCCCCATGCAAAGTAATTTGTAAAGAAAAATATAGGTAAATTTTAAATTTTTAGATATCATATCATAATGGTAGTAAAGCTATATGACAATTGAACAAGAAGATTCAGAATAATAAGAACAAATTGAGTATATTTTTGGGCTAAATTAAGTAACTCCATGGACCTACAGCTCCTCCTCCATAATCATGATTAGGAAGAGGAGTTCCTAATCAGGAGCGGAGTGACTCAGTGGTAGAGCACTGAGTAGCCATGCCGGAAATCCTGGTTCAAATCCCGCTGCAGGCAGTTACTTTTATTTAATCTGTTTCCGGCGGGAGATGGATCATATGGGATCTAGGATCCTCCTGGGGCTCACCCAGTCTCTATAAAATATAATAAAAACAGGTTACCCAAAATAAGGCGGGAAACTTGGTGGTTGAGCATGACCTAGGACAAGTCACCACCTTGCAGAACCATTGTCCATGGAACAGTACAGTCTCTACCATGTACTGAACCCCCGACTCGTTCACGGCTCGTAGTGGTTACAGGAGTTCCTAATCATGGGTAGTCTCCTTCATCTTCTGATCACAATTGGTTTTATTATCACTCATCTTACTCATTGACGTCCCTTTAATCTTCCTCCTCCAGCAGCTTTTTGGGTATCCTAGTCTAATGACTGTTTCTTTATGATTTCAATTACATGGAGGCCCAATATTTTTTAAGTCATCAAATACCCCCATTGTTGTTGCTCTTGATCCAGCCTATGCTACTACATATCCTGTTATATGTTGTTCTATTCGAGCTGATCCGAATTGCAAGTAGTGCAAATTCTAACACTAGGTTACAATTGAGTTGGGAACAGAGGGTCTCCCTGCCTTGGTCCTCTTATCTGCAAACTTTTCCAAAAGTGCTCCTGTGCCTTGTCAATAGAGCAACTGTTCCTCAGTGTCATCCTCTTTAATCTTACTAACTTTTACCATTGCCGTAATGCGACCATTACCTTTATCACTTTGCGTCTTTTTACACTGTCATCATTATTATCACTTTTTGTTGTTTTTATATTCACTGGTAAAACATCCTTCATAAAAATAATTTATTTTCCAGAGAGCTGCATACCAAAAAAATAATAGATCTCATGAAGGTCTGGCCCCAACTTCAGCGTATTACAATCCTTCTATGTTGGAAAACCCTTGGGAGGAATTAGAAAAGGAATGGCAAGAAAAGAAGGAATTGGAATCAAACACAAAAAATGCTGAGCTCAGTGATACTTCCACAAAATAATTTGTATTATATATAATTTAAATTTTATTTGTAAATAATTTTATACTAGTTTTATAACTTACTATTATTTAAAAAATATATAATGGACCCTGCAATTTTAGTAACCATTATTGATATTTAATTAAAAATGTATATATTTATGTTTGCTATTGTGATATACAATATAGGTGCATAATGTTTAAAATCTATAATATACGCATTTAAGTGACTATAGGATACAGGATGAAGATTTCTAAAATTATTTTTTTCAGTTCTTCACCTTCAATATTATGTTGTTTTTTTTATTTATTTTGTAAATGATTGAGGATCTCAATAAATGCAACAATCAATACAAGTATGATTAATTAATTTTTTTTCATTAACATTTCATTATTTATTATAATGAAAAGTAATAAATAACAGATATCACATGAACTATTTAAAAATAAGATACTCATATAATTTTAGATTTTTTCTATTTATTTTGTACTTGTCAATGTGATTGTTGTCCTTAAGCTCCTCATTTACGGATATAGTAGATTTATTTTAACCATCATTAACTGTGATATCAGTTGATAGTCATTTATATAAAACTGTTTTGTTTTCTTATAATTTATGTTATTTTATTCCTATATTTTATTTTAGTACTGCTTACAAGAGTATGTAAAAATAGATAATATATTTTACAGGCATTTCATTTATTATCTATCTAACAGATCAATGTGGATAGCAACTATTTGTTGGAGTACAAAATATTGTAAATCTAGGATCTCATAACATAAAATATTACTATATGCATAAATTTGTTACTGAGTGTTTTAATTTACAAATGAAGAAAATAAAATCTATTATTGAATATGTTTTGTTTTTTGGTAATATCCTGAATCATAAAATTGTATAACTTCTCTATAGGATGAGGAAGTGTGTCTGGGCGCTATCAGGAAGCAGCCCCTCCACCTGACTCAGGGGCGCTGGGCTGATCATCCCCTTTTCTTAAATTAACTAAGTGTCAAACCACGGCTAAGAGAAGATGCCGGGCTGTCTCAGAGAAGGCCAAGGCTCGCTAAGCGAGTTGTCATGCCAATCATGTTGATTGTAATAACTTAAAACCACTTCTAATTTCCCTCAAAGACAACAGCCCAGCCTTGAAATGTATGAATTATACCCAGATTACATACATGAATAGCCATCTTTTCATCACTGAAAAATGTATGCTTGTACCTTGGAATTGACACTCCCAAAACGATAAATGCAATATCAAGACAACTGTTTTGATTGCTTTATCTATCGATATTGGTAGATATGTATGTGCATTATATCCTGAATCATAAAATTGTAGAACTTCTCTATAGGATGAGGAAGTGTGTCTGGGCGCGACAAGAAGCAGCCCCTCTACATGACTCAGGGGCACTGGGCTGATCATCCCCCTTTCTTAAATTAACTAAGTATGAAACCACGGCAAAGAGAAGATACCAGGCTGTCTCAGAGAAGGCCAAGGCTAAGCGGGTTGTCATGCCAATCATGTTGATTGTAATAACTTTAAAACCTTTTCTAATGATTATTTCCCTCAAAGACAATAGCCCAACCATGAAATGTAGGAATTATGCCCAGATTACATAGATGAATAGCCATCTTTTCATCACTGAGAAATTTATGTTTGAACTTTGGAATTGACACTCAAAAAACGATAATATTAAGAAAATTGTGTTTGATGGCTTTACCTATCGATATTGTTAGATATTTATGTCCATTAAAACATGTACATATCTTGATGTCATACGTTTAATAAACAAGCTAGCAACTGTTTTGTTAACTAAAACCTAAAGCAATAGCAAGTTTACCCCATAAAGGAATCGGCATCATCAGAGGAAGGAATTGAAAGGATGTATTCCCCTCCCGAAACTTATGAAAGTAATACAATTCAATACCTTCTCCTTATTTCGAAAAACACTTCTTCTCCTTATTCAGAGAGCATAGGGGAGCGAGCCATTCTTCCCTGATTCTAGCCGATTCAAACTCCCCTGATGTTTTTGCTTTTTTTCCTGCATAACTGGTCAACATAGTCTAGGTAGGAAACTTTTGGGCGTATTCTATGAAACGCTTATGAAGATAATACAAGGTTTATATTTTAAGTAATACTTTCATGATATAATACAAAGTAACAAATCACAAATCAATAGCTGAAAACTATGACACAAATGTTATTGTCAATTTTTGGGTAAACCATGAATGAGTTACTTTCATGAGAGCTATATCTGTTGAACACATTTACTAACTTTATAGGCATGTATTGTAAATAATTAACGATACAGAAACATTAAAAGAATTGAAAAAATGGAGCATAAATTTATTCACGTCTTAGTCATCTGTGCAGCCATTTGATCGAATATTAATAAATAAATTTAATCGCTCAATGGTTAAGGAAAAGAAACAAAACTTGGAGTTTTGAAAAGGGTGTAAGTCCTTTTCAATAATAACAATAGAGTAACATAATTCTCAACCAAACCAATATCAAAAATTAACAGTTTTTAATAATTTAACTTCTACTACCTAAAATCCTGGGCAAATATTGGAATACTGATATAGAGAAAACATCTAAATAATTGGAGTTAAAGAAAATATATAGATATTTGTTATGAGATGAAAATAGTTGACTGGATGATCTAATGTAAAGGAGATAGTTGGGGGGTGCAGTAAAAAAAAACACTGAATAAGTAAAAAATTATAAGTTTATAATATAATAATAATAATAATAATAATATAAGGTTATAATTATAAAAAATTATAAGTTTATTACTTATTCAGTGTTTTTTTTTACAGCACCCCCCAACTATCTCCTTTACATTAGATATTTGTTATATTTGACCTCAATACGTGTTTTGTTAAATCCCTTACTTTTCAGTTTTTTATTATTTTAGAAAAACAAGAGACAGACAATACAAACAATTAACCTGAATTTTATCTATAAAAAAAAAATTATCTATATATTTTTGCAATGGCTTTATCTCAATGTATCAATATTGCATTTTTAATATTGGAACCGATATGTTTTCTTTTTCATTATTCCCAATAATGTCACAAGAGCTTTAAGCTATTGAATGCTGAAAATAAATTGTTATTTTCCTTATGAAAGAACATGATCTAGCTTATTAGATCCAAATCTGTATTTAATTAAGATTGGAAACAAATATTTAATATTTTTTATGCATAATATACAAAATATTAAATATGGCAATATGATTATATTGCAATTTATTAAATAATGACAATATTATTATCTTTTAAGAGAGAAAGTGAAACCAATATAGATAATTAAGAATAGTACAAAAATGAATTTATTTTTCGAGAAAAGAACAAAGAAAAGGACCTATTTAAGAAAATATTTGATATTATAGCCATGAATTGACCAGTAAATAATTTGTAATTGTTATTATTATTAATTAAATACTATTATTATATTAATATATATGTATGTTATCTATTTTCTAACGTCAAAACTAGTAAACAGAGGCGCTAGCGTCAGAACGTAAGGTTGAGTGATCTTATCAGCAGTGCCAGTATAAGAAGACAATACCTTACTTACTTACTTTCCTATTTACGAATTGAAATAGTATTAGAATAAAAACTTCAATCATATTTAGCGTGTATAATAATAATAATTTGTTCGCCGGGAAGCAAAATTGGATTAGAGTTTGCAGCTACAAACTACAGGTTGCAGCACTGATTCGTAACCTTACCGATTAGCATTTATGTTCAGCGTGGGTTTGTTGTTTGTTCGTTAGAATCGTTTCATGTAGAAGTTTATTTTAATTTGTTTTGATTTTTCGTCTCTCCTAACTTAAATTCAGTGAAAGATTTTACCTGAGATTTCGAATTTGTTATTCTATTCAAGAAACTTTAACTATGAGTTATACTTCGCCAAATTACTTCCACAAACCGAATCCCCATTTTCAATACTCTGATGGGTATAAACCATCTTACAGTTCTCCAAACAATGGACTAAGATTTTCCCCTTATAGTTGTAGTACACCAAAACTGACCAACAGAGGATCAAGAATGAGATACCATAACAACTCAAGCCCTTACAATTACAACAAATCAAGCCCTCACAACTACAAAAAATCAAGCCCTCGCAACTACAACAAATCAAGCCCTCATAACCACAACAGCTCAAGTCCATATAACTATAACAGCAGCAATGTAAGTTTTAATTTTTCAGTTCTTTATTATTAAGTTAATTTTCTGAAAGAGAACAAAATAATTCTTAACCTCAAATATTTGTTCATCAGTCTTTCTGATGTTTTAGTATTGTACATGTGATTCAAATAGTTCAGTTTGATGTCATGGAAACCAACTTAGACCACTTTTGCCTCTCAACGCATAAACATTTCTTATGGAGTTTGTTATTTTGGTAATTACATAATCTATTATGTAAATTATAAGAGTCCAAGTTTACATATTGTCTGTAAGCCCCATGCAAAGTAATTTGTAAAGAAAAATATAGGTAAATTTTAAATTTTTAGATATCATATCATAATGGTAGTAAAGCTATATGACAATTGAACAAGAAGATTCAGAATAATAAGAACAAATTGAGTATATTTTTGGGCTAAATTAAGTAACTCCATGGACCTACAGCTCCTCCTCCATAATCATGATTAGGAAGAGGAGTTCCTAATCAGGAGCGGAGTGACTCAGTGGTAGAGCACTGAGTAGCCATGCCGGAAATCCTGGTTCAAATCCCGCTGCAGGCAGTTACTTTTATTTAATCTGTTTCCGGCGGGAGATGGATCATATGGGATCTAGGATCCTCCTGGGGCTCACCCAGTCTCTATAAAATATAATAAAAACAGGTTACCCAAAATAAGGCGGGAAACTTGGTGGTTGAGCATGACCTAGGACAAGTCACCACCTTGCAGAACCATTGTCCATGGAACAGTACAGTCTCTACCATGTACTGAACCCCCGACTCGTTCACGGCTCGTAGTGGTTACAGGAGTTCCTAATCATGGGTAGTCTCCTTCATCTTCTGATCACAATTGGTTTTAATATCACCTCCTTATTATCACTCATCTTACTCATTGACGTCCCTTTAATCTTCCTCCTCCAGCAGCTTTTTGGGTATCCTAGTCTAATGACTGTTTCTTTATGATTTCAATTACATGGAGGCCCAATATTTTTTAAGTCATCAAATACCCCCATTGTTGTTGCTCTTGATCCAGCCTATGCTACTACATATCCTGTTATATGTTGTTCTATTCGAGCTGATCCGAATTGCAAGTAGTGCAAATTCTAACACTAGGTTACAATTGAGTTGGGAACAGAGGGTCTCCCTGCCTTGGTCCTCTTATCTGCAAACTTTTCCAAAAGTGCTCCTGTGCCTTGTCAATAGAGCAACTGTTCCTCAGTGTCATCCTCTTTAATCTTACTAACTTTTACCATTGCCGTAATGCGACCATTACCTTTATCACTTTGCGTCTTTTTACACTGTCATCATTATTATCACTTTTTGTTGTTTTTATATTCACTGGTAAAACATCCTTCATAAAAATAATTTATTTTCCAGAGAGCTGCATACCAAAAAAATAATAGATCTCATGAAGGTCTGGCCCCAACTTCAGCGTATTACAATCCTTCTATGTTGGAAAACCCTTGGGAGGAATTAGAAAAGGAATGGCAAGAAAAGAAGGAATTGGAATCAAACACAAAAAATGCTGAGCTCAGTGATACTTCCACAAAATAATTTGTATTATATATAATTTAAATTTTATTTGTAAATAATTTTATACTAGTTTTATAACTTACTATTATTTAAAAAATATATAATGGACCCTGCAATTTTAGTAACCATTATTGATATTTAATTAAAAATGTATATATTTATGTTTGCTATTGTGATATACAATATAGGTGCATAATGTTTAAAATCTATAATATACGCATTTAAGTGACTATAGGATACAGGATGAAGATTTCTAAAATTATTTTTTTCAGTTCTTCACCTTCAATATTATGTTGTTTTTTTTATTTATTTTGTAAATGATTGAGGATCTCAATAAATGCAACAATCAATACAAGTATGATTAATTAATTTTTTTTCATTAACATTTCATTATTTATTATAATGAAAAGTAATAAATAACAGATATCACATGAACTATTTAAAAATAAGATACTCATATAATTTTAGATTTTTTCTATTTATTTTGTACTTGTCAATGTGATTGTTGTCCTTAAGCTCCTCATTTACGTATATAGTAGATTTATTTTAACCATCATTAACTGTGATATCAGTTGATAGTCATTTATATAAAACTGTTTTGTTTTCTTATAATTTATGTTATTTTATTCCTATATTTTATTTTAGTACTGCTTACAAGAGTATGTAAAAATAGATAATATATTTTACAGGCATTTCATTTATTATCTATCTAACAGATCAATGTGGATAGCAACTATTTGTTGGAGTACAAAATATTGTAAATCTAGGATCTCATAACATAAAATATTACTATATGCATAAATTTGTTACTGAGTGTTTTAATTTACAAATGAAGAAAATAAAATCTATTATTGAATATGTTTTGTTTTTTGGTAATATCCTGAATCATAAAATTGTATAACTTCTCTATAGGATGAGGAAGTGTGTCTGGGCGCTATCAGGAAGCAGCCCCTCCACCTGACTCAGGGGCGCTGGGCTGATCATCCCCTTTTCTTAAATTAACTAAGTGTCAAACCACGGCTAAGAGAAGATGCCGGGCTGTCTCAGAGAAGGCCAAGGTTCGCTAAGCGGGTTGTCATGCCAATCATGTTGATTTTAATAACTTTAAAACCACTTCTAATTTCCCTCAAAGACAACAGCCCAGCCTTGAAATGTATGAATTATTCCCAGATTACATACATGAATAGCCATCTTTTCATCACTGAAAAATTTATGCTTGTACCTTGGAATAGACACTCCTAAAACGATAAATGCAATATTAACAAAACTGTTTTGATGGCTTTACCTATCGATATTGCTAGATATGTATGTGCATTATATCCTGAATCATAAAATTGTAGAACTTCTCTATAGAATGAGGAAGTGTATCTGGGTTATGTTTCTAAGCCAGTAATACACCCACTTACCAGTCGACATTTCGCCTATTCAGGCATTATCAAGACACAAAAACAAAAAAAAGGGTTATGTGAATCACATCTTGAGGAAAAAGGAGCAATACATCACAACGATCAACAGCACAAACAGTTGGTCATTGGTTTTTTTTTTTTTTTGCGGACGCTGTGGTCATGTCAATCGACTACAAACCAAAAGCTATTTCGATTGTTGGTTAGGGTTGCTTTGGTTAGGTTAGGTTAGGGGTGGTTAGGTGCTTAGGTATGAAGCTTTTGGTTAGGTTAGGTTACAGTAGGTTTTTTTTGTGGTTTGATTAGGTAGTTTTTTTGGTGGTTTGGTTAGGTTAAGAGTGGTTAGGTGTTTTTTTGGTACTTTTCCAATCTGACACCCATCGACCCCAGCACGCTCCTAAAATTTATTTGAAATAGTATTCTTTCATTATCATACAAGAGGATTATTAGGAAATGAAATAGGAGATGACATACAACTAAAATATGATATTTTGTTTGTTATTGTTTTTATTTGTATCTATTTTTCTTTTAAAGAGAAACGATTTGCCGGGACAAATGAAGCTTTTGGTTAGGTTAGGTTACCGTAGGTTTTTCTCTTTAAAGGGAAAATAGATAAAAATAAAATATCATATTTTAGTTGTATATCACAATTTCTCTTTAAAATTCAAATATATAAACTACTGAATAAATAAGAAGATAAAATAAAACATTTATTATAAACAATATTCATTAAAAATTACAATATCACATCAAAAGGGTGTCGTATATACATAACAATAAAAACAATTAACCCAAAAACATCACTGCTGAGGTAAAATCCGTCCTCTGTTGTTCTTCCTTCTAGTGTATAGACTTTCGTCAATTTCAACATACATCCCTGGGCCTCCAATAGTTGTTGAGCATCTCTCTATTTTAAACGTACACACTTCTCTCATAAAATTGCAATAATCAGTGACTGTTCCATGAGACATATTCAACTCTTGGTCACAAAACTTGATGGAAGTCAGTTCCGCCGACCAACAATATATAAAATGGACTATACTATCTAAAGGTAAGGTACTATTTTAAGCCAGGTATTAACTCGAATACCGATGGTGTTATTGCATCCTTTAACATAGCATCTCCATTTACCAGTCGACGTTTCGCCTATTCAGGCATTATCAAGATACAAAAACAAAAAAAAGGGTTATGTGAATCACATCTTGAAGAAAAAGGTGCAATACATCCCAACGATCAACAGGCTCCAAACATGAGACAGCACCCCACCACCAAGACGTTCAACATACAACTAAAAAGCTAAGCTTAAGCTGTTTAAAAACAAGCTCCACACCTAACCACCTAACCATCCCTAACCTAACCAAACCACAAAAAACAAACTAACACTCACAAAAACTAAACTTGAAAAACAAAGTACGTCTAACCGCAATGAAAGCTAACTGAAGACTTAAGAACAAGTAGCGTCGCAACGAAACTGTGCATGGGCAATGAAGGTGTGTCAGCGCATGCACTGAACCTTGTGAAATGTCGACACATACGGTATCTAGCGTTCCGAACGTTTTTACGATTTTTTTTATTTCACATTTGCGGACGCCTGGCATTTTTATTTGACCTTTGCGGACGCTGGGAGTCATGTCAATCGACTACAAATCAAAAGCTGTTTCGATTGATATATATATATATATATATACATATGGTTGCCACCTAGCGAGGGGACGGTAAACCGAATGTTAACCAAAAACCCTGCAAAGCACAAAAAAGTATAATTAGAGGAATAAAATTCTTTCTTTTGATTCTATACTCATTTAGGTACTTGTCTGTTTTAACGTCCGTTGACACCAGTGCTCAGGTGTCACTTTTCTTAACTAATCTCCTACTGTTATCGTAACCTTTCCTAAGTGTATTGTTTGTTTAATTGAAGGTGATTTTTGAGGTTTTTGTTAAATATGACTTGGAATCTGAAGAAGATTTTTCACACTGTGACTGATGAAAAATCAGCTCTCCTATTTCTTCAGGAGCGGGATGTCATTCCTCAGAAAATGTGTTGTGCAAACGGGCATAATATGAAACTACAAGTGGAGAAAGAAATTAGATGGAGATGCCAAGCTAAAGGATGCAACAAGAGCCTGGGTATTCGAGTGAATATGTGGTTAAGGAAAAGTACTTTACCTTTGGAGACTGTATTTCATATATTTCCTTCATATATTCCTGAACTTTGTCGATTCCGCAACTCTGGCTAACAACCAAACAATAGAAAGGTTATGGGGATCAGTGAAGCGAGGAAACAAGAGAAGAAGAGGCACCAATAGAGAATACCTAGACTCTTACTTGGCGTAGTTCATGTGGAGAACAAAGTTAGAGGGACGACACCCTTTTAATGTTATATTGCAAGATATTGTTCTTTTTAATTAATATTATTTGTAATAAATGTTTTATTTTATCTTCTTATTTATTTTATTTCCTAAAAATCTGTTCTATGAAAGGCAATGCCTATATGAAATTCATTGTAGGCACCAATGACCTGATTGTTTATAACCTGACACGGTCGATAGTTGAGGTGACACCTGAGAGCACTTTTATTTTGCATTTAGTATAAATAGGAAATTAGGGAGAAAAAAAATGTATCTAAACAATATAAATAACAATTTCGGGTAATGCAATAAAATGATAAATTTAAAATTTAGAAAAAATGTTCTCAGTCATCTTAATACATTGCGATTTTCAATTTTAAGATTTTAGTATCTGAACTGATATTAAAAAAAAATAAACAATAAAGTAATAATATAGTTGGAGCATTCAACCTGGCTCCCCTTTTTATATGTAGGAATTATTACGTTATATTCTGGACCTGGTCAAAGCAATAAGGCTTGACAGGCTGCGCTGGGCTGAACAGAATGAACCAGAATGTGACCAGAATGAACAGTGTTGAAGGGCCCAGAATAGTAATAGGAGAAAAGGTTCAGGGCACAAGAAGAGTAGGGCGACCCAAGCTATTATGGCTGGATGGAGTCAGTGAGAACTCCAGGAGTCTATTACATGTCCAGTAATTTAAGGCCACTGCGCTGGACAGGGGAGATTGGCGGAAACGTATCGAGGTTTCATGGGCTGTAGAGCCATGCAAGAAGAAGAATTACTATTCTTTTTCTTTTCCTCCCAAGGTTTTTGAAAAAGCATTAGGAGAGAACTGGCCAATTCCATGCCTCCATACTTGTCTAATTCGCCAACTATTTTGATGGTCCTGTCCTGGAGCTTTCCCAGTCTTCAACCTTGCCATAGCTTGTTAGATTTCCTCTTCCTTTATCACCTTATTCAATTCTAGTTCATTCTATTACCCATCCTGATTTGTTAATATGTCGACAACAAATTGCCTTTGATTATACAGTATTGCTGTATGCAGTATTTTAAGACAGTATTGCTTCGAGGCTATTTTCTTTTCCTTTATCTGAGGTTTCAAATCTTCTTCCCACCATGAGATACGTTTGCCTTTTGTGGTTATCTTCTTCACTCCAGATACAAGGGTAGCTGTCTCCGGGATGCCTTTTTTGATGTGTTTCTAAATTTCCATCCAAGTGATTCCTGTTGTTTTTCATCCACGCCGATCATCTCCAAATCTGGATTCTTTTTTCTCTGGGTTATGCAGGATTTTTAAACAATAACTGTTGGCTTTAACTTGCGTTCCGTTAGTACTGTAGTGACCGTTAGTAGCATACTGTCACTTCCTATCTCCGCTTCTCCAATAATAACTCTTACGTCTGTAAAATACCTTCTTTCATGAAATAGTTAGTAATATATTTGTATCCCTTTCAAAGGCTGAGAAGGTTATTTTATGGACTAATTTGAGGAAATTAGGAATTTCCTACGAGATTGTCTAATAATATAAGAAGCTAAAGTCTTTTCAGAATTCTATTAAGCCCCGTGATTGAGTTACTTACAGGAATGCTATTTTTGTTTTACTCATTCATTAATTATAAATGTAATATAAATAATTAATGATGTAGAGCTGATAAAAAAGGTAAAAGGCATCGAAAAAATGGAGCAGAATATACTCGAGGATTAAAAACCTGTGTAACCAGTTGATTGAACGTTAATAAATGGAATGAATCGCTCAATTATCCAATCATGGTTTACGAAATGAAACAAAAATTGTCGTTTTTTTTCGAAGAATTAAGGTAAATTTAGGTAGGGTTAGGTAAGTAGGGCTAGGTAGGGTAAACAGAATGTAGACAAATACATTATATATTGTTTATGTCAATAAAATTAAATTAATCTTTTCAAACAAAAATTAAAAAAGAAATTATATCATATAACAATTAAATAAATTAATCTTTATATGTATGAATTGCTGTTCTGTAAGAAAAAAATCTGATTGGTTAGGTCTCTTTCTAATATATTTTTGATGATTCAAAGCCTTAAGGTTCTTATTAAAAGAGTTTCATTATAAAACCCGATTTCAAACAAAGGGGCTGAAAACGTGTCTACAACTATTTTGGAATGAAGTTTTTTAAAATGGGTAATTTTAGTTGTGATATTTATTACATGTTAAACTATCAATGTAATATGGAAGTAATTTAGATTAACGTTACTATTAGCATAAAAATAGATGAACCATCTGTAACAACAAATCATGCAATTATTTAATTTTATATATATATATATATATATATATATATATATATATATATATATATATATATATATATATATATTAACATAGAAACATCACCACTGAGGATCAAAAACTACTACAATCAATTTATTTCTAAGTTCACTAAATTTCACTCTCAATTTGTAATAAAAATTGATACAATGTTGTAACCCTTTATTTGTACGAACGTTTTTTATTATTAGAATATATTTGTATTTTGTTCCAAATATGCTTGAATGCGAATTTATATCAATTATACTATAACATACTCATAGATCATTAAATCACTTCAAGAATTTAAAAATTAAAGGTTTTAATTCCAAGATTTTCAAATAAGGAAAAGTAAATGGAAATATTTCTTTGACAAAAAAAGTATTACCTTTATAATGATCTTCTACACAGCAACATTTTCTATAAGCTATTGCAACTTGCAAGCTGATAAAAGAATGAGATTTTCCTTTTAAATCCATTGTGACTTTGATCATTAGATCCAAATCTGTATTTAATTCTAATATGAATAATTTTACTGGCAAATCTTAACTTTTAAAAATTACAATCATTAAAATATTTTCCTATTAATGATTTAAAAATAATAATATCGTTTATAATAATAATATTATGTTCGTAGGAACTGGTGCCGAGAACATCAACTATAGGTGGCAGCACTGATTCGTAACCTTCCAGATAGGTGATCAGTGTTTGTTGTTAGTGTGAGTTTGTTGTTTTTCTTCGAATCGTTTCATGTAGAAGTTTCTTTTAATTTAAGTTTTATTTTAATTTGCTTCGATCGTTTCTCTTAATTACGCTTACTTAGATTTAGTGAAAGATTGCACCTGATATTTGGAAATTCGTAATTTTTTTTTTTCAAAAAACTTTAACCATGAGTTATACTTCACCAAATTACTCCCATAAACCCAATCCCCATTTCCGATACTCTGACGGTTATAAACCATCTTACACCAGTCCTACAAATAATGGACAAACATTCTCTCCCTATAATTATAGCAGTCCAAAACAAAGCAACAGAGGAGGAAGATCCAGATATTACAACAACTCAAGCCCTTACAACTATAACAGTTCGAGTCCTTACAACTACAATAGGAACAATGTAAGTTTTATTTTTTTATTATTAATTTAAGAGTCTGAAAAAAAAAAATAGTAAGTCTTAACCTCTAATAATCATCTAGCAATCTTCCCTATGTTTTCAATGTTATACATGTGTTTCAAACTCTTCAGTTTGAATTTATATTCGATACAAGTTCATTCTGAACTTTTTTTTAATGCACAGGGTTCAACTTGAATGTTTTTTTATAAAAGCTTTTGAAGAAATTTTTTTGTTATATGACAATAATTTACTATGTGGGTCGTTGTCTCATTATGGTTGAGCAACCCCCTTAAACAAGAAAATTTTGGTTAAACAGTTTGTATAAGATGTTGTGGATAAGAACCAAATATTTAGATTTCTTATTATTTATTTTCAATAATAGTTTATTAAGGTAACCTATAAATATGTATGCTTGTTTCATTTTTTCTCAGAAACGTCAGAGGTCAGTTTTTTAAAGGTCACCTTTGTTTTATATAAAACAAATCAACTTACATTTTAAATTGAAAAATCTTATTACAGATTATTAATATAAAGACCGTGGAACAAATCCCAATGAAAAGCCATTTAGTCTCCAAGCTAAAACAGAAATTGAAATTATCTGTCCAATATTTCGCCTATTCAGGCATCCTAGGGTAGATAGAGAAAAAAAAAAAAAACATGAATAATGCACCCGAAGCATCCCACCACCTCTGGACTATTGAGTAACCTTCCTTATGATTCATAAGTTGCATTTGAGCCTTGAAGGTGGTGGGATGCTTCTTGGGTGCATTATTCATGTTTTTTTTTTTTTGTTTTTTTCTCTATCTACCCTGAGGATGCCTGAATAGGCGAAATATTGGACAGATAATTTCAATTTCTGTTTTGGCTTGGAGACTAAATGGCTTTTCGTTGGGATTAGTTCCACGGTCTTAACATTTATGTAAGGTCTCTTTTCATTTTTCAATATTTATATAGATTATTAATCTTAGATTCCGTTTATTTATTCAGATTTTTATATTTTAAGTTGTCAGAGCTGTAATTTTCCTATACCTCAATCTTGTTTTAAATCGCTAGGGAACATTCTAAGAAACCTATTGTATTAGCAATATTGTCATGGAAACAACTTAGTCCATCTTTGCCTTTTAAAGCATAAACATTTCTCACCAGTTTTTTATATTAGTGACTATTATACATTATTAGTCTATTTATTATTTTTATATAGTCTATAAGCCCTGTACAAAGTAATTTGAAAAAAATATATATCTGTAAACATTAGATTTATCACTCACTATTGGGCGCTACAGTTCTTGCAGGACCTGGGCCTCTACTACCATTCTTCTGCATTCCTAGTAGTCTCCAGCGAGGCTCCTCCAATTTCTTGCCCTAATCCTTCCAAATCATCCATCCACTGACACCTGGGTCTACCCCTTTTTTTTCCCCTCCCGGTGCTCCATTTAACATCATTTTGAGTAGCTTGTAGGGCTCCATTCTTTCCACGTGCCTTAACTATCTTAGCCTCCTCTTCTTAATAGCACAGAGGATATCAGGTTCACTATACAGTTCCATCAATTTGGCATTGCTCCACCAGTTCTCTTCTTTGATTGGTCCAAAATTTTTCTCAGGACTCTTCTCTCCCAAACCAGAAGAGATCTTATTTCCTTGGTCAGACTCCACGTTTCACAACCGTACATTACTACTGGCTGAACTATTGTTTTGTGTAACAAAAGCTTTGCCTTTCTGAAAGACTTTTGTATCGGAGAGCTTTTTGAAGGGCATAGAAACATCTGATTCATGCTACCATTATGCCCTTTCAACTACCAAATTGTTGCTCTCCATTTCTAATCCTCTCAGATACTTGAATGTAATGCACCTGTGGGACGTGTTTTTGTCCAAGTCAACAATATCGCTTCTCTCTTCGATCTGTCTCGAGGTTTACATATATTGTCTTTTCCACATTTATTCTTAGTCCTAAGTCTAATTCTGCTCTCTTGAATTCTTTTATAGCTCCAGTCAATGCTGTTTTGGTTCTCCCTGTGATGACTGCATCATCAGCATACACCATGTGCTGTGTGAGATGATTGTAAATTGTGCCATGTGGGTTTGTCCTTATGCTCCTAATGGCAATCTCTAGACTTATAGAGTAACATATTAACAAAAAATAATAAATTAAATTTAAAAATTAAATAATGGCCCACATTTGATAGTAAACTTAAATATGTACAATGTGATACAAAACCTACAAATCATTATTATCTATATAATAAAAATGAATCGCCAAATGTCTTGCTAACTGCAAAACTTGAGAACAGCTGGACCAATTCGGCTAATTTTTTTTTCATATTTTTGCTAAGGCGCAAATAAGGTTCTTATGGAGAGAAAAATGATGAGGGAAACCTTCGGTGGGTGAAAAACCTTGAAATTTTCGGAGTTTTTTCAGTTTTTGGCCTGTATCTCCTAATCGGTGCGTTTTTAAAAACAAAACATAGGAAACCATTTTTAAAGTAGATTAAATTTTCTAGAATTTGAGCCCAACCGCAGCTCTGTAGGTATAATAGATTCCGAGTTCGGTCCCTATCGTATAATAAATAACTGGAATCTTATCTATCTATCTTCTATATAATAAAAATGAATCGCCAAATGTCTTGCTAACGGCAAAACTCGAGAATGGCTCGACCAATTTGGCTATTTTTTGTTTCATATTTTTGCTAAGGTACAAAGAAGGTTCTTATGGAGAGAAAAAACGTAAAAATGACGAGGGAAATAATAAAAACAACACATTTCTTTTCTCATACAAACCACTCTGTTCCGACCTGTATATCTATATAAAAAAAAATGAATCGCCAAATGTGTTGCTAAGCAAAAAACTCGAGAATGGCTCGACCAATTCGGCTAATTTTTTTTACTTTATTTTTGTTAAGGCTTACAGAAGGTTCTTATGGAGAAATAACGTAAAAATGACAATTGAAATAATAAACTCCTGCCGGGACAGCTAGTTCAGAATATGTATATACATTTTGTAAAAATATTTTGTTATTTTTTAAAAATACACAAGTTCTACTAAATAATCTTAGTCATCAAACATAAAATATTGCTTCTATTTTTAAAATGTTAGCTCTAAATCTGTTTACACTGTCATTATTATTATCTTTTTTTTGTTGTTTTTGTATTGACTTGTAAAACATTCTTCTTAAAAATAATTTATTTTCCAGAGTACATATCACAAAAATAATAGATCTTATGAAGGTCCAGCCCCAACTTCAGCTTATTATAATCCTTCCATGTTGGAAAACCCTTGGGAGGAATTAGAAAAGGAATGGAAAGAAAAGCAGGAATTGGAGTCGAACACAAAAAATGCTGAGCCCAGTGATACCTCCACCAAATAATTTTTATTATATATAATTTAAATTTTGTTTTTAAAGAATTTTATATTAGTTTTATAAGTACCTATTAATTTAAAAAAATTAATAATACATCCTGCAATTTTAATAACCAGAAGTGATAATCAATTAAAAATGTATATATTTATGTTTGCTATTATGATATACAATATAGGTGCATCGTGTGATGTTTAAATTCTACAATGTAAATATTTAAATCGACTATTGGAGACAGGGTGAAGATTTGTAAAATTGAATGTTTCCAGTTCTTTACCTTCAATATTATATTTGTTTTATTTATTTATTATGTATGTGATTGAGGAGCTCTATAAATCCAACAATCTCTACGAGTATCAATATTAATGTTTTTTCTTCAACTATTCATTTTTAATTTTGATATAAAAATATAATTTTAGAATTTTACTATTTATTTTGTACTTTTAATTGTGATGAACTGCATGTTTCCCTTAAGCTTCTCAATTACATGTATATATTTTAACCATCATTCATTGCCACCATATAATTGTGATATCAGTTGATAGTAATTTATATATATAACTGTTTTTATTATAATTTATGTTATTTTATTCCGATATTTTATTTTAGTACTGTTGATGACAGTAAATAAAAATAAATAACATATGTTTTAGATATTTCATTAAATATCTATGCAATAGACCAGTGTGAATGGTAACTATTTATTGGAGTACAAAATATTGTAAATCTAGGATCTCATTACAAATATTATTATGTACATAAATTTGTTACTGTGCATTTTGATTTACAAATGAAGAAAATAAAATAATTTATTTAATTTTTTAAAAATTAAATTATAAATTTGTAGCACCTACCAATCTAGAAAACTTCTTTTGTATATTACTACGAGTCATCTTCTAATGATCACCTCTCTCCAATACTTCCAACTGCACAGCCTTGAAATGAAGGAATTATACCCATAGAACAGCCTTGGATAATCATATGTTAGGTCACTGAGAATTTGTATCTGTATATCGTAATTGACACTTATACAACAATAAATACTGAATGATATAAATTACTTGTATTTTGAACAGAAGGAAAGGATGCTGAGATTACCATCTATCTCCCTACCAATGGATTAGCAGAAAAGAAACGACCAGGAAAATGTGCAAGACAATTTGTAAGTTATGAAGTTAAACATCATTAGAGCTTACTATAAAATTAGTAAGTTAAACAAAAAATATTGGTACGTTTCTATTTAATGAAAATGAACCGTATTATTTAGCATCTTAATCTGAACAGATTATAATCTTTACATATCGTGAAATGGGGGTTAGTTCCTTTCTGTAAAACTCAACATATATATCTCCATAAATTTTATAATAAAGGGAAAGAACAGGTTAGGAATAAACAACATGTAATATTTTTGTATTTAAATTTTGTTACTTTGAACAGTTTCTCTTGTATTTGATCGAAAAATATTTTTTTTTTATAATTTAAAAACTAAAAATTGAACTTGAATTTGGTTATAATCTTCATTAAATTAATAGTAATAAAAAAATTTTTATATTAGATACAAAAAGAGATGGAGAACACTCCCCTTACATTTGAGATCTTGTAAGTTATCTCACAATGTAAGGAAATCTTGGCCCTTTGTTTCCAGTATATTTTCCATCTCTCGCACTTCCTTGCACCAAACATTCAGCCTATCAACCATGGAGGTTATCTAGAAAGAAAAAAATGATTTTTCATTTTAATTAATAAATTATCCCTAAGAACTGATATTAGCATATTGCACTAGTCTCATTGTGTAATTAAAACATAGTAAAATGGATTATAGGATTTGAATCGCAGAAAACTGAGTTAGAACTTACAAAGTTGCTATTCTTTCAATTATTTGTATTTGTTTACTCACTCGAGGGAGCATGATAGCAGTATAGTTAGAGCACTGAGTTGATATGCCGAAGGTTCTGGGTTCAAATCCGGCTCTGGGAGATAAATTATTTAAGCAGTTAACAGCCAATATTGGATCTTGGTGACCATCCTCCTCGGTCTTACCCAGCCTGTATAAAGTGCGTAGCCTTAATAGGGGGGGGGGGGAAATCTGGTGGTCGTGTGATCTCAGACAAATCAACTTCCTGCACAACCATTGTCCCCGAAGACCCTTCATGGCTTATAGTGGTATAGGTTTTTTGTATTCATTGGCGTCACTTAATGTTAGTATGGCTCATCAGAAGATGCTCCAATGGGAGTTCCAAAATTTTATCTATCCAGGTATCATAACGACAGGGATCTTAAACGAGTACCTTACACTACACCATTTTACTACAATAATAGTTTTTTTATCATACATTGTAGAGGTATGCATTTTTTTTATAGATCAAATATAATTACTTTTGAAATCAATAAAATAGAGCCAAAAACTCAAAAAGAAACAATATTATTTATTATAATGCAATTGGGAAAAACCACAATGCAAAGCCTTATGTTTCAAATCCAGTTATACACCCACTTATCAGTCGACGTTTCGCCCATTCAGGCATTATCAAGACACAAAAACAAAAAAGGGTTATGTGAATCACATCTCGAATTTGAATAAGTATTTAACTTCCTCGATTACAATAAAATCATTATTACCTGTGTCTTGTTGAGAACTCTGGGTTTAAGCCATGTCATATGGACAGTTTGGCCAACTTGATCTATAGCGCCCTTTACAAGTCCCTGTGCCAAAGCCTTCATCACCAGCAGTTCGACCTCTTCGATTGGCAGCCTTGTTGCTTGTGAAATCTCAACAAAGGTCAGGTCTCGCTTGTTGGAGGCTCTTTTAAAGGTCATCTAGAATCATTTAAATAAAACGATGTTACGATTCTTATTATGCAGTTCTTTGATTCAACCTACAGAAAAAAGTTGTTTTTTTTTAATAATGTGCACCATACTTAATAATTAAGGTTTCATTGACCAAAACAATACAGAAGGGAAAAAAAATGCAGCCAAATGAAACTTCAGAGGATTACCGGAAATTGAACTGGTAGTTAGGTTTGAGTAGGAATAAAGTTTCTCATAAAAGGATTGACATCGGGCTCAGGCCAAATCATCAAAACAAATGGTACATTATTGATCACTTTATTCGTAAAAAAGTAAGGAGTATTGAGGATTTTACGAACGATTTTAAATTGTAAGTATTGGATTCAAGAGAAATTTGATGGTTTAGTAGACCCCCAAAGTCCAACACTCAAAATGTAAAATAATATTGATTTTTTCCAAAATCTTTAATGATAATAAACACTTTTGAATCCAATTATTTACAAGAAGACGTAATATTAAAAGTCCATACCTCCATTAAGCAAAGAAGAGAGATTTTCTGGCGAAGTTTTATCTCATGAGCTAAGAGATCTGGAATTTCACCCCATTTAGGTTTCATTAGTTCAAACTTGGCAATGTCTCCAGAATTGAAAGCTGACAATAGGTCGATGATCCAAGCATTACTAGTTCCTTTTAAACTATCAAGAACAGGATGCGCCAACTGAAAAAATTATATAAATAACATGTTAATAAATTACATTGAATACAAAAACCACAATATGATATACAGGGATTGAGGTATTCTCAATTATTAAGGGTTTAATTGGCCAAAATGGACATCAAGTAGTTAACAACAAAATTTACTTTTTCTAGCGTAAGTAGAAATAATTAATATTTAAAGTATATATTATAGTTTTTCTCCTTTACAGAGAATGAACTGGAATACAACTTAGGTAACCTCGTTAGATTAGGTTCATTGAAGAAAAAAAAAACATTATTTAGGTTTAACTTTTTCCCAAAGCATTAAAAAATTGATATAAGCTTGAACTAAATGGGAGAAGCTTAATATTTATTGTAAATGAGGGTTATAATATATGACCAGGATGGACTACAGGGAGAACCAAGACTAAGTGTAGCAGGATTTCCAAGATTCATGATATCTGTTTGTTTTATGCAACAGTAAAGACCATAGATGCAAAAGACACCTGGCATGGATAAATAATAGGTTCTAGAGCCAAAGAACTAGGAAGTATTAGAAGTTTAAGTGGAATCTCAGTGGAACATTTATTAGCAGTGAATATATGTTAAAAAAAAAACCTGTGAACGGGTCTGGGGTTCAGTAAATGGTAGAGACTGTACTGCTTCATGGGCAACGGTTCTGCAAGGAGGTAACTTGTCCTAGGTCACGCTCAACCGCCAGATTTCCCCCACTTATTTTGGGTACTCTATTTTTATAATATTTTATAGAGGCTGGGTGAGCCCCAGAAAGATCCTATATCCCATATGATCCATCTCCCGATGCAGACTAAATAAAAGAACTGCCTGCAGTGGGATTGGAACTAGTATTTCTGGCATGCAGTGCTCTACCACAAAGCCAATCCACTCCCTATAGCGCTTACATTTTCAAATGTAAACAATAAAACTTACTAGTTCACCCAAGTTGTAAACTCCTTCTCCCAACAAAGCTGCAAGGCCAAGGAAGAAAGCATGCTGCATTTTATCGTTATCACTCAAATCTGACAGTTCAATACAACCCAAATACCTAAAAAAAAGAATAAGAAAATATTACACAAAAAATGTTTAAATCACTATTATAAAAAAAAAGAAGTATTTTGATAAACCGCTATAATCAATAAAACAGGTGGTCAAAAAGTTGAATGCTCAGAGGTTTTTGTAAGTTATTTTCTATATTTCTTCCCATAATTAAACTAATGACCAACCTTAGCTACTTCAGGATATAAAATATTTGTAATAGAAAACAAATATTACTTCTTCCAGTATCATTAATTAAATTAAGATTATTCTTCTAAGTATTAAATTTAAAAATGTACAAATGAATGAAGTAGTCACCAAAATTAGATATTCACCTCCTCAAGGGTTATTATTATTATTGAGGCACTATGACAAATGACAAATTCTGGACTCCACCTACCGTCTCTATCAATCGTCGCCATCCCATGCACTTGTCATCCTGTCCCTTGAGTCAGTCACCTACCTCAGCTTAGGCCTGTTTCTTTTCCTAGCCCAAATAAGCGGCTCTAAAAGCATTCTCTTCGGTATTTCATTTTCTTGCATCCATGCCAGATGTTCCGCCCATCGCAATTTGCCTAAATTTAAAATCTGGAAGATGTCATCTGTAATTTGTAAATGCTTGGTATACTTCCTTTCCTTGATATACTTAAATGCCTGGTTAGTCTGTTTTCTCCATTTCCCATTTCTTAACACACCATTAAACATTCTTCGGAAGATCTTTCTTTCTAAGATAAGGGTATCTTGTTCATTGGCTTTTTTCGAGATCAAATTTTTGAGGGAGGCTATCATTGGAACAAGCGGAGTGTGGTACAAAAAAGGTTGGGAACCACTGCTCTAGATAAAATGTGGCTAATGATCTGGTTCTTAGCCCAAGGTAACTTCGGTTGGCAGAGATGATTCTCCTTTTCAATTAAGATTTCCCATTATTATCTTGGGTTATCAAGGAGCGGAGGACCACAAAATCTTGGACCTTTCCAAAGATGTACTTTTCAATATCTAGACTCTCATTCGGTCCAAGTACTTGTACGGCAACCCAGGAGTTAGCTGTAGAAATTTTAACTGTAAACCAGTTAATCCTTTTTTTAGTTATTAGAGTGACAACCTACAAACAAGCATATAGACATTCACTAGAAGAACTAGTTAACCCCTTAAGGTACAGGCTCGAGTTAATTCGAGCCCGCGAAATAGTCCAAACTGTGCACATTCGAGATAATTCGAGCTGTGCCGTATTTTATGGTGCTGTAATTTTCGCACTCGAATATATTTGAGAATTTAAATTAAATTAAATTTTAAATTTTTTTTTTATTTTTTGACGTTTTTCAAAAAAAGCGTGCTCTAAGGGGTTAAAAAGAATTCAGAGATGGTCAAAATGGATATGCCTATACATCTTAAAATCAAAAACTTTCTCAATCACAATATTTCGTTTACTTCTACGAGGAAGTAATAAGTAAAATTAAAGTCATGCAAAATATGTAAAACAAATCCTTTATATGACATACCTAAGAGCAGTTCTATAGTAGTCAGCATGATGACCCTTTTGACGGTAATATTTACTGGCTAGGAGGTAAAATCTACCGTGGACAGTTGTTATACCATCAGCTTCATCTAATATTTTCTCAACATCATCAATGATTTTCTAAAAATGATTCAAATTATAACTTAAATGAAGACTGACTACTCCAAGAACAAAGCTAGGTAAAATTAAACACGCAAATACCTTAGCAGCTTCTAAGTCATTAAGTTGCTGCAAAAGAATATTTCCTTGTAGGACTTTGATAAGTGCTACTGCATCAGAATTGCTCCCGACCTTAGGCTCAATGGACTCGAGAAAAGTCAGAGCTTCCTTAGGGTTAGAATATTGAACGACAATGTGTGACACTATTTCAACCAGGGCTAGAGGATTTATCCTAAACAGGAATCAAAGAAATAATATTTAAAAGAAAACTAGTTAATTCACATAAAAAATAAATTTAAAAAAGAGTTTGACATACTTGCTTTCAAATCCCTGAATAAAGTTATTGTATAGTTCTATTAATTCTGTCCCTTTCTGCAAATGGTCCTTTTTAACAAAAGCTGCCAATTTTAGGGTTAACTGATGCCACAACCTGTAAAATTCAAATATTGGAGTACAAGTAGCAATACTATGATATTAATTCATGATAGTTAACAAACTTTTTTGTGTGATATTCCTCGAGAAGAGCCCATTCTGCAGCAATATCTTTAGGGGCAGAACTTTGTTTTGCTGAAATGTAAGCATTAACATCTTTCGAAACTGAAGCCATTTCTGAATTGTTTGTATTACAGTGCAATTTTATAACTTCGTCGTTCGTGAACGAGTGATCAGGATCGTTCGGTTAGTAGGTTATAAATGATGTTGCATAAGAACTATTAGATAGAAGTATTCTCAAACTTTATAATCGATAACTGAGTCATTTTAAAATTTGTTAGTATAAATAACAAAATCTTAATGAACTTGTCTAAAAAAATACTATACACTTTATTCTATAGCTGACATCCAGGAAGGTGAAAAAAGTGGAAGTTTGTTTCTTTCTAGAGATGTCATAATTAAAAAGATTTTTTTAAGAATTTTACTAAAGTTAGAAATAAAGAGAAAATGTATGTTCTGGTGAGCATAAAACTCCTAATCGTAAAAAATCCAATATTGTGAGAATCGACAACTTAAAAAAAAAGTTAACATGGATTGAAGATGGCTTAAATTCATATGAATTGAAGGATTGTCCATAAATTTCTTCCATCCTTGTGATTTACAAGATATAAAAGCACTTTTATTTTAAGAAACAAATAGTAAAGTAGTAGCAGCATTAGTATGTGGTGGGAGGTGAACTGGTACTCATTTCAAAGAAAGAGGTCCATAAAGATTTTTTTTAAAAAGTAAACGGAACTTTGGGGAAATAGTGAATGGGATAGTTGAAATGGAAATATGAGATAGAAGCTGGAGGAGGAACCGCAGGAGTAGAAAAGGCTAATTAAACCTGCTCCTACAACATACAGCGCTAATGAAAGATCGATTATGGAGATGGTGATAATGAATGAGGTACAGACCAAATGTCGTTTTAAATGTAAATTAATAAACAAATCAGTGATGAACAGTTATCACATTCAGGAAAGCATGATACTTTTTTCCAAAATTAAATTATATCGCGTATTACAAGTCCGTAAATATTCTGCCATCGTTGTTATTTCAACGATAACGGCGAATTAAATCGCTCATTTCTAAAATAATCAAGGTTTCTTTGTAATTTCGCTAACACCTGTTGAAATAAAATTACTATGATTTGAGACTTCTTTGTTGTATTATTCAATGAATTTATCTGTCATTAAATAAAATGAATATTTCACTAACAGTGTGACAATGAAAATTTCTATTTGTTAGAAGAATGGGGATGTTGTAATATAAATAAACATTGGTTTAGCGACACAACCACTGCATAGGATAATGCTTTCAGTACGAGAAGATCAGGGTCCAGATGACGAAGTTTACCACGATTGGGTAAATCATCAATCGTCTTCGTTAATAAGAGTCGTTCTTTTTCGGCATCAAAAAGATGTTTTTTCACTTTTTCAAAAGCTTCTTTACATTCGTCGATTTCAGGCTGACGGGATCTCTTGAATATTTTATCCCTATCAGTATTCCCGTGAAGTTGAGCTACAGTTCTTAGTCGGGTGATCCAGTCACGACGGCATCTCGAATCACGTGCTCTTAGTTTCAAGCAGCTACCACAAACCGAGCTGACGGTAAACGTATTCGAGTCCTCATCACTAGGAGAAATAATGGCCGAAATCAGATTGGCCCATCCTTTTGGTTGTTTCCATTTATCATTTTCATTTATAAAATAACTTAGAATGCCAGTTTTGGGATTCAGAATAAACCAACGATATTGCCAACCTTTCACCATGTTTGTGTACTTGGATAAGGGGCCCTCATAAAGCTGAAAAGAAACTCGAGAAAGTTCATTTTGATCTAGACTGAGATTATTGGAAATACTGGTAGTAGAAAAAGATTGAGAGCTTCTTGATGATAGTGACTCAGAACAAAAATACTTTTGTCTATTCCGTTTCCTGTTTTTTCGAATCATATTCCTCATTTTCACGGAACAACCTATAAAAAAAGAAACAGAATCTTATATTAGCTCCATTTATTATATGCACATAAATATGTATATATATTATGTAAAATTAATGCCAATAAATCACTGTGAGCAATGATATATATAGTCACCATTTACAACACGAATTAGCATTCTTCAAGATTAATTGGAACACGTGATCTAACATTCATATTTTTAAAAAAAGGTACTTCAACATATAAGCTGCATTGATTAAATTAAACCCAAATAAACAAGTATTTGTCCACAAATTGAAAAGATAATTGTGATCTGTCGATCACCTCACTTAACAGTGTGTAGTATGAACATTTTCTTAAAATCGCTGTAAGTATCCTCCACCTTCAAGACTAAATGTTCGATAATCATTAAGTACCTATGCTTAATGATCACATGAGAGATTATGAATAATTATCCATTAATTTAAAACTAAACAAATAGATAGCAAATTTATTTTGTGAAACTGCGTGTAGTGCAAATAGATTAAGATGACTAAACAGCTTAGGTTTAGGGACACCCTTATTTTCCTTTCAGAAAACTGTCCGAAATATCTAACTAACAACGAATTCTAACGACCAATGCATAGAACAATAAATGGATTATTTTAGTGATATATATTATTTCTTTCCATCAACAGAGTATGATAATACACAGACATAGGTTCAAGTGTGTGTTTCTATACTTACAAATAATGCAACAAGGGTGGCCTATGAGCAGTTGATTATAGTAATCCAGTCGAAATAGATTAGGGAACATTGAATTAGCGAATCCACAAATTAAATAATAAAACCACACAAACAGAATCTGATTTTGACTTAGAGCTTCAGGGGGAACACCCCCTGTCAATATTTGGCATTTGTATGTTTAGTTAGGAAAAAAAATAAACATCATAAATTTGTTTTGAATACCATCGACAAGATTTCCCTTCAGATATTTTGCGGCCTTTTAGACAAAATACAATTATGAAAATACATTACAATGTAAAATTGTCTTAACACCATTGTCTATTTGAAGTAAAGATTATTATAGGCGGTTTATTATTCTTGATTTGAATGTAGCCGAAATAAATTAATAATGTATCTGTTTAAAAAATAATTATCATATGTTGGAGTAAAATATCCAAATCATAATGTAAGTTTTTTCCTTCCAATAAAGGGCATTAAAGTGTGAATAGTGTCAGAAGGTCTTCGAAATAAGGCATTGATTAGAATACTAGTTTTAAAAGAGGGCATGTGCAAAGGAAAATTTAGGAGGTTATAAACATGGAATTGCAGAGCGTGAATGTGGCTAATATAATTGAAGAGACAGCGTTATTATTGAGGTAGGCTTGTAAAGTTGTTGGGGTAAGTGCCGAACCATTTATTACAAAGTTAATAAACGCTGAGACTAGTTAACGTTTGAGAAGTAGACGTAGGCATGGTTTAGTTAAGAATGATCTTACAAATTTAGGTTTGGGCGATATCTTTGAACGGTTTGTTTATTTAACGTCACTTTATGCTGCTATGGCTAATCGGACGATGCTACAGTGGGAGCTCTAAAGTTTGCCTATCCAGGTTTAATTAGGATAAGGGTTTTAACGAGTACCTGACAGGCTGGGGATACCCGTTTAGCGTTCCTTCCGAAGGACGTCATAACTAAGGTTTTAGTTGGCCAGCAGGTAGTTGGGTATTACTAACAAGAACTCCTGTGCAACCATTTCAGTTTAAATGATGACAAAATCCACATCTCAGCAGAAAAGGATTCGTTAGGAGTTTAATCCTAGTCGACAGTCGTGATAAATTTAATACCTAAATAGATACGAATCATTAACTGATTATAATGTATCAACTATTGAACGCTGATAGTTGTGCAAAGAAAAAATACTGGGATTATTCCAATCATTTAAAAAAAAACATAATGTAGAAACTTAATTCAATTAATTTGTAAACGCTTTAATAATAATTTTCGTAAATGTGGTTAACAAAATGAACTTTATCTGTCAGATAATGAGAGACAATTTGGTCGGCCATGAAATTAATAAGTACTGAACTGAAATAAATAGGATTCTATATTCCCGTTGATGTAAAAGTTACGATAAATGAAAATGAATTTAGTTTCCTGTTTTGGCAATCTTGTGAAATACAAGGAAAAAAGTTTAATGGATACATTTTAAAAGATAAAAACTTGGAACGCAAGTTTTTTGCGTTTTGACTAAAATATTCTATTCCAAATCAGTTTTTATACTCGCGTTTCTTAGGCTATTTTCTGCTGTTTTGAAACATTGTAAACCAACTGGTTATTTTTTTCATGAAAGAGGAATGAAATGATAAATAGGCAACTCTCGAAGCTAGGCATTTAGGGGGGAAAGTTAAAATTGTATTAATTCATGGATTTTGCACTGAAATTATGTCTAAGCACAGCATTAGAAATTAACTAATATATATAACTTTCTTTTTAAGATTAAGCCACAAGGGACTATGTAGGTTCGTTTCAACTATTTTTTTCTTCCCCGTGTTTTCTTTTTGGATCCTGCTCCGGAGCATCCATCTGCCATATGGAGCTCTTCAATGTCCCTAATCCATATGCTGGACATTTTCATAGTACTGAGATACCTCGAGATACGAGTTTAATTCGTTCCGTAACCTTGCTCGAATCTCAAAGCAATTTTCACCATTGAAATGCCATTAATTCGTTCCAGCCCCAAAAATGCTATCCCCAATTGTTTTTGAATAAGAAAAATGTATTTATAAATGGCAAATATTGACGGGCTTTAAACGAGTCTTCCGATGCCTCGTCCGTGGAAGTGCGCGGGGTCTGATTCAGCAAATCACCGTAAATCGCTCGTGCCTTCTCGCATATGATGCCCTGTGTTAAGGTAACGCATTTAAGCTGCTTCTCCGTCACCCAAACCATCAGCAGTTTCTCCATCTTTTGATGGAGAGACCTCCGGAGCTTAGAAATTATTGTAACGCCTTTAGCTGGTGTTATACCCTTTGTCAACTCCTTCTGTTTAAGCACAGTAAACATCGTTGTAGTACTACGCCCGTACTGCCTCGCCAAGTCGGCTACTCGCTTGCTCATTTTTTTCTATGATTCCACGCTTTAATCCAATAGACATTATCTTCTTCTGAGCACTGACCTTTCCACATATTTTCTTCGGACTCAGTTATAAAAAGAAATGTGATAAAGTATGTAAATGCAGAAAAGGCGCAAAGCCCTAGAAAATCTTAGAAAGATGCATCGACAGTGAGGTAAACAAGCACACTGGAGGAATAATTGGGATAATGCGCGAGACGCGCAGTAAAATGATGGAAGCTGGCCGTTGCTCGTATTTCAAAACAAAACTTCGCTCGCATCTCAAATAACTCGTATGTTAAGGCACTCGTATCTTGAGATACCACTGTATATGTGAATACCCTTTTTGCTATTCTGTGTTGCCATAGAACCGCATTATTCGTTTTCTTATCGTATCTGAAATGTTTGTTATGTGCATGTATTGTTGTTGATAGTATCTACAGAAATTATCAAGTTAATCCCTTTTTGTGTTATAAATAAAATAACAAAGTAATGGCAATTTTCCAAAGCTAATAGACAGTTAAAATCAGATGATGATATGAAGAGTAATTGTTAGACAGAAAAAAAGAAAGATGGTGGACAGAGTAAGATTATCAATAAGACATCTTGCTTTTATGTTACTTTATCAATATCTCCAAGACAATCAGCCTTTATATTACTTAATCATCACCATTATGCCATTTAGTCTTTATGTCACATTAACAATATTATTTACCTCATCTCTTGGTTTTAACTGAGATATTAATACATTTTAGATTTTAACTGATCTTTTAATAATAGCTAAATAGTATTTAATTTATGTTCTAAAATTAAAGTATCTATGTTCTTAACCAAGTAAATATGTTTCAATAAGGAATACTTTTATATACATTTTTTTATTAAAATTCGTAATATTTAAATAAGGGTAACTGTTCCACAGGTTGTCCCTTCGAGTTGAGTTCCTACAAGTTTTAAATGTTTATTTGTTTCATTCTTAATATTTTCCAAACATATAAATTATCGCGAGCTTTAGTATGGAAAAGAGAATGCAATTATGGGTAATGAGTAGATTTTGGTCATCTTTTCATAAAGAAATACAAATTTTAACTAACATTTCGAATTATACATGAAAATATATGCTGGTTGAAACATTCATTTCTAGATGAAATGATTACTGAAGTATACACATTTCCTATAATTACATTCTCTATTCCACACTAGAGATGATAACTTTTATTTTTGAAAAATATTAAAAGGGACACAAATGAAAAGTTAAAGCTGAACTGATGAACCTACAGTGTAGATAACTAAAAAACAAAACAATAATTAGCTGTGTATTTTATTAATATGCAACCTGATAGTTTCTGTCCCTTGAATGCCTGTATTGTTGAAATGTTTATTGCCAGTAATTTAGAGGCTCAAGAAATTCTGTGCTAAGTATTCCATTTATAAAATTAAGTACTTTTTACAAAATAGTAATAATAAAGGGATTAAAAATAATGAGAAATTAGGATAGATCAATATTAAATGAATTATTTTCAGTTTCATGCAAGAAGCAATACCCAAACATCAAACTTTTATCTTCATTTATTTTTTTACCCTTAAAGGAATTTCAACATCATGTAGCATTAAGAGGGCTTTTATATTTTTATAATTTTGTTGGTTTTTATAGAAAAGTAAATATGGGAGCATAAAAAATCCATTATTCAGTCTGTCTGTTGCCATTACGAATAACAATACACAATCCTACGATATGCTACTTAGAAAATCTTAGGAAATTAATTGAGCTTTATCTAAGCCGACCGTTGCAGTCCAATTGATAGCTCTAGTTTAACTCATTTCCAATCAGCTATCTGCTATATACTGTAGTTCGTAGGCTTGAAATATTCCCTACAGCGTTCGTGGTATATTTTTAACGTACGGTCTTTCACAACTTCTTCCACTAGAAGTTCATTTTTCAGCATGCGTAGCTAAAACAAGAAAATTTTACCATTAGCTTTGAAAAAGAAATGAATAAATGATAATACTTCAAGATTGAATTCACTAACCATCCTACTTGATATGTTTAAGTTTACTACTTAGTTTTGTTGGTTAGCTCAATACAAAATTATTTAGAAGTTCATACTTATACACTTTTTTAATAATATTGTATTAAATACTCTCTTAAATTGCCACGGCCGATATTTTAAATCCATTTATCTGGCGTTTCTTCGGGTTTCGACTGTGTAGACAAATTCTTTTCCGACATTTTGTTGTCAAAGAATTTGACTACACGGTCGAAACCAGAAGAAACACCTGATGAATATATTAAGAATATTGTATTGTTATTATAGTGCCATCTCCAATCGTACCCAAACAGTATTAGAATAGAACCCGAAAATGTCCACTTTGAATCTGAGTCTATATTCAACCAGAAAAGTTGAATAAAGACTCAGACAACCTCTATAATCTTAAAAATTAACTAATTTCTGGAGTTAACAATAAAAATGGCAGAGAAAACCAATTCTTAATTGGGCTGGGAATTGGAAAATGCCATCTAATCCGCAACTTTCAAAAAGTTTTTTTAATAATATATTTTATAACTAATGGTGGGTGGCTCCTGTTCCTATGGTGGTTTTAATTCAAAAGAAAAAAAATATTAAAAATAATATCAGCATTATTTATTCCATTTCCATGTGGGTATGTTCTAATTTAAAATCTTATTAAAAATAATAAATTGTGTCTTATTAATTAACATACACACACTATTATCTGTGTATGTCTACACAGGAATAGTCATGAAATAGGTACAAAATGATAATTTGGGTAGTTGTGATTGGATTGTGATCATATGGATTAGTATTGGACAGTTGTCACACATGATAGATTTGGACATAGTTGACTTGTGTGATAGTAGAATGGTGGCTTCAACTAAGGTTAGCAGCAGCCCCTACCATTCTTTCTCTTTCTACAAGTTTTTTAAAAAACCCTAAGCATTAATAGTTATTTAGTTTTGTTTTGTGATAAGAAGTGTGTGTAGTTGGTATGTTAATATGGTGGGATATATTAATGATAGGGTTGGTACAGGTTAGAAGAAACATCATTTATGAAGGTTTTATTCAGGTTAGCAGTAGCCTATACCATTCTTCCCATTTATATATATTTTTTAAAACCCTCAAGGTTAACACTCATCTATAAACGTTAAACATAAACAACTACATGTAACTTATTGACAAGATGTGGTTGTGGTAACTTATCCTTAATGTTAGGGCTAAGTACAGGTTAGAAAAGGCTTCAGTTATGAAGACTTCACTCAGGTAAGCAGTTCATCCCACCATGCTTTCTATTTCCCCTATTTTTAGAACCTGAGCCTAAAAGAGCTAAAATATTAGTTAAAGGTCAGTGAACCTTAGAGTACTGACCTTTAACTCATAGTTTAGCTTTTAGAGTGAAACTTCGAACACATTAAAATTAACTTTAAATTTATCGGTGTGTGTTCTTCTTTCACTGCAACCCACATCAAAATAATTATTTTAAAAATATACCTTCCATCTTTCTATAAATAGAAATAAAACAAATATATACACAATAATAAATATGTTTATTTAAATATTATAACATCCTGCTATGGCTAATCAAATGATGCTACAGTGGGAGCTCTAAATTTTGCTTCTCCAGGATAGGGATTTTAAAAAGTACCTGACATTGTAGAGGCTTGGGACCTCCGTTTAACGCCTCTTCCGAAGAACAGCATAACGAAAGATTTTTTACTCCCTTTAAAAAATCCCTGCCAGGCTACTCGCGATCTTGGTAGGTCATTATGCTAACCACTAGACCTCAGGGTCCCTCTTTTAATATGTTTCACTTATTTGTGTATAATTCTTTAAATGTATCTCTGTTCATTTTCTTCGGATTCATACAGTCAGCCATTTCCTTATTAATTTGAATAATAGATACATAAGATAACTAAAAATTAATTTTTCAGCTTAAGCTTGAGTGTTTTTTTCTTAGTAAAATACGGATTATTTTTAATATAGTAAATCTAGGAATAGTTAGATTTTCTTCACTTCTATGTTTGTTGTTCAAGCATAATGGTTTAGTGTAAGACATTTTATCAACTTTTCAGAAATGGGTCCACACTCCTTAAAAAATGACACACCCAGAAAATTACCGATATAAATTTTCATAAATGTTAACTAAATAAAGTAGACTTGCTTCACAGAACATATAATAGACCAACTAACCTATTAGAGGGATAAACCATAGATAGCAGTTCAGGAAAGCAACACCATCATCTGCTTGTTACAAAATCTTATAACTAATTATTCAATCCTACATAATTATACTTAATTAAAGACTAACCTTATTTTGTTCCTTACTAAGAAGCTTATGAATAGTCAGATCATCATTATTCTCTTTTTTTCTTTTAAGTTCATTAATTCTATCAGAAGTAGCATTTATACAACGTTTTATAGATGATTCACGTTTATCATAATTAGTTTGTAACTGGAAATTTAAATTTTGAATTAGAGAGCAAGAAGGTGCATGATGAATCTAAGTTCCAATCTTTTTTTTTTCATATTACCTACATCATTATATAATTGTTTACAGTTTTCTCCTGGATCATTTTCACCCCTAAAGGAAGGTGTTGGTATATTAATATTTAAGGCATACACAATCTTATCATCCAGGTCCCTCATTTTCTTTAGAGTATCCTACAAATTAATGTTACATATAAAAAATATATTTAAGTTGCCAGTCACATAAGAGGATTTTAATATTTGTACCTGAAATTCTAAAAAATCAGCGCATTCCATTACAACGTTTATTGAGTTCAGACTTAACAATTTGAATTTTTTTAAAATCTACTAAAAGCACATGATAAGAATTTTGATTATTTGAAAAATTGGGGTTATAATTTAACAAATCGATCATATAGTACAACGAGGTCACGAACAAAACTGGACATTCTTATAAAAGATTAAACATTTCATTTCTGCATTATGTCTTCCTGTAATTTATAGTTTTAATTCCTGATCTTTCAGACTTATATTTTCTTACCAAATGTCATCGCATCATAAAAAATAAAATATATTAAGATGAGACATAAGAACCTGCCTAAACACGCTCGGCCACCATACACCCTCGATATCGTCACACTTGTGCAGGAGAGCTTCATCTTTGTACACTCTCAGCTGGGCAACAAACGTTATTCTGTCCCTGATCGGACCATATTGTCGTGGGTGGGGTGCTGGATGTAAAACAGCCCTTGTTATTGTAAAGAAAAACTTTACGTTGGACTCTTTGAATATCGTATTTTTCTTTCATACATTTAGGTCACCAAAATCAGTCTCTTTGCGGAGCCAGTGCTCCAATATCCTATTAGTCTGGCTGTGTAACAGTCTGATAAATAGGATATCTTAATCGTTTACAATTACATAAAACAATTCCAGATTACGTGGAGAACTAATTTATTATTTTGTTTTTTTATTTTATCAGACTTTGACTGCTCCCTTGGCTTGATTTAAATGGTCAGCACTGGCCCTTTTCCATACAGGAACGTCATCAAACCTAGGTACACATTTTACGAATAATTATTAATTCTTATAATAAAGCTTTAAATAAATATGAGTAAACAACATAATGCATTAATGATTAGTTTTCCTAATCATAATGATGTTATAATTATTATGTTGAAATCGGCATAATTAAGTATATTCTTAACATTTGATGTTTATAAACTCAGCAAAAAATATTCAAGCTGTTTTTGACACTTATAGTCTTCTGAAGATTTATTTTTACGAACTAAAACTTAGCAAGGGTTAAAATACCAACCTTTGATTACATTCCCTTTGATCTCTGCATGACTGTGTTCTCCTGAGAAGATTAGAAGCTTTAGTTACTGAATTCTTCCTAAAACATTTTATCATCACATAAAGAAACCTTTGTTTGTTTTATTTTACATGATATATAGAGGTAGCAAATAACTCAATTAATACACTAAACGTTTTAATAAACGAACTATTCCGATAAAACAGAACTTGTTGTAAAGGATAGAATATAAGCAGTGATGGAACCACGATGGACTATTAATTCATACATAAGTATGTAATACATAGCTTTGAAACTACCTCTTTTTTTTAAAATAAACATTTAATTAGCACTGAAATGAATCAATAATGCTTATTATGAAAATTACAGATATAATTATAAATGTATAGATATAAATATACTACCTCGTTACAGATAAAGATTTTGGAAATGACTGTTCATATTCTGGAACGTCTTCAAGATTCTGATTCTTGGTTGAGAGCCATTCCTCCACATGCTAAAAAATAAATGAACAAAGTCAATATTAGAACAATTAGAAGAAAAATCACTTCTTTATAGGAGTGAATAATGAATATTTTTCAATTACTCTCTAGTTATTAAAATAAAGCATGAATGAAAAATGAATATTTTTTCCAATGCCAGGTACTTCAAACAGAATAATGAAGTGATGAATCCGTTAAAGCATCAACTTTTAGCATTGATTTTCGAATAATTATTAGCGCATTGTAGAAATCCTACAAATCTCCAAAGAAATAATTATTCTGCGCATTGGTGGTTTCATATTAGCTTCAACGAGTATGAGGTTGGAAGCTATTAAATTGATTTTTATGGCGTTACTAAGGAACATTTGAACAAATAAAGAAGAAAAAAGGAGGTAAAGAGCCACTGGAAGAAAGGAGGCTTAATTCTAAAATGTATTCCGAATAAATTGAGTTTCAAAATTTGTAACTAAGATGTTTTAAAAATCGCCACTGTAACACGTACGTTTTACGTATATTTTTAAAATACATTTAATATTCTGGACATTTGGGATGCCTACCTCATCAGGATGTGATTTCATGTTCTTGGCGATCCTTTTGATGGTGGAAGCTAAATGCCACGAGTCGATCTCACAGTTGTGACGCAAGTCAAATACCACAATGTCATTGTTAACAGTGAGCAGTCTTGTTACAAGTTTTGCTCCTTCGTTAGTTATGTCGCAATTCTGCATATCAACAGCTAAGAAAAACAATAAATAATCATAGACTATGGTGTACCGAGGTTCATTCTTGAGTCATATTATTTTTTATGCATAAGTTATTGATTAAAAAGATTTGTCATCAGATAATTATTTATATCCCATTTATCCATGATTTTTTTAAAGGTTCAAGTTTACAAATAAATGAGATTTTCACAGCAATTAGTTAGTCGCTCTTTTTGGATGTAGAATGGATCTAAATCCTTACTGCTTCGCGCACACATTCATATTTAGGTAAAATCTTATCAATAATAAGACAAACCTTTGACCCAAAAGTCGTCAAATAGTGAATCCACTATGTGACTGAGACCTTCATCAGTGATTGAGTTGTTATTTAAGGTGAGCCTTGTTAGGCCAAGAACGTTTTTCTTGTCAACGGTTCTTCCGCGTAATGATCTAATCCAAGAGCTTATACCTCTAGCTAATGCCTCGTGCTGAAAATATTTAAAATGAAGATTAAAATATAATAGGTTTGTTTCTTGTGTTATGTTGAGAGAATTTATTTAAAAGGACAAATATTCATTGACTTTAAGCTTAAAAGATACTAATTATAAAGAATCAATTCAATCTATCAAAGGTCTGTAACATAATGTTTCAGAATTTAAAGGTTAAAGAATGTTGCGTATGCAGAACTATCAGATAAAAACGCTATTTTAAAGTTTATCCATTTTTTTATTTTAAAAAAATCATTAATAGAATACTTTGAATCATTGAGATAACTACAATTGCAAAATTATTTGTCCTACAAAACTGTTTGTAGTTTGTGAACAGACGGAAGTTTGTGAAAGAGTGTTGGTATCGGCATAGATGCATGGGATTCGTTAAGCCTTTTTTTATTAGTATTATTTTGATAATAAATAAACATGTTATAAGGATTCATAGAAAATTTTTCAGAGTTTCTATCATAAAAAATTAAATCTTATATTTTTATTGATATCGCAATGTGTATTGAATTTTATTTGATCGGAGTGTTACTAGAATACTAGATTAGATTACTAGAAACCTTAGGTTTGAAAGAAAACAAAAGCTAGTAACGCTGGGATGAAACTGCACTCCTAAGGGAATTAAATCACTTATGATCTCATTCGATTCCTAACCTTTCCGGTGGCACAACAGGTTCCATAAACCGTTCAGCCATTCCTATTCATGAGACCAGAACTGACGAAACGTTGACTGGCTAGTTTAATAACCATGTACTACGCACTTTATTTATTTAAGGTTTTAAATGAAATACAAGTTATTATTAAAAATTATAATTATTATTAAAAATAAAATAACTTAGCAGTTTAAAAAATTGACAACCAAAACAAAACCTTCAAAAGATTGGAGATGACTAAAGCGCCGTAAGCTGTGATTTTATTTCCAGAAAGATCAAGCGTAGAAACGGACGGCGCCTTCGGAAGGGATTCGCAAAGAATCTTGCAACATTCATCATCCAAACCACATTCTTGAAGTGAAACGTGTTGTATCCATCGCGCTGTGGACAGGGCCTAGCATAGCATATCATGAAAGATTTATTTTCAATAAGTTTATATTAACTGAAAATACTAACAAAACCCAAGTGATGATAAATCGTCAATTTAGTTGCTCTTTGATGACTTCTGATATTATGATTCTATAAAATAGTTAATTTTAAATACAGAAATTTATTTTGCGGAGAACTACGCGTTTACAAGATGACAGTTACCGACATGAAAAATGTGGATATAAATAGAACAACCGTTGTGTGATTCGAATAAGAACAAAGAAATACAGCAGGAGCAAGGAGTACTATTATAATATAAAAAAAAAGAGGAAATACAAATTGAGATCAAAATAAGAAATATAAGAAAGGACAGAGGACTTGGAAACAACTATGAGAAAAATTAGTTGCCAAAAAATACAGATGTATTTGCTAAAATGAACTAGCGTAGTCTAAAGATGTTGCTTCTGATTTGCATCCATCACTTTCGCACTAGTTGTATGAGTATTCTAAGTAGCCACACTATTTCGTTTCGTTACAGAACAGCACGAAAGGAAACTTTCATCAGGTAAATGGGAAACGAAGCTTATCCGAAAACAATTTTCAGTTTAGTTTGAACTAATTGTGTTGATTATAGATTTTTCACAACTTGGGTCATACTAATGCCAACAAGTTCAAAATAAATATGCAAGTTCGAAATACCTCAGCTAAAAGTTCAGTTTGTTCCTTCCCTAAAATTAGTTTCTTCAAGATAAGAACCGTGAGGGAATTGTTATATAACAGATTACATTTTATAGTTAGAAACAGCTTCTGATCTATATCTTTGCCTTGGTCGCCTGTAAAATCGAATAAAATTGTAACCATGCTGTTATGAAGATAGGATAATATTAAAGCATATTTTGTTAATTTTATTAAATTATTGTTTAAAACACCATTCTTTTCTTACTCTTGTATTTATTCTTTGGCATCATATTTTGTATCATTTTTCATAAATTTTACTTATGTAACCTATAGGAGTCTATTATCATACATTTTATATTTTATCTGTATTGAATTAGGTTTTCCATACGTAATGTAAGGAAGAAATAGTTGGGAGTGCAGTCAATAAAAACACCTTAATAAGTGTATACTTATTTATTGTGTACAGACGTTTCGACCTACAATGTAAGCCATCTTCAGGCCTATGAGAGAGCAGATAACAGAGAAACAAACGACCTACATTGTAGGTCGAAACGTCGGCACACAATAAATAAGTACAAACTTATTAAGGTGTTTTTATTGATTGCACCCCCAACTATTTCTTCCTTACATTAGAAGTTCCATTCAACCAATTCTTCTTTAACATAGGTTTTCCATACCTTTGTCTCAACTTTTTATTTTGTATCTTTCGGTTTACCTTCTCATTTTTCTTTTTCTTTGTATTTTGTTTACATTATCACCCTTCTGTACATTTATTCTATTATTTTTTATTCATTATCCTTAATTATATATCCATCACTATTTTTTACTTTTCTATTACTCTATATGTTATTATATTCTTCGTACTGTAATGTTTTTTTAGTTTGTTCTTTTTCTCATAGCCCTGAAGATGACCAGCAAAGTAGGTCGAAACGTCGGCACAAATAAAAAATAAGTCTTGACTTATTTGGTGTTTTTTTGACTGCACCCCCAACTATCTCCATCCACCATTCTTTTCCTTTACCACATACATTGCAATAGGTTTATTCTAAACTATCTTTCAGCGCATACAAGAGACTAAACAACTTGGATACTGGTCACGGTATTGGTCTGTGTTCGAATATTTTCTCTACCATCCTTAGACTAAAATGCTTATAAATGATTTTATAAAACGGTTATCATAAAAAAAAAAACACTGATCGTCACAGTTGTTATCTAAATCTGATTCATCTCAATAATTTCCTATTACTATCGGGAATTGATAGGTGATACTAATTTACTTACTCTTTAATTTCTTATTGTTCTATTTTTTGTTCGTTTCTTGAGAAAAACGAACACTGGTTGTTAAAAGAATTTTTGAGACACGGAGCAATATTTCAATAGAAATAGTCCTCTTATCCAAGATAAATGAAATAAACTTCGAGCTGTGACGTGTATGCGTGCTGAAACATTTCTCCAAAGAGGTTATTTTAAACAGCTCAAGTGTTTAATCCGGTTCGAAGCAGGCACTAAGTCTCGACAACACCCTCCTTTGCAAGACGCGATGAACTACGCATTTAATATATAGCTAGGAAGAAGTGGTTAAATGTTATTGATCATTAAATACTTACTTGAATTATAAACTTCAAGACAATGAACGTTTTTCCCGCAAATCAATGAATCCAAATCTACTAACTCTTGTGACTTATAAGCATTAACTTTTAAAGATAAGTAATTTTCGTTGAGAGGAGCAAAATGCGTAACGTCATCAACTGCCAACATTCTACAATACTTATAGCATAAATGTTAAGCTCTCTAATGTTTCTCTTACACCATTTATTTAATAAACAGATGAAATTATAACCATAGGAACGATTTCAATCAAACTGTTTGAGCAAGTATAAAATAAACACTTTTAAAACATCATGATGTCGAAGAAATAAGAGGGGTAGTTTCGTGGTTTCACCAAAACTTGTAATTTTGACAAAATAAAATTGGATTGTTCAGCGTTCGTTGACCAAGTAGGTGTGGACATTCAATGGCCCTGATTGTTCTCTTTTGTGCTTATACTTGAAATTTCACGTTAATAAATAACATTTTGACTTTGCATGTCTGCTTGATACAAAGAATAACTGTACTATAGACACGTAGAATCGTGGGTCTTGAGATAATCCAATCTAAAACCAAATCCATGGTAGAATCAGGCTCTGAGGCAAGAAGAAGAAAGCAGGATCTTAGGTGTGATGGCTATACATTCGAAACTGTTGATAGATTCACGTACCTTGGCACTGAAATAAACAGTGTGGTTAGTGTGAGTGATAAGATTAGGAGAAGAATAATGTGTGGCAACAAAGCGTATTACAGCCTCTCTAGATTGATTAAATCTTCCCTACTATCAAAACGCACAAAACTCAAATTATATAAAACCCTTATCAGGCCCGTTGTGTGCTATGGTGCGGAGACGTGGACGCTTAAAGTAGCCGGCCAGCAAGCTCTTAGAGTATTCGAAAGGAAAATCATAAGACGTATTTTCGGTCTAATAAATGAACAGAGCACATGGCGTATTAGGAGTAACCAAGAATTCGATGACCTGATAAAGCATGAAGATATTTTAAGGTTTATTAAATTCAGAAGAATTTGTTAGCTGGGTCATATTGAGCGAATGCCGGATGAAAGAATGCCCAAAAAAGTTCTGCGTGAAGCGTTTCCAGGAAAAATAAAGAGGGGACGACCACGTAAATGCTGGATTAAGGACCTGCGTAAAATTGGAGGGACCAACTGGACGAGACGGGCCATGGACAGAGAGTTATGGCGAATCATTGTTGGAGAGGCCAAAGTTCATCTTGGACTGTAGAGCCGAAGAAGATAGACACGTAATTGTGTTGAGCACAATTTCAGAGAACTTCCGCATTACATATTAGTTTGTAATGCAACACTGGTACCACCTAGAGTTACCTATGGTAACTAACTTCTTTGAGTTCGCCTTTGAAATTTAAATTTTCACATTATCACCTCTTTAATTTAATAAAGTTCCAGTTGGCTTCCATTAGTCCAGGGAAGTTAACCTAAATCAGTAATAATTTATATAACAATTAGGCTGGCCATCAACTGAATAGTGCATTTTGAGGGTTGCATGTCTTGAGCAAGCAGAAGTTAAAAAAGTCAACTGTGATACAACTAAAGCAATAATAACAAACAATTTTATGTGGTTCTCCAATTGGAATAAAAGTATAAATACTCTTTTAAGTTTCCAGGGCCACTATTTATACACAAAATTTTAGTGGTTTCTGGTTTAGACCGTGTTGGCGAAACGTTGGCAAAGAAAAATTCAACAACACGGTCTAAACCAAAAACCACTAAAGTTTTGTGTATAAAAGTATAAATGTTATTATGAGATTCGTTATAAATAATAATGGTAACCTAATTATCAACTTCTTGTATCTTTCCTTAAAAATTTGTCATTGTTAGTGGTTAAAAGGACTCAGAAGAAATCTTTTAACTTTAGTTGTTAAGGGTAAAATCCTATTTATGGTTACAAAGTCTAGTAATTTAAGAATTTTTAAAGCAAATGAGGTAATAAAAATTATCATGACCATACCTTATTAAAAAAAAATCAATAAGGAATAATTTTATTTTCAATGTTTTACTTTTATTTATATAAATTTTGCTAATATAATATTTTTATAAAAATATCATTAGAATCTTCTGTATAAACAATCTAACAAAGTTAGTGCCCATGCATTGGTATAAAAATGAAATGAAAACTTGAAAACAATACTCGAGGTTAAATGTAGCTAAAAAAAAAAACTAAATATGCTGTAGGGTAATAGAATTTTATTCTATAGGGATAAATTAAATACTAGAAAAACAAAAAAAAATATTATAGATTATTGGTGAATATAAGACAAGTACAGAGGAAAAAGAAAGAAACTATACTTAATCTGATCCATAAAAAGTGGCCAAGCACGGATTCTAACAACTATAGTGGCACTCCATTCCCCCTAGCATGTTATTCATAACTAGTTAAAATTATGGCATACGCCGAAAAAATGATCTGAGAATACCAAGGTGATTTTAAATGAAACTGTTCGGGCTCTCTAAGCCTTTGATTATAATACCAGAAACCGTATGGTTTGTCACTGATTTATCTACTAAAAAGTAGTCTAAAGAAAATCTACAGTTTGTATCTATTGACACAAGTATAAAAATGAAGGCATGCTATCCACTTCTTAACCAAAATCCATCATTTCATTCAACTTTCTTCCTAACAGCTATTTCATCGACTATCAGTAAATAAACCAAAGGTTTGCAGAACATTTTTCTTTATAACCTCTCAATGCTTTAATCAAAAATATAATAGTTTCATCTACTCTGCTATTCCTGACATACAGACGAGGTAGCTGCTCTCGGTTTGTTACCTAATAACAGATTTGAAAACAACTTTACTGTAATTAAATTATTCAGGACTGATTAAAGCAAGGGATAATTGAGAGTATAAATAATGTGAGATCTAGGTCTTTATTTAAATTAATTCTGTATTTAATTATTCCAACTTACCTATAAAAACTTGTATACAATAGGCAAATTAAAATCCATTATTAAGGGAAAGTCTTTATGAAGAATTTCGTATTTTTAGCAAGAACAAATTTTTATCAAGTACTGGTCCAGGCATATTTTCTATTTGCACGGTATACCTACTATCATTGTGATTCATTGATTTCAGTTCTTTCAGCAAACATTTCATTGAGAAGATACGTACATTCAGACGATGAGTCTGGTTTCTCATTCCTTTAATGATCTTTGATTTTTGGTGTATACTATCCTTCAAAGCTTTCAGTTTCCGTTCTAAATGTTTGTTGATGCTTTCCAATTCTTTAACGTTTCTATCATCATTTACCTATAAAAAGGATTGTATGGCAAGAATTTGTTTAAATAAGTTTATGTAATTAAAAATCAATAAACTTCTTTAAATAACTTATTGCAATAGCACCTGGATAGCAACTTCCTTCATAGATGGTTTGAGTTCACTACTAAATAGTCCCTCCATAGAAGCTCGTAGTTTGCGAACCTGGAGTTAATATGAAAACAGAAAAAATAAATAAATAAATATTATGATGTTTTTTGTAAATATTTGTTTCCTATTAAAATATGAACAAGTATGAATAATAACGGCATCAATCACAATTGAATCGCCAATTGTAGAAACACCATAAAAGACAAATATTTAGAAATTTATTTTATTTTATTGTATATTTTTAGTAAACGCTTTGATGTGTGCAGAACGCATCTTCGCAAGATTCAATCAAGGCATTCCTTCACTATACTCTTCATCAGCACTACAATATGATCTAAAATATGATTAAGTAAAGTAGGAAAACAAATAATTACATGAAGTTAGATTTCAAGTTTTTTAGCATGAGCACTGTGTTGTACGGTGGCAACACCTGCCACTCTTGTGATTTTTTTTTTTAGAATGTAAACCAAGTCACATTGTAATTTCAGTGTTTAATAAATATCTGTTCAAACCTTTGAATGTGTTTATCAGAGTAATACAACAAAAAAAAGTGGCGACTGATCTTAACAAGAAGGAAGACAAGCAAAAAGCAGCAATTTTCAAAACAGTCATTGGAGCTGAAGGGGTGAGATTGTTAAGGCAAATAGGAGCAGATGAACTAACCTCAGTAGATGACATAATAAAACGATTAGATGCTGAGATTATACCCCAGAAAAACATCATATATGAAAGGTATGTTTTTTTCTCTACTGTACAAGATGAACAAATGGATTATATTTAAATTGTTATAAAGTTCAGAGTTTTCGTTTGATTGTTTTTTTTGTATTGCAAAATGTAAAATTTCGGAATTGTAAAATATTGTGAAGTTCAGAGTTTCATGTGATTGTTGTTGTGAATGTAGTGAAGTCAGTTTTTTTTAAATAAACAAGAAAGGATGTTGTATGGTGGCAACCTGCCACTCTTGTGATTTGCTTTTTTTTTTTTTCTTTCAGAATGTTGTAAACCAAGTCACATTGTAATTTCAGTGTTTAATAAATATCTGTTCAAACCTTTGAATGTGTTTATCAGAGTAATACAACACACTGTTTCAGTGGTCAAGTGTAAAGTTCATTAAAGTTACAATAAAACATAATCCAATCCCTTTGTAAAACAATGCCAATGCACTCTATTTAAACACTGAAGATGTCATTAATTTAAATAGTAAAATGTGTTTGAATCCTTAGGCTTACTAAGCTTTGTAAAATAAATCTAATTTATAACAGTTGGCAATATCTCATTTTGTTGTCAATAGATTTCAGATAATTGGAAAATCTATAGTTATCTAACAATTAATGTTAAGAAACTAGGAACATTTAACATACTGCAATTGGTTAATGCTTTTTTTTTAAATTAAGAATAATGAGGATGAATTCAGTTTCTTCCTCAAACTTTAAAAAACAAAATGTAAAATTTACTTGTGAAATGAAACTCCAGGTTATTCTTTGTTTCTTTCTAATCTATTTGAACAATGGATCAATATACAATATATAATGATTACAAGTCTTTATCAACAAGAAAGCCAGCACTGAAACCTTCCCAAAAGTGGAGCCAATATCGCCTCAGGTTTTGCCATAATCGATATATCCATGGTGATGTTGAATATCGAAAAGATGTCGTTACACATTTCTGTGACACCTGTGCATAGTGGGCTAAGTCGAATTTTGTGATTTTCAAGCTATCTACTTAGAATCGTTATTTTTTCTCTTTCCTTGTGTCTAACTCGCTAAGTGTTCCGTCCATTGCAATGAAGGATATTCCTTGGTGAATCGTGGGCTGATACTCCAATCTTGAACTTAAAATAAGTTCAGAAAAATTACGATTCTAAGTAGATAGCTTGAAATTCACAAAATTCGACTTAGCCCACTATGCACAGGTGCCACAGATTTATCCTATCCACTGTTTTCAAATATACAACTCTAATAGTTCGGTAGAACTAAAAATATCAGCATCTCGGGCCAACGGGGTTTCAATTTTCAATCCTATTCAACAAGCCATAGGAATTGAAAATTTCAAATAAATATATCGATGTTTATGTACGATTATTTAACTCGATCTACTTCAAAGTCGCTTCGAATACTAAGAACAATATCGACAGTGGGTAACAAGTTCACCCAGCCGCCTCTCCCATTAGCCCTGAAGATGACCTACAGAGTAGGTCGAAACGTCGGCACAAATAAAAATAAGTCTTGACTTATTTGGTGTTTTTTTTTTACTGCACCCCCAACTATCTCCATCCTCCAATATTGACAGTAGTTTTAACAAGGAACAATGTTAAATGTTCATGGTTTTCGCAACCAATGAAGTACCCTAAGCCCTATTTTCAATATGAGGTGAAGATCCGAAAAAAATAATCGAGAAGAGCAAGGAAGTAAGCTGTTGTGTCTTGGATTTGTCAAAGCTTTTTACCAACCTAGAAAGAAACGCGTAGATTGAAATTTGGAAGAGTCAGGTTGATTATGAACTGATGATGATGATGAACGACTGCACTTTGGTAAATTATAACAATAACTGGTTTCCAACAAGGCAGATGTCTTGGCTATTTTTTGTTCTTCGGATCTTGGATTCTAAGAAGGCTAAATACCTACTGAAACCTAAGACTTGTCAGCTAAAAGATAATGAGAATAGGAAACCATATTATGCACAACATGCTTATAATCTTTTTTTAATTTTCGATTAGCTACTATGGCTAATCGGATGGTGCCACAGTGGGAGTCCCAAATTTACTTATCAAGGTATAATTAAATTACCCATCTTTGACTAGTTCCTGATACCGAACAGGCTCGTGACGGCATTACTCCCTTTAACTCCCAAGGCCAAATTCTGGGCTATAAATCCGCGATATTTGGCACAGAACGTTTTTATGCTAACCACAGCTGATTCCCATTGGTAAATAGCCTTATCCTTTTCTAAATGCTAGAGATAGGGGACTTGCAGTTAACTATCCTTGAAACAGGATACCATAAAGCTCGACCCTAGTTTCTCCCTCCAACTAGAGTTGGAAGACCCACTATTAGAATTATAAATTCACCTATCTTCAGGATATTCATCCTTTGTGATTTGATATACTAGCTGGTTCCATTAATCTTGTATGGAGGGATGTTTTAAACGTTGAAAGGGATTCTAGAAAATGGTTGAAGAAATCTTTCCATGTACAAAGTGGAGGAGCATTTTTGTTCAGAAATTTTCTTATAATTTTAGATTTGCATAAAGTGGAGTGAGTCATTTGTTATCAGTCTATAACAGCTTTACAATAGTTCGGTCATTGATATTTGTAGCACCACCTAAAGCATTAAAAAACTCAATACAGCGAAATAAAAAAAAAAAGAAAAAGATTTTCCAGTATGATTGAAGATCTTCCTTTAAGTGACTACATCGCTGCAATAGAGACGTACTTAACAATGCTTGTAATTGTTCTTATGGTCTGAGCTTTGATGGTTGATTATGCAAGATAATAATGTAAAAATGAAGCTCTCCATTCACGCTAGAATCTTTTATTTTGCCATTACGGTATAAACATTTTCATTTAATAAAAAGCAAACACTCCACTATTCCGGGTGTGAAAGGAACCGACTACAACACCAAGTTTCAATACATAGAATCACTAAAGACGTAAAGTACATAATAAATATACAAATACACTGCATACGCGAAAAAAAGCGTCAAAGCGAATAACATTACAAAATGAACGTCATCTCTGTAGTCCAGATTTTTATTTCTTTTTTTAATTAAATTTTATTTTAATCTTTTAGTATTTCTAGTGATGTTGTTATGACCTTTATTTACCATATAACCAAGAGTTTACACACAAAATAATAAGAAATACAAACAAAATTCTGATGAATACATCATCAGAGGCGCAACAAACCCGTTATTGAGTCTAGGCCTCCTCAAGCAGCTTTCATCATCCCTCTCTCTTTTGCAGCCGCGATCCAATCCCGCACACCAAGCACATTGCTAGAATCCTTCACAATTCCGTCTCTTAAACATGTTTCAGTCTCCCAATGCTTCTCGATCAAGTAGTCCAGTCATTATCTTTTTTGGAACGCTTATATCGTTCATCCTGGCAACATGATGACCATGATATGATAGTCCAGCCCATCTAAGCCTCCATATGCGTATGACTCACATAATGCCAGATTCTCTTGTCAGTGTGTAGAGCTCCAGATTACTCCTCGGTTTCCAGTACTCGCCTACTTTCACTGGACCATATATTCGGTACAGAATTTTCACCTCAAACATAAGGAGCCTTATCTGAATTTGAGACGTCCAAGACTACGATTTGTATAACAAGACAGGCCGGATCAGGGTGTTATACAATCTCATCTTTGGACTTCGTATGAGATGATGACTTTTAAAGAGGTGTCTTACCCAGAAGAAGCTTCCGTTTGAATGTATATTCACTTTAACCTGTGAGACGAGATGGAAAAATTCTTCCACCTTTTCAAAACTGTATGTTCCAATGGTGATCCTTTCCCAGTGGTTTTGATGTATTTACAATGAAATTTATTTCAAATATTTTGAGCTTGCCATTCGAGAATAAATTTATCAGGTTCTTATAAACGAAACAATTAAATATCATTAAAATATTTCATTTATATTGCACGGATAGTGTACTGTATTATATAATAATGTGTTTTTCATTTACTTACATTACAGCAAAAGATTATTGTGATTAATTTCACCTCTTGTACAAATAATTTAACAAACTGGTTGTAACATCAGGAACCACATATTACCGACCTCAATGTGAACACTAAATTTAAAATTATCAAACTTTAGATGTAATTAATAAAAAAGATAAGATAATCTTTCACTGTTATAATAATTCAAATGTATATAAAATAAAGAAAAGGGTAATAAAAAATACATTTAAAATCAATAAACAAAAATAATAAAATCCATTTAATTAAAGAAAAATAAAATATAAAAACAGATTTCATAACAATCTTGTGATAAATATGATCAGTCCCTTACCAAATCATGTAATTATAAATAATCAATTTTGAAAATATTTAAAACATGTCGAGACTGTTAATATTAAAAGCATTCATTATTGGCGAAAAGGAGGAACCCATCCACCAAATTTTCTCTCCAGTTCTTCAGCAACAGCAATACAAAGATGATCATTTTTCAGGCTAGCTACAACCTAAACACATTAAGGTCAGAACATAGTGTATTTCAAAGTAGTAATAACAATTTTGTAAACTTAGCTGATATTACACTAACCTGCACTCCTAACGGTAAACCATTTTTTGACAGACCAAGCGGAACTTGTGTTGCTGGGAACTTAAGAACATTTATTATTGCCCAATAAGCAAAGTTATAAGGTTTGAGCAAAGAAACATAATGGCGAGGTGCTACTGTGGGACAGTTGGGGAAAAGTAACACTCCATTCTCCCCTAAAAGATCCTGCCGGTAAATAAACATTTTTTTAAGTGTAATTTGTAAATTACAATGTATTACATTAATAATGTAGTTTAATAAAAATAGCAAAATCAGATGGAAATCAAGGTGTGAAAGAGGGTTTCTTTGTATCTTATGAGGATCTTTATTAGTAGGTATAACAAATTTAAAAATAAATTTTTAATCATATTATATAACCAATCAATTTTTATAACATATTTATAAAAATAAACAAAACCAACTGCCTTTCAAAACATACTACTAATAATTAATAATTTCAAATACTTAAAATTGTACATGGATTATAATTCTTGAATAAATAAATCATGAAGATGAATTTCTCAATCAACACTTGATAACTTTCCAACAAATTTATCTAGAACATTCTGAATATTAAAATTTAAAACATATACTTACAGAAAGTTTCTTCTTCAGTTCATTTATTTCTGATTCTGCCCAAGTAGGATTTGTCTTAGGTAAAACTTTAACATCAGCAATGCGCATTAGTGATGCAAGGGTGTAATTTGAATGGCATATAAGTTTCTTGGGAAACTCTGCCCACAAAGATACTTCGCCCTAGGAGAATGAGATATAACAAAAGTTATTATGCATGGTAAAATTATTTAGCCTTATATTTAAATAGAAAAATTTATTGGAATAAGGATAACATTTTCTAAAGTTATTATTTACACTCATTTAAAATAAGTTATTTGCAAAGTGAAATCATTCATTTTTTTAATCTTATTTCTATTATACTTGGTATAATATGATTTATCAAAAAGTTTTTATATTTGTATCATACTCTTTTCCTCTTCTACCGCTATGCAGTGTGAGGATCCTTCTTGTAGAGCCTGGACCAAGTATCTCTTTCCTGAACCAGTTCTCTTCTTCGGTTCCAGTCCAATCCTGTCCTCCCGAAAGCATCCCTCACGCTGTCTTCCCAAGATATGTGAGGCCTTCCTCTCGGCCTTTTTCCTTCTGTGCGGGTCTCAAAGGTCTTCCTGGGGATTCTATCTGGCTCCATCCTAAGTAGATGTCTAAACTACCTTAATTTATGTTCCTCCAGGATATTCTTCGCTGGTTTAATATCGAGATTAGGCCATATTGCTGGGCTCCATATCTTATCTCTCCGAGTTTTCCTTTCCACTTTTCACAGGTACCTCATTTCCACAGCTTTGGCTTCTGTGCATTGAGGTTAAGGTCCACGAGTAAGATAGGATAGGAAGGAAGGTCGATTTATAGACCATTTTGGTCTGCCTTGTCACCTCTCTTCTTCCCAGAAACCCCCCATCGTACCACATTAAACATTTTCCCCGCAGCTCTAATTCTTTGCACCACTTCTTCATCAATGTATCCATTTTTGTTGAGATGATATATATATATATATATATATATAATGTCGTACGTATGGTGCTAGCATTGGAAAAAGCACTAGGCAAAATACAGCACTTGGTATATGCGGACACCATTCTCATATTAGCTAGAAGCACGGCAGTATTTGGAGAAGGATAAACAAATTATTTAAAAACTCCCAAGAGTCAGCAAATGGAACACTACAATTTGCAGATCAGCAAACATATTTTTGAAAGGACAAGCACTTTTAAGTAACTAGGATATGTCATAACAGATGACAACAGAATGAAAGAAGTGAATGCGAGGCTGTCTGCAGGTAACAAGTGCCTCCATGCCCTGCAAAAAACTTTAAAATTTAATGCTCTACGTTTAGGAGCGAAAATAGCTATTTATGAAACAATCTTGAGACTAGTTACTTAGCTGGGAATCCTGGGTATTCACAGACGAAAGTAAAAGGAAACTCAAAGTCTAGGAAAGGAATATACTCCCGAAGATATATGGGCAAACAAAAGAGAACGGTACGTGTGGATCAAGGAAGAATCGTGAGCTCCGCACAATATATGGAAAACTAGACCTGTTATCGTTTTTGAGAAAATCCTGCCTCAGATGGCTGTGACAGGTAGAATAAATGCCATAAACAAGGATACCTGTTATACGGAAGTATTGAAGGGAAACGATTCAGAGGAAGGCCTAGAATAAGATGGTTGAATGATTTTGAAGAAGACCTCAAGTTTCTTGGAATAAGGAGATGGAGAGAACGAGGAAAGGACAGAAATGACTGGCTTAAGGTCTTTGAAGAGGCCCAGGTCCTTGTAGGACCATAGTGCCCATCAGTAAGTACTTAGGGTGTTCGGTTACTCATTTCCAGCTCCCAAGTTCAATACCGGCTGTGGCAGTATTCATTAATTAATTAACTGTTAACCGAATAAATAATCTATAATGGATTTATTACCCATAAATTGACCCTGTAGGATCGGGAGATCCTCCTCAGGCTCACTCAAACACTATAATATTAAAGATATATCAAAAATTAGATGGAAAATGTGGTGGTTGAGCATGATCTCGGCCAATCCATATCCTTGATTGACTTAGAAACAGTACACTCCCTTTCATGTAATGTACTGAATCCATCACCCTTTATAAATTGTAGACATTTTTTGTTTTTTTTAAAATAATAATATAATAAAATAATTTTTCATGATTCTGAAATAAAAGTGTTTCAAAACATTCACAGCATCATTTGATATTTTGTCTCATCATACTTAAAAAATTGTTCTTACTCAAAAAATCACAACACACCTAAAAATAAACAAGGTACTTGTAAACTAATTTACCAAGTAGCTTAAAACATGAGTACTACCTTTTGATTTGTTAAATCTCGAGAATAATTTTGTGCAAAGCCATCCTCTTTTGACATTTCATGACGCCATAAAGACAAACTGTTTTTGAATTCACTGAAGGATATCTAAAAAAAAAAAGTATGTACTTATTCAATAGAAGGAAAATACTTGCTGAGTAAATTTTTTGTTTCTGACATTTGGAATACATTCTACAGTGGCTTAATCTTAAAAAAGTAAGAAGTTTTTAAGCAAAATGCTATAGCTCTTTAATTATTTGTTTTATAATAAAAATTCACTATCTTACAATATAGCTAAGCTTTCTCCTGAATGACTAGGTAGTTTTATCCTATTATTATTATTATTATTATAGTATTATTTATATATGGAAGAAGGGATCCATGTTTTTTTAAAATTTCTCTTGCTTCAAAATCCCCATTTTTTATTTTATTTTATTTATTTCTTATATAATTTGCAACAATTCACTAAATAAAAATGCTGTACCAACAGACCAGTCTCAAATTAAAAGCAATTGTACAAATTTAAATATATCTGTGGAGAATCATAATTTACATTGAAAGAAAAAATGTATAAAAAAAAACAACTTCCAACAGAGAGCTAATCCCCATTGATATACATTTCTTAAAGAAAACGGTCCATATTTTTACTGCTATAGTAAATATTGTTAATTTAACTATTGTAAGTTCACTAGCCAAATATAAAGACTCCATACAAACTATATTGATTTTTTGGTTGGTTTTTATTTTAAAATTTAATTATTAAGTAAAACAAAATTTATATATTCAAAACTAATGAGCCTTTATTATACATTTATTACAGAAGATCTTTTAATATTCATTAAAATGTGAAATTAATACAAGAACTACTTCCAGTATTAACATTCTAAGTAAAAAATGTTTTAAAACTTGTTTTTATTGTTTACAATTTCTAAAATGGATGAAAAAGGGTTGTGTATGACAGATTTCACAAGATCTACAAACTATGACCACAACCACTGCAGAGTTTAACATTGAAACACACGTTCATTAATAATTCTATTTAATATAAATTCTTATATGTAACAATAGCTAAAATAAACTATTAAAAACTATGTATTAATTATAAATATATATCAATAGACTAGAGCCAAAAGCTCAAAAAGAAACACTATTATTTATTATAATGCAATTGGGAAAAAACCACAATGCAAAGCCTTATGTTTCAAATCCAATAATACACCCACTTACCGGTGGACGTTTCGCCTATTCAGGCATTATCAAGACACCAAAAAAAAAGGGGTTATGTGAATCACATCTCGAAGAAAAAGGTGCAATACATCCCAACGATCAACAGCCCAAACAGGCTCCAAACATGAGACAGCACCCCACCACCAAGATGTTAAGCATACAACTAAAGTTGTACAACTAGAGTGATATGATTCACATAACCCCTTTTTTGTTTTGTTTTTGGTGTCTTGATAATGCCTGAATAGGTGAAACATCGACCGGTAAGTGGGTGTATTACTGGATTTGAAACATAAGGCTTTGCATTGTTTTTTCCCAATTGCATTATAATAAATATATATCCTTAATTATAAATTTTAATCATGGAAAATTGCTATAGTACTTATTTTTTCTTTTTTTTTGGACTAACTCTAATAATTTACCTCATTCACATCAAATTTGGATATTGCTGACAAATGGTCTGCAGCCTTTAAAATAGCTGATTTTACTTCCATTGAAATAGGACTTACTTTTAAGTCTTTTGGCTCGGTACAATAATAGACCTTTACCTCCTGCAAATTCACCTAAAAAAGTAGCAAAATGAACATTATTAATTATTCAGATTAATAATTTTAAAAATAAAGGGATAATTAAAAAAAAAAGCCAATTTAACAATAAAATATTTATATGTTATGTATTTTTATTGTAAGACAGTTATTTAACCATTAAAACACTACCAAACTCACAGCCAAATTAATTTTGTTTTCTCATTTTTTTGTCTTCCAAATTATTAATGTAAAATATGACAATAGCAATTTTTTTCAAAAAAGATTTTTTTTTATAGTCGCTTATTTTTTTTTTCTAATTCCAGTATATACTGATTTGGAAGCAATGGTCACAACCAATTATGTTCAACATGCAGTTATAATTTATTAAGCTTAAAAAATTGAAAATGTAAATATGATGAGGTAAACAAAATTAAAAAATAGTGTAATGGAAAATTATTCAACAAAATATTAAATAATCTGGCGCCAAGTTGGTTAGAAGTAAATAATTTATTATGAAGATAAATAATTTTGAATCTTTATTAACAATTTATAAATATATGGTTTAGAAAATTATATTATAAATGAACTTAAAATAAACGCATGTGTACCTTTGTATCAAGCTTTAACATATTGCTATCATCACCCATGATTACTTTTAAGAAAGGAGTTATGTCTTTGGCTGTTCTTGAGAAAGTACCAAATGTCACCATAGAATCCACTTCGTCCCCGGTATAAAATGGAAACCCCTTTATTGGTATCATGCCTTAAACAGAATAAATTCAAAGGTATTGCAATATAAACATTTTTTATTTTATTTCTCATTATCATTTAAGTTTAAAAAAAAATTTAATACAGAATTGAATTTGAAATAATTTTTTTGTAATTCATAATACCAATTCTGTAATACACAAAATACTATGTATACTAAATAAATATTTAAAAAAATAAATTATAAAAAATACATTTCAGGGGCATAAAAATGTAATAATTATTAGGCTTTCTAGAACCAATTAAACATTATTATTATTACAAAAGACTTTGTTGATTTCTTCTGGTTTAGATCGTGTTGATAAATTTTCGCCAACGTTTCACCAGCCATGCTGACTTCTTCGGGGCTAAGATGAGAATGAGGATAATCCGTGCGCTCTCGGCCTTGTATACCCACTCAGGTCCATTAGTCAATTGTCGGATCCCGTCGTTAGTCGATCGGGTCCCTTCATGTTCTGGGGCAGGGTCTACTTTTCCATGAACACGATTGGCTGGATTCTGATTGTTCGGGCTGAGGTTGATTGGCTTTTGATTTAACAACGGGATTCGACAATTGACGAATGGACCCGAACGGACCCGAGTGGGTATATAAGGCCGAGAGCGCACGATCATTCTCATCTCAGTCCTGAAGAAGTCAGCAGCATAGCTGGCGACACATTGGCAAAAAATGTATCAACACGATCTAACAATCAACAAAGTCTTTTGTAATAATAGTGGCTGTGGAAACCTAAAAAAGTATTATTATTTAACAGTTATGGCATCATAACTTCACACAACTGTTAAATACAACAAACATATTTATTGAAATTATAAAAAATCTGCTGATAATCAAAGCAAAATAAAATGGAAAATATTACTTAAACAAATAAATAAATGTAAATATTTTGAATTTTGGATTAGTTTAATATTTAACAATAATTAGTGTTTATTAGAAATAAAGATCTTAGGCAACTTCAGCTATAAATGATTTTTATAATTGTTTACCTTAAGTTGGCTAGTCAAGATTTTTTTTTAAGCAATTATTACTATTTTCATTTAATTCACAATTATTTTCTTTGAATTCTGAAATGAAGGTCAGAGCCATCATGAAAAAAAAACTTTTAAATTGAAAGGAAATAAAAAAACCAAAACATGTTAATGATTATTCATAAAAATTAGGACAAATAATCATCGAAGTTTTATGTCTAGAGGTGTTTTTCTGACGATGCTGAATTTATATCCATTTTACTAGAGAGGAAAACATTGTTGCTTGATGAATAAATATCAGTTTAGTCTTAGACAATGAATGTAAACCATTGTTCTATCTCCTTTTTTTTTTTAATATTAATCAGATCTTAGAACAATAGGTAAATATAAATTAACCTGTTGTTGGTTTGTGGCCAAAAACACCGCAGTAATATGCTGGCATTCTGGTTGAACCTCCAATATCTGTTCCAATTCCCATAGGCGAACCACAAGCCGAAATGATTGAGCACTAAAAATTTAAAACTATTGATAAAACTGAATTATATGTCTAAAACAAGTTAAAAAAAAAAAAATTAGTTACAGTAAAAATTCTTTCATCAAGACAAAGTAGGAATAAAGGTAATCTGGCAAATGAAAAATATGAATAATCCTAGTAATTATTTAAACAATATGTTTATTTAAATAATCATTTATTAGCATAAAAAATATTTATAATAAGTTAATTGAAGTCAATGCCTGATGGCATTCTCTTAAACCTTTCTTAAAACTGACTAAAAGTATATATTTGGCAGATTGTATGTCCTTGCTATCATAGTTAAAAATTATTACCCGATGGGAATAATAAATTAAAAAACTTTTTTACATCTTATCTGGATAATCCGACGATCTGGTTAGGTGAGGCAAGATAAACAAGGTTTTAATGTATTAAAAACCAAAATTTATGATATAAAGTGTCATTGAAAATAAAAACCTGTATCGCTACAACCCATAAAGATGTACTAGTGTGTTGTGCAGTATACAATATTGGATCAATATATGGTGCTTATTCATATATTTCATTGACTAAAGCATAGCTTATATTATTAGTTAATAAATGTCTTTAAAATGTATCTATTTAATGTGAATCCATTTCTTCTCCCATTTAAATTTATCTAACATAACCATGATAAGTTAAACCAGTATTTATTGTAATAATACTTATATATTCCTCACTTCTCCACCACAAGATCCACCTGCAGATCGGGAAAAGTTATAAGGATTGTTTGTCTGTCCATAAACATTATTTCTTGCTTCACACCATAAGTTAAGTTCCGGCATGTTTGTAACAGCTAACAAAATTGCACCACAGTTTTTCAACCTTTGGATTACAGTGGCATCTTCCGTACCTTTGATGTCTCTTCGTGCAATGAGGCCCAATGTAAATGCCATGCCTAAAATAAAGAAGATATAAAATTTAATAAGTAAGAAACAAATAAAAGATTATAATAGATTAAATAAAGCAAGAAATTAATGTAGTAAACCATAAAAAACAAAACAATGACATATCTTTTATTAATTGAAGCATTAACTATGGCACTTGAGAGTCCTTCCATAGCTTTTAGTTCAGTGACAACCCTGAGGTTAAACTTTACATCCCTGGAGAATCCATCAATACAATGTTTTTAAAAGCATATTTTAAACAATTTTCGTCGTAAAACAAAACCAAAAATTAATATTTTGAGCTTCTAAAAAAATTCATTTTAAGCTTTTAAACTTAGTTCTAAGCAGCATATTTTAAAAGTTGGTTCTTTAAATTTGAATTTATCAGCTGATTTATAGGGAAATAAATATATTTCTAAGGCTTTGTTATTAGGGTCAAGGAAACCTGCAGCATCTCCCGCATCTGCGACTTTTAAACCCCATAACGCTTGATAGCAGAAAATTTACTTATTAAAAAATACTTAATAATTTTTATAATATTTACAAAAAAATTAATCGTTATTGTAGAGGTGTCTAGGAATTACATAGGGAGACGGAACTTCTTTGAAACATCAATTAAAAATATTAATTGAATAGATTAAATTTTTAATTGACTTAAAGGTGAAAAATTGATGAAGTACTAATTATTATCGACATTTTAAAATTATGGACATGTTTAACTGAGCACTAGGGCAAAGTAATTTTGTTTACAAACCCACTGAGTATTTGAAAAACAAAATCAATAATTTACAATTCTAAAAAATAACAAAACTGATAATATCTTATGACACATTCCATGAATTAATAGTTTTTTAAAAGATAATTTATATTACCCTTTGCTTGAACACTTTCCTTGGAAGTAAAAGGTACTCCAAGAAAAGGTTTCGTGTTCTGTATTTCATCAATGGTTAGGTTTGTTTCAGCCAAAAATTTATCAACACCTCTTGCATCTTCAATGGCACCATCAAATCTTTCATCAACTACTGCATTCAAGAACTGGTTTACTTGTTTGATTCGGTTAATATGTGCTCTTATGACAGTTTCACATGATACCTAAGTTTAAAAAAAAACATCATATAATTCAAATTAATTCAAAATCCTTTATTAAAACTTAATAACTCAGTTAATAAAAAATATTATTAAAAAAAATTGTATTCTTAAAAATATGCCTCCATGAATGACAATAATGTGTATAAAATAAATTGGTTATCAATGATTTTCATTTTTGTTAAGTAAAAATAAACGTTAAAAGTGATCATAAACTAATTTAAAAAAGGAGGAAGTAGGTGACATTAGACAGTGGGAGAATTTGGAAGAATTGAAATTTGAGATTATATTTATAATTTAGATTTATAAATATTTATATTTAAATAAAAATATTACAAAATCTAAATTTGAGGTGTTCAAAGGAATAAATGAATAGCCTACTAATTGGCAGTTGCCAAATAATGAATCAGCATTTTGAAAGGTTATTTATCAATCCATGAAACCAGTTATCATTTCAGAAAATTTGAAAAGGTTTCATTTATTACAAGATTAAATCCTGAATAACAAATGATAAACAATTTAAACATAAATCTTCAATAACTCATTTTTCATCAAAGAAACCTAAAAGAAAAATACTACAATTAATATACACGAATTATAATTCTGATTTGAATTTATAGCATAATTCATAAAATGTATATCACCAAAATGGATTAACAATTATGCCAATGAATGCAAATAAAACCGTTGAATCTTAATTATATACATATTTAATAATGTTAAACGGGTCTAAGCATGATGAAAAATAATTTGAATCCTGCAAACTTTTCTTGTTTTAGATGTCGAATATCTTCATTTAAAAATAAAAAATAATTATTAATATATATATATTCTAATATATTCTATCAAATAATTTATTTTAAATATCCGAACAGTACTAAAACTTTAATAAAATTTAGATTTTTTATGATGGGACAAAAATGTTATGAGTTATATTTATCAAATAAGAGTGAACAAGTAACATTGAATACATAAAGATTCTTATATCTACAGTCCCAATAAATAAGTGGTTAAGTAGTATTTTGTCCAGAGAGAGTTAACTGCTTTCAGATAACCAGAATCATATCATTCTTGTTGCTTTTGGGCTTTAAATGGAGTTATAATATAATGGAGTTTCAACCCAATGGCCTTAGCCCCTTATTCACTTCGAAAATAACTCGATTCCGCTTACTAAAGTACAAGAAAGTTATTTTGAAATAGTGCCTGATTCAATGTTTTTGTAGTTTTTTTTTCCACACAAAAGTAAAATATAATATGCAGGAGGAAATTATTTAAATTGAAGCATGCGTAATTAGAAAAACAAAAATTTATTACCTTCTTTTCTCTTATTTCTTTTGCCAAATCTGTTGCACTTTTCAATAACAGTTCATCAGTGGTTCCAGGAAGCTGTCCATTTTTTTTTCTAAAGTACACTAATCCGAAAATAAAGTCAATTATCCAATCAACTGTAATTCTCAAGACGAAAACCAAACCTTCACAGAATTTTCCCTGGAATAAGAATTATTGCTATGTAATTCAACAGTATTATTTTTTTTTAATGTATGCATTTTTATAAGTAATAAAAATACTTACGCAGATTGATGTAGGCATATCTTAAAATATAATGGACAAAATGTCTGTCAGGAATTGATTCAGCAACTAAAGAACATCGTTCATGGTGTATGCTTCTCAACCTCTACTTGTCATCTAGTATGTAATTATTAACGATGCAATACAAGTACTTTCTCACATCCTACTCTCTTGCGCAAATTAAAAAAAAATGTTGTTATAAATTAAAAAAATATATTCCATACATTTTGTGCAACTGTTAAAACCGATAATTAAAATAAAATAAAATAGTCACACGAAAATCTAAGGTAACGAAGTGCACATCACCACTCTTCAACCTCGAATGTCAACCACTTTAGAGAAAGCAAGCCGGCAACGTGACTACATAATGAGAATCATTTTCTTGATTTCTGTTGATCTATTCTTTGTTTTTTTTCTTTATTTTCAATAATTATATACCCACGAGTAGAAAAATGTATAAATAGATTGTGCATTCTCATTCTATTAATGAAATATCTCCGTTTGTATTTATGAAGTATCTTGTTTTTTAATTCATAAGTGTGTTAAATTAAATTTTGATAGAATTTTAGCATAATTATAATAGGTTGAACATAGAAGCTGTACTAAAATATTTTATTTTGTAATATTGTGTATAAATTTTGAAAAATATTATTGAATACGAGAAAAAGTAAACAAGGGTATCACTTCCGCAGATTCTCGCTACGAGTTTAGTCATTACAAGTTTTAATTTTTCATTCGCTAAAGTCATTATCGCCTTTGTTAATATTGGATTAAGAATTAAACTATGAAAGAATTACTTCAGCTACAAAATAATAAGAATAGTAAAAGACTAAGCTAAAATTTAATATCACAATAAACTAATAATTTTTTACGAACAAATATTTAAACTGTTACTTATTTAGGTATCAGTTCTGCAGATTGCCGCTTCGAGTCAAGTCACAATTTTTAACTTTTAAAAAGAAATTTCAGTAATAATTTCATCAAGAAAAGCACTTTTCCCATGATAACACTAAAACTCACAATTATTTTTATTTTAGAGAATATTAAAAAGGAAACGAATGAAAAGTTAAAACTTGTTGCGACTTAACTGAAAGCTACTACCTGCGGAATCGATACCTAAATAAGTTACAGTTTAAACATTTGCTCGTAAAAAAATTATTAACTTACTGTGATCTGTGATTTTGAATTTTAATTTATTCTAGTTTATAATTATTTTTTGTTTATGCTCCCGACCCCGAAACGTACTTCACATTCAAAGCTCATATAAAGAAATTGAAATGTTTCAGCCAATTAAGAGTTTTAAATCCAGAACAAATCAGAATCTATGGAAAAAACACAACTTTTTTGTTCAAATCACAAGAAACCTGTATATCATGCAATCAATTTATCTGCAATAGTCTACACCACATTATCCTTCACTGCCCAGCACACAATGAATATAGACAATTTCTTCAACACTTCATCTTAGAATCTTCTGATAACAAAAGTATCCAAGTTATACTCAATATCGACAGTGTAGATAAGTTACATAAAGTGTATTATTAGATGATTGGAGTTCAAAAAGTGCTAAATTGTTTATCATAGGCCATTTTCTATTAAGTGTTTGTTTTTAGTTTATCTTTAAAGTGATATTTTGTTTATTTATTTTTATTGTTTCTATCATAGGACCAGTAATTGTTTATCCTTTAATCTGTTATTTATATTTTGAAAACCAGAATCTGTTAGTAAATTTTATTTTATTTTATTTTTATTTTCATTTTGAAATGATATTTACATAAATTGTTAAAATCATAATAATGTAATTTATAGCCAAGCTGGGGTCTATTTGTATGGGGAAACCCCAAAGACAAATAAAATTTCCATCTATCTACATTACTATAACGATTATACTTAACGAAGATTCGTAAATCTATGACGAGTTATCATGCTTTTGATGTTTGATATTTTGTTATCATATTGCCTAAAAGCGGATTATCTGGTTCCGATAGTTATGCCAAAAATACACAAGCATTTTTAAAAAATCTATCTATACATATCATAAGTCCTCGGCCTCGTTTGTACGCGGTAAACTCATTAACTATTACACGGATTTTCACCAATAGATAGAGTGATTCACCAGGAAGGTTTAGGTAACTAATTTGTCGAGATTTTTGTGTAAATGGGTTGGAATATAGATGGGTTTCGCCGAAGACGCTGCCTAATCCCGTACAATTATCAAACGTGCAAGATAATAAATTCGTATATAAAGAAATGTTTGGTTTTGCTTTTATTTTTATAATTTCTATATAATAAAGTACATTTGCTGAGATGGGAAAAAAGAAAATCAGGACTCCCAAAGAAGCCTAATGATATTCACGTGGCCCTTAGTGGCCGGTAGGTGATATAAAAAAAAATACATTACACAGACAAATTATTCAAGTATAGTATAACAATATTAAAAGGCTTCTCAAAGTTTCAATGCCCAAAAAACAAATCGCTGTTTACGGTACTTTGTCCTCGGACTATTTTTACCCAAACCCAAATCCGCCTCACCAAACGCAATTCTCCCACTTAAGTCTCAGCACTTAGGAAATTCGTTCGTTACTAAGCCCATCAACTTTACGAGCCAACCCAATTCTCCGCGATGGTGCAATATTTTTAATTCTCAACCTTTTTCGAACTGAACATTCTATACGCAACACCCTTTTTTTCGAATACCTTAAGGAGTTGTTCAACCTTGAACGTTTCACATACACAAAGAACAGTCGCAAGGATAATAGTTTTATAAATTCTAATAAGGTCAACATTGTTTGACGATGTATTGTCCCCTGCTTTCTATTTTAAACGGTGAGACAAATCCCAGTAATAAATAGTTTTAATGTATTGTTTCCTTCTTTTTATAACTAAATCTTTCTATCTTTATTTCTCTCTTTCACTAATTAAAATTAAATAGAAATAAATTAAAGGAACTCTACCGTTCAAAATTCAAATGCTCAGGGCAAATCCCTTTACCCCCACTCCCCAAAGCAAGGCCTTAACTTTCTCTTAAATAAAAAAAAAAAACTCGTTAGAACCAAAAAAAACTAAACGGTCCGCACATGAAAAAACTTTCACTCATCAAATGGATGGGATGGTTTTAAATTCCGTTGCAGGATAAACCTATTTGGAACAGCTGATTTTATTTCTTAAAGAAACTATTCTTTCATTTTTTTTTACGAAGAAAATCAGGTTTTTTTTAATTATTGTTTATTCCTTTAATGCCACTATAATATTTAAGGAATCGCTAAACATACTCCCAGAAATCGACCCCAAACTTTTCAGTCCAAAGTATTTAGTTTTATCACCAAAGCACCATGGTACGTCAATAACAAAACTTTGCATACGGACTTAGAAATACAAACGGTGGACGAACACATACGAACATACTACACACGCTTTGAAGAAAAACTACACAGACACCCAAACCCATTGATACAACAAATGGCCACGACTCTCGTGCCTGAGAACACTAGGAGAAGACTAAATAGGACGTTGATGAGGGATCTATTACAGTAGAAAAGTAAAGCAACCCAAAGGAGAGGTACCGCTGGGTAACGTTCTTCGTCATGCCATTCTATATTATTTTCCTGTCAATCAATCTGCTGATTGTCAATTATTTATATTTGACAGGTGCGGATGAAAATATAAATAGAAAAAAAAGATTTAATGTCACTATATGCTACAATGGAATATCGGAGGATGATACAGTGAGTTTCTAAATTTTACCTATTCAGGGATAATTAGGAAAGGGATATTTAATGAGTACCTGATGCTCCACAGGTAAGGGAGCGCCATTTTACGTCCCTTCCAAAAGACAACATAAGCAAGGATTTTTAACTCCATATGAAAAATACTAAAGCCACCAGCCGGGCTGCGAACCCGCGATCTTGTACATAGAGGTTTGTTTTTCTATCACTACATCACAGGTGATTCCTTTGAAAGTATGATAATACACGCAACATATTATTTCTAATTACCCGAACCGTTAAAAGGTGGGAAACAGAAGTATTTGTAGTAATACTTCCATAAAACCCATAAACCCATTGGGTATCATCCTATAGAGTCCAAGGGGGCAGGGAATGGTCCATTATAGTAGTTAATCAATTAAAGTAAATAAATTTAAATTAATTGACTTTCAAATTAAATGACAACACTTACAAAATAATATATATTATCAACATTTACAAGACCCAGTAGTACTTGACCACTCAAACACTACAGCAAACATTTTTAGCTTATGGGCTTCTGTGATTGATCGAGTTATCAATATATCGGCTTAAATAGAAAAGATAGGCCCTCGGCCGGGATTCGAACCTGGATCCTCTGTCTTTCCGTGACTGCGCTCTCCCATTTAAGCCACCAAGGCCGCCTGCCGGCAGAGGACAAATCTTTTCTCTTATCCGATCCCATGTCCTCGTGCTCTCGCAATTTTTGTGATGAATACACTAGAACGAATGTTCTTTGAACTTTACTTTTAATTTTAGGATCTTATTGACTTATTGACATGGGATTGGATAAGAGAAAAGATTTGTCCTCTGCCGGCAGGCTGCTTTGGTGGCTTAAATGGGAGAGCGCTGTCACGGAAAGACAGATGATCCGGGTTCGAATCCCGGCCGAGGGCCTATCTTTTCTCTTTAAAAATAAAAATATTTAAAAATAAAAAAAATCGACCAATAATTATAAAAAATTATAAATAGTAATATGACGTAAGTCAATAAGATCCTAAAGTTAAAAGTAAAGTTCAAAGAACATTCGTTCTAGTGTATTCATTGCAAAAATTGCGAGAACACGAGGAAATGGGATTGGATAAGAGAAAAGTTTGTCCTCTGCCGGCAGGCGGCCTTGGTGGCTTAAATGAGAGAGCGCTGCCATGGAAAGACAGAGGATCCGGGTTCGAATCCCGGCCGAGGTCCTATCTTTTCTATTTAAGCCGATATATTGATAACTCGATCAAAATTAATGTCCTATGCTTTACATAACCACATTTATCTATTTGATTTGTAACATTTCGGCTAATAATGTCATATTTAGATATACCACATTAGTAATTGTAATAAATCAAGTAAATTAAGAAGTAAGGACACTAATTTTTACTGAATAGACTTGTTTTCTTGTATTAAATAAAATAAATAAGAATAATAAAAAGAACAAGGGATAAATAAATACATTAAATGAAAAAGAATATTTAATCTAAAATATATTTCTTTAGCAAAGAAGTTTAAAACAATATTGTCCTCATTAGTAAGTAATAATTGCATAAATATATATATATATATACATACAAAATAATTGATTTAATGAAAATATAAAACTTTAGTTAAAGCCAAAATACTATAAAATTGAAAATTATTAAGAAATGATAATTTACGTAACCTGTTATAAAAAGATAAATAATAAAAAAATAAAAAAAATCACTGGACAAAGGGAGGAACCCATCCACCAAATGTTTTCTCAAGTTCCTCGGCCACAGCAATACAAAGGTGGTCCTTATTAGGACCAGCAACAATCTGGAAAATATATATATATATAATTTGTAATAATCTATACTTGTATAATTATAATTTAGTATTTTATATTACATTAAAATTAAAGCTATATAATACCTGTAAACCGACTGGCAGACCATTCTTGGTCAGACCAAGAGGAATTTGTGTAACTGGCAGCTTAAGTACATTGAATATCGCCCAATAAGCGAAATTATAAGGTCTAAAAAATGAAGTGTAGTGATAAGGCGCTTCGCTGGGGCAGCTTGGGAATAACAGGACTCCGTTTTCTCCCAAAAGCTCCTAAATACACAATGGAAACATTAAAATTTTAATGATACATAAATTTGTAAAATCATAAATTATCTTCTTCACAAGATAATATCTTATAAACCATCAAATCTGTGGTGTTTGAGTAAAGGGTCATGTTTTTTCTGTCAGTGCGTTAAATAATAATAAGGCTTAGCGAACCAGAAGGCTCTATGCCGATAGCACCAATCTGCGGCCACAAATCTCCGTCCACAGACCATTGCCCAAACCCGCAGTGCATTAAAATGATAGTTTATTCTTTCTAATGAATTTTCCTTTTGAGAAAAAGGCTAGCACTTTAGCTTAGCACAAGTCAGAAATTTAAATTATATCATAGATAATAAAGGTGTATTATATTAATAAAAGGATGGAAGCAAATAACATTTAAGTACACAATATAACTAAAAAATATAAAAGTTACATATTGTCGCTGTCAAAACAATACCCCCTAAGTACATTTTGGGCAATTTTACAGGACAGAAAAAACTCCGCACCGACTGTAGACTTGGCAATTTGTAATATATTTTTTATCTATAACATTTCGGAACTATTACTAAAAAGATTGAAGAGAAGTATCAACAAATCATACTCTGCCATGTTGCTGACCTTAATACGTCCGTTACTGTTACTAACTCATTTCCACCAAAAGTTGTAGATAGACTGAATTGTTTTAGCGGTGACATGATATTCGATGGCACATGGGATATTTTCTAGTGAAGATGTATAAAAATTAGTTAGCAAACAAAACTATAATAATAATAATAATATTATATATATATATATATATATATATATATATATATATATAAGTGCCTTATTTTATTCATTTTAAAATTTAATTTAATTAAAAAAAACACAAGTTGTTAGTCACATAATAAAAAAAAAACGACAAAAAATAAACAATATTTTAAATTTAATTTAAAATCACGAATATATTCAAGTGCGAAAATTACAGCAGCATAAAATACGGCACAGCTCGAATTATCTCGAATGTGCACAGTATGGACCGTTTTGCAGGCTCGAATTAACTTGAGCCTGTACCTTAAGGGATTAAAAAGAAATTACTAATGTTTCTTGTTTTATGGATTCTTTTATATATTGGCCTATTATTTAGACTAGATATAAGCTATCGCTTCTTAGCTAACTCTATTCCATAAATGAAGTAAAAGATCTGTGGCTTGGAGAGAAAAAAATAACTATTACCTTCCGATGACTTTTTTTTTTTAATATGATTATTTTATTCGTTATTTTTACTCCTAATCTTGATTGCCCTTTATGTTTAGAACTAATAAGAAATGGGTGTATATTTGGATACTTGGATGTTATTTTCCAGGCTTGAAACAACACTTATAAGTTTATAGCCTTAATTATCATAAACCTAAATTTATTATACAATATGAAAATATTGCAATCTGTTGTAATGAAAATATGAAGAAGTGAGGTTAGTTTTATTGAAATAGAAACATCTAAATTCCATTTTAAAAATTTTGATTTTAAATTGAAGACTACTCAACCAAGCGATAGTTCTGTTCTATAATAGAACAATAAAAGATGCATCTTGGGGTTAGAGAAAAATAATTGTGAATAATGCTGGGAGAAAAAATTATTGGAATAAAAAGTGTGGTGTCTCTGTTACTGTTCGTCCCACTTTACAACTGTAGAATAAAATATTGCATGGACACTAAAACTTTCTAATATAATAGAGAGATAGAAAATTCATTAAATCATTCAGGGATGTGAACTGGGTTTGTTCATAACAGGAAGTGAGCAATCAACCTGCTATGCTATCTTGATCCCAGGTACCTGAGTTTTATCAGGGTGGAAAACAATTGTTTGATACATTTTCCCAGCAATTAAAAAGTATAATAAATAAATAGAGGAGAATAGCTTAGTGGTTACAATAGACACCCAATTACAAAGTAAAATTTATTATTGCCAACTATATCTAACTATTGAACTGTATCTATTATTGCCAACCCTCTACTAGCAATAGCATTTTATGATCAGTTGTAGATTTAATTAAAAAATTATTCAACTTTTTATAATTTGTATTTATTTTCTTTAAATTTTTTATCACATAAACTGATATAATATAAACTGAGAAAATAAGGAATTGGTACTTGTCTGTTAGAGGAGCCACACCAATGGTAACACTGCAGGATATAGCAATCTTGCAACCTTTTATCATTTGTTATTGTTTGTGTAGGAGCGTGTATGCTGCATTTTTTGTTTTCTATTTTTAAAATATGATGCAAATATGGGATCTTCCTAAAATTGAGATTGAAGCTGTTACATTAAAAAAAAAAAAAACGATATTCCCTCAATTGAAGCGCTGTCAGCAAAACAAAAAAGAAAGAGGAACGAAAGGAGAATATTTGAAATCATATTCGATTCAGTTCATGTTCCGAGAAAGGAATAAACAAACGGACCTACTATTCAATGAACTATTAAATATTAAATCCGTCAATTGGCCAGTAGATATCTAAATACTTGCCATTATTGTATTAATTGTATATAATTTTGTATCGTTTGTTCTTTCATTTTTATTACTGTTATCTTTTGTTATTATTAAACAATTGTTATAATTATTAATAAAACATTCCTTTTATTTTTATTACTATAATATTACTGTGTTATTATTAGTTATTCATATATGAAATCATTTTCACGTGTTATTGTTATTATTGAAATGTAAATGTTATATCATTGTGATATATTTTGTTACGTCAAAACTCCTAAACAGTGGCGCTAGCGTCCGGATGTAAGGTTCAGCAATCTTATCATTGGGATCCCTCTAAAAGGCAAGTAGTGAGGAATTTTAGTCTAGAACTGAACGCAACATCGGAATCTACAACTTACTGTTCATATATAATAAAAGAAACAAATAAAATGTTAATAAAAAAAAAATGAGTGAAAACAAGCAACAAACAGTGCGTGTTATTTCAAAGTTCTTCTCTATAAGTCTGCTTACGATTGATCAGCCACTGGGGTAGTAAACATCAATACTCAGCTCATTTTACTGAGATAATTCCGTTACTGTGTCAGCTATTTTATAATAATTTCTAGTTTCATTTTATAAAACATACCACAACTTCCTTTTTCAAAGCATCCCTCTCTTTTTCAGCCCATTTCACATTAGTCGGTGGCAAAACATTCAAGTCAATGAGCCGTAAAATAGCAGGTAGCGTAAACTTTGATTGGAATAAAAGCAACTTTAGTAGTTCTGGCCATAGAGAAACTTCACCCTATAACATAGTGCATAACTCATAATTATTAAAATTCATAATGCAGGTACAATCGATTAACAATCAATGCTATTAAGAAATTTTTTAATAATGGAAATCACCTCTCTATTCGCTAAATCTCTAGCAAATTTAGAAGGTTCAAGTGTCATTTCATGTCTCCATAAACTTAGGCTGTATCTGAATCCATCCAAACTGACCTGTGGAACAAGAATAAAAATTATATAAATATAAACAGTAACGAATAGTATGCATCTAATGTTTGTTTACACACAAGTATTATATTTGTGGACATTTTCACACACTCACTCTTTAACAAAAACACATACAAAGGCAGAATTTTAATATTCATTTTTAGCAGTCTTTTTCTAAAAAAAAAAATTCTTTCCTTCCTATTGGGGTAAAAATCTTTCCAAGGCATTGAACAAAGGTTTGAGCTTTGTGATGAGTATTAGCACTTCTCTGTTGGAGAAATGCAGCAAATCTTTGTTTATATTAAACATTATTTATTATTAATTATTACAAAGATTTAAGAACAATAATTGGACATATATGAATTGTGGCCATTTCTCACTATATCACTTTAATTAAAAAGAGCAACTCGTTTTATAAATAAGTTTTAAATAGCTTACATATAGTCAATCACAATGGGAAATCACACAAGTAAAAACCATTTATTTATGATTATTTTATTTTTTCATAATTTTAATTGTTTATTACCAATAGTTATAATTTAATAAAAAGCATATCTCAATATGATGAAAATGTAAAAAACATTTTTTATTTAGTCTGCTGAAAATTTGGAATTTAACAGTTATGCAGTTTAATATTGTGACCAGCATATCGTTGCTGTCAAAACAATACCGTCTATCTACAACTTTTAGTGAAAATGAATTAGTAACGGTAACGGACGAATTAAGTTCAGGAACATAGCAAAGTATATGATTTTTTGATACTTCTCTTCAATCTCTTAAGTAATAGTTACAAAATTTTATAAATAAAAAATAGATTATAAATTGCCAAGTCTACAGTCGGCGCGGTTTTTTTTTCTCTCCTGTAAAATCGCCCAAAGTGTACTTAGGCGGTATTGTTTTGACAGCAACGATATATTTCATACTTATTACATTTGTTCTGAATAATTTTATTTGTAATTATTTCAATACCTTACCTTTTCGACATGATATTTCGAAATAGTGGATAAATGATCGACAGCCTTCAGAATACATCCTACAACTTCTTTAGAGACTGGACTCACCCTAAGATCTTTTGGGTTCAAGCAGTAAGAAACTTTAATTTCTTGCAAGTTTACCTGAAAAAATAATAAATTATTAACCGTAACATTATTAATTATCTGGATGTATTATTGGAAGTACTCTTATATTTCTATTAAAATGGCTCATAATAAATTCTAAACTAATAAGAAACGTGAAAAATTTATCAACACTGTCTAAACCAGAAGAAATCAACAAAGTCTTTTGTAATAAAAAACTATTAATTAGAACCCTCAACTACTTATTAGGTTCTTCCACCCTTACTTTTTTCTTTATCATCAATCAATTAATCAAGTTTTCTAACAATATTTCTTTAGGTTTCTAACTCACCTTTTCATCAAGTTTCAAAAATTTACTGTTATCCCCTAGAAGGACTTTTAAGAAAGGAGTTATATCTTTCGCAGAGCGTGAAAGTACACCAGCAGTCACCATCGTTTCACCTTCTTCACCTGATCTAAAACCGATCCCTTTTGTTGTTATCAGACCTGTAAGGAAAAGAAAAAAAAATCAAAATATAATTTTCTAATGATGTTCAATAATATTAAGAATGAATAATTATTTAACAAAATTTGAGTCTATTATAACAGACACAAAAATATACAAAAAGGGAATTATTAATATTGTAATCTAAATATAAACTAAAATATAAATATAAACTTTTATTACTAACCAGTTGTAGTTTTGTGACCGTATACACCACAAAAGTATGCAGGAATTCTAATTGAGCCTCCGATATCTGTACCAATGCCGATGGGTGATCCACAAGCAGAGATTATAGAACACTGTAAATTAAATTCACTTATCCTATTAAACATTTAAATATTTTATCTATAAAGAATATTATTTTTCTTATCATTGATATAATGTGTAGGCACACAAACTAACCAACCTGATATCAACTTAAAAGGATTTAATTGGACTATTTCACAGAATTGTAATAATAAATAAAAAAAGTATTTATTTTGAAACAAAGTTTTATTATCTCACTTAGCTAACACATTTTAAATCTTTTTGATTCTGAAAAAGTGGTTTTGTGAATTTTAGGTCTATATTTTTGTTGACTAATATTCCTGTAGTCTAAATGATCTGCAAACCATTTTAAATTTTAGCAATATAAAGTGAATATTTCAGTAAATATAATAAATCTTAAAATAGTAATAAGTCTTAAATAAATTTTTCAATTAAGTTTTTGTAATAAAAATTCTGCAGGTTGTTGCTTCAAATTAAGTCACGACAAGTTTCAACTTTATATTTGTTTCCTTTTTAATCATATTCTAGAAAATAAATTTAAATATATTACAGACTGTAAATATTAACTATTACTGACAGAACAAAAAAAAAAAATTCGAATGTAAACATCGAAAAATTCACTTTTGGTTGTTTACAAAAACAGTACATGGTAGAGATTATACCGTTTCTAGGACATTTGTTCAAGAAGGCGATTTATTCGAGAGCAAGCTGAACCCCCAGGTTTTCTCCCAATTCAGAATACTAACTTTATAGAGGCTGGGTGAGCCTCAGAGGTATCTATAGATCCCACAGGGTCTGTCCGTGGCTATTAACAGATTAATAATTTATCTGCCACATCCAGATTTGGAGTTGGGACCTTCAGAATAGCAATTCAACAATCTACACACAGCTACTCAGCTACAACGATTTTTTAAAATTTAAATAAACGAGTATTTTAAAACTAGTAGTGACTTAACTCATTTGCATTAATAATTTTAGTATATTGTTTGTTTGTTTGTTCATTTAACGTCACTTTATGCTGCTATGGCTAATCGGACGATGCTACATTGGGAGCTCTAAATTTTGCCTATCTAGGTTTAATTAGGATAGGGATTTTTAACGAGTACCTAACATCGTACAGGCTCGGGACCCCCGTTTAACGTCCCTTCCGAAGGACGGCGTAACTAAGGATTTTTTACTCCCTTAAAAAAATCCTAGGGCCACCTGCCGGGCTACGAACCCGCGATCTTGGGTTTAGTAGTTTGTTACGCTAACCACTAGACCACAGGTGACCGTATAATTTTAGTATATTAATATTCATAAAAATGTTCTGGTGGATTTCAGACGATCTCTCAGTGATAAGTGGAGACTACAGATGTTTCAACGAATTGTGTGCTAAAACCTATATGGGCAATTCTTATAATATCGTGCTGCATCACTCAAGAACATATTCAGATACATTTTAAATATGACCAAATAAAAAATTGATAATATATTATTATAAAAATTATTTACTTCTCCACCAGATGATCCTCCAGCTGAGCGTGAAACTTTGTAAGGATTACTAGTCTGGCCAAAAAGATTATTTCTGGTCTCCCACCATAGACCCATTTCGGGTACGTTGGTGACAGCAATGAGGATCCCACCGCTTTCCTTTACTCTTTCGACAACCACTGCATCTTCTGTTGCTTTCATTCCTCTTCTTGATAGAAGTCCATTAGTGAAAAACATACCTGCAAATGATTTAATAAGTATAAAATTTACTAAACAATAGAATGAATAGTAATCAATATTCAAGCATGAGCGAATCAACAGAGGGATTCCGCCTACAAAACACAGATGCTTATAAGTATGCTGAATTTATAAAACCTTTCAAAATATTTCAAACTACAATAGGTAAAAAATATTGGGTTGAGAGAAATTAATTTAATTTTTTTTCCTGTTTTTTAAAGCATATTTATTCATTAAATTCCAAAATTTAGTCAATGTATTTGCCACTTTGAACAATGACCTTTTTTCACTTTTCTGGTAAAACCATAATTCTGTCACTGTTGAACTTCTCAGGCTTCTGGGTAAAACTAAACCATTTCACCAAACCATTCACTTCTTTATTTAATAATAATTTACTATAACTAAAATGGCATTTATGAAAATTCAGATGTGAAAAAAATCATATACAAAGGTTTGATTATATGAACTTTAAAATGTATGATATATATGCTTTTTTTTCATTTCATGCCATGTTGCGATCTTGTATGTAGTGAACAAGATTTTCAAGATGCATATTGGCAAATTAAACATGTAAAGTGTATAGTTTTGCGTGGCTTGATATATCTTTGTTTGGGTCTGATCTGGATTTTGCAAGAAATGCTAACAAAAGGCTTGTATCGCATTTTTTATGTCATTAACATTTTGAAATATTTCTTTTAAACATTGTTTTTTAAATTATGAAATTAAAAAAAAAAAAGTTTCTTAAATTTTCATAAGAATAGTTTAAAATGAAGCTAACAGCTGATTAAAGTAATAGTAGCCAGAACATTAGTAGTGTGTTCATAGTTTAGTTCTTTAAGCCCCTCTTTACCATGCCTAGACTTGGCAAATGTGTGAATGCATATCAATATTATTGTAAAAACAGAAATATTCTTAAGTTAGCTAGCAAAAGAAAGAGCATCACATAGGAATATATATATAAATATAAATATATACGTATATAAAATCTCGACAATAGTCTTTCAATTTTGTAAATTACATGCGCACTCGCCTATTAACCTCATCGAGGCTGGTTTGTTCTGTTATAAAACCTTTGAATTCTCTAGGAGTTATTACTGTTGTTTTGCAATCAACTAGGCTACTCTTGGACCCAGACTTTATTTTGGACTTTTTAGAGTAATTGTGTTTTAGACTTGACTCTATTTCCAATAGAGGTGTGGTGGGGGAAACTCTCTTCCTCCACCACACCTCTGATTTCACCACAGTTTGTTTAGTGAATTGTAAAACTATAAAAACAAATTTTAATAAATAATAAAACACATACCTTTAGCTTTAGTGCTTTCTTTTGAAGTAAATGGAACTCCAAGGAAGGGTTTTTTAATTCTTATTTCCTCAGAGGTTAGATCTGTTTCAGCAAGAAACTTATCTACCTCTTTGGCTTCTTTGATGGCATCTTCAAACCTCTCATCTATGACCGCATTTAAAAGTTTATTGACTTCCTTGATACGATCAATATGTGCAGAGACCACTTCCTCACAAGAAACCTTTTAAATAAAACATTTAATAAGCTAGTAAATGCTTAATGACACAATAATAAAATTTATCAGAAGTAAACATTAATATTTAACAAAAATAATTGCAGTACTAGGTTAAAATTAAAAATATAGTTTTAAAAATGCTAGAAAAAATTATTATATAGAGTAATTTTATATATCTTTATTTATTTATAATCTTTATTAAGTTATAATTTTTTCTTCGGTAAGTATTATGGTTCTTTATTGATTACATACTATTATTAAAATTCGGTAGTTATTCCACAGGTTGTCGTTTTGAGTTAAGTCAAAATAAGTTTTAACTTTTCATTTGTTTCCCTTTTATTTTTTTCCGAAAAAACAAGTTATGGGGAGCTTCTTTATTATGAAAAAAGAGTAATTATGGGAAATGTGTATACTTCGGTAATCATTTCATATAAGAAATTTACATTTCAACAAACATACCATCTATAAGTTTTCTCCTATTCTATGAGAAATTCTTTGACCTCTACCCAGACCATTTTCTTCGACAATTATTATCAAGGTCAACAATTATCATTCAATATACCATCTATATTTCGAAATGTTATTTAAAACTTTTAATTCTTGATGAAATGATTACCGAAGTATACACATTTCCCATAGTTACATTCTCCTTTCCATACTAAAGCTAATGATAACTTGTATTTTTTGGAAAATATTAAACAATGAAACAAATAAAAAGTTAAAACTTGTTGTAAGTCAACTATGCAGTAAACATAAATATTTAACAAAATTAATTTCAGTACCATGTTAGAATTAAAAACATATTTTTTAAATTATTAGAAAAAAATATTATATAGTGTAATTCATCTTCATAATTTTGTAATTTCCTATTTGATAAGTATTATGATTCATTGCTAATTACATACTATGATAATTATAGTTAATAATAATTAATTATTAAAATTCTGTATGCACTTTGTTAAAAATAAAATAAACATCAACCCATGATCATGAAAAAATTTAAATTCTAGGTTTTAACATATATAATAACATATGTGGTACACAAATAGATTTACTACACTTTATAAGGTCGTTGAAGGAAAGGGAAAGTGGGAAAAACCCATAAATATAAGTTATTAATACAGACAATGATTCCTATTGTTACATTAATAAATTCTCAGCATTTAAATGCAAACTAAATGTAATTTTGATGGCAACTAAATGAAAAACTTTTAAAATTTATTTCAAGAAGGCTATATAAAATTTATGTACGGGTCAGATTTCTAAAATATGTTGTTAAACCAATCTTGCTTTATGAGATAAAACTAAATACTTTCACATTTAGAATTTCATTGGTATTGATTTTTTTTTTTTTATTATATCGAGAGTATTAAATTTTAATTTTCTTTCCAAATGTCATGAAATAAGAAAATATCCCATAACTAAGAAATTAGAATACATTAGCAGTTAATTTTATTACAACGGTATCTGTTTTGTAGATTGTCACTTCGAGTTGAGTTTCAACATGATTTAACTGTTTATTTGTTTCATTATTAATATTTTCCAAAAATACAAGTTACTTTGAGCTTATGCATGGAAAAAATAATGTAATTAATGGTAATAAGTAGATTTCGATAATCATCAAGAAATAAAAGTTTCAACTAATATTTCGAAGTATAGCTGATATATGTTTGTTGAAACATTCATTTCTAGATGAAATGATTACTGAAGTGTACACATTACACATAATTACGTTCTATTTTCCATACTGAAGATCATGATAACTTGTATTTTTGGAAAATATTAAAAAATGAAACAAATGAAAAGTTAATACTTGTTGAAACTCAACTCGAAGTGACAACCTACGGAACTTATACCATTTTTTTAAGTATATAATTATCATTACGATATTCAATTAGAATGAAAGAAAAAAGAAAATTATTCTTAATCCCAATCAGATAAATACTCATTTGCCTAACTATTAATACACAGGCAATTCACATGAAAAAAATGAATTATTAATGCCTACAAGTAGAGAAAAAAAAAGTGTCAGCAATGAATTAATTGATAAGTAGTGAATTGCCTCTATATGTAATGTAATATAAATTACACATAGAAGTAGTTCACATGAAAACATGAATTATTAATGCCTACAAGTTGAGGAAAGAAAAAAAAAAAGAGTCAGAAATAAATTAATTTGAAATTACTTTTTTCTCTCTGATTTCTTGTGCCAAATGTGAAGCACTTTTCAAAAGCAAATTGTTCTTAACTCCTGGTAGTTTTAATTTATCTTCTTCCTTGTAAATGAAACTAAATATGAAGTCCACAATCCAATCCACAATTATTCTAACAATAAAAATCAGGATGAATAATATCTGAACTAGTACAGACGTATGTTTTTTATCTTCTTCTTTATCCTTCTGGCTTATCTAAAAAGTTGAAAAAGTAAAGTAGATTAAATAGTACAAAATTTTGTTATTATGTACATAAAAAACTGTCTTAAGGAAAGTTACATACATTTTTTGAAGTACTCATGATGCGCGTGTTTCACTCTACTTAAAGATTCACTAAAAATTAAAATACTGAAATTAAAGAAGACTAGAATTTAAAAACGACAAGTCATTCTCACCACTCATCAGTCAAACAGTTGTCAACCTTCTTACGAAAGGTAGGTAGCAAATACAATATTTCAGATAATCGATATAACCTATCGATGCGCGTCATGATTCTGACATTTTTGAGATTTAGTAAAATCTGAGATATATTTTCGGAAAATGAAGGAAATATTTTCTTTGGCAACAAAAATGGCCCTTTTCAACAACAGCTTTATTTTTTTCTTAGTGTGCTCTGATTTATTGAATTGCATGAAATATTTCTCGTTTCCTGAACTATCTCCACGTCCAACAAAATGTCTTCCGAAAGATGTCTAATTGATTTCTTTACACAATAATGTCTAGAAATTGGGCCGGGTTAAACCATTAAAAAGCTTCTAGACATTACAACTCTCTGGACACCTCTCCATTTTCCATTTCATTTATACTTATTGCAAAAAACAAATTAAATGAAGTTAGATTGTTGTTAGCAGGTTCACCCAGCCGCCTCTCCCAGTTACCCTGAAGATGGCCTACATTGTAGGTCGAAACTTCGGCACTAATTAAATATAAGTCTGGTACTTATTTGGTGTTTTTTTGACTGCACCCTAACTATCTCCGTTCTCCCATTTTATCATCCAGTCAACTATTTTCCTCTCATAAATGAAGTTAGGCATTAAATAGTAAGTTAATTCATAATAGAGTCTTTCAGCCTGCGCCTGTTCAGTTAAGTTAAGACTTCAGAAATGATTCTAAGGAAATACAGGATACTATATTTTCCTCGAATCATTTCTTTATATAATCTACTTATCCATAAAAGTGTAGCAAAGTAATTTCTTTTTGGGAGAGATGGGTGCATCCAATGATCTACATACAATCATACATCTTATGGCAAAATCTAAATCAGTTTATAAAATTTTTGTTTGCAAATAAGAATAATGATAAGTAATTTTATTCACAAATCGGATGCCATTTTAGAGAAGAATATGCTGGATGGTAATACCAAGCTCGGAGAATCATACTGGCGTGATAATTCCGCCTTGTGTGGCACATATGTTGAAAAAATCGGCTCAGTAGGCTAGAAAAAAACAATATAAAATGTAATGGAGAACAGAGATAGTTGGGGGGTGCAGTAAAAAAAAACACCAAATAAGTACCAGACTTATATTTAATTAATGCCAACGTCTCGACCTACCATGTAGGGCATCTTCAGGGCAACTGGGAGAGGCGGCTGTGTGGACCGGCTAAGCAACACTCGATTGTTGTCCACCCAGCCGCCCTGAAGATGGCCTATGTGGTAGGTCGAAACGTTGGCACCAATTAAATATAAGTCTGGTACTTATTTGGTGTTTTTTTGACTGCACCTCTCAACTATTTCCATTCTCCATTGTGTTATCCATTCAACTATTTTCCTCTCATACATGAATATAAAATGTACTTTTTTCAATTCTATTAATTACCACAAATTTTGAAGGAGGGTTAAATTATTATTTTTTTCTAGGTGATTTCAAAGGTTTATTATTGAAAAGAATAACTAACATTTACAAATTTCAACCTGGTTAAAAACCAAAGATTGTGAGATCCAAGTGGATCGCCCTCCCCTAAGAATGTGAGGCCTGTCAGTCTACTGGAGGCACAACTCACTGGCATAGAACTGATGATCCTACTCCATTAACTTCACACAGGAGTCCTTGTCTTTTTCAAGGATGTAAAACAGTCATTCTGAGGTTTGGTCCAGGGACAATCTGCATTAAGGAAAGAAATAAAATTTTCTGTCTCTTTAGGACTGTCCTTGATCAGAGGGTATATGTTACAGGATGCTAAATTGACTCTCCTTCATTTTTTCTATACAGAATCTTGCTTAAATTTTAAATTATACAATGGCTAATGCTAATAACAAACAAATAATTAAGAGTGGTGCTTTTTTTATAGTGTGTTAAAAACTTTGTACTTGAGCTACTAAATTTAAGCTTGTGTACTAAATGTCACTTTTTAACTATGTTTCAGGAAAATTTTCCAAATTCAGTATCATTTTTAGATTTACCGTGACAAGGCTTTAAAGTACTTATATTAAAATTAATAAAATATTTCAAATTAACTGAGACACTTACAAATAATTATTCAACATAAATTCTTTCTGAAATATTTAAATTAAATCAAAAATATAATTTTGGCAATGAAAATGTGACATCATATATGAAAATGATAAAAAAAAATTTTGGATGATGAACGAATGAATTATTGATAAACAAATTGCAATTATGATAAAATAACAGCTAAACATTTATTTTTTAACAAGAAAGAATTCACACAATTTCATGGTAGGCTATATGTGTGTTGTTTCTTTACTAATGTTAAAATTTTATTATGAAAGCTAAATATTTTTCTCAAATATAGTCTTTATAGTAAATTTTACAAATAAAATACAAAATATTCCCTTTCTGTAATGAAAAATATCAGTTTAAAAGAAAAATTCATCAGAGATTGAGTGATTTTTAAATCCTTGGAAAAAACAAAACAATACTTACCTACTCTATTTACATTCTACAACCTAAATTTAACGTCATCAAAGACAAAAAGAAATCTAAGAAACAATATTCACAGTTAATGAGGAAGATCTTTACATATGGTGTAGTGATTAGCATAAAAACTTCTTATTCTATGTCCAAGGTTGCGGGTTCGCAGGTCGGCAGTTAGGCCTAGGAATTTTTAAAGGGAGTGAAAAATCCTTCTAAAGAAAAGTGAAATGGGGGTCCCAACCTGTGCTGTGTCAGGTATTCATTAAAGATACTTGCCCTAATTATACTTGGATAGATAAAATTTAGAACTCCCATAGTAGCATCATTCGATTAGCAATAGAAGCATAAAGTGACATTAAATGAGTAAACAACAATGCTAAAACTTCCGCAGTTCTAAAAATCATTGTATTGTAACTATTTTTATTACTAAAGTAACAAATATTATCAGATCCAAGTAGTATTGTTTTTTTTTAAGTATCATTGATAGTAATTAATTAAAATCAAAGGACTAGGAAAAAATCTAACTTATACAAAAATATATATATTTTACAAATAATTTCTATAATACAATTTGTACACAACATATTTTTTCATTATTATTATTATTCATTACATCAAAGTTGAATTAAATAACTATGTTTGCTTTTTTAAGTAATAAATTCAACAAGAAAACAAGGCTGGTAATTGATCAATAAAATATATTAACATTTCTTAGATGGTTTCCTAGATTTTTTTTATATTGGTTTGATCGGTCAACTTACTAAAGATGAATTATATCAGTACAAACAATACACACTAATTCTGAGAGTTAAATATACAGATTTACCTTCACTTATACTTTAATTATTTTAACATTAACGTTTGAATCAACATTCCAAGAAGATCCATCGGACTGAGGATTAACTTCTACATGAGTGAAACTACCCCTTGTATAGCCTTTAACAATTCTTTCAGGATTAATTACTAGACAATTATCAACATTCTTGACAAAGAAATGTAAATCAGACGGAAGAATCAATAAATGTGGAATAGTTGGAATTCTGGCATACTTATACCACAGGTTGAGGTCTATGCTAATGTCTAAATCTGATGGGTAAAGTGGATAAAATGTCTGCTGTTTTAGGAGATGACCAGCAAGTCGAGCAAGTCTATTACCCTTACAGTTCGATACTTCTTTTTTGCTCAAATGGAGAAGAGAGTCAACAGACGTTAAGCCTATTAATAAGCCATCAATATTTACAAATGAAGGGTCAGGTAAAAAATTAATTGTGCTCTGAGCTCCTGCGGAATTAAATATGGGTGGTGTAGGATAAATTGGAAGATTGACAATATCTTTCGGACTGGAGATAAAATAAAATTTAGTAGGCAACCCAATCAGACTGTTGCTGATTTGAGTGAGAACTCTTTGATGATAATTTTCAAATGTTTCAGCAAAATCAGAAATATTTGCAAGCTGGTTAGTCAAATCTAATATTGGCCCGATTAGAAAAAAGAAATTAGGTTTATGTTCCTGAAGATATTTAATAATAGAATTAAATACTTCACAACTTTGCAAATCAGGTCCTGCAAAAGGACCAGCTGCAATAACAAACTGTAATGTTTTTATAATTTTAGGCGGTTCTGGAGAAGAACCACTAGCTGATAAAAACAACTGAGTAGCAATTACCTTCTTGCCTTCTCTAAAGCCCTTAAAAGCTAATACTTGTCCTGGAAACAATGAAAAATCTGGGAGTTGTGACATGTCAACTTCTATTTTTTCTTTACAATTAGGCCCGATTCCTTGCACTTCAACTTTTTGAGCATTGATTCGGGCTTCTTCTGTAATAACTCTACCAACGAACAATGAATTGTCCTCAGATGCATCAAATTGTGTAGGCTCTGTTAATTCATTCGTACTTAATATAGAATTTGCAATTTCTTCAGAAAAATCTTCATTTAAATTCCAAATATCATACAGCACATCATACATATATTTCCAAACATTTTTATCAGTTTTGTGAAAAAGATTAACTTCTGGACAGTATGGAGTTGATTTCCATTCATTAGTGGACTTTCCACATGAAAGAAGAACTTGCCCAGAAGGAATATTAGACTCTCTTTTTTCTTTGGAGACAGATGGGGAATAACTAGAAGGAGAAAAAGTCAAGCCCTCACTTGGACTGTTGACGTGATATTGTAACAAATTTTTCCTTTTAGGAGTTGTCTCTTGATGAAAAGAGCTCTTAGCTGCATTTCTGCTAACTTGTTTAGGTGTAGAAAATGATTTAGAACCAAATTCTTTTCTTTCCATTACTTGAAGTCCTTCTTGTGTAATGGATAGGTTGCATGATAACTCAGAAAAAGCGAAGGCAACCCAAGCATTTACAAAAGCAACTTCGTCAATGTTGTTTCTTATGCAAAATTCACAACACATATTCAGAATCTCATCATTAAATGCAATTCCCACTCCTGACAGTTGCGATTTCATTTCTTCTAACGTAGCCATCTTAAATTAACAAAATAAGACCACTTAGAGTTTTAAATTAAGTGGAAAACGCATAAGAATGGAAACACTAATGAAATCTCTCAAAACCGCGGGAACTTCTGACTGAATACAAAAATTTTAGGCGGGAAAAGCGTGGTAGGTTATACTTTCTGGGACACTGAGGAATAAGTTTAAGCATCACTAAGATTATTCAAATACAGATGTTAGGAGATCATTTTCTTTTTTCTGCAGATTACGTCAGCTCTATTACTTTAGACCCTTAGTTCCCAAAGTGGTCCACGTGAGACAAAAAAAAGGTCTACGTTGGCGTGACAAAAAAATGGGGGTTCACAACCCTAACAATTCGTAAGCGGGGGCCCACGAAAATGTATCTGCTTTCGATAGAGAAGAACTAAAATTCTGGCTTGACTTCACTTATCAACGTCGGCAGATAATATTTTAAGAAGTTCAGCTACTGTTACTTGTAAAAACTTGCATATTCAATATTCAGTACAACGTGTCGAGACTTGCAAAGTGCCGCCGCCGTCCACAACGCTTGTTCAGAAGTGCAAAGGTAAGAAATAGGACCTGCGGTGTGTGTGCTTGCAATCTTGCATGAACTTGTTTGATTCTTTACAAATATAAAAACGAATGCCAAGTTACTAATTTGCTTCCGGAATTTCGAAAAGAAAACTAAACTAAAGAAAATCGATTTTGGTGATTGCCAGTGTCGGAGAAAGTAAGAATTTACCTGTTATATTTGTTATACATACTTTTATTTTATGTTGTAATAAGTATATTTGTAATGTTTGCGGGTGGTAGGTACTATTAATTCGTGGTTGGAACTCAGCCGCAACGCACTTTCCATAGTTAGATCTAACTTAGATCTTCACATTTTTTGTCGAGTTTTGGGAATATTGTAGAAATGTAGCTGCAGGGGTCCACCGGAACCAACTAAATTTTGAAAGGGGTCTATGAGAAAAAAAGTCTGGGAACCTCTGCTTTAGATGAGTATCAAATCAAACAATTGTTAATTTATAATTTATTTTATTAACTGTTATAATAGATTTGTTTGGCCAGAATTATATAGAATGGGTTTGTCTGGCTGTGTTACGAGCCAGGCTAGCTCAGTTGGTTAGAGCGCCACGATGGAGACGTGGGCGACCCGGGTTCGACTCCCAGTCCTGGACAAATCTTTTCTCTTCAAAATAAAATATTTAAACATAGTTAATTTAGTTGATCTTATAATTTCCTCTGTCAATTATTCTTTCAAAACACTGTAAAAGTGTTAACCATACTAGTATAATAATAATAATAAAATTATATTCATTAGCAAGATGATGATAAAATTTTACATACAGTTTTTTTTTAATTTACAAATCATAAACATAAAATGATAATTGTAAATTTCGCTGTATCAGTTAGATTTTTTTCACTATTCTCACAATGAAAAAATGGCTAAAAAGTAGCCTATTACCAGTTGATCAGATAAGGTAAAGTCTGTTGTGAACTTGCTAGAATAAGGAGAGTTAAGGAAGAATAACAATATTACTGACAGTGGTGGATCTTTAATTTTCGCAGCCCTAGGCATATTATATTGCGGGTTTCTATTTGTTAGTTTTAGGATAATGTTGATGATTGGGTCTAAAAAATTATCCAATAGAATGCCTCTCAAATGGTCTGAATACCTGATCAGAAAAATATGAAAGGAGACAAAACAGGATTACATTAGGTAGAAGATATGTCGTGAAAAAAATTTGAACCTGGGTGTTATAAAATATTTGTACTTGTGTTTGCGAATGATTTGGTACTGTGGAGTGAAGACACAAAAACTATAAAAAAGAAATTTTCACTTAATGCAAATTATTACATTAAAATATATATTTCATCAATTCCAATTAATATTACAGTTGAATGCAAAGCAGTTAATAGCCAAGAAATCTGATAGGTAAAACAAATGCAACTTCATGAATTTCTTAGAGGAGATAGTATTCTTAGTTTTATCCACAATGTTGATTAAATTTAAGCCATATAAACCATTCTGGATGGTTGTTTTTTCTAAGATAAAACAAAGTCTCAAGGTCTATTATTATTAAGTATTGAGAGCATCCAATCTGAAAAATAAAGTTTTTACTGTAACACAATCCATAATTGAAACAGCATCTGGAGGATTGAGATGGACTTAAAATTCGTGGGATTGATACCAACTGAATCCCTAAATGACATCATTTTATAAAGCTTTCACTATAGATTAAGAATATACACTCATCCAGAAACTTGAAGATTGTGTTTTAATACAATTTAATTTGTTGAAATTATGTGCTCTATTACTTAAAGAATATTGTGTCACCCTTTATACTTGCAAATTGTCATAAATAATGCATAGTATTGTGAATATTCAGCATCTAACCTATCACCGAGTGAAGCTGACTGATTTTAGTATAATAAAGACAATTTTTACATGATGATATAAATAATTGCTATAACAGAATAACAATCTGTTTTACTTTTGAGTTTTGTGAATCATGCAATTCTTCTATTACTTTCTTCTATTACATTCTCTCAAGTTTTATACAGATAGCTTCGGTATTTATTTTGGTAACTTAATAACAATTTTTAGGATATGGAAATAAATCAATAACAATTCTAAAAACAAGTATATTTTTATTTCTATATTGCTTTAAGAGAATTTTCTAAGGTGATTAAGATATAATAATTTTCTATGTCTCAAACCCTCCACTGTAACCTCCCATGCCAATAAAAAAATGTCACAAATTTTTCATAAAGGTTTGAATATAATTAAAAAAATTATAACAAAAATAGATAAAGTGGAATGATTATACAATTAAATAAATATATATTTACATTGAAAATAATTACACTATATCGAAATTTCATAAATAAGTAATCAATAATTAAAATTTTAAATAAAAAAAGGTTTTTATATTAAAATATTTTTCCTCCCCCAAATAAAATAATGATAATTTTCTAAAGGTAAAACATTTAATACATAGTATGAGCTTAATATAATCTTAATTGAATTAATAAATTTTCTTTTAAAATTATCCATGTAAAAACATTATATTGATATTGTTAGCAGCATATATCATCACAAGTCTAACAATTTCAATATTTCAACCATCTTAATTGTAATTTAAAATGGTTGCTGCCATCGACTGCATTTTACCAACAACATGGCACATTACCGATATTGCCTAAGCATCGGAATGATGCATTTAAATGTTTCTACATTCTCCTATCCATTTTCACCAGAAGAGGTGACAGAAATGAATCCATAATGACAAAAGAGAAAACATTCAAACAAAAAAAAAGAAGGTTCAACGATAATTAAAAGAACTCAGGCGTCATAAATGAACCCAATCAAATAAACCATTCCATAGAGCAAAGAGAAACAATGTTATATTTCAAGATATTTTGTATTGCCACCAGGCAATGAAGAGATCCACAGAGGGCAGAAGGTAAGAGACAACTTGGCTAGACTTGAGGCTGGTGGGCTCGCTGCAGCACCAACCAGCAACTGACCCTCAGCTCGGGAATTTGCTGTAAAACGCGAAGCTGAGATCGTAATTACGAAGCTGACAGAAGCCGACTTCTTGGCACTGTAGCTCTCCAAAGTTGTAATATTTGTTGTTTTTAGTGGTTAAGGAGCAGTCAGCAGCCACTGATTCCTATAAAAACAAAAATAAATACATAAATAAATAATAAAAATAAAACTATTAAATCATTTTTAATAATAAAAGTAATTAATGTTAAATTGTAATATAAAGTTTCACTGAATATAATAATTTTATAAAAAAGAAATAAATTTTAAACCATTTCATTTTAACACTTTAGTGACCGCTCATCCATGTGTGTGATGGATAAAAAAAAAATATACTGGACTTATATAATCTAAAAAAACAGACAAATAAACTTTTAATTTTTATTCTTTTTATTAAATAAATTGTTGTATAATTAACTAATTTTATGTATATAAACATCTGAATATCTATTGTATATGTAAATACAAATGGATATACGAAGGATTTATTATATTTGTTATGTGAATAAAAAAAACAACTATGTATGTTAAGTGTAAGATTTGACAAATGCTGTCACTAATAGGTAAATGTGTCATTCTTGTTGTTAAAATGTTGTTTAAAGTGTTTATTTGAACATGTTGAATTATTTAATGACTTTACATAAAGTTTTTAAAATTAATTGTTCTAAAACACTGCAGTCCCCTAAAGACATTTGACTCTGTAGACGTGCCAGTAAAGTGTTAAAGAGAATTTACAATTCAAAACTTGAAAATGATTAAATTGTTAAATTAAATGAGCAGTGGAATAAAAACTTCTTTAAATGATAAATAATAAGGATTTCAATACATTTAAAGTAATATTGTTTAAATAAGCTTAATTCATAATCATGAAAATAGTAATACATAATAATAATTAAAAGTGGAATATAAAATGGACACAAAAATGTCAGTGTACTGGGCAAGGATCTAAGATATCTAAGATAAAAAAAAAAAAAACTAGAGTAACAACTAGTCTTTGATTGTGAGCCAATAAAAGAAAAACAAACTAACAAAAACAAATTTGGCAAAGATGAGCACATCTTCAGGGTTACGATAGGATTGAAAAATATTTTATTATTTGCTCAATCCTCCAAATTATCTTTGTAAATATTAAACCACAATACAGTAAACATATTAAAAATAAAGTTTACAGTATTAGCTTTGGTATCTGTTCTGCAGGTTGTCGCTTCGAATTGAGCTACAAGTTTTAACTGTTCATTCGTTTCATTTTTAATATTTTCCAAAAATACCAATGAGAATGTAATTATGGGTAATGAATTGATTTCAGTAGCCATTTCATCAAGTAATAAAAGTTTCAACTAACATTTCGAAGTATAGATGATATTCGTTTGTTAAACGTTCATTTCTAGATGAAATTATTACCTAAGTATAAACATGTCCCATAATTATTTTCTCTTTTCCATATTAAAGCTGATGATAACTTGTATTTTTAGAAAATATTAAAAGAGAAACAAATGAAAAGTTAAAACTTATTGTGACTCTACTCAAAGCATAATTAATCTGCAGAATAATTACCATTGCTTCTTATTTTAGTTAGGAGGTGAATGAAAAGATTTGAAACAAGAATGATTTTTAAAAAAAATTCTCTATTTTCAAATTTATTCATTCACTTATTTTAAAATGCATTTTGAGCTTTTTCTTTATGATTTTATTTTATTATTTTTAATAAAGAAACTCGATATACTTCCCACAGAACATCCCATTGCTCATTCTGAAAGTTATTTTAACTGTCTACACTTACAAAGATAAAAAAAATTATAAGACTGATAATTATATTTTGTTATGATTAATAAATGAACATAACAAAATATATTTGTTTCAGACTTGCAATTAGAAAAGCCTTGAGAGTGGACACAATAGATACTTTTCATATAGAACTAATAAAAAACAAAACAACAACAAACAATTGTTTAATAAATTGTAAAATTTCTAAAATTTTATCTCATCAATAAATTTAAATATAAAAAAATTGATAAGGATTAATCTGCTATGATCACACCTTGTTTGCAAAAAGAGTCATGACAAATTTACGAGGACGAAATATATTCAGAACTCTCTGTATAACATCTCTGTAAGAAGCTTGAGGCACATTCGTTTCAAAACTGACATACGAAAATTCAGGCTCTGGAGTAATGTGGATTGTCATATAGTTACCCTGCAAAATAAAATATAATTACTTAATGGTATAACAGAAATGTATAATCAAATAAAAACATTTTTACTTATAAGAATGAATAATAAACAAATAGAAATCATGATGGAAGTACAAAATAATTTAAACATTTTTTTTTTGTTGTAAAAATGCATTCATTTAAAAAACAAAAGAAAAATAAAATTACTTGACGTATTGCCCACTTCTATTTTTAATATTTTACCATCTCTCAATATTACAACTCAAAAAAATGTTTTCTTTCCAGGCGATCCATGTTTGGAGTCTATTTTTGATTTCTTTGAAAGAAGTGAACTGCCGACCAGTCGAATCCTACTGTGTCTGACGGAACAGCCAGTAATCTGAAGATGCATCGCGGAATACAGCAGAAACAGTAAAATATCCTATTTAAATGTTTTTAAATAAATTAAAGATTTATGTGACTTGAGACCAAGCATAAGACCTTCAAAACATTCTGTAAATATGAAAATACTACTTTCTTATTGGTGTTGATGTTGAACTTGATCATCATTGCCAGGGTGAACAAAATATTTTTTTCTTCTTGGAATCATCATAGAAGAACTCCTCCTTTTTTGTCTTTCAAACAGCTGCTCACAAGTGAAAAATCATTTTTAAACATCTCTTGATTTTAGTTCCTTAGATAAGATACCCTAACCATGTTTGTGATCATTACCATGAATTTGAATTTTATTGACATTGCTTTTTGCATCACTCCCAAAAAGCTCATTTTGCGTTCAACTAGGATCTTTATTGAGTTATGGTTCCAAATCTTAGGGTTCAAATTTTTGTGGTCGTCCAGAGAGAGGCTTGCTTTCAACACTAAATTCCAACAAGCTTGAAATGTTTCAACTATTTTCAAAAGGATTTATCATTATTATTATTGTACAATAAACTTCCACAAGCATTCTTTGCGCTTCAAACTGCACATTTCTTCCAATTATCAGAAAAGTAAAATCTCCCACAAATGCCTCTCATTAATCACAATTTTGGCATTGTTAAAACAGAAAACTATTCATAAATCTCTTCAGTAAGCACTTGAAACACCATCCTACACCATAGTCAAAATAGTGCAATAAAGTGGACAGTACAATAAATCTACATGTCTACTATGGATTTATACATTACATAATGATTTGTTACTTACAGATTTGTTTATTCCATTCATTGAGTAACCGCACGGTTCAAATAAATAATCATCAATTGTCATGCATGGGAATATCTTATTGATTCCAGATTTCTGAGAAAAGAATAAATTAATATTAATAGAAAACCAATTAAAGATACTATAACATATGTATGATTTTTATTATTTTTCATACTTGTGTGGCTTCTGCTGCACTAGCCGAGTTTTTCTTTGTGAATATTGACATTACAGTTGGATCCAAATCGGTCATCAACACTTCCAACGTTTGATCAGGTTCTAATTTTCTCCTCTTACCGCTCGGTTCATCCATGTTATTATTAGATATTACTTTGGTTCCTTGGAGAGTGTAAAGAAACCAACAGTCATAATCGGAAGACCCCAAGCAGTATCCAACACCATCTATAATTTTAGGAAAAGGTTATATTTCATAAATAAGCAAAGGAGGTGAAAAAAGGTTATGTTGCTTTGTTCATTATTAATATAATAAAAAACCAAAATTAAGTTACTAAACTTAAATTAACTTTACCTTTAAAGAATTTGTCAAGATAAGCCACTTCTTGTTCAAAATTTATGTGAGGAAGTTTTTGAAGTTCAGGTTTCTTGAAATTTTTTCTTGAATAAAACACATCCTGTAAATATGAAATAATTATAGATGAATCGATAGTTTATTTTTTGGTTTTTAATTTTTGTTACAGCTATATTTAAGGGAAAACACAAGCAGCATAAGGAATGTTTTCAAAAACTATAAAATAACTTTTAAAAACGGAATTTAAAAATATAAATTATATCATCCTATTAGAACAAACAACATTATTTATTTATTTTTAATAATCTCAAATAGTTTGAGATACTTTTTACTTGTATGAAATAATCTGTGGGTAACACATTATTGACTGGTATTTGTGGAGTCTAAAATCGGAATCTCTTTCTATTATACATATAAATGGTCATAAAAGATTGAAAGAGAGAGAATAATGGGGTTTGGTGTGCCGATCAGCTGATAGGGGGTATCCCATTAGTATTGACTGAAATAATAAACAAGGTTGCCAACATTTAAAAAACAAATAATCATTAAATTACTGATAAAACAGAGAACAATTGAAGATTAAAAAAATTAATGGTAATAAATGAACCTTAATTTATGCCTAAAATTTTATAATAATAAAATGAATCAATTAATTAGTATTTGAAAGTTAGAAATTAGAACAATGAATAATAAAAATTATCAAACAATCCTCATACAACCTGTATTTTAAAAATAATATCTGAAAAATCTTCAACAGACCACGAAGAGCCTGTGTTTAATTAAAAACACTTTGTTTTACTAATTCATATACCTATCTTGCAACTGCCACAGATTGCTCTTCCGTTTGGTTGCACAGCAATCGACATAACAAAAACCTCATAACCTTCAAATTTCTGAGAACAGATATCAAATAAACATAGTAATAACCTCTCCACATAGACATAAAAGTATGCCTTTGAAAAACTGTGTTGTTTTGATTTAATTGAATGCAAAATATTAATCTTGATTATTAGGTAAAATTAAAAAGTAATTCTGATTCTACAATTGAAACAAATAACATATTAAATATTATTATATATAATATTTTATACTGAATAACTTTAATATAAAAAAATTTTCTTCGATAGAAATCATTTTGCTTTTATAATAAAAAAAAATGTTTTCAAGAAAAGAGGGTTAAAAGATTTATAAATAAATTTTTCTTTAAAAGAAAATAATAAATAATGATAAACCTAAATGCCACAGAAAACTTGTCAGGCTTATTTGAAGAATGTGCTGAAGGTTATGAAAATAAGAAATCGAAAACGTAAATAAAAAATCATTAAGATTCCAAATGGAAAAGAAAAAAAAGGTGTTTAATAATAAGAACCAGTTAAACTGGAACAAATATACAGTCTAACTTCTTTAACCCAAATAACAATACAGATCTATAACGTAATATGTTTTTATATTGGTACTGAATAATAGATAGGATCTATGATAGAAAACATCAAGTTTAGAATATTAGGATTCTGATAGTAAGATGGAGTCATAATAGATAAGGAAAGTACAATTAAAGGTAGCTTGAAATTCAGATCATGAAGTTGATTTATTAATAAACAATTGGGAGATGGAAAAATATAATGTTACAGGAAAAACTAAAAAGCTAAACTACGAATTGAAGATTTCAATTTAAAAAATACAGCAAATAATATATACAGAGGAGCATTGATTATCCGAACGTTCAATTAATGGAACTGTCTTTTTTTTTTCAAATGTAATTTTAATAAATTTGATCAAATCATCCAGTTACTTATTTGTATTGTTAAAATTATTGTTATCATAAATAAAATTTAACGAAAAATAAAATGATTTTTTCCATGAACGGCAATAAGAGGCTATAATCATTTCTCGGTACAGAAAAAAATGAACTTAGACTTATTGAATTAATATACATATTTGTTTACTAAGAACTGTAAACCTAATTAGGTAATTTCATTTGTTTCTCTGAATCTCTTTCTATTCATTTGGTTGGTATTTATTTTTTAGTGAATTTCGATTATCCGAACCACCCCAACATTAGTTAGGATAATCGACATTCCACTGTACCAAGTTTAAGGAAAAGTTGGACGGGGAGTGTAGTGGAAGAGGGAAAACACCTAAAAGCTAAACTTATTCTTGATTGTGTGCCAAAATTATGGTTAGAATTGAAGGCATTTTACAGGAATGAACAGAAAAATATGATAATCAAATTTTTTTTTTTTTGAATTTTAGCTTTACAAAACATGAAAATTTAGTTAACGACTTAAACTAAAACAATGGTGCACAATAAAAAATAAGTTTCCCTTATCAGCGTTTTTTCCTCAAGAAACCATGACTTTCCCCATCCCACCAAAAAATTCTAAAATATATCAACGGCCATACATCCGCATCTAATAATCAATTTAGTTAATATGCATTAATATAAAATCTTCATATAAAAACAAAAAATATATGTATAAAAAAAACAGGCTTTTCAGATGGACCCTTGTATAGCTAACAATATTTTTTGATGAAAGTTTTAAATACATCATTAAAAGTAAAAATATGCGCAAAAAGGAAGTGGAGAGAATACAAAATGTGGGATTGAAAAGTCCCTATGAAATAATTTCTAGAGAAAACACAAATATTTAAAAATATTTCTGTAAACCCCAGTTCTTATTCATTGTAGTTGATATGAGCGAGACAACAATGTGAATCACATACTGACTATATTTTCAATAAAACCCATAAGGAAGAATTGAGTTATTAAAGTTTGACTGTAACAGATTATTTAAGGGGATGAGATATGTTTTATGATATTTATTCCACTTTGAAAGCTTTGAAACAAACTGACACAATAATAAAAAATGAATTCTTTGTCAAGTGAATGCAAAGAATCTAAAATAATAAGTAAATTTTGACCGGTTTCAAAGTTTAAAACAAATTTTTGACCGAATTCAAAATAAGTAAATGTAAATATAAAATACCCACAATCTTCTCATTTTCATCCCCCCAACTCATTCCCGGATTTTCATGATGTTCAAAATAAACCTGACACAGATGAACAAATAAGCTAATCAAATCATCTTTGTTTGAAAATGAGCATTAATGTTTTAATCAATGCAAAATATTTAATCAATTATCGCATTGATGAAAATAACAATAATGTAATATCAACAAATATTATTAATACGTATTCCTTTCTTATTAATTTCAAAAATAATTTTTAATACCCATGCTAGAGATTTACAAACCAATTATCACATCTTGACGATGCTTAAAAATAAGGGCTTTTGACAATCTTCAAATCGCTAGGTGCAGAAGTGGGGGCAACCCTAAAACAATTTTAATTATAATCAAAACTGGGAGAATATTATATTACTGTGTCCACTAAGAAGTTTGTTAGGTTATATTGTGTCTGTTTGAGGTTAACATTTTATTATATCAATAATTCTAAATGATATAAGGTGACCATAAAAAACCAACTTAGTATGATACCTAATCGTACTTACATCAACTTCAACAAACCCTGCATATTGTTCAACTAACTCAAGCAGTTGTTTCAAACACTCGAGGGGTGTTGTGGTGCCACACGTTTTTAATATAAATCGTCTTTCGGCAACGAACATACTGCTTTCACTGAAAAAGAATAAATTTATTAATAATTTAATAACAAATATAAATTAATTAAAGTAATTAAATGCAAAACAAAACATAATAATTAGCTAGTATTCATATATATATATATATATATATATATATATATATATATATATATATATATATATATATATATATATATTTATATATATTTATATGTAAATAAATTGGTTGCTTTTTCTCAACTATTTATATTATAAGTTTTGAAAGGTTCTTGAGGTTCAGTTCAATAAATAAATATTTGGTGACTTTATTGTCCATAAATTCATTGAAAGCCAAATTTATGAAAAATATTTAGTACTGCATCAGTAAATTCAAACTGTATTATAGAAACAAGTTTCTAGCAAATACTACTTACTTTTTATCAATATTGAATACTATAGTACAATATATTTTTTATTTTTGTGGATTGGACATCAATAACATGAAAAAAACTAATGAATATTGGAAACAAAAAAATTAAACATCGAATAGCTGAAGCAGGGAAAGAATTTATAAGATATAGTTCTATTAGCTATTTTTAAACAAGTTATTAATATACTTATGCATTTTTACAAATAAAAATTTAAGCAAATATATATATGCGTGAGAGTGTGTATTTATACATTCACATTACTAATCGATATAGCGCTATTTCATTTTTAATTATATATTGTTAGACTCCAATTTTGTTCCTTTGAATATTCTCTCGTTTAATGATTTTATTTCAAGATCTAATCCTAGAATGAAATGATTATATTATACTGTTCAAAGAATAGATACAAAGCTTTTTCTTTTTTAAAATTACAAAATGTAAAATTATTCTACACAATTGTAATGAATTTGTAGCAAAATTATTGATTAAAACTGTCGGGAGTTCAGGGTTATCTTTTCATGATGTTATCACACAGCAATTTAGATGTTACATCATAAATAAATAAAATATTCATTCATATAGGTATGTGATTCATAAAAGAGATAATTACTATATGAGAAAAGATAAGTTTGAAACAAGTTGTAGAGTAGATTCTATTATTATACACTTGCTAATTTAGTGGATTGACCTAAATGAATCTGAATTAACTTAAATACTTGTGATACCGTTCTCCAGGGCAATAAACATGAAACTCTTAAGAAGTACAATAGAAAGATCATTGTAAAAAAAGTAGGAATGCAAAATTCCTAAATACTTCTAAAAAAAGAATAATAAATGATAATTAATATTATCATACATTAGCATAAAGTTTGAATTAAGTTAACTGTTCTAGCGTCACATGGCATAATTAGTGAAATTATGTAAAAAAAAGTAATAATAATAAACAAAAACTATAAATTGCATAATTGGAACATTCAATATTTGGTTTAATATTGAGATTAATGTTGTTAATTACAATGCATTATTTTAAGCTGGGAAATTGTTTTACAAAAACGAAATGAACAATTTTCTGCAATAATCAAAAACTAATTTTTAAGACATATTTAAAAAAATAAAGTATTAAAAAAAACACAAGGAAATATTGGACAGTGAAAAAAAAACCTAATCAGATTTTGAAAAGCTATAATTCTGAAAAATGTTTAGACTAGGAAAAGTGACATATATAGTCCATGAACTCAACAAACAAAAATAATTATTAAATGGAATATATGGTAAATAAATGATATATTTATTTATTTTTTTTCTGTTATTTAATATACCTGTGGTAAAAAAAAGACAATAAAAAAGAAAAAGCCTAAAGATACTTAAAGTATGAGGTATTAAGATATGGGCAAGCATCCAAAGGGAATCAGCAACGAGGAATTCTATTAGGGTATTATTTTTGTCTACGATCAAGGAAGTAGTTTATGGTTATTGTATACTCATTGAGAGTAGAAAGAGAAAACAGAAAATAATATTAATTTATTTATTTTAATAGAATTAAACTGAAAAAATTACTGTCGTCAAAAACATACCAAAACTTAAACACTTTTAAGATAAATTGTTTTTTTAAAAGGAGTAATTTAATTCACAGTAATTCAAAAATTATAAATTAATTTTGTTTAGATTATTTCACAATACTTTCATTTTAATAATAACTAGTGAAAATCGATTAATAAAATATGCCAGTTCATTTAATAAAACACTGTATATATCAAAAGTAATACATGAGACCAAATAAAAAATAAATCTAAGAAACAATAACAGAAAACAATTTCAATTGAACTTAGTAAATTAGTCAGCTAACTTATAATAATAAAAATTGGACATTATTTGAGAATTAAAAAAAAATATATATATATATATAAAACAATGAAAAAAAAAAAAGTGAAGAGTGAAATTAAAAAAAAAAAAGATAACAGAGTAATTTATGATAATATCTAATACTTTTGAAATTTTATTTATAAATTATTATTAATTGAATTTAAATTTCAACTTTAATAAGATAATAAATTAAATTGACAAAAGATAAATAAAAACGTCATTATTTATTTACATCTATTTACCCAAAATTACCCAACCTATGAAACAAATGATCACAGAGAACTTAAAAAAAAAAAAATTAATTAAAACTAATGAAAAATGTGTTTGATCAATTGGTATACTTCAGATAAATATTTTAAAAAATCCAAGCACTGTACTTCGATATTTGTAAACATTTACAGAAGTGTCAAAAAAAAAGTTAAATATTGGATTAACTAAATATTTTTTTTAATAATACCATAAAGCTATAATTACAACATTAGAAAATAATGTTTGGGGTATAACAGACCAAAAGTTCATAATTTTGGATTGAATTGCTGAGGAATATAATTTATAGTAGGAAAAGTATATTAGAGAAGAAATTAATTAACTGGAACTTCTAATGTAAGGATAGAGATAGTTGGGGGTGCAGTCAATTAAAACACCATAATAAGTGCATACTTATTTATTGTGTGTCGACATTTCGACCTACATTGCAGGTAGGTGTTTATATTTATGTACACAATAAATAAGTATGCACTTATTTGGTGTTTCAATTGACTGCATCCCCAACTATATCTCTATCCTTACATTAGGAAAGGTATAAGTGTAACTTATAATATCAGAAAATTTAAAGCCCTGTAATTTAATATAAGAGACTAGTTTTTTAAGGAAATAAATATAGTATAAAATGAATACTTTATCTTAATCTATAAATAATGTTTATTTTATGTAAGTATATACTGATACGTTAAGGGATTCATTAAAATTCGTACTTAATAATGCAGCACTAAGGTTTATAGTCAAATGAATCACTCTATATATAAACACACAAGATAAGCTGAAAAAGTATTGATCAAATTTTATCCGCATGAAGCACTTATATTCCAAACATATAACTAATACATAAAAAACAATTTTAACATTTAATGAAATAAAAATGTATTATTAAAATGGACAAGGGAAACAACAAGGCAATTTTAAAATTCAGTAGCCAGGCTAGTAAACAAATTGCTAAATATAACATTTCATTAAAATAAATAGTAATTGGAAAAAAAACTTTACTTACAAAACAATAAATGGCTCCTTTAAAAATAATTATTAATGGTTGAAGTAGTTGAATAACTTCTTTATTTTTATTTATTAATTTGGTCATTCTAAATAAATATAACTAAAATCTATACAGAATAAATATTTTTACTAAGTAATGGGCATTAAAGATTGGCATTACACCAAAATTTTTTTTTTGCTTACAATTTTGGGTGTCTAGTGATGTCAAACTGAAGTAATATACTATAAATATATGATGATTTAATGTGAGAAATATAAAAAAAAAAAAAAAAAATTCAATAATACATTAGAACTTCATTTGTTTATTATTTTTAAAGTGAGAGTAAGAGTTCATACCTTAAAACATAGGCATCAACTTCATCATTTCTGGAGAAACTTATAACTTCACAGTGAACAGTTTTCAGAAGGCTTTCCAGGCAAGATCTGTTGTAGATATGAATGATAATATATGTTATTAACATAGAAATTTTAAGTGTGATAGTACAAAGATAGTATTGTAAAGTAGTTTTTTTTTTTTTTTGGTATTAGTTTATTTATAATTTTTATGAATTACTTTACTGTAAGTGTATATAAGTAAGAAAAATACAAGTATAAACAATAAACTTACCTTGGTATTTGACGGAGATCCCCCTGTGAGGCCGGTGGTTTTTTAAACCAAATCTCAAGAAGTTTCTCGACTCCTTCGAAGAAGTGTTCTTCGGATATATTACCAGTATCCGACATAGCTCGGCCTCTGGTCAATTTCTTCTCCACTTTACTAACTAAGCAATCATTAAATAAACGCTTCAAAGAAGTGTTCACTTAGGTTGAAGTAGATCTCCTTAAACCGGGTGAAAATTCACTTGCACATGCGTTAACTTCAGACAGCTGACTGAACCGCGCTATCGACCAGCACGCCCAACCAGCCAATCAGCGCCCTTATATCTAAAGTGGTGGGGGAAAATTCAAATGGAGCCAACTTTATGGATATTTTTGAAATTGAAAAAATAACAATCGTTCATGAACGAAACATTAATAATAAAAATATATCCCAAAACTTAATTGAATAGAATTAAGAATATTTTATTTAATCGAGATCCTAATTAATGCAACTAATACTAAATTAACGTAATACCTATAATTTTATCAAAAGTAATATTTTTAAGGTTATATTCTAAGATCCAATAATGATAATATAGAAGAATGTTTTGTATAATAAAATGCAATTTCTGTAACAGGTGACAAAAAACAGTTTTTGGCCAATGTTGTCGCTTCGAGTTAAGCCACGACAATTTTTCACTTTTTAATAACAGTTTCATTTTTAGTAATATTCTCGAAAATAAAAATAACTTTGTTTCTGACTGTATATAGATTAAAGAACCGACTATAAAACTACACATTTCCCATAATTACACTCTTTATTTCCATACTAAAGCTCACGATTATTTGTTTTTATTTTCGAGAATATTAAAAAGAAAACGAATGAGAAGTTAAAATTTCTTGTGACTTAACTCGAAGCCACAAGCTGCGGAACTGATACCCATTTTTTTCTACAGAAATCGCATTTTGTTATATTCATGACTTTCTTCTATATTAATAGTAAAAAAAAAAAAAACCAAAAAAACAAAACAAAGCTGCACCGCTGTTACCCACGAAGTGTCTTGGTCTGAGTAGATCATAGAAACTGTACTGTTTCTAGTACAACGATTGTTGCAGGGATGTGGTTTGCGCGAGATCACGCTCATCCAAGAGCGGATCCAGGATTTTTTCTGGGGGGGGCACAACAGACAGATGGGGAAAAAAATCAACAATAACTTAGAAATAAACTTCGTATTTATTGAAAGGTTTCAAAGGCTTATTTAAATATCTAAATAACAGTTTCACTCTAGTTATTTCTGTTATAACATCACATGATTTGTCTATAAGTAGTTACTGTAATGGATTCTCCACAGTACACACACAAAAGACCATCTGCTCCCCTGGATCCGCCTATGCGCTCATCCAACAGGATCTTCTAAACAATTAACGAGACGACAACCTGTGGAACAAATCGCCAAACATATATACTGCAAATTTTTATTTTTAAATATATTAAAAAAATAACTTACCTATTTATTCGGTGATAAATTCGTTTATTTGATATATTGATGTAACGTTCAACAAATTTTTTTTTCTATTTATATATTTATCGACACCTGTCAAATAAAAAACAATGGCAATCAGCAGATTGGGTGACAGTCAAATAATATACAAATACATGAGAGGCAAGAAGAAGAACAGCACGCAGCGATACCTCTAGACCACCAATCCACGTTCTTTTAAATCTCCTAGTGTTCTCAGGCATGAGAGTCGTGGCCATTTGTACTAACCAATGAGTTTGGGTGTCCGTTTAGTTTTTCTTGAAAGGGTTTGTAATACGTTCCTATGAGTTCGTCAATCAACAAATTAAAAAAAAATATTTTAACATAAATATTAAAGGTAGGTAACGTTCAAGGCTACCTACAAAAATTAAGTGGCGTATCTAACATGGAGCAAGGTAACAAATGCCACGGGTCTCAACCCAAGGAAAACCTCGGAATGAAGATAAGATTTTTTTTCCATATACACACGCGTTATTACAAAAAATATGTCATTGACTTCTGAAATATGTACTGCCGAATATATTAACAATTTAGACAAGTGCCTGTCGAACGCGCGTCTAATAGGTACAAAAAGGCCCAATAATAAAAACAAATAATGTAGAAGTTTCAGTTTAAAAATTTGTTTAAAAAAAACAACTACCTGCTGGCCAACTGAAATCATTAGTTACGCTGTCCTTCGGAAGGGACGTTAAACGGGAGTCCCGAGCCTGTACCATGTCAGTTTAAAAATCTCTAACCTAATTAAACCTGGATAGGCAAAATTTAAAGCTCCCACTGTAGCATCGTCTGATTAGCCACAGCGGCATAAAGTGAAGTTAAATGAACAAACAAGTTCAATTTTTTATTTTTAGTTTTTTTTAACGTTTATGATTAATGTATATAAATATAAAAGAAAGTGGCGTTAGTTACTGACCTAATAACACAAGAACGCCTGGACCGATTTCGATGATTCGCACAAATGGACTGGTCTCCGGCCAAAAAAGAAGAAGACCCAAGAAAAATCGAAATCGAAATCGAATACACATCTTATAAATCACTATTTAAATAAATGCGGATGAAGTCGCGAGCAAAAGCTAGAACAGGCCATAACTATTTAACAATTTTATTATCCTAACTAGCGTTTGCCCGCGGCTTCGCTCGCGTGGTATTTGGTCTGCCCAAAAAGTTTCGTGACAGATCAATTGAAATAAATAATTTAATTTTTGTTTTACTATAAATTACTTTTACATCCAAAATTTCAGATGTCTAACTTCAAAACTGACGGATTCCATACAATCTTTGAACCCCTATTATATTAAGAAGGAAACCCTTGGAGGTTGCATTATCCAAATTTCTTTCTTAAATTATACAAAGAAAGTATCTGCTAATTTCAAGATTCTAAGTTCCTGTACATAAATTATGTACTGTAAAATATTCTCAACAGTAACTTTTTCGGGAGGAGGTTCTTTTTAAAATTTTCGGGAGGAGGGGGCACGTGCCCCCGTGCCCCCCTAAAACCGCACTTGCTGTAGCCTATGTGTTATTCTGATGTATAACCTATATTACTGTAATGTTTCATCCAAATCCGTTCAGTAGTTTTTGCATGAAAGAGAGACAACAAATACGAACTTTCGCATTAATAATATTAGTAGGATGAAGGATATCAAAACAATAGTTTCACTCATGTTCTTTCTGTTATTTTAACAACTATTATCATGTGATTTGCCTTTAATTTTGTACTGTGATGTATTCTCAACAGTACCTAAAAAACTGTCGAGAGGGAGGGCACGTGCCCCCGTGCCTCCCCTCATAAATCCGCACTTGCTGTAGCCTACAGTTTACTGTAAGTTACTTTTACATCCAAAATTTCAGAGGTCTAACTTCAAAACTGACGGATTCCATACAATCTTTGAAACCCTATTATATTAAGGAGGAAACCCTTGGAGGGGTTTCAAATTTGTTATGCTTAAATTATACAAAGAAATTATCTGCAAATTTCAAGATGCTAAGTTCCTGATTTGCTTTAATTATGTAATACTAGCTTATGCCCACGGCTTCGCTCGCGTGGAATTTGTACTGCCACATAAAATTTCGTGAAAGATCATTTTAAATAAATCCGCACTTGCTGTAGCCTATGTGTTATTCTGATGTATAACCTATATTACTGTGAAATTTCATCCAAATCTGTTTTGCGTGAAAGTGAGATAAACATACAAACTTTCGCATTTATAATATTAGTAGGATATTTCACTTAAACAATTAAACCGTTTTTGAGATGCCCTTAGAATTACCTATGTACTATATGTTATAGTTCAGACGTTAGGGTACTGGAATAATTAAACAAGAGAGATGTAAAGAAAATTCAATTCATTGTGTAAAGGTAATAATAAAAACTTCTGTCGACTCTTTCCTAATTTATTAATAAATTATTTTGAAATGCCTCCATTTTTAATATTTCTTTTAATAGTCTTATCGAACTTTTATTTCTACAACTTAATTTAGCCATAAATGCAACTTCTGGTCACGAAAGATATAAATTTTTAAAACGACCGTTATTCGAAACAATTCCTACAATTACAAAAAAATTAAAGAAACCAAAAAAAAAAAGGCATCGCTTAATGGAAATTATTAAAATTATAAGGAAAATAGAAGAGCTAATAAATAAAACTTTAAAATTTGTGGAAGGAATAAATAATTTAAAATTGTACCAGAATAACAAACCTATCAGGTAGTCTGGAGAAGATATGTATATTGGGGTCTGAAAGCTTTGAACAGAAAAGGTCAGTTCAAACTAGGCAATTTGAACGTTTATGAAGGTACAGTACTGAATTGCCCAGGTATACAGGTAATAAACCTTAAGCACGGAACTACCTGAAGATAGTAAGGTAACAAACTACCTGTTTCAAAACTAATAAAAAGAAATCTATGACAAAATACTGTTATAAATATTCCTTTTGTTATGAAGAGATAAGATTCCTTACTTAAATTTACTTTTATTGGATTTCACTTATCTCAAAACCTTTCAATGTTTTATAATCTTATAACTTGGTAGTTCACATTTGTGTTACTATAAGTGCCGAAAACAATATTTTACAGGAGCCAAATTTGATAATAATTTAACACAAGAAACACAGTTCAAGTATTAGCACACAATATATTTTGGTAACGTTTATAACTTCTCTCTTAATTTTATATAAAGATATGATCTATGACTTCCTGATCATAAATTTACAATATTATTTATATAACAAAACCCACTTTCGAAAAATTTGCACTTAATACATTTGTGAACTAAGGGATCGATATGTCCATTGTTAGAAATTATTAACAAAAGAAAAATAGTTTGTTGAGATTCCTTTATAAGTAGGATATTTTGAATTCTCTTATGTCAATCCTAGAAAGGTGATAGCTTATGTCCAGGTCTCATTCAATACCAAGATCAAATATGTTGCATGTTAATTCGATATTTTTATGAACTAGAAATAAAGAAATAAGTGTTTTTTTATTTTTTGAAAATCGACCCATGTGTTGTTAGAGATGTGAATTTAGTAAGCAGGCTTTACATTTTAACATACTAATAATTGTATTCATGATTTTGCAAAATAAACTCTTAGATATTACAGTTTTTGATAATATATGGTGGATTTCAATAGAAAACTTATCGATAGTAAATATGCCATTTAATATTTGATAGGACAGTTTATTAAAATCTATTAACAAAGGGACAAGCATTGGTAGGCTGGATCAATTCACAAATGCTCTAAGTCATTATTTTTAATGCGGAGTTCATTTATGGAATTCAAAATTCACTCTCCGTTTAAACTCAACATAGATTTCTATTTAAAATCAACGCGGACAAAGTCGCGGGCAAAAGCTAGTCTTTAATATAAGCTATAAAGCAAGAACCTGAATCATCTAATAAGTTAAATTTAATAATAATTATATTTAATAATAATTATATTTAATAATAATTTCTTTTTAAGTAAATTACAAAACAAATCTGAGGATTTAAAGGCTGAAAACAAGTTAAATTTTCTTTGTTTAACTATTTCTTTGAAACAGTCATATCTTTATGTCTGTAACGCTATAAATCAATTATTGCTATCATATTGACAGAGAAAATGTGACAACAACTTTAAGAATAACGTAACTATTCAGAGCTTTTTGTTTTTTAGAAGCATCCCATACAATTTTATTTATTGAAAATAAAATATTATTTATATTAAATAATAAATTCCATTTACAAAGGAAAGTAATGAGAAGTTCAAACTTGCTGTGATTTAACTCAAAGCGACAGCCGGTTGAACTAATATAAAATTTTTTTTTGTATACCCTTTTTTAGAGTACTTGAATATTTAAAACAAAGGTTGTGCGATTTTATGAAACCACTATCCAAGAGAAACTTTTTTTCGGTTTGTAGGCATTTAACTAAAAAAATTAGGAAAATTATTCGATTTAGGGTATTAAAATTGCGTTTTTAATCTTAACTTAATTATTGAAAAATGGGAATGATAATGGGAAAACAATAGTAGACAAAATATTCAATTATAAAATTTAATTTCAATTTGCGAATTAGAGTACAGAATACATAATTAATACAATCATATAGATGATAAACGTAACAAAAATAATAATAAACGATAATAAAAGAAAACGTGTAAAGCAGTGGCAATGAGCCATACTGAAATTGCAAACGCTAAAAATAAATTATATTTTGAAACATTGATATTTTCATTAAAGCCAATCATGCTTATGATAAATATTATTGACGCTATCGATATTTAAAAAAGATCGATGTGAAAATTATTAATGCGTTACAAATACTACCTCCAAGAACTACCAAGGGGGCCAAAATATGTGCTGAATTTATTCTTAGATAAAGCCTTGGCTGATTAAAAATTGCCTATCTTTCCTTATTCAAGTTTATCTTTCATCTTATTAAATAATACTTTTAGATATATATATATAATGTTTTACTTTCACTTGTCTATATATAATATTTTGATCATGGAAAATTTGGAATCCGGGTTTTCAACAAAAATTCACTTCGATTCGAAATGACATATTTTCGAAAAATTGCCTATTTGTAGATATGTATGTGTTGATTACAACTCAAAAGCGAAAAGTTATACATAACTGAAATTATTACATGTTTAAAGCAGACTGTTTGGTGTTAGTGCAACGTTTTCGGATACGACTAAAATTCGATTTTAGATATTTTTAGAAGCATTTTCGAAAACTTTGATCAATCGATTTCAATAAAACCCTTTATTTCAACTTGCAATTAAATTATTTTTAAACAGCAGTCTTGTGCTAGGATATTCATTTATTCATTCCCATTGTAATCGATCTATTATATGAAACAATTTGTATCGATGTATTATTTTATTGCTAATAGTCGATTTTGAATCAGCTGATATGTCGTACATAAGACGATCGATATGGGAAACTCGACGATCGATTCCTTACCATATTCATTTGTCTAGACTGAGTGTTAATTTAAAGCCACTTTATGCTGCTATGGCAAATCGGGCGATGCTACAGTGGGATTCCTAAATTTTACCTAACCAGGTATAATTATGATAAAGATTATTCTAGTATCCAATCACAGCACATTAGTGGATTTGAGTGGGGGGCATGGGGGCCATGGCCCCCCTAGAGTTCTCATTAGCTTACATTGACCTGAATTTTAGTTGGTTTTTAACAAGAAAAAAACACGTTTTACATACCAAAATTATTCATTGTATCAAATGTTTTCTCAATGTGTGCATCCAAAATCTGCGATTCCGAAGCCTTTTATGTTTTTCATTCACATATAGATAGCTACCGCTTTGATCAAGGAGCTTATTTTATCCATGTTATTGTTTTCTGGCCTCGTATGGATCATATGGATCGTATACATTGATAACAAATTCACATTGACCCCCCCCCCTGAAAATTCTCCTAGATCCGCCAGTGTCACAGCACAGACAGGGACTACATTTTACGCCCCTTTCAAAGGACGGCGTAACCAAGGATTTTTTAATTGACTTTTACTTGAGCTTCATTAGTCACTTCACTTTGGAATTCCTTCTCATATCCTTCTCATTACTATGAAGTAGTTTAATTGTATTGTGAAGGAGATAGTTGGGGGGTGCAGTCAAAAAAACGCTGAATAAAATGAAAAAAAATTAAAATAGTGACATATATAATAAAATTAAGATAAAGACAAATATAACAAAATTAATGATAATGAAAAGAAAATGAAAATAATGACAGATATAATAAAATAAGACAGATTTAATAAAATTAAAGAAAATGAGCAGAAATTATAAATTATAAATAACGCATATAAAATAAAATACAGAAAATAAATGTACAGAAAGGATAGTAAAGTAAAAATTATATAAAGGAAAATCAAAAAAGAGGAGGTAAACCAAAGATACAAAATGAGAATATTAACATATACAAAAAAGGTTGGAACATGAAGAATTAAGAAAAACTAGTAAAATAAAGATATAAAATGTATGATAACGGACTTAAAAAGGTTTCTGTACATTTATTTTCTGTATTTTATTTTATATGCGTTATTTATAATTTATAATTTCTTCTCATTTTCTTTAATTTTATTAAATCTGTCTTATTTTATTATATCTGTCATTATTTTCATTTTCTTTTCATTATCATTAATTTTGTCATATCTGTCTTTATCTTAATTTTATTATATCTGTCACTATTTTAATTTCTTTTCATTATCATTAATTTTTTTAAATCTGTCTATATCTTAATTTTATTATATTCTGTCACTTTTTTAATATTCGTTATCTTTCATCTTCATATCTGCCACTATTTTAATTTTCTACATTACTTGTGACCATATTATTGTTACTGTACATTTTTTTATATTTTTTGTTCTGTTTGTTTCTCTCTCATAGCCCTGAAGATGACCTACACTGTAGGTCGAAACGTTGGCACATAATTATAAGTTTATTACTTATTCAGTGTTTTTTTTTTACTGCAACCCCCAACTATTTCCTTTACATTAGATCATCCAGTCAACTATTTTCATCTCATACTTTAATAGTAGTTTACTTTTTTTTTTCTTAAGGGTTCATATTTATATTTATCTAAACCTCTTCTCCATTTTCTTATATTTATTATGAAAAAAAAAAATTACCTTAGGAGCGATATGTGGTCTTGTGGTTAGCATAATAACCTCTAAGTCCAAGATCGCTGATCCGTAGCTTGGCAGGTGGCCCTAGGATTTTTTAAAGCCAGTAAAAATCTTTCTTTATGCCGTCCTTCGGAAGGGACGATAAACGGCGGTCCCGAGCCTGTATGTCGTCAGGTACTCGTTTAAATCCCTATCCTAATTAAACTTGAATAGGCAAAATTTAGGACTCCCTCTGTAGAATCGTCCGATTAGCCATAGCAGCATAAATTTACCCATCTAGTGCACGATACTGGTTTAGCTTCCAAGTTAATTCTTAAATTTTATTTTATGATAAAAGTCATTATAACAGATATATTCGATATAACTCATTTTGTTATATAGTTGATTATTTTTCTTCATAATTAATTAGATTCTTATTTTGAACTAGGAAAACTTCTAATCGTCAATTCCAGTTTCCCTTTTAATGAGGTTATCTCTAAACAGACTAGACAGATGGCATAGATAGGACGATTTAGCGGTCTATGACCTAGCAACAATGAAAAACTGGTCTGATATCAGTTCGCCATTTAACGTCGAGTTGGGTCAAGGAATGACCCGGCCGTATCAGCCGTCTCTGCGGTTTGGTAGCTCATGTCTCATCATATGCTAGTCAGATTACAGATGTAGTATATACATGTGTGGTATATGGGGGTATCGATTAATAATTTTATCGATTAATGTTATCAATGATATATTTCAACATAGAGAATTAAATGATCTGGATTAAAATAAATAAAAGAGATAAATAACGGATTTTGGTAAGATGGTGTCCTGCATGATTTGGTAACATAGCAGTCATCTACCATTACTTAAAGTAATCTGAGCAATATTCTTCTCTAATGGGTTCAAATCTGGTTGTGGTCAGACGTATAGTACATACCCTCTTGGGGCTCATCCCCCTATTAAGTGGGTACCTTTAACTGGGGGAAAACATGGCGGATGTTGTTGTTTGTTCATTTAACGTCACTTTATGCTGCTATGGCTAATCGGACGATGCTACGTTGGGAGCTCTAAATTTTGCCTATCCAGGCTTAATTAGTGTAGGGATTTTAACGAGTACCTGACATCGTACAGGCTCGGGAACCCCGTTTAACGTTGGCATTTGTTGCCTTAGAAACAGTGCAGTAACTACACAGTACTGAACCCAGAACCTTTCATGTGATGTAGTGGTACTGACGTTTTTAGTAAACGTTGAGTTCTGAAGATCATTCTGGGCCGATCTGAGAATTAAGTGCCAAATCCCAAGATCTGCCAAATTGCCTGGAAGAAAATAATATGATCTATGGACAGATTCGTTTTTATGGGACCAATCTTAACATTAAACCTCAAATTTTAATAGATGAGGTTAAATACGTTTTATTAGTTGATTACAAAGACTCATTCCTGAAAATAATATACCAACATGAGGTTTAAATTAATAATTAGTCATAAATGACTTCATGAATTTTAATCCTTCGACTTGCTCCCGCTACAAACACAATTCTCATTATTATATAAATGTTGGCCATAAATAGCACATATGCTATCTATGCCATTCGTTTGTGTAATTTTATCTTTTTATGTTTTTGCTGATGATTTTTGAATTATCGGTACTCTTTTTAGTTAATTACTGGTATCTGATACACTTAAAGCTAGGTCCTACTTATGATGATTTCTTACTAACTAAAAGAATTGAAGTTACTATCCCTGGTTGGTCAAGTCATTTTTCTTGAGCGAACCGTAAACGCAGATATTGACCAAAAACCCAATTATAAGTTACGCCACTGTATACTTACAAGGAAGTGAAAGAGAAACATTAAAAAGTAATACAAAAAGAGTTGCGACTTGTAATTTTTGTTTCTAAACATAGGCATAAGGTTGTTTTGGGAGGGGGCTTGGGGATGATCTTAAGATTTTTTTTTTTTTAAACAAGTTTATTTGCAATTTTACATATACAAGCTGCATGAGTGTAAATGCATGTTTTGGACTTCCTTTACATGTTTACAGAACAGTGATTTCAATTAATTAAAGTTATCTTATATAAATAAGTTTTACAATAGCAGGAAACATGTAGAAAAAACCCGCTTAAAAACAATAAATACAACTAAAGATAATAATTAAATAATATTAATAATAATCTTACTAACATTATAAATGTGAAAGTTTGTATGTTTGTCTCTCTTTCACGCAAAAACTACTGAACGGATTTGGATGACACTTTACAGTAATATAGGTTATACATCAGAATAACACATAGGCTATAGCAGGCGCGGATTTAGGGGGAGCGCACGGGTGCCCCCGCCCCGACTGTATTTTAGATATTGTGGAGAATCCATAATAGGACATAATTAAAGGTAAATCACATGATAATAGTAGTTAAAATAACAGAAAGAACATGAATGAAACTATTTGTTTTGATATCCTACTAATCTTACTAATATTAAAATGTGAAAGTTTGTATGTTTGTCTCTCTTTAACGCAAAAACTAATGGACGGATATGGATGAAAATTATTGAGTAAAATAGGTTATACATCATAGACTATAGCAAGGGCAGATTTATGTGGGAGCATGGGGGCATGTACCCCCCCTCTTATAGTACATAATTAAAGGCAAATCAGGAACTTAGAATCTTGAAATTTGCAGATAGGTTCTTTGTATAGTTTAAGAAAGAAATTTGGATAGTTCCACCCCAAGGGTTTCTTCTTTAATATAATAGTTCAAAGGTTGTATAGAATCCTTCAGTTTTGAATTTAGGCATCTAAAATTTTGGATGTACGAGTAACTTATATTTTAAAAAAATAATTAAATTATTTATTTCAAAAGATCTTTCACGAAACTTTATGTAGCAGACAAATTACATGCGAGCGAAGCCGCGGGCATAAGCCTTAAATGAATAAATAAAAGTAATAATAATAAAGTAAATAGATATAATAATAATAATTAGATAGTAAATAAATAAACAATTAAAAATAACTATAAAATAAATACAGATAGCTAGATTACAATACCTGCAAATATTGATTTGTTAAGTTAGAAGTATATGTTTTGTTCTTGTGTGTTGTGTTTAGCGAATGTTTATCATAGTAAACGATTTCTCGTATTAATGGGTTTTCGGAAGCTGGGGGTTTTTCGAAGTGTGCTTTTGTTTCGGCTGAAACATATTGACTTAAAAATTTAGGTTTGGGCGGTAATCCACGAACGGAAGTGTATAGACAAATATTGTGTATTTGGATCAAGCCTTTAGGGTTCGCTGAACCATTTACCATTATTAACAATTAAGTTTCACTGATAATACAAAATTAATGAAAATATCTATATTTGCACTATTATAATCCAACTATTTTAAAAGTTATTTTCCAGGCACCTATTACAAAGCTTTCAAAACATCACTCTTACAGAGGCTGTTAGACGCATGAGAAAATTCTCTATACAATATTAAAAGAGATAAGAGATCCGGAAACAGATAGCGAATCTTAGGAGCATTGCACGATTTACATAATTATAATTTAATTTTTATTCCACTTATCCCTGTTGAACAGATTCGCTACCTGGGACTCAACTTAGACAAGCGTCTTACTTGGAACCCTCACACAAGACTGAAAAGATAAGAAACAGCTAGACGTTTCCGACTACTTCAACACATACTAGATAAGCGCTCAAAGCTTCAGATCAATTACAAAAGACTTATTTATGTGACTGTTATAAGGCCTATATGGACTTATGGAATTGAACTATGGAGCTCTACCAAACCATCGAATTCCTCTCGTATCCAATCCTTGCAATCCAAAATCCTAAACGCTCCTTATTTTGTCACAAATAAAACCATCCATAATGACCTTAACGTTCCATATGTTACCGATTTAGCCCATTCCAGATACCTATCATTCCACAATAAACTTCAAACCCATCCAAACCCACTAGTTTCCATCCTTGCATCCAATTCCATCCCGGACAATCCTCCTAGGCGTCTGAAGAGAAGATGGCCTCGGGACCTTCTATTATAGAACTTTATTAGAGTGCTGCCAGTGGGTAGTATCTCTACATGTGCTATCATGTATTATTTACTCTTATAGCAATTGTACTAGATGTATGTATTACAGTTGTACAACTCAATAAAAAAAAAAAAAATTTATTATTACTCCTTTTCAAACAGAAAAACTTCTTTTTCGATGGTGGTATAATCGGAATTATACATGTGATGAAGTCGTGGAATAATATAGCACAGTGATGAGGAAACTAATGATCAGATATGGCTTTTTTTTTTTGGAGATAAAACAATTCATTTTAGATAATATGTTTTTATACAAAGAACCGAAATATTTTCACACTAATATATTAGTTTCTGTATTATTAAAAATAGTGTATTTCCCAATATAAAAAAAAACATTATAGAATGGGGTTAATGCTTTGCTATTCAACAATTTTATTGCTGTCCCTTCCAAAAACCTTTTGTTACAGGCTACTGGGTGTTAAAATGAATTAAACGACTGCTAAATTAAAGATAATAATATTTATTAACAAAAGTGATAAAAAGAATACAATGAAGTTACATACAATTAAATTATTAAACTAATATAAATTTACAATAACAATATTCTAAATATGTATTATAACTTAACTCCTATTAAATTACTAAAATAATATAAGGTGTTACTAATTTTAAATGATTTAACTATGTACATACATTTGTACCAATACTATAAAATTACAGGAAAAATTACAACTACTAATTAACACTTACAGTTCACTAATCAAAGTCCACCGACCGTAAGCATCTCCAAAAATAACAAACTGACACACATTAATAAACAGAAACGGTTTATTACACTCACAAGACTGTCACAGTCCACTGATACACTTATTACACTGGCCGGTTCAACACTGAATAGTTTATCACACTGACAGTCACTTATTACAAGTTCATCACAGTGACTGGTCTACTCTCTGACTGACTCACTCGTGGCGAGGGGGGGTATTTAAATAGGCAAGGCCGAACATTCTAGAACACGGAAGTAGGGGGAGACTGTTCTGGGATCGTCGAGAACTTTCTTAATCTCTTCCGACAAAGGAACGTGATTCTAGTATGTTCGAGAAGGTTCTAATCTAAGGTTAACTTCTCCCGCCGACGGGCTTAAGACGTTAATCCATTGTTTCTGTCTTCCTCTCTGTGACCGTAACACTATGGTATAAAAATTGAACAATTAAAATTATGTATGCAATGAATACAGCACCAAAATGTTTCAGTCAAGTTATGTTGTTGAAAATCACGATAATTTTTTTTCAAAAACCTAAGACAAAGCACTATTTAAGAGTACTTGTTTTCGACATGAGTTCTCTAAGAGATAAAATTTTAAGATTTATTGTTATGGAGCATCAAACCATGTATCAAGTGAGTCTACAAATTTAAAATTAGGTCAAGTACACTTTTCGAAATTCGCTATCTAAACTTTAAATCAGTAGAGATATCATTTTGGATTGCAAAAATTGGAATAATTCTAATTTTAAGATGTATATTGTATATTTAACCTCTTCTAAAAAACATCAAAGTTTTGGACCTCGTCTTTCTTGTTTTTGTCATTTTGAAAAAAACGTTCCTCAGTAACTCACTTCCTTTTGCATTCTACAAGAAAATATGTCATTACCAACTTTGAAGAGCGTCAAATTTTCTCCAAGTTTTGCTGTTAATATGTTTAGAAATTCTTAATATTTACAGCAATGGGGGTTGCAAAAATTTGCCAACTTATCCAAAAAGCAAAAAAGACAAATTTGGTTACGTCTTAATAATTATCCTTAAGCACAGTTTGAAAAAAAGAAGAAAAGAAAACTTATAAAACTATAACCAAGGAAGGCTGTGGGTTCCTTGTATGGTAGAGACTGTATTAGGGTTGGGCGAAAGTCGATAGTTACATATATCGATAGTGTCGACTATCGATGGATCTTTTTTACCCTCAAGTTTTGAAACTCTCGGAATTATGCTGATCTGTCCCTGTTCAGTGTCGAGTTCTTCAGGAATTGAACTCGGAATTCCTAGCGCTCAAGTGTTCTCTTCTATATAACTTTGATGCTGCACTGGATGTGTCATTATTTAATTCTCCGAAATTACTAATTACATTATGTTGGGTAGTACAGGTAGTCTCACACTTGTGCAAACAAACCAAATTCGCGGTATTGAGCATTGGCTCTTCTAGGGTTTTATAACCTCAACTTCCTCTTTAATCTTTTTCTACAATTCTTAAATGTCCAACTGGAAATGCTAATTTTTCTTTCGGGAAATATGTGGCTCAAGGAGCACGGTTGACTCTTGAAATTAAATATTTCGTTATTTTTATTTTCTGAAGAGTTGGTTTGTTCATTACTATTGCAAATATGTAAATTGTCAGTGCTTTATTAAAATTCAAATAAATTAGTTTTTTTTTCTCATCTTTATGATATAATCTTATATTCATAATCCTGCATATTTCAAATGGTAGTTAGGTAATTTAATTCAATTAATTTAAATCAGTTGAAATTCTTTATTGAATAGGTTTTGAAAAAAAGGAAGCTGATATCGAAAAACAATCGATAGCATTCGATAGTTTTCAGCTGATAGTATAGGCCTATCGATAGTGCCAACTATCGACTATCGCCCAACCCTAGACTGTTCTGTTTCTAGCCCAACAGTTGAACATATATGAAGATATACGGCATAAAATTAGCGTTTTTGAGTTATGCCTTCAGTAGCAATCGTATTTGTTAACTTTTTTTAATAGGAGCGGCATATCTGATATACTATTCCTAACATTTTTTTTTTTTAACAAAGTCATATTTTGAGTTGCATCATGTTTGAACTTAGAGTTTTATGGGAATAGTAACCTAAGTTAAAATAAAAAAAGTTTCAAGCTTTTAACAAATCTTCGTTCGGAAATAATCCAGACATAATAAAATTATCATTATTATATCAATGTAGGCCATAAATAGCACATGTCCTATCTATACCATTCGTTTATGTAATCTTATCTTTTTATTATATTTTCTGATGATACTTGAATTGACGAAATATTTCCTTGTTAATTAATTACTAGTATCTGAGACACTTAAGGTCCTGCTACAAAACACTTGTTATTGTATTTTCTAATATTTGTTACAACAACATGTATCATAATTGGAAAGGCAAGTAGGTATAAGTATGATTAGTCCTCACAGACTGGAAGAGTGAAAAATGTGATTTCTGCTTGTATAATTTTGGCAAGTCATAGTATACAGGGGTCGAAGATTCGTTCTCAAAGAATCGTTCCTAATCGATCTCATTCAAATCGTTCGGAGCAGGAGCAATATTTTACAAGGAAAATCATTCCGATCTGGACTGGAACGATATCATTTTGTTATAAAACAACCGCTCCCGAACGGAATAGAATCCGCCAGGAGCGATATTTTTGGATCTCAAGGGATTTGATCTTGCGGAGCCAAAAAATATCGATTCCAATGTTTCTTTCTGAACCTTGATTTTGGCCTCCTCATTTATCTACCAACACACGAAAATTGTGTCAAACCGGAATGAAAAATTGTGCCTAGAGAGGCATAGTACTTTCTCATCCATAAAAAAAAAAATTCTGAGAACTAAAATATTTTTTTTTTACTACCTTAAACTTAACCGATCCTTATCGGGTATTCTTTAGGATCAACTAGATCATAAACCAAACATTTAGGAAAAAACCTGGTTGAAATCCGATTTGTAGTTTCCGAGCATTGGTTGGAACAAACTTTTCCGGACGGACGGACCGACACCACTGAGATTTTATGTTTTTTGGATTCTACACCCAATGAAACGTCAAGAAACATTAAAATATCCAAGTCGAATTTTTTGGCGATTTCAATACTTTCTTCGTCTGAAGGATCCGGAATTTTAGTTTCTAAACATAAGTTTAGGTTTGTTTTAAGAATTTTCAAAATATAGCTTAGGTTCTTGTTTCTTTCCAGCAAGTCCCACCAAATTACCTTTACCCTTCGCCGAAAACCCATGGCTTCCTGTCCTACTGTATTCTGTAATAGTACTCCACTTATCCCTGTTGAATAGATTCGCTACCTGGGACTCAACTTAGACAAACGTCTTACTTGGAACCCTCACACAACACTGAAAAGAAAAGAAACCGCTAGACGCTTCCGACTACTTCAACACATACTAGACAAACGCTCAAAGCTTCAGATCAATTACAAAAGACTTATTTATGTGACTGTTATAAGACCTATATTGACTTGAGGAATTGGACTATGGGGCTCCACCAAACCATCGAATTCCTCTCGAATCCAATCCTTGCAATCCAAAATCCTAAACGCTGCTTATTTTGTCACAAATAAAACCATCCATAATGACCTTTGCGTTCCATATGTTACCTATTTAGCCCATTCCAGATAGCTATCAATCCATAATAAACTTCAGACCCATCCAAACACACTAGTTTCCATCCTTGCATCCGATTCCATCCCGGACAACCCTCCTAGGCGTCTGAAGAGAAGATGGCCTCGGGACCTTCTATTATAGAAATTTTATTAGAGTGCTGCCAGTGGGTAGTGTCTCTACATGTCCTATCATGTATTATTTATTCTTATAGCATTTGTACTAGATGTATATATTACAGTTGTACAACTCAATAAAATAATTAAAAAAAAAAAAGAAGGTTTTGTTTCTAAATATAGGTTTAGAGGGAATGGAATAGCTAAGTCTGTAGACTACAGAGTTTCCGATTTGAAGTTCAAATCCAGCTGCAATTTAACAATTTTTAAATAGTTAATAAAAGAATTTCAATGCCATCATTACAATAGGGATGCTTTGCTTCACCAGTACCCAGAGTTTTATTTTTTAAACTCACGTAGAAGTTTCAAATAGCTCTATTGGAAAATTAGGTTTTTGAGTTATAGCCTTGTTTTTTTGAAGGAGCTATATATATATTTTTATTCTAACCTCATTTTATTCATTATTATTTATATATTAGGATTTCTAATTATTGTTTAGATAATTTTATGTATATTATTAATTCCTGAACGAGTTGATTTCTGGATTTCTCAATCTATTCTGTTTCGATTTTTTTTTCGATATTAGAGATCGCCTTGAAGATTGATAATAATTATTCAGCCAGAATGATAGCCACTTGCCTTATGACGCAGGAGACAGTATCAATTGTTACATCAAAGCTTTTTTTTCTTTTAAAGATTAATAATAACCACTAATATTATAATATAGAATTATGTCATACTGTAATAAAAAAAATGGTGTGTACAGTTCACAATTGTTCTGTGACCTCGAGCCAAAATGTGATCGTCCTACCGGAAGAGAAATCGAAGAAAAAATGTCAAGGATTTCGAATAGGTAGATAGGTATAGGTATAGTGATAGGTATACCTTCATTAATTGTTTGAGTTGAGGATGAAGTAATTGGAAAAAAATATCGAGATGACTTCTCATTCTAATATTATTACATTATTAGTATAATAGGGTACGTTTTAATAAAGCCTCAAGTCTCTCAAGTCACCGTTAAACAACTATATATCCAACGTTTGGACAATTAAGGCATCACCAAGAAAGAAAAAGAAAGTGTATTTTTACATCATAAGACAAAGAAAAGAGGGTCTGAGGCTGCGAAGAACCTTTTGACACTAAATCGATACAACCTTATTCATACAACGCCCAACTGTTCTTAAGCTGTAAGCATAATATAATAGAGTATTTGTTTTAAACAATTCTTTAAAAAAATACAAATGTAATTAATAAAAATACTTAATTATATTTTACTAACATTTTACGCCTATCTAAAAATAGTGGATGAAAACAGAATAAATTAATATAAAGGATTTTCAGCACTTTTGACAAGAATTGCAGAACAGAAGTTTACTGCTTCATAGAAGTCACAGTAGACATTAGCGAATGGGTATAAATGATAAAAGATAAAAACTTGTACGGCTACAACCTTTGGAGGGGTCTGGTGTTCAGTACATGGTAGAGGGTGTACCACGCTCTACGACTGCGCCCTCTGTGATAAGGGATTGCAAACTAGAAAAATTTTCAGCTAAAAAGTTTTCAAAAATTATAGTTTTTGAGGAAAATAAAGAAGAAAATAATTTCTAAATGGACATAACAAAGAAAGGAGAAATTTAAGAAAAATTCGAAACAATATTGGAAGGGCAGAAAGGAAAAATAAAAAAAGAATAAAAAAAAAAATCGTTAGTCAACTTTTCAAGACCTTCTTAATTTTGGCCTTCTTAATTAGATTATTTATATTAACCAGGAGCATGCTCTGAAATTCGGTGTTGTGTAAACCTCTATATTCTCCAGACCTTATTTTCGATTATAGCATGTCTATCGCAAGAAGGGTATAGGGGTGATCTGTGGTCTAGTGGTTAGCGTAACAAACTACTAAACCCAAGATCGCGGGTTCGTAGCCCAGCAGTTGGCCCTAGGATTTTTTAAAGTGAGTAAAAAATCCTTAGTTACGCCGTCCTTCAGAAGGGACGTTAAACGGGGGTCCCGAGCCTGTAAGATGTCAGGTACTCGTTAAAAATCCCAATCCTAATTCAACCTGGATAGGCAACATTTATAGCTCCCAATGTAGGATCGTCCGATTAGCCATAGCTGCAAAAAGTGACGTTAAATGAATAAAAAACCCCCATTAAAAAAAATAAATAATAAATCCAAGATATGAAAGTTTAGTTTCGGGTGAAAAATGATTTTAAACGGTATAGAATAGATGCATTAATTACTTGTTAAGTTCTGAAAAACCTCCAAACTTCTAAAACTAATAAATTAACATTAAAGTAAGAATGTAATTGGTTAGGTTAAAGAAGTGTTGGTAGGTAATTGTAATGTTACCTAATCATGCAATAATAACCTTATCAAAATCCCTTATTAATCACAATTAGCAAATTTGAAATTAAGAAACCTTTTAATATTGTAATCTAGATATGTGATTTTTTCTAGTTCTTTCAGTATCGAATACAAGTAGCCTTTGACGCAATTTTATTTGTTCGAAGGGTCTAACCGAAATATTGCTTCAAAGAATACTTTGTATTCACTGTGCAAGGATGTATGCTAATCACTAGAATTTTCATAAAGGAAGAAAAAAAAATTCAATCACGTGACAAATGAATATAAATAAAAATTCTAGCATACAAATTAAAAGTATAAATAGCACATTGCATCACCTGAAATTATTTTGTAACCTAAGTGACAATTTAATTTTAGTTTCAGCTATGTAATATCAATAAAGTTCTTGTATTCTCTCGTACTTTAGGTATAATGCATTTAACATAAAAAAAGAAACTGTATGGAATCTGGTGGATGTAGTTTCGGAAGTGACGCATTGCAGACATTTTAGAAGAGGTTGCAAAAAAAAAAATTACAAAATATTTGTTTATTGAAGGTGTGATTTATAAAAGAATATACTGCTATTATAGTTGATGCTAGTAAAAATATTCGGAGTTTAGAAAATCGAATGAACAGATCAAAGAAGAAAATGAAATAAGCTGCATGCTTCTAATTACATTTTTGATATATTTCCAGAACATTTTTATTGCTCAGGTACCTTTTCTCTTATATATTTTTATCACGTTCATGTTTAAGGTTAAATTAAACTTGAATTTAAACTTCAAATTAGAGTTTTAAAGAACGATATGAAAGCTTTTTAAGTTTAACCTTATTCGTCTGATCCAGTTATAGCATCCCATACTCTACAATCCCATATCACTGACCTTGAAAAATGGTATCAAAACTGGAGGATTAAAATAAATTCCCACAAATCCCGTCAAATAACTTTTACCCTCCGTCGTTAACTTTCTTTCCCCCTGTATCGTTTTAATAACATCCCATTGATTCCTGTAGAACAGGTCCGGTACATAGGATTACACCTTAACAAAAGATTAACTTGGAATCCTCATATTAGACTGAAACGACAAGAAACAGCACGCCGTTTAAGGATACTTCAACATTTACTAGACAAATGCTCTAAACTCTCAATTAATTACAAAAGGCTCATATACATGACAATCATTAGACCAATCTGGATTTACAGAATAGAGCTTTGGGGCTCCACTAAACCATCGAATTCCTCTCGTATTTAATCCTTAAAATCCGAAATCCTTCGAAAAATCCTCCATGTTCCTTACTTTGTTACGAACAAACTAATCATAATGCCCCATTTGTTGCTGATTTAGCCCGAATCCGATATCAATCTTTTCAGGACTAACTTCATTCCCACTCAAACCTAGCAACCTCTTCAATTCCTGATAATCCTCCGAAGCGTCTGAAAAGAAGATGGCCTCGTGATCTTCTAAGTTATTATATTTGAGTACTACCAATAGGTAGTTTCTCTACTTGTATTTTCATGTTAATGTGTACAATCATTCTATTTACTTGTTTAATTAGTATCAGTTGAAAATTTCATTGAATAAATTATAAAAAAATCCTTATTCGTACTCCGCTTATCATATCACTGCTGGCGTTTAAAAAGTTGAGCTCTTTAATTTCTTAACATGTTATAAGTAATTGTTAATTATTCTACGACGATCGGGCTGAAAAACTTTTAAGTTTTTGAAGGTTATAATTTGGATTAATTTCTAGTGATTGCGTTTGTCTAATTATTTTTTAAAGTAAAAACTTCTTTAGGTTCCTTGAGCGATTTTCTTCATGCATTCACTGGCACATTTTCCCCCATCCCCTGTCCAACTTCATCCAACACTCCCTTATTTTTCTTCATCCTGAAACCCTTCCATAAATTCACTTCTTTCTAATATGTTGTACTATATGATGTTCGACATTTTCTAAAACTTTTCTATTTTCTTTAGTCCACGTTGTAGTGGATATCCTCTTCAAGAAATATTCGAATATTTGTTTGGTAAATCTGTACTTGTTCATTCTCTATAGATGTCCGAGGAATGTCAGCCTCCTCTTGTGCATAATATCTGAGATTCTTTCCCCTTCCTGGCAGATTCCTCCAGTTTCCATCCATCTTCAGTCTGAACTGAACCCATATTTTTTCTTAGAAGTCTTCTTTCCAGGACCTACAGTTTGTTGAGACTATAGTTTATCGAGAGGAATTCACTGGCAAAGAGGCATTCTAGTTTTATGACAGTATTATTTTGGAATTCCAGGAGATGATCCTCTTGCTGCAGACTATTTGTTCTACTTATATTATTTTTAATCCATACCCTCTTTCCAAGATTAAGATGAGGTTGTAAAGTTGTTGGACTGAGTAACGAACGAATTCCTAAAAATTTAATTAGTGCTGTGCCGACTGGTAAAGGTCTGAGGTGTAGACCGAGACGTAGGTTGGAAGATTGCGTTAAGGGTGATCTGAAGGATTTGGGTTTGGGTAGTGGTCCGTGGACAGAGGTTTGTAAACAGAGATTAGTGGTATCGGCATCGAGCCTCCTTAATTATTTATTATACTCTTTCCATTTTCAGAATTCTTAAATATCTATTAGAAGATCTAAAAAAATTAATAGAATGATTCTGAAGTGTAGAAGAGTATTGCTGTAGGATTAAAAAAATATAAAAATTATATGTTCAGAGTATCTTTGACTTTCCAGTAAGTTACTTGCCATTCGTTGCTCCAAAATTTAGAAAAAATAATTAAATGGCTATTTTATTATTGCTGGATGCAGCCATCTATGGAGAACAAATAAATAACTGTAGATTTTCTTCTTCGAGATGTTTTTTTCTTGTTGTTTAGCTTCCTACCAGAGATCTTTCAGCTTCTGACTCCCTCTCAATCGTTCTGCAGAAAGTGTAGGTCATTCTTTGGGGAGATTTTTCTCATTTACAACTCTACTTCTAAATCCTGATCTGCTTCACACTTCAGTTGGTTTGCCCTTTTCATATTATCACACAAATTATATGTGTTTCTTTTTTGAGATTCAGTATTGTTTATTAATGAAAAACCCTTTTGAAAATCTATAATTTACTTTTTATTTACTTCTCCACTAATGTTTCATCTCTTAAGGCAATTATCTACACTATCTTTCCTTACCTTTGCTATTAAATTTTCTTGTCAATATTATTTATAATAATTGTTTATGTGCTAAAAGTCATATGCCATAAGCCATATAAAATCTATTTCCAGAAGGTTTATAAAAAAAATATATTCCTTCCTTCTTAACATCATTTATTGAAGAGAGGATATTTTATGCACAGTTTGAAAATAATGTATTTCTTAGCAACAATCAAAGATTTTCAAGAAAGGATTACCATCCAATTTTAAAAACATATTATAGATTAATGACATTATCTGCATGCTTTGATGGCTGCATTTACTTTTGATATTTTGGTTTTTAAAATATTATAAATGCATTATCAAACAGCATATAAATAAATTATTCAAAACACCTTAATTTGTCTTAAGTTACAATGAAAGCATGTATTGCGTCAACAATAATTTATTTCTTTTACATTTTATTCTTGAAAACAATATGATTTAACATGCTTAGGTTAAAAAATGAAAAAAGTAATATGAGAAATTAATTTTTAAGTCTTTTCATTTTTTTTTTTTAAATACTTATAAAATTTGGAGGCTTTAAAAAATGTAAAGGAATAATTTTATATTTTATGAACAATTTTGTTTCTAGAATTTAATTTATACTAATTGGTTTTGTATCATAAGATTTATTTAAAATATTTTAATTTTTGCACTATTTAGCTTTGTTAATATGTTCATTGGGAATTTCCTTATTCAAGATTAACGTTGATGAGCAGTAACATTCCTGAAAAATTGAAGTTGCATTGAAATTTATTTCCAAAGATATGTTAAGTGCAGTTGTGGGGAATAAATGCATTTAAAATATTTTTAAAAAGAATATTGCTAAGTATTCAATAAATATATATTTGCGCCTTAATAAAAGAATGGTACAAAACTTCAAGTTTTTAGTTTTTGTAAAAATATTTAAACTTCAGTATGTTTTCACAAAATTATTAATTTGTCACTTGCACCCCTTATGCTTCTCATCCCCTCATAGTTTTTTATATGATACACAATTGTCTCCGAATAAGTAATAGGAATGACAAACAAGTGAATAAACTGTTTTGTACCACATTAACTAGGCAACACTAAAGGCAGGAATGGACGGACAAATTTAAACACAAGTCAGATAGGTTTAAATCTGTTGGTCCTGGTCATATTTTTTTAATTATTTCTGTCCAAGAGTTATATTACATGTACTTGAGAATATCTGTGGTCCACTGCAAAGAAATTACTGTGATCCAGGAACTGTACAATACTTCTAGAGATTATGATGTGGGGATAATGAATTTGAGACTCTTAAGATATGCAGGGCATATTGCCAGGGCAGCAAATGGAGAAATGCCAATAGTACTGTTGACTCTGCTGATTCTTAGAAAGAGAGGAAGAGGTAGACATAATCTGAGGTTGTCATATATTATGGCAGTTGATGCTAGTAACATCCTGGGAGTTAGGAACTGGATGGCGTTATCACAAGACCATTTGGAAGAAGCTGTTGGAGGAGGTCAAGACTTCTGACGGAGTGGTGGCGCAGTAGTAAAAAAATAAAAAAAGTTTTTTGTGTCCTATTTTTAATGCTGCTTCTCAAGTTAGATTAATATATTTTGTTGTTCTGTAAATTTTGATAAAAAGTCAAAGTGCTGAAGTCCAGTTGAGATCTAAATTTACTCAATTTTTAATTGAATGGAAATAATAAATTATCTATTAAATATATATACATATATATATATATATATATATATATATATTTAATTTAATATATTATAAATAGATATTAAATAGATATAAATATTTAATTTAATATATTATAAATAGTATATTAGTTATTGGCTACAAGAAGCATAAATATTAAATAAAGTTATTGCTTTAATTAATTTACACTGTTTATGTTTCAGACTGCTGTAATGAAGATTACAAATTTACCTCTTACAGGTATGATTTCCTAATTTATTGGGGAAAATAATAATAATAAATTCTTTATTTATTCTGGGACAAGTCCCTTTAGAATAAAGTAACTGTACATTATTGTGGGCTTTAGAGCCTTAGAGTACAAAGAAAAAAAAAACAAGTAGAAAAGTCAATCTATAAAGCTGATTAAATAATAATAAATAAAAAAATAGCTTCTTATGATAATGAAAAAATGAAGATTTCACATTATTTCACATTTAAAATAAAAATAAAAATGAATAAACAAATTAAATAATATTCAATCGATAATTTAATGTATGCACTTCGGGGAATAGGAGGGATAGAAAGTAATCAAATAAGCGGGATTTGAAGGCAGGAAGGGTCTTGGAAGAGCGGATGGAAGAAGGGATAAAATTCCACAGGGAACAGGACCAAATCTGGAACGATCTGTCGAAAGCAGCGGTTTGATGGGCTTCTACATACAAATCGGAAGGGTGTGAACGGGTATCACGGGAATGGATGGAGGATTTAAATTTGAGGAGCTCATATATGTATAATGGAAGGCGGGATTGGATAACTTGATAGAGGAAGGATGTAAGGAAATACTTACGGCGAATAATAAAAATAAAATAAAATATGATAAAAATATAAATATAATAATAAAATATAAATAATAAAAATAAAAATAAAATATGTACCATTATTGTTAGTAAAGTAATTTCAGATTACATAAACTATAAGTATACTCATATTCCTTATATTTATTGATTATTCTGATCCGATGATAAATTTCAGATGAAATCATAATAAAACTTTTAAAGTAAAAACTTAAATAATGTATGTACATGAGTAAATTTTCCATCCTTGTTACCTTTAATAACTACTTGATCCTAAATATAAAATTATTATGCATCATAAATGAGTATCATGAGGAAGAAAATGGTGCGGATAGAGGTCATAAAGTTCTCTTATAAATATTTATAAGAGAACTTTATGTCTTATATGAATAACTTATATATATATATATATATATATATATATATATATATATATATATATATATATATATATATATATATATATATATATATATATATATATATAAGTTCTCTTATATAGGGAGAACTTTTTATTGGTAAGCCAAGTTTTGACCCACATAGCAGGTCTTCATCAGGGCTAAATATACAAGATACAAATAAATTAAAATAATACATGGCACAGAATAACATTATATGTAGTATAATAGAATAATGTATTATGTAGTAAGTAATAGAAATAAAAGCCAGAGGGGATTGAATTATATAATGACAAAGATGCATTATATATTGAAACGTTGGCTTCTCAATAAAAAGTTCTCACTGTATAGGAGAATTTTCTTGATCTCTACCCGGACTGTTTTGTTCCTCATAATTATATAAAGTCAACTATTATTATTCAACTTAAATGATCATTAAATGATAAATGATGATGAAATAATGATTATCTGGAGGGTATGAAATTTTAAAACAATTTAATTAAGTTTCTCACCATTAGTATACAAGTAAAATATTATTAATAAATAAATGTATGTAGCCATTTTGCCTAATTTGCATAAAAAAAATAAACCAAGCAACCGATATCAATACTCTAGCAACCAATCCTCCTCCACATTTTCCTTTAAATGATACTCATATCTTCATCCACTCAATAATAATAATATCTTGATGTAAAATGTGTGCATACCGTAATAACAATTAAAGCTGGATGATTGCATAATAATAAGAAACAAATGTAAATTATTAGATTTGAGTCTTATTTGATAGGTTTTAATATTTAATTGAAAAAGTATGTACTATTGTTACTTTTAGTAGTTCCTGAAGAAGATCATGTTAACGATCATTGAATATTTTTGCATTATTTTGTATTTGCAGATAAAATTTATTTTGTTTTTAATATTCAAATTATTTAAATTTTATTCTTAATAACTTGTTGTTTTTCAATAATTTATATAGTATTTAGTAGGGGGGGGGGGGGGTACCTCCCGTTCGCCTAGTGGTGGTCCAAACCTCTTTGTTCCAATTGTATAATTTTTCAAATCACTCGAACTCCTGTTTTCATATTGTGTATTTTTATGTCTATTAATATAAAAAAAGTAATTCAAATATTTCTTCCATATTAATTCAATTTTTTCATGTAAGGTGGAATAAAAAAAAAAGGTTCATAAAAAATTGAATAAATTTGGAAGAAAATAAAATATCAGTGATCACTTTTTTTTATACAATTAGAGAGATAAATGTATCTGTTTATTTATTTTCCATTTATTCTAATTATAAATATTTTTTTCTAGATCACCTAAAAATCCAGAAAAACAGTTATCAAGAAATTTATAACAATGATGATTTTAAATATAAACATGAAGTCAAGAGAGATAAATCCTTCCCAGAACCTCCAATATGTAAGGAAGAAATCAAACCGCACAAACCACTACTCAAACACGAATGTGAATCATTACCTATCGACCAAAAAGTATATAGAGCTACTCGTCTCAATGGTGACGCGTATATTGAAAGAAAATCGGAAAAAGAAAAACTGTTACTGCAACAGATGAAATTACCCAGAAAAAGGGAAGCAATTTCAAATCTAACTGCTAACAGCAATGCTTCCGATAATTTATCTACAGTTAATTCAGAAGTTCATGATTCATATGATAAAGTATCGAAACTGATCCGTTCAGACTTTGATAATTTTTATGATAGCGAGCTAATCAGAAAATTATCTGATGACTCTGGAAAACTTCCTACCAGCTTGAAACTAGTCATGCCACCAGATAAAGAACCGATAGTGGTATACAACGAATCAGAGGATGATAGCTTTAACAGCAGAAACTTCATTAAAAGAGAAGCCATAACACCCAATGAAAATGCTTATTACGATTATTATGAAGAGCAATCAGATAACGAACAGTTAAACTCCGGTCCTTACAAAGTTCGACAGAAAAATTCTAATGATAAGTTATTTATGAATGAGCTAGGAAAAAAATCAAATGGTTCTATTGATGATAATATTAAAGAAGCTAATATGCACGTAGCACTTGATAACAATACTGATGCGACGCCAGTTCCTGAAATGTATGTTTCATTTGAACCTATAACGCTTAGAAATGAAATAAAGGAACAACGTCCAAAAAACAGAAGTAAAATGCTTCAAATAACAAGAAATTTTGACAATATCAAAAACATTGCAGTGCAACGGAAAGCCACCTGTCCTCCTGATCCACAAGGAAAAGAAGTATGTTATTATTATTTTTTTTTTTACACAACTGCATCTAAAAAATTTTTTATTATTACTGAAATACAGGCAGTTTAGTGTACCACTCATCCATAGGTAAGTATTTTTCTTTTTCTTCTATCAAATATCAAAAAATCCTTCTTGTTTATGCAACTATCATCTTTTCCATTATGATAATTGTAGTGTAACAAATTTCTTCCAAATTTTTGCATTCTTAAAACTTGGCAGCCATTCATGTTTTGAAATTCAATTTGGAGTGGTTGACCAGAATGTTTGTGGTATAATTGTAACATAAGATGTGATGTGAATAATTTTTTTAAAAGTGATATTATCACCATATATCGTCCCTACCATTGCAAAGTATCGAATGTGAAAAAAACACAGTTTTCGTTTTCGACTTATAGCAGTTGCTTTAGGATTGATAAATGATATAAAACTCATATATAGACATCTATCAGTCCCAAAACAACGTAAAACGCAATGGTTTGACTATAGGTACTAATTTTTATTGAACTTTGAAACTTTTTTTTTTTTTTAATTCTCCTCAAAAGTACCGATTTTCACATTCGATAGTTAGAAATGGCAGGGACGATATGTGTAAATATTATATTAGACACAACAACTGTTAAATAATATTTTACAAAACAAATCATAGTCTCATTGAAGCATGATAAAATGAAACCAACAGTCAATGCGCATGTCAGCTAGAATTGGTTTGATTGAAAAATCAAAAATCTCTCTAAATCTCTCTTTATCAATATAGTATAATATGATATATAATATATCATAAGTGACTTATTACAATGCATCAAAATGAGATGAAATGATACATTGAAATATATTTGCTTAGTATTGGTAATTGGTCATCGATTTGTATTAAAGAGCAATATCAAAAATCGCCGACGGGTGTGGTAAGTCAATTTTACACAAATAAGCACAACGTATTTTATTTTTGGTGGAAACTTATTTGTGCACAATTTTTTACTGCTCCTACTAACGATTTTCATCATTGCTCAAGATACATCCAGTCAATCATTTCCTTATCTAAATTTGGGTATCCTAAATTTTGTCTATTTAGGCATAATTAAGATAGGGATGGATCTTTAACATGTATCTGAAGCTGCAGAGGGTCGCAACCGCCATTTTATGTCCTTCCAAAGGATGGCATGGCTAAAGATTTTTTACTTATTTGTATTACTTCCTTTAAAAAATCGTAAAGCCAACCTGCTGGGCTTTGAACTCGTCAGGCTTAGAAGCCCATTATTCTAGCCACTATACCACAGATGACTCCTATCTTATCTTCTTTATATTTTTACTGTTATTCTTATATATTCATTGTATAATCTTTAAATGATTAGTACAAGAAATATAGTTTGGAAAAGTTGAATTAATAATGAAATAATTACATAATTTATTAATTTAGTCTTTAATTTATAATTGATCTCAAACCAAAATAAAAAAACATATTCAATCAAATAACAAACTTTTCAATAAGATGGTACAAACTATTAAATTTTTGACAGAGAGAGTTCCCACTGTAGCATCGTCCAATTAGCCATATCAGCATAAAGTGACGTTAAAATGAACAAACAAATTAAATTCTTATACCTAATATTAATTAACAATAAAATGAATGTAAATTAAAACTACAAAAGGCCCTTAAAATTTACTTTTATTTAGAGAATATATAATTTCATAATGGATTGCTTAAATAATAAACTTTATTATAAGAATAATCAATGAACTATATTAAAAACCTATTGTAAAATTGATGATCTCAAATGGTCCTTGATTTGCAATCCCTTTTGAGGAAATTTTTTTCCTCTAAATTTCACTTTTCTATAACTTTTTTTTTTTAATAACTTTAGCCTTACAAAAAATAAACCTCATTAAGTTAGGTTTAAAGCATACCAATTTTAATAACTAAGAACATATTCACTTTAAATATTTATGTCAATCAAATAATCCAACTCTAAAAAGATGAAATTACTTACTTTTACTTTTACAGGTTTTTTCCCTCAATGGGTTGCCTGGTTAAGTCAGAGCGTCCCTCCACTTTTCTCTGTTCCACCAGTCATCCTCCTCAAGTCCCCTGCCGGCCATCTCCTCCTCCACGCAGTCCTTCCACCGGGTTCGGGGTCTTCCTCTTCTTCGTCTGCCTGGCTGTTCCCACAGCAAAAGTCTCTTCGGCCATCTACGTTCTGGCATCCGTTGGCAGTGTCCGTACCATCGCAGCCTGTTCCTTCCAATCCTCTCTAACATCTTCATTTCTGGTTCTATCCAGGCGGGTGATCCTCAGGCATCTCCTCCAAAAGTCCATCTCTGCAGCTTGTAATCTGGAGTAGAGCCCCGGGTTCAGTGTCCAGGTCTCTGAGGCGTAGCTGAGGGAGGGCTCAGCAATGCTTCTGAAAATACGCCTTTTGTTGTCCATTGAGATGACTGTGTTCCAAAGAACTGGGTGCAACATTCTAGTCACTCTTCTTGCCAGGCCAACTCTCCTCCTAACTTCGGGTTCCGACTTGCCATTACCATCTATTGTTGACCCTAAGTACTTGAAAGAGTCCACCCGCTTGCATATTTTCCCACTAATATGAAGGTCTGTGGCTTCTCTGCAGTTCACTGCCAGGTATTCGGTCTTATCAAAATTTATTCGTAGACCCCATAGACTGTATTCTTTTTCCAGGGCCATCAACGGCTCTTCCAGACCATCTCTGTTATATGTGACCACTGCCTGGTCATCGGCAAAGAAAAGAGAGAAAAGCATATGTCCATTTATGTCTATGCCCTTTCCTCTCCAACGTGCGCTCCACTCCTTTACAGCCTGCTGTACATAAATTTTAAACAGGGTCAGATGAAATTAAATACAAAAATTGTAAATGGTCAATTGAACCATTAAAAAAAGAAAATTTGTTGGAGGAAATGAATGTTTATTTGAAATCATTCATTAAAATGAGTAAAACCTTTTTTCCAGTCAAAATTTTATTTATTTTAAAAACGTTTCAGCTTACTAAGCCATTTTCAATGTTCTTTTCATTAACATATTCTCACTACTTATAAGCCCATCAGTACTTGAACAATTTTACTCATAAGTCTGTACATTATCAACCTAAATAAAAAGAACAATCTAATAAATACGTAAGTTATAAAAATATGTCCTAAAATACTGAAAATAAGTATACCTTTTAATAGTTGTCAATTAAATAAAAAAAATTTAAAATAAATAAAATTTTGACTGGAAAAAAGGTTTTGCTCACTTTAATGAATGATTTCAAATATGAATGTTTATTTTACAATCACAAATTCTACCACTCTCTTCTATTCTTTATTCAATGGATGGTAGTTCTACAGTAGTAGGTTCTTTCATAAGGGCTGGAAACTGATCTTTGGGTGCATACTATACAAACAAGAGGCAGTAGCTCAGTGTTTAGAGTGATAAGTTACTGAGCTCTAATTCATGGGTTCGATTACACTTGTGACCGATTAATTATAATTATTTATCATATTATTATAATTATTTAAATAATTATTTATCGGCTTCTTTTAGAAGCTGTAGGTTGACTCTGTGAGAACTACAGATCCTTTTAGGGCTGACCCAGCCTCCATGTAGTTAGTCCCTTAATAGGTAAGAAATTAATAATTAAAAAAAAGCAGTTGGTTGAGCTTGTACTGTATCAAATCAACCCCTTTCATGCAACCATTGGCTTAGAAACAGTTTAATGTGGTTCCAGATCTTTTGTTAGTTTCTTCTTCCTATTTTACATATTTTACAGCTTCATTCGAATTTGTTATTGATAAAATTAGGTGTTTTTATTTTTGAATTTTATAATTATGCAACCTGACCCTTCTCATTTAGAACTCGAGGAAACCTGGAAAGGCCTTGGTTGGAAACAAGGTGCAGTCTAGGATACCTAAAGGAAACTTTGGAAATAAAGAAACCAAAAACAAAACATTACTGTATTAAAAAAGATACACCAAACCACTATCAGTAGCAGTAATCATAAAGACACAAATAAAATAATAACTGCAATTTAAAACAAAATTCATAATTCGTTTTGTGCCATCAACTAATATTACATCTTCCTTCACCCCGAGTCAGACTACAGTAAAAAGAAAGATTTCTGCCTGTAGAGTTCATCTGGCTTCCGGCCAGGTCTAGATACTTCTCACTAGTACCAACCTTTAAAAACTCTGATTTATTGAGGAAAGTCCGCTGATTATAAATTCCCGCTAGCGTAAACATTTTCAGGACACTCCTGTAAGCTGCTGCGCTCTAGTGGCCCCACTTGACTAATTTCTTTCTATCGAGAGAGAATTTACAAAACCCGACCCCTTCCGGTACACGAGGTTGCAACATTTACAAAAACCACGTGAGAATTGATTAGATTGCAACGCCTCGATCATTGATGAGTTTTTTTTCCTTATAAAGAAAGTTTCTTAATATACGTACAAATTTAATTTTTACTTCATTAATTGAATTAATTCATTAATTTCATTTCTCTGCTCTGCATTCCTTGGAGAACCATGGCCTCTGCTAACTTCTTCTCCCATTGGATTTTGTACGCCCCTTCACATCATCGAGCCACGTTGGGGCCTTCCACTCAATCTTGGACCATCATTCGGTATTCCATACATCATCATTCTTGGAATTCTGGTTGGGTCCCCCTACCATTGTAATCTCTTGAGCTGGATGATTTTCACTATATCGGGCTCTTCGTGCATGTCCCTTAATTCGTTGTTGGACCTTGTTATCAACTTTTCTCCATTCTAATAGGTCCACAAATTTAACGTAGGACTTTTTTTTCCCTACGTAAGGATCCTCTTGCTATCTATTAGTCACAATAATTTTATATATTGTGTTATATATTTATGTATTATTTTATATACTTTGCTTTTATGGACATCCTTTTACAACAAAATAGTTTTTTCATACCGAACAGACTTCTACTTCCCGCCGTTTTTTGTGCCTTAATATTCTTTTCTACTCTGTTCTCCTACAATATAATACTACCTAGATACTTGTACTCATCACAAATCTTGAAGCGAATTATAATTAAACATGATTTGTTATTAATCGAATTATTTTCTTTGTTTAGGGTTGTCATCCAGGCAGTGGCCTTCCGAAAAATCCTATGATGCCTTCATTATTGCAAAACGATAGGGACCCTGAATACGAAAAATTAATGAGAGGTGAAACGTCAGAAAGGGTCATTAAGGCAATTATCGATAGAGTCCATAAAAAACCTTCCATGGCTACTGAACTGGGTATATGCGATTTCAATATGGCGGAAGTGAGGAACATGTTTAAGAAAATTAGGAACAGAGATAAGAAAGAGTGTTGTGCTAAGTTGAGTGGAGAGTTCAAATGCTTCCTGAATTGGTTGCTAACGATGGAACCTTCACGGAAGAAACGTTCAGAAGAAGAAGGGCATACTAATCGATTCACAACATGCAATAATTTTCCAAAGTTCGATCTAATGGGAGGCGAATGCTACCAAAAACCAAGTCCTCAGTACGAGAAGTTGGTACAGAGGGTGGAGGGGTACAGAGATGAAGAAGACGACGCTAAGTGATGTAAGACTGATAGAAATATTTTTACCAGCCACGCAGTCTATACATTTTTTTCCTGATATATATATTGATTGAATATTAGGAGAGATTAAATTTTCTACTTGATGGAATATTAGATAAAAGAGTTTGGAAGTTAGAGACGAGTCTACTCTACCTAGGGCTACTTAATATTGCAAAGTATAGATTAAATCAATAAAACTATCAAGCGATGAGCAACAGTTATTATTAAATATTTATTAAATAAATTAAGATACTAAATAGTATACTCAGCATTAAAATTTTGGAATATCACTGCTTTATCAATTAATAGCTCTACAATGGTGCTATCTAGAGTGATTAATGGTAACTAGCTGCTTTGTATTCAGCTGATTTGTAAAATTCCTTTTTTGTTTTTTTCGTTCAGACAATGTTAAGGATAACGTAAGCATAATTTGAATTGTTTCAATAAAAATGAACAAAGCTCAAAAAGAGACATATTATAAATAGAATGGAATTGGAAAAATCTCTTTTTTTTAAATTTAATTTATTGATATTTACAACTATAATAATATGGAAAAAGGACATGTATTAAAAGAAAAATCACACCTAAAAAGACAAATTGCAGTACATCTCACATCAACAACCCAGACCCATATAATGGCGGCGGGGGGGGGGAGGAGGGTAGTTCCTATTACTTGCTATTAGAATTTTTCTTTTCCCATAATATGTTTAATCAGGCTCTTCGTAGGTCTTCGTTTCTTCTCTCTATTTTTATCCGTTTGTATTATTTTTTTAGAAACCCTATCATTTAAAAGAAATTTATAATTAAAATCTTATAAAATGTCTTCAATTATGATACTAACGACTGTTATTCCAGATTTCAGCACTGCGAATAGATAACGTGGGAGTTATTCTGTATATTATAGATAGCGCAAAAATGAATAGGGAAATTGCTAATTTTGTAGTATATACTTTACCTAGCATTTATATTATTATATATTTAATAACTACATTAATATTTAATGTAATATATTTCTAATAAATATTAATGCTTTTTATAATAAAAATAATATTAAAATGCTAGGAAAAGTAAATACAACAAAATCAATGGTATACCTATTCATTTTTCGCAGCTTATATCAAGACAAAAAATATTATAAGCTTATAAGACAATAAAAATTAGCATTATTCCTCATAACTAAATGTTAAGCACACACTAAAGCATTAGTGTATATGACTAAAAAACAAACAAACAAAAAAAACACAGTAAAAAGCCGCTTATGATGTGAGATTTTCTCCAATGGTTTCTTCAGACTGATTCGTGAAGGATATTCATTTCCTCTTGACTATTTAATTCATTTAAAAAAATATATTATATAGAACACATTAATAGGATAAACAAACTTCAAGGAAAGCGTGAATATTTCAAAACGAAAATATTATGAAACCATTAAACAATAACTTATTGACGGGTATTGATTCACGTTACTCAAAAACGAAATGTAAACGAGATAGTGAGCAATTCAGGGTCAAAGCTTCAAGATCTTCAGTTTTTAAAAATACACATTTCAACAAATGGACAGATATGAAATAAAATTTTATTAGACATAAAACAAACTACTGGTGTATTATAAACTAGCGACCCACCCCAGCTTTGCTCGGGTAATAAGGCATATTATGCCTACATAATTTGTCTATGTAATGTATTTTTTTTTTATCCTGTACCGGCCACTAAGGACCACGTGAACATCATTGGTTAGGCTTCTTTGGGAGTTTTGATTTTCTTTTTTCCCATCTCTGCTAATGTAATTTATTATACAGAAATGATAAAGATAAAAGCAAAACCAAATATTTTTTTATATACGTATTGTTAGATAATTGCACCGGATTAGGCAAGCAGCGTCTTCGGTGAAACCCATCGATATTCCAATCAATTTTCACAAAACCTCGACAAATTATATACCTAAACCATCCTGGTGAATCACTCTATCTATTGGTGAAAACCGCATGAAAATCGGCGCGAGTTTACCGCGACCAAACACGGCCGAGGACTTTGTTTTATAATATGTATAGATATTGTTCTATTGCTTTGTCTAGTAAAAAAAAGTTTCCTGAATATTCATAACATATTACATAGTTATAATTGTACAATAAACATCTTAAATAGATTACAAAAATAATGGAGTAAACATTTATAACCTCCCTAACAGCGGGCCGGAAAAACAAGATTGCACATGCTCACCGAGCTGGAACACAGATGCTGATTTATTTAATTAAAAACCAAATTATTTGAACTTTCCGTTTAAGTGTTGAACAATAGAATTGTTTCTTTCTCATCCAAATAAATTGGTTTAGGATGAGTTGTTTCAAAGGTAACTGACTAGAGGTTACCACATTAGTTTCTATTTCTGTTAAATCAGTTGGTCCAACGAACAAATCTAAACACAATTGTGGGGTCTGTTTCGGAAACGCATGCAGATTGTTTTTTAGATATCTGTTATTTATGCTAAAATAAAATACTTATAAAAAAACATGGTTTTTAAATCTACCCCCTGAAGAAGCACTACTAGCCCTGCAGATGCTCGCAACACGATGAGCGAAAGCTTGGCAAACAACACCAATACCATCCCGGAAGAAGAACATATGCATAATGTACATATAATTAATAATTTTCTGACTCCCTAACCATGGAGGTAAACTTAGACATGTAAACTATCAATTTAGTCCATACTTATAACTTGAGCCACAACAACGCATGAAGGGTCTTTGATTCAGTACATAGTACTGTTTCTAAGATGGCGGCTGTGCTGGTGATTTGAATAAGAATACGCTCAACAGCCAGATTTTTCTCCCGATTGAGAGTACCTGTAGATTAGATAAATTGTCTGTTACAGCCAGATTTAAACCGGGGACCTTGAGCACAGCATCTCAGCGCTCTCTTAAATATCCATACTTATAAGTTAAGACCGTGGAAAAAATCCAACGAAAAGCCTTAAGTCTTCAAACTAAAACAGAAATAGAAATTATCTGTCCAATATTTCGCCCATTCAGGCATCCTCAGGGTAGAAAGAGAATAACAGCAAAACAAAACATGAATAATGCACCCAAGAAACATCCCACCACCTCGAAGACTCAAAACTCGCTGAATGGGCGAAATATTGGACAGATAATTTCTATTTCTGTTTTAGTTTGGAGACTTAAGGCTTTTCGTTGGAATTTTTCCACGGTCTTAATATTTATGTAAGGTCTCTTTTTACTTTTCAATATTAATATATTTTGTGGAATAGCCATAAGTCCACTGGTTTCTTGCTGAATGGGCGAAATATTGGACAGATAATTTCTATTTCTGTTTTAGTTTGGAGACTTAAGGCTTTTCGTTGGAATTTTTCCACGGTCTTAACATTTATGTAAGGTCTCTTTTTACTTTTCAATATCCATACTTATAGATTTGAAAATAATTAACGAAGATAAAAAGTAGCTTCGATGAGATCTTTGACTTAATGGAAACTTCTCATAAGTTTATGAGACAGTTATGCTTAATATTGGAATAACTTGATCTGTTTTTTCAATTACACTCGAAGATAGATAGGTGCAATGTTTGTTATTAAAGTTAAGATCGGATGTCACGTATTGAGGATGTTATCGTTTGTGCATAACACTCGACATCACTCATCCAAAGAATGATCCTCCAACTTTGTTGTTATATTAAAATTAATATGCAGTAAAGGAAATCGCTAAAAAAAAAAATTATTTCCAAGTTTAAAAAAAAAACCTATTTTGTCTATTATTATTTTATATCTAAAATATTTATTTTTACTGCTACATTACGCACGTCTCTTGGTATCTCGCATAATTCTACTAAAAGAATTTATATCGGAGTTGATACAATATCTATTTGGGAGAGTTGCTGTCCTGAATGTTTTGGGTTTGAATCCGGCTGCCACAGATAAATTATTTAACAAACTTAAAAACCCCATGGGGTCAGTAGATCTCCTGAGACAAACCCTGCCACAAAGTAGGTACCCTTAATTGGAGGAAAATCTGGCGGTTGATTGTGATCTCAGTCAAATCACTTCCCTGCAAAACTGTAGCTTTAGAAACAGTACATTCTCTACCATTTAGGCATTTTTATTTTTTTAAATAATATATAGTTACAATTTATGTTACTAAATGATCAATAGAAGTAATACTTCTATATGAAAGTTATAGTAGATTTTCATGAAACTTTTTATTAAAACCATTTGTATTAAATAGAAAAACTTTTAAAATTTTGAATATAGAACTTAAAATATACTATCATGATTAAGAAATTAGTTTTTTTATTAAAATTAGCAGCCTGAAAGCTCTAGCTTTTTGATTTGATTTTTAAAAAAAATTAACATCATCAAATTCTTATATTAATCTATAAAATAAATTATGAAAATGTATCTTATACATAAAACTATATCGAATATTTTATTATATTATATTTACATTTATTTTTACTTATAACGAACTGATTTAATATTTATTAATCTATTTATTTATTTTATTTAACAGTTTGTCTATTGGGTAGAAGTTCTCCTTTAGCATTTCATAAATCTTTGTATTTAACTCATTTAAATTAAAATAAATTCATTAATATTGAAACGGGAAAGGTATAAACAGACCTAATAAATGCTAAGACCGTGGAAAATCCCAACGAAAAGCCCTTAAGTCTCCAAACTAAAACAGAAATTGAAAATTGAGGATAGACATTTTCAATTTCTTTTTTAGTTTGGAGACTTATGGGCTTCTCGTTGGAATTTTTCCACGGTCTTAAAATAAATTCATTATCAGTAAATATTGTTTTATCAATCATATTTCCTGTTACATAGATAAGAAATATATGAAATCCTTGTTATTGCTTTTTAATGAAGTATAATAGTGAAATCATGAAATATCCATATCTACAAATGATAAATTGATGATTAAGGTATTGAAAATTGATTATAATTATTATTTATTCATCATTTAGAATTTAAATATGTTTTATTAGAAAAATATAAATAAAATTAAGGAAATTATTCCAAACTCTTTGGAAAATGTAAAAATTACTATTAAGATAAGCATTTATTTTCTTTCTTTATTTTTTTTTATTATTTTAAAAATATAGAGGTTATAAAATTTTAAAGTTATAGAGTCTGTGATTCGAAGCTGGTCTGTTGAACGAGTCGGTTACTAATGTTATATTATCGATTAATCTATTTGATCGTTAACTTCTACGAACTGGAAATGGCCCTTACTACTATTTAATATTACATACTTCTATGAAGAGGATATTGATAGGGAAATATTCCTAGTAACCATGGCAACATATTACGCCATATCATCTATGAAGTACAAAGGAAATATTATTTATTACAGAGAAAAATAGAAATTAAGAAATATATTGGTTAATTAATTTTAAAAATAAATATAAAAGTGATTAATTATGCAAGATTACATCGTACTTTTTTAATATCTTGAAGGCAGTAAATCAACTGTTTTAATCACGAAAATTCTCAATTTTCAGATTTTGTAAGTTCTCGAATCCATTTTGACTTAGTTTCATTTGGCTTATGTACGTACGTCCGTTCGTATCTAGTACAACTCAAAACCGGTTATCAGTAGAAATTTGAAATTTACTATTTGAAGCTGGTTGTAAATTTAGTAATGAACCTTAATTTTTGGTCATAACGATAATTAGCGATACTATACTTGTTAGATCATCTTTTTTTAACTATCAATTCTACAAAAATTAATAAAAAATATTTAACAGTTAAGAGTTTTATATCGGTTACAATAAAATAATAAATTTTAGGTATGTTTCATAAGCCGTAATTGATAGCTCACTTCAGAACTTGGGATAGGAATTGTAGGTAAAATCATTTATCCAGATTTTTTATAAAGTTTATGGTGTTTTCTAATGATTTTGTAATTATTATATAATTTTTTTTATTAATATATTTCAATAATAAGTTATACGTGATAATTATGCAATATTTGCAACAGCAATTAACAATTCAACGCATTTGAGGTTATTGCAATCTGGAAAAAAAGCAAGAAAAAAAATTAATCAATGCATAAAGAAGAAAAGGACTCTAAATTCATTAAGCATATAAATGAAATTAAATATTTTAATTGTAAATGCAAATTAAATTGTAATGTAAAACAATGCAAACAAGGTATTGTATACCAATGCAGTGGAAATGTAAAAACATTGTAACACTCAAACAAAATATATAAATAAATAATTAGAATCTTTAAAACAATTGTACAATATCTAAGAAAGTCGCTTTAGTCTAATGCTGCGGTGCATATGACAGTTGAGTTTGAATTAATTAAATAAAAATAATAATAAGTTTCGATAATAATCTTGCATTTGAGCCTTGGAGGTGGTGGGATGTTTCTTGGGTGCATTATTCATGTTTTGTTTTACTGTTATTCTCTTTCTACCCTGAGGATGCATGAATGGGCGAAATATTGGACAGATAATTTCTATTTCTGTTTTAGTTTGGAGACTTAAGGCTTTTCGTTGGAATTTTTCCACGGTCTTAACATTAATGTAAGGTCTGTTTTTTACTTTTCAATAAAAATAATAATAAAAAACAAAAACAACATTTGATGTTTTTCAAGCATATTTCAAATTGATTCAGGACCACATTTTGAGGCACCGATTCGTAATTTCGAAAATGTATAAGGATATTATATTTTGCCTATAGTGAATATTTTTTATATTTATGAAGGCTATTATTTTTTGTCTATAAAGAGTGTACTACATCGTCTCAAATGATACTTAGTTATTTCTTTTAATATACTTATCACAGCGTTGTGTTAAAGTAATATGATGACCCGATGTGTATTTAATGTAATACCTTCGGAGCCAAACGAAAAATCTTACAGCAAATGTTTATTTCATATATTATTTTTTTATAACTTAGATTGCTTAAAGAGAATGAAAACATCTCCAATATCCCCACATTAAATTCTCTCCGGGCTCTTTAATTTCAGAGTAGCGATCTACTGATAGATATGCTTTCCTCAACCAATAAGTTAACAATAAATTTAATTAAATAATACACCACCATTTTTGACAGATGATTGTAAGCTTCGTATTTTTTTTTTATAATATCGAGTAGGCCCTGTTCTCTTATCGGCGGACCAACCCTCATTTTACAAATTATACAACTCTTGATTTAATTATAATACAGTAGGTACTTGATCTTTTAGTAAAGGTACTCTAAGTTTAGTAACTTATTTTGTACCCTCCACTAGTGAGCCGATTAAAATGTACCCATTCAGTATTTTTTTGCATTAAATAAAAAAATTACATAATTTATTTTTATTAATTGTTATCTTGATGTTGATTATTTTTAAATATTTTATTTAAAAAGAAAATATTTGTCCTGCCCGGGATTCGAACCTGGGTCTTCTGCATCTCCAGTGCAGAGCTCTGAACCACTGAGCTACCAGGGGTCGTATCCAAGTCAGACGAATCCGTTCTCTTCACCGATCCTATATCCCCGTGTTCTCACAATTTTTGCGATGCATACACGGGGAAGAATGTTCATTGAACATTACTTTAATTAGGATCTTGTTGACTTACGTCAATATATTATTTATAATTTATTTTTATTAATTTATTTTTATTAATTATTATTTTGATGGTGATTATTTTTGTTTTGAAGAGATAAGATGCACCGGAGATGCAAACGACCCGGGTTCGAATCCCGGCCAGGACAAATCTTTTCTCTTCAAAACAAAAATATATATATTAGAGAAGAGTTGGTCGACTGTATCTTCTAATTTAAGGAAGAAATAGTTGGGGGTGCAGTCAAAGTGCAGTCACTTTGACTGCACCCCCAACTATTTCTTCCTTAAAAATATATATAAAAAATGACACGTTTTTAATTTATTTCAGGTTGGTTTTATAGATAAAAAATAATTAATAGTTATAAGAAAACCGTTTTAATCTTATTTCACTGTTTTCTATTTACTGAAATAATAGTTCTAAACTCGAAATATTGAAATTATATCTTTCTAGCTTGTTTCATTTTTTAAATCGATGCATTCCATTTTAAGTCAAATACAGTGCTGTATTTTGTGAAACGGCTTAAAGGAGTCGAAAACATTGGCTTTGTGGTGTGCCATTCTTTTTAAATATTTATAATTTAACCGATGGAACACGGCATAAAACTTGACAGAAAGTAGTTCCTCGAACCACTGCTAGGCAACGCCAATAAAATATCACATCACTAAATACCTTTATATAGAAAAGGAAGATTTGTTTCGAATTAAAATAACAGTATTAATATAAAAGATAATATGTATTTAAGATAATTCTTAATGCATGAATTATGCTCATTTTTTGAAACCCCAAAAGGATGAATCTGAATTGGAAAAGATAATCTGGCTTTGCAACTAATTTGTAATGCAACGTGATATATTTTTGGAAAGTGATAAGGTATGACAAAAATCAAACGATAATATATATATTCTTGTTTGATATGTGATCATTATGTCAACTTTTTGGAACCGGAAAACATTGAATCTGAATCAAAAAGCTTTGCAACTAATTCTTTTTAATATAATACGATACATTTTCATAAAATAATAAGGGAAAAATCAAATGATAGTAAACAATATTTTTAATATATTCTTGTTTGATATATGATTATATTTATGTTATTTTTTTGAAACTGTAAAAAATTGAATCTGAAATCAAAAAGGTATTCTGGCTTTGCAACTAATTTCGTTGTAATGTATATAATAAGAAATATTTTTTGGAAAATAATAAGGAAAACATCAAATGATAATACACAGTATGTTTAATATATTCTTATTTGATATTTGATCTTATTTATGTTAATTTTTTGAAAAGGAAAAACATTGAATCTGAAATCAAAACGATATTCTAGAATTTCAAATAATTTCTTTGAAATATAATATGATATACTTTTGTAAAATAGTAAGGAAAAAATCAAATGATAGTAAACACATATGTTTAATAAATTCTTGTTTACCAATTATAAAGATATTTAATAGCTTGTTGATATCTAATGGAATTCAAGTGTGTGTTTACAGTAAACTAAAACATTTTTATATATTTTAAAGAAAACATTCCTTGTTTGTAGTAAATGTTGATTATTTAATTTCATCTGGATTTTTTCCTGGTCCTTAAATATATTTAAGACAAAAATTGTTTTGTCTAAACTTTTCTTCATTTAATTAGCATTAAGAATGGTAATTTTTAATATTAATTAATTTTAAAAAATCCTAAAATGTTGTTTCAATTCAATTATGTTGACAATTTCAGAGGATCTATTTCTTATCTAAGTTTTTGCATTTGTTCATAAAAATATTATAGATTTTTTTAAAGCAATTGATATGCAACCTTCAAAGTTAAATATTATATCTATTAGCAACAAAAAAGGGTACTTTTATTAAATTTCCCTTGGCTTTTTACGCTAGCGAATAACTCCGAAATTTCATCTAACATGGCACTTAGCCGCCTTATTTCTCATGATTTTAGTCCGCATCTGAACCTGTAAGTTCGGTTGCATAAAGCATTGCTTGAATAAACTATAACAAAATTTGAATAAGTAAATTTTTCAAATTTGGAGTTATCTACTTTTGGTCCTGAACGCTTGAATTAAAAAAGATACCCATGAAATCACTTGTTTCTACATTTGTATTCCTAATTTCTCATTCAGTGTGGATTATTATTTATTCTGCATTCTCCTGTACATTATGATTCAACATGAATTCTGGCATTCTATCAGCGAACAAAACGAATTCAAAGATATTGTTGACGATATCCAATACAGTTTGTTCACCAATTCCGAATCCAGTGGAAAATTTTAACTCGTTTTCATCTTTGTCTAGCATGGGTTATATTATTTCTAATTTTTTATTATGCGTGAGTCGTGTATTATAATATTATAATATTAGTGACGTCTCGAAATCTTTTAGATCAGGAGTAAAAAACAAAGGAAAAAATATCACAGTGCCAAAAAAGAAAAATTTACAATAATGGATTTAATTTAAGATCTTCTATCAAACGAGTGTTTTCTTTTATTTTTAATTAAATTACACTCAATTCCAATGGCGTACACATAAGGGAAATCTGGAGATTTTAATATAATAGAATAAAAAAGTAACCTTATGCTGGGACTAAGTTCCTTTAGAATAACAAACATGAACAGAAAAAGAAACATCCCTAATGGCGTAGCTAGGAGATATGGCGCCCACTTCAACTTTGACACTCCTTTCTATAATACTAGATTACCAACTTCTAAAAACATAAGATATCGGTGAAATATCGACACCTACATTTATTTATGGAGAACGGAGATAGTTGGAGGATGCAGTAAAAAAAAAACACCAAATAAGTAAAAGACTTATATTAAATATGTGCCGACGTTTCGACCTACCATGTAGGCCATCTTCTGTACCCAGCCGCCTCTCCCAGTTGCCCTGAAGATGGCCTACATGGTAGGTCGAAACGTCGGCACATATTTAATATAAGTCTTTTACTTATTTGGTGTTTTTTTTACTGCACCCCCCAACTATCTCCGTTCTCCATTGTATCATCCAGTCAACTATTTTCCTCTCATACATTTATTTAGGTAATTTAAATGTCGGTACTGAAATTACAAATGAAAATACCGAGAATATATTAAAAATTAGCTAAAATTGAGCAGAGTAATCGGTAATACAAATTTCACTCAAAAACCGCATTGCCCAAGTTTGTAGTTTTAATTTTCATGATCAATAATTAAAAAATACTCATTTTCTCCTCTACTGGTTATTCATATCTTTTTGTCTGCTGTCAATTTACACTAATTCCTCATTATTATAAATGATACCATTATATGAATTATTATTATTGACATTATTTGAAAATATTACTCAGCAATCAATTAGTATACGATCTATGTTTATAATAGCATGATAGCAACGTTCATTTCTAGTTGAAATAAGTACCGAAATATACAAATTTCCCATAATTACATTCTATTTTCCGTACTAAAGCTCGTGATAACTTGTATTTTAGGAAAATATTTAAAGGGAAACGAATGAAAAATTAAAACTATTTGTCAACCCGAAGCGACAACCTGCGGAATAATTACCAAAACATTTGTCAGAATAAAAAGAAAATGTATTAGTTAAAAATTATTTTTTGAAAATTTGGCGCCCGATTGTGAAGGGCACTCTTGGCAGCTTCTCTTTGCTATATGAACAAACGTAAATAGTTTATGACCTGTTTAATTATTACTATTATTAATTAAGGTTCCATCTCAATCCACCCACAAATTACAGAGGCTCTATCACAGCTAATTATTAAGTAAAATATAATAAATTGTAATATTTATTCTCATTATATTCAAATAAAGTTGAGCGAAGCGGTAGAAGAACGACAGTATTGATTGACTGCGCATGCGCCAAGAGCCTCCAGATATCTCTTATCTCTCAGTGAGTCGGTATAAAAGGACATGGCGAGATCTCCTGTCAGTAGAGTGTCAAATATGCGAGCTATTTCTCGGCGAGGTATGTATATGATTATTGAAGTAATATTATTACTTTTTTATACTATATACTGTCGAGGATATATTAATAATATTTCTGGTATTTTAATATACTTAATATTATTTAAAAAAATCTGAAATGTTTCCCGCTTAACACACTTGAATTTAATTTTTTGCCATAATAAACTTTGGAATAGAAAAAAAATCTCTATTGCAGGACACTATCCCTTAATGGCAACATTATATTCCAATAGAGAAAAAAAATTATCGCCAGAAACATACTCGTACATATTAAAATATTAAATTGAAATTCTTATGGTTGTTTAATAATGTATTGTACAATAAAAAATGAAATAAATTTAATATCAAATTTCAATAACATGACTATGCTGTAATACATAAGTTCTGAAAAAAAAGAGTAAATTCATAAATTTCAAAATTTATTTATAATATAATAATAATAAAATATTAATGAAAATTAGGATCACATTACCTCTACTCAACACTTAATCGAGTAAATCAAATAATTGAGCAAATTTTAATATTAATATTTATCAATTTCATAAATAGATGGAACTTTTGCATATTTATTTACTAAAATACTATTTATTGTTTATACAGTTTAATTTCAATATCATTATATATTATAAATATGCCAGGTAATACACCTATTGCAGAAACAAATAATAGGATTTTTTTCTTAAAATATTGAACAATAAGAATAAATAATCTTAAAATAAAAAAATAAATTAAATATATAATTTAAATAACATGACTATGCTGTAATAGATAAGCTTTATAAATTCCATATAAATTCATAAAATAATTATGAATTATTCAAAATTTATTTATTTATTTATATCAACGAATTAATAAAAATTAGCATTTCATTCATGTATGCATTAATTTAATATTTATCAATTTCTTAAATTGATTGAAATTTTGCATATTTATTTACTAAAATACTATGTCTTATTTTAGTACAGGATATTGTCAATATTATTATATACTTTAAATATGCCAGGTATTTTAATATACTCCATGCTTCTCAGTTGATACATTTGAATTTAACATTATTGCAGTAACAAATATTAGAATTTTTTCCTTAAAATATTGAACAATAAGAATAAATAATCATAAAATAAAAAAATAAATTTAATGTAAAATTTAAAGAACACGACTATGCTGTAATACATAAGATCTGAATAATTCAATATAAATTCATAAAATTGATAATTTATTTATACTACCAAAGAATTTATAAAAAATAGCATTGCATTACCTGTATGCATTACTTTTCATAAATTGATAAAACTTATGCATATTTATTTACTTAAAACTATTTATTGTTTATATAGTTTAATGTCAATATTATTATACGTTATAAATATGTCAGGCATTTTATTATACTTCATTTACTACAAAAGCTCACAATGTTTCTCGGTTAGCACATCTGAATTTCATATTATTCCATTATAGTCTTGAACAATAAGAATAAATTATCTCCAATTATAAAATAAGTTTAAAATTAAGTTTAAATAACATGACTGCCATATTACAAAAGCTCTGAAAATTGAAAAATAAATTCATAAAATTCAAAATTTATTTATAATATAAACTAACTTATAAAAAATTGCATTAGATTACCTCTTTGCTTGACTTTAACATAAATTTATTTCATAAATGGAATAAATTGAAGCATATATATTTAATAAACAATATATGGAAGGTATTAAAATTGATAAACATTAATATATGAATGCCTAATAGTTAACTTTTTTATGAAATTCAAAATTTGAAGCTAAACTAACATAAAAAATTCGGAGTTGAAATATTTTAATTCCAGTTTTGTAATTTAAATTTTATTTTCATCTTTTTTTAGCCATGTATTTTCAATATAATCGTCCTAGCATAATAAAGATGATATTAAAAGAAAATAAATAGGAATAGTAGTACTAAAATTAGAAAATATACAAAACCCCTTTTTTTTATGTGATGAAACAATGAAAACCATGTATAACTAAGTTATTTTGGCTTATTTATTATATATTTTATTGGTATTTATATATATAATAATTTTATAACTTTTTCTTTTATTATAAAAGAAAATTTTTATTATTATAAAAATTCAGATAAACTAAATAATAAATCTGATTGTACCTATTAAAAAAGTGTTTGAAATTCTCCAAAAGTAGGGTAAAAAATATAATTTCAAAAATCAAAACTAAAAAAAACTAGTTACAGAAGTTTATCACATTATGTATTCAGTTTTCTACCTGGTTTTTATTTAATTTTAAAATACTTGATTATTGGAATTATTAAAATTATTCCAAATTTAATTTTGTATTTTTTTTCGATTTCTTTCTACCAACTTCTTGTGGTCTGGATGTTGTTCCTAGAGCAATACGAATTTAAATTATAATCGGGATAAATTCGATAGGATTGTTAAAAATTTAGGTATCGTTTTAATTGAAAATTAGAGAATCAATAAATAATTTCCGGGCTCAAGTAACCACCCTTTTCTCATTAAAGGCTTTTGTTATAGAACAATAATGAGGAAGGGATTATCCTTATGATTGGTATTTAGGCAGTTCAACATGAAGGGGTTCAAAATAGTTCGATATTTTTTTAATTTAGGTTAAAAAAATCAAAATGTATTCTCTTGAATTATATTAGTATAATTTATTTAGCTTTAATTTACTTTTATTATTTACATATCAAACTCGATATTACTAAACTCGCGCCTTTTGTCTCGAAAACTGTAAATCAGAATTAATAAAATTATATTCCTTCCAGCTCTTCTTTACGGATGTGAAACATGACCGTAAACGCTGAAGGATGTGCAACGTCTTGAGGTATTCGAAAATAATTTGTTGCGTAAAAAATTCGGTCCGAAAAAGATGAGGCGACTAGAGAATTTTGGAGATTACACAACGCGAATTTCAGAGCATGCTCCTAGTCCATATTATTTAAGTAATGGCGCCGCAAATATTAAGATGGGCTTGTAAAATTGTTAGGCTGAGTGGTGAACGAATATCTGAAAAGTAAAAAAGCACTGTGCCAACTGGAAAACGCCTGAGGAGTAGACCAAGGCGTAAGTGGGAAGATTGTCTAAAGAGTGATCGGATGGATCTGTTTGGGTCCGTGGACGGAACTTTGTAAGCAGAGATTGGTGATATTGACATCGAACCTATGCCTTATTATTATTTATCTCTCATTTATGTTATTTTTATTGGTAATCTTATATTTTCTTGATGGATATTGTCTGATTTATATATAATATTCTGATTTAATTTAATGGCTCACAAGTTTACGCTGAAACAAAATGAAAGAATAGAATATATTACACAAAATGCGACCTGACTGTTCATGATATCACGACAAAGAATTCAATTTTATTTATTTATTTTTTTAATTATTTATGGGACAAATTAGGCTATGCTTTTGGTTACCAGCACCCATTTACTGTGATGATAGTGGATTTTTTTTTTCAAAATTTAATTTGGAGTTGTAATTTTAATGATTAGTTGGTGCAACAGAGGGAAATCCACAGACCGAAGAATTCCATGACCAATGTATTAATGTATGAAAAATATTGCATACAAATACAGTTGGAAATTTAACCTTCTTTAAAATTGACAATGAAAATTTACTTTCTTACATGCAAAGGAACTACATTATTTCCGAAAGAGTAAGAAAAAAACTGAGGGATTAAAAAATCCTTAGTTACGCCGTCCTTCGGAAGGGACATTAAGCGGGAGTTCACATTATAAGACTCGGTTTCAAGGAACATGAAATGAAGTAACCTCAGGAGCTCGCACTCTAAGAATCGAATTTCTATGTAAGAGATAATGCGGTACCCACCGGACGTTGATAGATTCGTACCAATGTAAATATTTGGAGAAGGAGGTACGAAAACAGGGATTTATTTGAGCAGATCCTGAAGAATATTGCGGATTTTCGCAATTGAAAATGTATATCTATTGTCTTGGTTATTTGTTGTTCTTTAAATTATACATAAATACATACATATGTTCTTTTATTTCTATTAGGTTATAACAGTTATCAATAAAAGTTATAACTATTATAAGTTATAACTGCATTTATAATTAGGTTACATGCTAAATTTCTGAAACATGTGGAGTTATTTCATATAAGTAATCATAATTACCGAATGCATGCATTATCCGAAACAGACCCGAATCACCTTCCTGCTCAACCATTGTCCTAGGAATAGAACAGTCTCTACCATTTACTGAACCCAAAACCCTTCATGGGTTGTAGTAATAAAGATTTTTTTAGTACAGTTCCAGAATAGTGTCGCCTTATCAATTCAAGGCGCTGCATTAGTGTTCTATGTTTGGAATTCGTGGAAGAGGAAATTGTATCTAAAGCATTGATGAATTTAATTAAAGCTAATTCCCGATCTCAAGTGAAGAGGAATCACCGGGGGGGGGGGCAAATCTTATTGGCTGTGATCTAATTAAAGCGACAATAATTAAAATTATAATCAGACTCTGACCTAATCTTAAAAGAATTCTCAAAGTTTTTTTAATCTCTTGAACGAACATAACTGGTCGAAGTCAATGGCGATAATAATTTTAAATAATGTAAGTATGAAGCACTGTAAATTACAGGCGAATCTCAGTATATCGAAACTCAGGGGGAACGAGAAAACTTCGAATTATCGAGGATTTCGATACAGCGAAGTTCGATTTATTGAGGTGATTTCTGACTGACTTCGTTATATAGAGGTAGAGGTTCATAATAAAATATGTATATACTCAATGTAATATAGAAAAAATGTACCTATTTTATTAAAATATTGTACATATATGTACAACAATTCACACCAATAACATTGCTTAAGATAGCTATTTTTGAATATTGAAATTCAGGCCATTCTGAAAATGACAATGCTTCTCAGAACGAGCTGTGCTGTTAAGCTATTCTGCTATAAGCTAAGGAATGTTGGGAAATTCGATATATCTGTTGAGATATATATATATATATATATATATATATATATATATCAATGATATATATCTGTCAATGTCTTCTAAACCAATCCTTCGATATGTAGATGTAAAAATAACGTAGGAAAGATGTGCAGATTCAAGGAGAATAGAAAAACTTCGATTTACCGAGTAATTCGCTATATCGAGGTTCGGCTATATAATGGTTTTAATATTAATTAATTATTAGAGTAAAATCCAAAATAATTAGTTAGGTACCACAAATTGTTCCAGGTAACGCTAGTGCGGAGGTAGCACTCTAAAGTTGTACTATAATTGCTAAAAATCTAGGCTTACTAATTACTGTTATTTTTATTTTCATTAATCTCATTCTGTGTTGATGATGCCTGAATTGACGAAATATAGGCAGGTGTTTTTGTTTCGTGTAACATTAGATAATTAAAAGGCTTTTTGTTCGGAATGTTTCTACTCATGCTTTAATATCTGTTAATATATATTCAAGTAATGTACCATTTCAAGAAGGATGGCGCTACAAATACAGGATGATTTTTACCTTTACCGCCACAAGACTGAAAAGGCAAGAAACTGCTCGACGTTTTCGTCTACTTCAACATTTACTGGACAAACGCTCTAAACTCCCAATTAATTACAAAAGACTCATTTACACAGTTATCAGACATACGGAGTTGAGCTTTGGGGCTCTACTAAACCATCCAATTCATATCGTATCCAATCCTTACAATCCAAAATCCTCAATGCTCCTTATTATGTCACAAGCAAACTGCTGATTTGGCCTAAACTAGCATCAAAATACATATCCTTCCATGAAAAGCTACATACACACTTGAATCCGCTAGTCTTTCAATTTGCTTCCCATAATATTCCTGATAACCCTCCGAGGCGTCTGAAAAGAAGATGGCCTCGAGACCTTCTACTATAGAATTTTATTGGAGTGCAACAGATGGGTATTTTCTCCATAAGTGTTTTTTTTCATGTCCTTTGTTCATACAGCAGATTTACTTGATGTAATAAAATTACAGTTGTAAATATCAATAAATTATTCTATTCTAACCTTAACCGCCTATTATCAGGACTTCTTCAACGATGCTGTATGACATCTATCCTATTCAAAATATTTACCCAAGGTACTACTGAGTGGTCGAGGAAATGTAGAAGGATAGGGAGGGGGGGCTATGTATTCAGGATCATATTTACCTTCCCCACCTGTTATTCGCAGATGACCATCTCACCACAGCAAAGGACAAAGAAGACGCAGAATACGTCTACTTAACTCCCGGAAGAATATAATAGATGGGGAATGAAGACAATTTCCAAAAAACTGAATATTTGGGTACTTTTTCAAATTAAAAATATTTACTACTTCAAGTATCTAGAAGCTGTCCTATAAAAAGAAGAAAAATCTAAACTGTTTTTGCACGAAGAACCAGAGAAAGAAAAACATCTAGTGGAATGCTCAACTCAGCAATGTGGAGTAATACCATCCTAAAAACCACAAATTTTTTTTTTTCCATGCCATGATAATAGCTATAATGCTTATATGAGTGTTAAACATGGATATTAGGAAAGGGGGGCAAAAAAAACTACTATTCTCGGAGATGGACCTCTAGACATTCTGGAGAAGGGTCACCGAAATATATTGGCGTGACAGGAAGATTACCCAATGCAGTAGTCCGAGAAGGAATGGGTACTAACATTACCACTCTCGAAAAAATCACCATAAAGCAATTAGGGTGGTTTGGACACCTACTGAGAATGGAATTCATAAAAGAATTCCAAAATGACCCTCAACTGGTGCCCTGAAGGAAGAAGCCAACAGGAATTTGATGGATTAAGAAAGTTTAGAAAGTAATTGGAGTATACGGTCTCCAATTAAAAGTAAGATACGGATGAAGAAGTTGCTCTTGACAGGAAAGCCTGGAAAAAATATTATCCTAATGTTTGGTTGGAATAAACCTCATCTTTTTGAGGACTGCCAACTGAAGTGAAAACTTAAGACTTAGAATAATTGTGTCCTTTATGGATTTCTAAATCAATTATAGTCTGAATTATTTAAATTTCAAGTTTGTAAATTATTAAAATTAGTCTGGCTTATAAATTTTACATGACTTTATTTATTAATCAAATAACTTATACATATAGTAATACAAAATATCAATAATTTAATTAAAATAATAGTTATTATACAGTTATATTATTTACTAGCGACGCACCTCAGCTTTGCTCGGGTAATAAAGCATATTATGCCTACATAATTTGTGTAATGTATTTTTTTTATCACGTACCGGCCACTAAGGACCACGCCAATATCATTGGTTAGGCTTCTTTGGGAGTTTTGATTTTCTTTCTTCCCTTCTCAGCTGATGTACTTTATTATATAGAAATTTTAAAGATAAAAACAAAACCAAATATTTATTTATATACGAATTTTTTATCTTGCACGTTAGATAATTGCACAGGATTAGGCAAGCAGCGTCATCGGCGAAACCCATCGATATTCTAACCCATTTACACAAAACCTCAACAAATTATATACCTAAACCTTCCTGGCGAATCACTCTATCTATTGGTGAAAATCCATGCGATAGTTAATGAGTTTACAGCGTACAATTGCGGCCGAGGACTTTGTTTTATAATATGTACAGATACCTTGTATTTGTATTTACATGGATTTTATTTTTATTTTTATCATCGTTAAGTTTAGCAATACTTAGATTGTTTGTACTTTCAATCATTTTAAAAAGAAAGACTTTTAGCTATTACAAATAAAATATTTTATTGGAAACGAAACGTTCAACCAGTTATTGATGTTTTAAGTAATTATTATTAATTGCATGATTATTAAACGACGTTTTAGATAAATATAATTATTCTTATATCAATAGAATTCTAAGCTTTAAACTAAATTTGATTAAAACAAATTGTTTAACTCTTACACAGGCCACTAGGGGTCGTCAGTCTCGAGCATGTTGCCGACGCGAACCCACAAGTTTATCCACTACCAAAATCGCTCAACGAGGTTATAGAAGTTTTCACTTCAAAAAATGTAAACCGTTAACAATGATGTGAATATATAATAAGTATGATGAACGTTTATTGTTTGAACCTGGAGAAACTCAGATAATTATGGTATCTGTTCCGTAGGTTGTAGATTTGAGTTGAGTAACAAGTTGTAACTATTAACTCTTATAACTTTTTATATTTTACAAAAACAGTAGTTATCCTGAGCTTTAGTATGGAAAAGAGAATGTAATTATGGGAAATGTGTATATTTAGGTAATCATTTCATCTAGAAATGAACCTTTCAACAAACATATATCATATTTATATGTGGAAGAAAGTAGTCCGGGTAGAGGTCACAATGAATTTCTCGTTGACTTTGAGAAAAACTTTATTGATTAGCCAACGTTTCGACCTACTTTGTAGGTCTTCTTCAGGGCTGGAGGGGGGCTGGGGGGTTAGGTCCACACTACCTTGGAACACAGACTTGTTGTTGACTCCAGGACCACTTTCTTCCATATATATTATCAAGGTCAACAATTATCATTCAATATATCATATATCTTTATCAACATATAGGACATCATATAGGATCGGTGAAGAGGACGGATTTGTCTGACTTGGATAAGACCCCTGGTAGCTCAGTGGCTTAGAGCACTGCAACGGAGACTCAGACGACCTGGGTTCGAATCCCGGCCAGGGAAAATCTTTTCTCTTCAAAACAAAAATATTTAAATATAACATATATAGTAGAATGGAGATAGTTGGGGGGGGTGCAGTCAATAAAACACCAAATAAGTACTAGACTTATATTTATTAATGTCGACGTTTTGACCTGCAGTGTAGGTCATCTTCAGGGCTAAGAGGAAGAAACAAACAAAACAAAAAATATCTCAATATTTCAAATAGTAATTGTACACATTAGTTACTGTACAATAGTAATGATATTATACACAATAGTTATTGTACATATAGTTCCATACTTATATTTTCTTATTGTTTACATTTCTAACTGTCATTCTACGAGATACCTATTCATTTCTTTCTACATATTCTTGTATTATTATGTTTCATACATTTTACTTATGTAACCTCTAGAAGTCCATTATCATACATTTTATATCTTTAATTTACTAGTTTTTTCTAAATCCTTCATGTTCCAACTTTTTTTTATCTGTTAATCTTCTCATTTTGTATCTTTGGTTTACCTCCTCATTTTTATATTATGTTTTACCCTTTATATTATGTTTACTTTTCTATCCTTTCTATACATTTATTTTCTGTATTTTATTTTATATTCGTTTTCTTTAATTATTATATCTGTCACTATTTTAATTTCTGTTCATTACCTTCAATTTTATTAAATCTGTCAATATCTTAATTTTATTATATTTTGTCACTATTTTAGTATTCGTTATCTTTAATTTTCATATCTGTCACTATTTTAATTTTCTACATTACGTGTCACTATATTTTTGTTACTGTAACGTTTTTATATATTTTTTGTTTTGTTTGTCTCTCATAGCCCTGAAGATGGCCTACATTGTAGGTCGAAACGTCGGCACTAACTAAATATAAGTCTAGTACTTATTTGGTGTTTTATTTACTGCACCCCCCAACTATCTCCATTCTCCAGTTTATCATCCAGTCAACTATTTTCCTCTCATATATAACATATATACTTCGAAATGTTAGTTGAAACTTATTTCTTGTTGAAATGATTGCCGAAATCTACTCATTATCCATAATTACATTCTCTTTTCTATGTTATTGCTCATGATAATTTGTATTTTTGGAGAATATTGAAAAAGGAACGAATGAAAAGTTAAAACTTACTTTAACTCAACTCGAAGCGACAACCTGCAGAAAAGATACCGAAAGTTTTTGTTTATTGCGTACAAGGAAATAGGAACGTGTAAACTTAAAATAAATTGCAACAGATGACAATTGTAAAATGTATACAATCGATTTTTTAAGATCGATATTATTCTCTGAGCTCTTACTGCCATTGCTTTGAAGGGAAGCAACAGGTATGCTCTAGTAAAAATATAGGGCAATCACCATTTTATTTTATTTTTTTTTTTTGGTTTTGTATTTCCTTCATCCACTGTCCAGCGATTAATATGAGTGGATAAAATTACAAAAGAAAACTAGCATCAAAATAGTCCATTTGCATTTTAAAACAACTGCTGAGAATATTAATAGCCAAAGATCAGCCCGGCCTAGAAGGGAATAGGTTATCAGCGTTCCGAGAAGAGTAGTCAATTGTACTTCCCAGTAGTTGGATCGGTAAACCTTTACCTCGCAGTCGCTTCCACTCTGTTCGTCCCTTATATATAAAGTATATACAATATAATATAACACACACATATATCAATAAAATAGAGCCAAAAACTCAAAAAGAAACACTAATATTGATTATAGTGCAATTGGAAAAACCCCAACATAGCCTTATGTTTCAAAATTCTCCAGTAAAACACACACTTACCGGTCGACGTTTCACCTATTCAGGCATTATCAAGACACGAAAAAAAGGTAATACAGTCGAACCTCGATATATCGAACATCGATATAGCGAATTCCTTGATAAATCGAAGTTTTTCTATTCCCCTTGAACCTGCCTATCTTTTCTATGTTATTTTTACCTCTACATATCGAAGGATTGGTATAGAAGACCTTGATATATCGAATTTTCCAAGATTCCTTAGCTTACACTGCACCTCTACAAAACGAAGTTTTTGTTGGAAAACCTCTACACTTCGAAGTCAATTCGTTAAATATGAACCGTTTAGCCTGAACAGCTCGTTCTGAGAAGCATTGTCATTCTCAGAATGGCCTTTTTTCTCAAGTAATCCTGTAACTCCCCAACTCACATTTGTTTCCAGTTTGTTTCTGTTTCTGCTAACACTTGTGTAATAGCTTTCGTCTTCTGTCGTACTAGGTTAAGTATTGGATGATGCATTGGATAAAGTGTCGTTTTCAGGTATACAAACTACAATTTCCGATTTTTTTCAAAGCTCAACTTATTTTTTCCCACAAATTCAATATGTATCTGTTATTTTAGTCTATTGTTTTATTGTTAAATAATGACGAAGTATGGTTTTTATTCTAATTGCGTATTATTTTTTCTAACTGCTTTTAGTTATATTGGAGAAGAGTTAGTCGACTGTATCTTCTAATTTAAGGAAGAAATAGTTGGGGGTGCAGTCAATGAAAACATCAAAATAAGTATAACTTATTTATTATGTGCCGACGTTTCGGCCTACAATGTAGGCCATCTTCAGGGCTAAGAGAAAAAAAACAAACAGAAATATATAAAAACGTAGCAGTAACAAGAATATATAAAGTGGTACAGGAGTGGAAATAAAAATAGTGACTAGATATGATGAAATAGTGAATAGATATAAGATAAATAAGAAAGCATATAAGACAGATTACAGAATAATAAACTTAATAAGTGATAGATAAAAATAAAATTGTAGATGATGAACAGAAATATCTTCATTCATATCTTCTCTCACCCCCAACTATTTCTTCCTTAAATTAAGCTTTTAGTTATACTTGTCATAAAAATTCTTCATTTCAATATTCAAAAAGAGCTATCTTAAGCAATGTAATTGGTGTAAATTGTATTGTTGTACATATATGTACAATATTTTAATAAAATAGGTACATTTTTTCTATATTAGATTGAGTATATACATATTTTATTATGAACCTCTACCTCTATATATCGAAGTCAGTCAGAAATCACCTCAATAAATTGAACCTCGCTATATCGAAATCCTCGATAATTCGAAGTTTTCTCGTTCTCCCTGAGTTTCGATATATCGAGGTTCGACTGTATAACCAACATCTCGAAGAAGAAAGTACAATACATCCCACAATCAACAGTCCAAACAGGCTCCCAACCTGAGACAGCACCCCACCACCAAGACGTTCAACGTACAATCTTTTTTTAAATATTTTATTTGAAAAGAAAAGATATGACCTGATATGAGGTCATATCTTTTCTTTTCATATAAAATATTTAAAAAATTATATCATATAACCATAAAATTAATTATTCAACCTTTTTTTTGTGTCTTGATAATGCCTGAATAGGTGAAACGTCTACCGAAAAGTGTTCGTTTTACTGGAAAATTTTGAAACATAAGGCTTTACATTGTGGTTTTTCCAATTGTATTCTAATATATATATTACCAAAGCTATAATGAAGCTTCATTATGTAGTTGCTACTCAAAATTTATGAGTTCTTTCTTGTTTTACATTCCTCCTTTTCTATGTGTTGAATTTAGTAAATGACAAGGACAAACATATTACCGCAATATTGAATTGTTTAAAATGATCGTCTTGTTGTTTATTTAACGCCACTTTAAGCTGTTATGGCTAATAGGAAGGTGCTACAGTGGGAGCTCTAAATTTTGCCTATCTAGGTTTAATTAGGATAGGGATTTTTAACGAATACCTGACATCGTACAGACCCGGAACCCCTGTTTAACGTCCCTTCCGAAGGACGGCATAAGCAAGGATTTTATTACCCCCTTTAAAAAATCTTTAACTTACTCTTTACTTTTTCTCACTAGCTATTTCATAATTCATCTTACTCTCTGTATTGCTTTACATTATTTTCAATTTTGTAAGTAAATTCTGTTAATCTTCCATGGTACTGCAATGTTTTATATAGTTATTTTCTGTTTCTTTTCCTAGCCCTGAAGAAGGCCTACACGTATCTTACATCTTAGGCCGAAACGTTGGCACAATATAATAAGTTTTTGCTTATTTTGTGTTAACTTTAATTACATCTATGAACCCGCCATCTTGCGCTTAGTAGGTATAAAAATACTAACCACTAGACCACAGGTCGCCCCAGAAATCGGTTTATACGAATTTATTTAAAAGTTTGTTTGTTCATTTAACGTCACTTTATGCTGCTATGGCTAATCGGACGATGCTACATTGGGAGCTCTAAATTTTGCCTATCCAGGTTTAATTAGGATAGGGATTTTTAACGAGTACCTGACATCGTACAGGCTCGGGACCCCCGTTTAACGTCCCTTCCGAAGGACGGCGTAACTAAGGGATGAACATCTTTAACCATTCCAAGTTTATGCTCTCTGTTTTTGTTTTATTTTCTCATGCACTTTTTTTTTTATAGTAATTTATGGGTATATTTTTTTCCTTTTTTTTGTTTTATATGCAATCGATATAAATAAATAAATTTCTCAAACCAAAAACGAATGATTCATTCATTATAACACCCTTCCTTGAATGCGGTGGTAATGTTTCTTGCAGTTTCGGCCTCTGAGTGTCCAAGTTTAATCTCATTAAAATATATATATATATATATATATATATATATATATATATATAAAAATTAAAATTGCGTGTTTCCAAGACATGTTTGATGGCACACTCAATAATCTGGAGACATAAACATAGTAAACAACTGAAGTCCACTGGTTCCATTTTGAATTTTAGAAATAATTAAAACGGACATTTTTTATATCAAACAGCCCATTTTTTACTCTATTTGATAAGAATATTAATGATTTTAAATATATTTTTTTAAATATTTTATTTGAAAAGAAAAGATATGGCCAGGACCGGGACTCGAACCCGGGACCTTCACCTCTCCGTGGTGACGCCTTATCCATCTCGGCTATCCCGGCTTCGCTTTACGGCCAGCGCCATATCCCCTCTTCAATTGATGGCTGGCCGTGAAGCGAAGCCGGGATAGCCGAGATGGATAAGGCGTCACCACTGAGAGGTGAAGGTCCCAGGTTCGAGCCCTGATCCTGGCCATATCTTTTTTTTTCAAATAAAATATTTAAAAAATTATATAACATAATGATAAAATAAATTATAATGATTTTAAATATATTTTGTTACAGTTTTTACAGGAGTGGGAGTGGGAGTACTGCTGTTACTTGTAGGGGCGACAGCATTATTCAAGGAGAAAATAAGCAGTCCGCCCTACGCCCAGGTTTTTGCTTCCAGGTCTTCTGCTGACGTTATGCTCTTCTCTGGAGCTAAGAGTGGTATGTTAACTACAATCATCACTTTTATAGTCCATATGTTCTTTTTCCGGGATGGACCGTGTGGTGTTGGTTTTGTTTGCCAAGCTCACAACACGATGAGCGAAATCTTGGTAAACAAAACCAACACCACACGGTCCATCCCGGAAAAAGAACATATGGACAATACCACAGACCGTGGAAGCCTACGTGAACATCACTTTTATAATTAATAAATGCAAAGAACCAATCAAACAAATATAAAAACTATTTTTAACTTTATGTTCAGACTTGTGGATGAACTTAGTATCCTTAAGTATTTACTGCAAGTTTTTTATTTATTACCACTAGGCGCATGCAAAATTTAAAGAAAAAAAAAAAAAAGAATTGTCTTTCTGTCCCTGGATTATTTTCTGGAATTAATTGTATCTCCAGAAATCTGAGAGAAATTACATAGTAAATTTATTATTATAGTGGTTTTACAGTCCTACAAGAACCCAGACCTCCTCCACAACAGCCAACTAATTTCCACGATCCTGCTCCATTTCCCTATCCTAGTATGCCTAGCACCTTTAAGTTCTCCTTTACATCATCTGATCTAAGGATGTTCTCTACTTCATTTGCCGTCTGGTTTCTCATAAAGCACCTTCTTTGGTATCCTGCGATCCGGCATTCTTTACACTTGTTTGATCCATCTAATTCTTTCTCTCTATACAGCTCCATCAGGTCCTCATTCCTGCTTCTTCTCCATACTTTTGGCCACTCCGCTCCATATTCTTCTTAATATTTTTCTTTCCCAAGAGTTGACCATAAGTTTTGGTTTTTTGGTTAGGGGAATGCCTCGCAACCATACATGACTACTGGTCTTACTATGGTTTTATATATTTGTAGTTGCATTAATTTAGAGAGAGGTTTATACTCAGTTGTTTATTACAACAGAAGTCCAGTGATTCCATTTTGAATTTTAGAAATATTAAAAAACGGACATTTAATTTTTTTTTTATATGGCTTTAAGACTTTATTATCAAAGTCCTATTTTGCCAGTTATGTTATGTATTTACTTGGTGCACTGTTAAGTTAGTTGCCAACAGCACGCGGTTTTTCCCAGATGGTTACCGCCTGTTTTTTCCCATGCGGTCACCCATCCAAGTGCTAACCACGCCCGACGTTGCTTAACTTTGGTGATCTGACGGGAACCAGTGTGTTCAACGTGGTATGGCCGTTGGCTAAGGACATTTAATACAAAATGATCCAATAGTATTATTTTATTGTTTATTTTCAGAACTGAAGCATGCATTTGACCTCAGTTTCGATGGAGTGGTTGGCAATCCTAAATACTGTGGGGAAAATGATGATGATGTCTGCGTACAGTGGGAGAAGTCAGCTCATCTTCTTATTACTAGAGCACCTAAAAAAGGAATGTGGAGGGTTGATATAAAAGCTGCACGACCATTTACTGTCTGCTTCCCACTAGAAGGCCACCAACTCTACGGAGGAATGGTTTTGGATAAATATCCAGCTCAAAGAGTCAATCTCACACAGGTTCCATTCTATACTGGAGACCCAAGCAGAACTGTAAGGAATATACTATCTCTTGTTATAATTTCCAAAAGATATTTTATATATTAAAAAAATTAATTAATTTTCCTTTTTTTATAGGGTCGATCCCAGAGTGTTCTGGAAAGGTACTGGTACAGCTCTGGTGGTTTGAACATTAAAGTGGATCCAGATTCACCTCTATTTCTAAGCCAGGATGAAACACAGCTGTGTTTCACTGCCAAAAATGAATTTCCCTACGTTAAGGATGTTCCTCTTCAGTTGAGGTATATTAATGTGTGTCATAGTGTGAGTCTACATTACAAGCCAACATGGCTACTAGAAAACATTGGAAAGTAACCCGTGGTTGATCCAGAGCAATCATTCCCAACCTTTTTTGTACCACCCCACTGTTCAAATGAAAACCTACCATGCAAAACTATATTTATTTTTAATTCTATTACTTATTTTTTTAAATGGCACAGTGCCTCTCGGGAATCATTTAATACATACTTTTGTTTTCTGAACTGACTTTTTGGTCTTACAGGGAATAATAGGTCATGGGGGGGGGGGGGTAGTGAGTTGGAATAAACACACACTGCTGCTACCAATAGACAACTATTTTATGTAAAGGAGATAATTGGGGGGGGGTGCAGTCAAAAAGAACACTGAATAAGTAATAAACTTATAATTATGTGCCGACGTTTCGACCTACAGTGTAGGTCATCTTCAGGGCTATGAGAAAGAAACAAACAGAACAAAACATATAAAAATGTACAGTAACAATAATATGGTGACAAGTAATGTAGAAATTTAAAATAGGGGCAGATATGAAGATGGAAAAAAGTGTGTGTCACTTTTTTAATATTCGTTATCTTCCATCTTCATATCTGCCACTATTTTAAATTTCTACATTACTTGTCACCATATTATTGTTACTGTACATTTTTATATTTTTTGTTCTGTTTGTTTCTTTCTCATAGCCCTGAAGATGACCTACACTGTAGGTCGAAACGTCGGCACATAATTATAAGTTTATTACTTATTCAGTGTTCTTTTTGACTGCACCCCCTAACTATCTCCTTTACATTAGATCATCCAGTCAACTATTTTCATCTCAGACAACTATTTTAGTTTAGTAATATTTCCATCTTGTGTTTTAAATACTTTTTATGTCTTATAAAGCATCTGCATTTTAAATGGTTGTGCCATATTTTCATAGCCGTCAAAAATGAAATTTAATGCTGGCAAAGAAATAATGTACCATTTTTTTTACTGCACATCCAACCATTATTTCCTGTATATCCAATGATGTATTTTTCTTTTATTTAGATAGTAAAAATTTATATAAGTATGTATATTTTAATACATTTATACTGTTCTATTTGGTTTTCTTTCAGCATGTATTACGATATATTAAACAATTTTTTTTTGCTTAAATTCAAAGTCGTTATTCTTCATTTAGTGCTCTACTTTTATTTGCTCTGTTAGGATCCCATTTATTTTTTTTTTATTTTTGGACTTACCCGTAATATGTAAGCATAGTGTTTCATGATACATTTCACATTCTTGATTCACATATCTCATTCAAGTTTTTTTTTTCTAAGATATAGAGAAATATATTGTATTATACTTTCTATCTTTATAATTTTGATTTTTTTTTTCAGTTATGATACATGTGGCAATACTGCAAACATAAGAGAGGCCTTACGCTGCTTCTTTCCCCACTATGACAAGCCTGTACCACCAGTAAAGGTTATTGCCGACCCCATTTGGTCTACCTGGGTCGAATATGAAAGGCCTATTGACCAAAAGAAATTCATACAATTTGAAAAAGATATTACGAGCCATGGATTCAATGCCAGCGTCATAGAATTAGACGATGCTTGGGAAACTTGTTATGGAAGCCAGACCTTTGACTCGAAGAAATTTCCAGACCCGAAAGCAATGGTAATGAAAAAAACAATTTGATATGTAAATGGAATAGAAGCACAAGTTGTGCAGGGAGGTGAGTCATGCTTAACCCCCAGGTTTTTTCCCCCAATCTAGGACACCCATTTTACAGAGGCTTAGTGAGCCCTAGGGGGGTAAGGCCTTCTATCCCACGGGGTTTATTTGTGGCTCTTAGCAGATAGAATAATTTGCCTGTCATAGCAACTCAGTGCTCAATAAATTGAACTATCCCGATCTCTTTAATATTCATACTTATAGATTTGATAATAATTAACGAAGATAACTTCAATTAGCTCTTTGACTTAATGGAAACTTCAGCTAATGCACTTATGCTTAATATTCGAATAACTATCTGTTTTTTCAAGTACACTCGAGGATAGATAAGTGCAAGGTTTGTCATTAAAGTTAAGATCTGAGATGTCACTTATTGAGGATGCTACTGTTTGTGAATAACACTCGACATCACTCACCTAAAGAATGGTTATCTGACTGTTATTTTCTATTGAAACGATGTGTGCAGTAAAGAAAATACAGAAATCCCTATAATTAATTTATTTGTCACACCTGTATTTGAACCCGGACTCTTTAGCATAGCAACTCACCTCACTATACCACTGAGCTACCAGTCTCACAGTCAATTCTAATAGTATACCAAAATATAACAAACGAGAAAATAAATAATAAACCTTATATCTGAATAATGTTTATCAAATACTTTTTGTCAATTTTAAATTGTTTTGTGTAAATTTGAATAACTTCTATTTTTTACATACAAATTATGGTTCAACTTGATAATGCTCTCTTGTCATTGATTTAGGATGTTGCATTAGTGCTATCTTTTGGAATTTGTGATAAGTAACTGCATTATAACGAATTGTAAAGCTCATATTAATTGGAATGATTAAAATTATTATTTTGGTACTGAACTTCAATGGACATTGTTACCTTAGTAATGAAGTTGTTTGCAGTTATAATAGTCAGTATCCCTGGTACATTTTTGCACTTGATTACTATCAAGCTGAATCTTCGTGAAGAGCTTTGTTTTGATGAGACGCCTAACAATTTCCTTTGCGATAATTCTCGATTGTGGTAGCTAACAGAGGTAGCAAGGATAAAATATGTCGATTTGATGATTCTCCAAAATTTAATGATAACATACCACGCAATTTGTAGGACAATATGACTGTTAAATTATATAAATATTAACTAAGTAAAAAAAAAAAATCAGCTGGTTAGTAATCATTTTTGATGACCTCGTTATCGATCAACATGCATCGATTGTTTCCGCAAAGGAAATTGTTGGGCATCTCATCAAAACGAAGCTCTTCACGAAGATTCAGCTTGATAGTAATCAAGTGCAACAATGTACCAGGGATCCTGGACTATAAGGGCCTTTTACAGTTATCTATTAAATTATTTTCATGTAACAATAAAACCCCTTTTATAATACTGAATATGAATATTATACTCTTATACTGAATGATAATTGTTGACTTTGATACTATATGTGGAAGAAAATGTAGAGGTCAAAGAATTTCTCCTATTATATGAGAAATTGTTTGACCTCTACCCGGACCACTTTCTTCCACTTATACTCTTATAATTTATTTTAATTTTAGTCAAATAACAACAATTGTTTTTATATGAAAGGTTCAATGCAACAAACTCCTGATTATCCATGATTGATTGACGGTATAAAAAAAAATGTGAAACAAGTAAAAAATATATTACCTTCCTATCCATATCATCCTAGCCATATAATTACCTTGAATATGTAACTTCAGTCTCGAATAACAAATAGTTTTTATGCTAATATCACACAATAATTACAGCTTTGGAAATTTATCTTAAATCTTAATAAATATGAATTTTAATGAAATATATCTATTTTTTAAGGTTGATGAGATCCATTCGAAAGGACACCTCGTCACTTTGTGGGTTCATCCCTTCCTTGGCCCTGGATGCCCTGCAAACTTAATTGACACTTACAGCCCAAATATTATGAAATATCCCAATGGCACAGTGGGTAAAACCTCTTGGTGGAATGGTGAGTATCCTTTTCTTTTTAAGTGGATAAAATACTGGTTTATTTAACCACAATAAATTTCTTGAAGCAGCATTGTAATAAAAAATAAATTTAATCTACTCCTAAATAGAACAAAAACATGTCAATGACCCGTTTCATTTAAAAGAAAAAATATTGTGAGCACTATATCATAAGTAGCTTATAGTTGTAAAATTATTTAAATATTTTCCTTGAATAACAAATTAAATGCGAATAACAACTATACTTTTTTACAAGCTTTTAAAACTAAAACATACAATTAGATTAAAAAAATATAAGTGTTAGGGCGTGATTAGACTGAATAAAATTTAATAGGAAGCAAATTGAAGTACAACGGGAATTTGAAAGAAATCTCTGATATTAACATAGCATTTGATTTATTAATTTTATATTATTAATATTAAAGACATAGGAAATATCTTTCTTTTAAATAAGCAAGTATACAGGTGATTAATGATTAAACTTAATGGTAGTAATTATACAAGAAAGATTTACAGATCAAACATGCAAAATAGCGATCTAATGAACAAATATGATTAATGACTAATACAAAAGATTAACATTGAATAGGAGCGATAATAAATATTAACAGAAATTGCTCCACGCTAGCATTATGGCCAAGATATAACAAAATAAACAGGAACGATATAATGAAGAATTTAAGTGATCACGGCCTGAAGGGTTAATATGATTAATTAGCTTGAATCGTCCTTTTGGTACCACATAAACACAATGAGTTGTTGATCATCAGCAGCAGGATTAGTCAGCGATTTGAGGCCTTATGAAAATGAAATGGGACTTACGATTGGTTTGTTCTATCCCCAATTATCACCTCATCTGGTGTCTCAGCAGAGCTCCTGGTGATTGACCGGCTGTTAGACCTCCTGGATGTTCTCAATAATGAATGGAGGTTTGAGAGCGGCAAGCAGTCGTAGCTGCAAAGGTCTAGTATCAGTCCAGCTCGGCGTCCAAACAGCAAGTGAAGCTTTGAGCATCGCTATCCCCTCTCCTTCTTTTTTGGCGGTAACTATATTTGCCAATTTTAGAGGCAAGGATCGGTTTGTTCCTACTGGCGGGTAGTACAGGTCCGCGGCTAAACAATAAGCATCAGTGAACTATTAGTACAGGAAGATTATATTTATTAAAATCAATATTAAATATCACAGTTCATGCACACTATATGTAAATATATGCACATCCTTTATTCTTATTTTATGATTGTATTCTGTATAATAGGACTCCAAGCTCGTGCGGTGTCAGTTCCTTGTTAAAGATCCTTCTCCCTATATTCTGTATAGGGAAAATTCAGGCCTCCCACTATAGCATCGACAATTCAGCCAACATAGTAAAAAGTGACGTTAAATAAATAAACAGGCAAATGTTATCGTCATTAGATGATTTCTGTTAAATTTGAGGACATATATTTAATTAATTTTACTGTTACATATTACAATATTTAGAAAATCCTTATTTTATTGTAATTAAGTATAGCATGGACTATATACAACATTTTCCATACATGACTAGTTTTTTACTTTTATATTTTACTATAGTTATTAAAAAGTTTAACTAAACACTGCTTGGATATATAAGCATCTTTTAAATTCTAGCTGGCTTGTTACTTTTTAAAAATTAGAAAATTAAATTCTATTTCAAAATAATTAATTTATATGAAATCATTTGGATTAATTACAGGAGAAGGAGCTGCCCTATTTGACTTCCTCAATCCTCAAGCTACAAAATGGTACATGCAGAGGTTACAGAGCATTTTAGATAATTATGGTTTTGACGGCTTCAAATTCGATGCCGGCGAAGCAGCTTATATTCCAGGAATGAGCAAGGAAGAACGAGCAGTTACTTCCCTTAGGCCGAACCAATACACTACCAATTATATCGAGATGACTTCTCATTTTGGTAAGTATTTATGTTCAGTTCTGACAGTAAAAAATATTAAAAATAATAATGAAAATAGTTTAAAAATCAGAAAATATATGTGTTAATGAGTTGGAATTGATATTTTACATTGAGTTTTTATTTTCTAAAAAACTGAATACTTGATGACATCAGGAAATTAAAGGATACTGGCGGAGGTAGTGAAAATAAGCAATTATACATTCCCTAATTGCACAGAATTCAAGCATTTAGGAGGCATTATCACAAATGATAACAATACCAGAGCAGATGTGCATGCAAGAATAGCTGCGGGAAATAGATGTTATTTTGCCCTGCATATAACCCTTAGGTCGAAGTGCATATCCAGGAAAGCAAAAATAACTCTGTAGAGAGACAATTATCAGTTAACGGTGACCTACGGGAGTGAGACATGGGCACTCATATATCAAACAGAGAGCGAGATTAGAAGATTGGAAAGATATATAGAAAGATATTTGACCCAATACAGGGGAATGGGCAATGGCAGATAGGGAAAAATATAAAACTCCAAAACATCCACCAGGAAGCCACCATTGCCAATGTAATAAAAAAGGGAAGGCTGAGATGGCTTGGGCTTGTGGAAAGGATGGAGCCAAGCAGACTCCCTAAGAAAATGCTCTATGAAAGACCTGGAGGAAAGCGGAAATGAGGAAGACCATGTCTATGGTGAATGGATGGCATAGAGCAAGATCTGAAAAACATGGGAGTGAGAAGGTGGAGAGAGAAGGCGACTGACCAAGAAGTGTGGAGGAAGCTCATCAGAGAGGCCTAGATCCTACGAGGATTGTTGAGCCGAGTAGTTAGTTTTATTTTCTATCGAAAATCTTTTGAAATGGAATTATTGCTGTAATTATAACTCAATTCCAAGCTAAAGACTAGGTGAATGACACGATTCTGCTCCCCTCAGTACAATTAAATTATTCTGGACCAATATGAACTTAATTACTTATTCACTGGGGCGATAGTTATATAGTATAGCTTTGCAAAAAAAAAAAAAAAAGAAGAGGCATAACTGGATCTCATTTCAAAATAGGACAATGTGTGGTTCTCTAGAGGACTTTTAATATTAAATAATTTTAATTTTAACAATTATTTAATAATAATAGTTTATCTGTATTAAACATTTTACAGATGAGATGTCTAAATAGAATATTTGAACGGAACAAACATTTGTGAAATGTTGCTATCAGCAGCAGATTTAACACGAATTCTTGGTTCTACCAATGCACCTAATTTTAGTTTAAATATTAAATAAAATGTGTATAATGAGTTGAGAAAATTTTCCCACAAGTGATGTTATGTTCCCGACGACTTACCACAGTTTTTCTTAAAATATCTAGGATAACTTCTTTTTTGCCATATATACTCTTTTGCCTTTCAGTATCGAGCTCAAGTCTCGGTCCATCTCCGCCATTCGTATCTCAGATAAAGTGTTACAGTATTATCACAATCTATTTTTTGTATCTGTACTATAGCTGACTAAGTAGGTACTTGGTTCTTGATCTTAAGGTTTGGGTTTGAGTCTGAATGTGACAGACAAATTTCTTATTAAACCCTATGATATGATAAGAGATCCTACTGGTACTCACCAGTTTCTTATTTAGGAGAAAAGTTGGCAGTTAAGCATGATCTTTGTACAATATTTATTTTAGTTTTTGATAGTACTGTAACCGACTCTTTGATTGTACCATTTCTTGTACAGCTGTTGGCCTAGATTTTACAGTACTTCCGTGAATTTTACAGTACTTCCATTGAAAACAAAAAAGTTTTCAAATTTGCAATCCATCAACGCTAATAGATGATATTTTGGGCTGAGGAAGCATCTAAGGAGCTCGTTATTATTTCTGCAAACAAAAATTATGCTATATAAGACCCTGCTTAGGCCAGTCCTGATCTATAAAAGAGATAACTGCTCTGTAGAATGTTTGGGGAGCCTGACATCATTACATGGATTACATGGAGGGTCTCGCTTATAAGCTACTGGAGGGAAAATTGGATCTTACCAGAAGAAGAGGAAGACCAAGGCTCCGATGGGCGGATGGAGTGGAACTGTATGCCATGCGTATCTGAAATATCAGGGACTGGAGGGCAGCCGCATTGGATAGAGCCGCCTATTGAGGGCTCCTTGGGGTGGCTAACCACAGAGGGTTGGAAGCTCATATTTTATATTATTGTTACGGGCTACTGGGTATTAAAATGAATTAAACAATTCCTTAATTAAAGATACTAATATTTATTAACAAAATGATAAAAAGGATACAATTAAACTATTAACAATTAAATTATTAAACTAATATAAATTTATATAACAATATTCTAAATATTATAATCTAGGCCTAACTCCTATTTAATTATTACAATAATATAAGACTAATTCTTGATAGTTTAACTAGTTACAATAGTTTCTATGAATATTATAAAATTACACTACAATTTATAACTAATAGTTAACACTTACAGTTCACTAGTCCACCGACCGTAAGATTCTCCAAGTATGACAAACTGACACACAGTAACAAACAGAAACAGTTTATTACACTCGCGAGACTGCCACATACACTTATTACACTGGCCGGTTCAACACTGACTAGTTTATCCCACTGACACTCACTTATTACACTGACACGCACTTATTACGAGATCATCACAGTGCCTCCTGGTCTACTCTCAGACTAAGACTGACTCGCTCGAGGCGAGGGAAGTATTTAAATAGGCAAGACCGAATATTCTAGAACACGGAAGGGACGAGACAATTCGGGAATCTTCTTAATCCTTTTCCGACAAAAGGAGACGATCTAGAAGGTCCTAATCCTATTTTAACTTCTCCCGCCGACGGATTTAAGCCGCTAATCCCCTTGCTTCCGTCCTCCTGCCGGCGACCGTAACATTATTATAACAGCAGTAGCCACTTATTAACATATATTTTTCTAAAACTCTCTTAACTGATTTTTTGTTTGTTTTGTTTATCAGGTACTTTGACAGAAGCAAGAGTTGGAGCAGAATCTTTCCAGTATAAAATCATGCAGAGGCTCCAGGACACAAATTCTGTTTGGACTTCAGAAAATGCGGGATTGCGTTCTATTATTAAATCAGTTCTTCAGTTGTCCTTATTGGGGTATGGAGCAATACTACCCGACATGGTTGGTGGAAATTGTTACAACGAACACCCTTCTAAAGAACTTTTTATCAGATGGATACAAGTCAATACTTTTCTTCCTGTCATTCAGTTCTCTCTCAGTCCGTGGTCTTTTGACAATGAGGTAATAATTATTATTTCGTATTATATTATAATTTTTTTTCTCTTTATATTTGTATTCACACTTCTCAAATATAAACAATTGACAATCAGCAGATAGGCTGACAGCAAAATAACAAAATGACATGAGAGGCATGAATAATAGTACCTTATACTGTGAATTAAAATAAATATCATGAACATTTTGGACCTGGTATGCCTCATACCTTTAAGTTGTTCAATTTTAAATATTTCGATATTTAACAGATATTTATAAAATATTAACATCAATTTTAAATATTTAGATATTTATTTAAAACCGAACAATAAATATTTCTTGAGCGATTTAAAAAATATCATTCGCAATAGATACTTCTGCCACTTTGTTTATAATAAATCTGATTTTGAAGAATAAATTATCTAAGAAGTCAGAATTAAGTTAAAACTAAATAAAAAACAACATAATAAATGTCTTTTATTAATTTATTTTTTTAAATTATTAAGAAAATGGTTGACTGGATATATCTTGAGAAATGTTGAAAATGGTTGGGGGGGGCAATAAATTTTACACAAATAAGTATATTTTATTTGTGCCAACATTTCGGCCTAATTTTTGGACTTCATCAGGACAGAGGGATTTAGAGTCTAAGAGGTCTACATAAATAAAATCAATAATGCTACCTTCATATTTTTAAAAACATCAGTGAATTACTCTTAATTACTTTAAATGAACACCTTTATTTTTTTTTATCTAGTCATTAACATTTTATCTTTTTCCTTTCTTTTTTTAGACTGTACAGATTACTAGGAAGTTTACAGCTTTGCATAACGCTTATTCTAAAAGAATCTTGAAGGAATTTGAAGACCCACGCCATCCAGTAATTAACCCCATTTGGTGGATCGCTCCTGAAGATAAAATTGCACTTGTAACAAGCTCAGGTAAATGTTATAATTTTTTAGTGAAATTAATTTTTGTATAAACCTCAAATACAACTGCCTTATCAGTTCACATCATTGCACTAGTACTATCTAACAGAATTTGTGGTAACTAACTGCTTTGTATTCAACTGTAAAATTAGTATTTATTGGAATTATTAATATTATCTCCGCTTTAATTGTATATTATTTAAAACTGTTATTGCTTTTTAACTACTTATTATGAATGTTCAAGAAATAAACAAAACTCGATGTATCCTTTTATGCTGAGGCTGCGCAGTTATTGTAATTTTAATTATGACTGCTTTTAATGAATCCACAATATTGTCAATATGCCATCAAACATTGCCAAAAATAAATCCACATTGTAAGCTTCAAACATCTCCAACATTCTTTTATATCCACCTAATTCATCTGCAAAGGCATTTTCAAGTTATAATAAAATCTTGGGCGTAGAGTTTTTATATCTTCGTCGACGATAAATTGAAAAATAATTTACATAAACACTAGTCTAATTTATTCTATTCCTATGAAATATGACACTCTGCTTGTCATAATCAAATCTATAATTGCCATTTTTATCTCTTAATTTTAAGTATATTTGATTTAATATTGTTCTATATCTTTTAAAAAGGTATTTATTTACTTTTACTACTGTATTATAATAATACAACAAGCAAATAGAACGAATGATACGTAATGGTATGACATAAATACAAGTAGAGAAACTAGCCACTGGTCGAATAGCAAATTCAACATAAATGGTCACGGAGGCTATCTTCTTTTCAAACACCTCAGAGGATTATCGGGAATTGAAGAGGTTGATAGGTTGATAGTCGTAAAAAGTAAGGAGCATTGAGGTATTTGGATTATAAAGATTGAATTCAAGAGGAATTCGATGCTTTATTGAAGCCTTAAAGCTTTACTCCGTCTGTTGTAGAGTCTTATATTAGTCATATACATGAGTCTTAAGTAATTAATTGGGAGCTCAGAGTGTTTTTATAGTAAATATTGAAGTAGCCTGAAAAAGCGAGCAGTTTCTTGTTGTGTCAGTCTATTATTAACAATATAAAATTAAAGCAGCAGTAACTCTGATTTTCCACCGTTAGATACAAAGTAGTTGGGCACTATAAAGTTCAATCGGTAGCACTGCTGTGGCATTATGAACAGATAACGTGACTGCATTGCAATATCGATTGATAATGGTATATAACCAATTTTGTATTCACAGAGTTCCTGTTGGGAGAGGATTTGTTGGTAGCTCCTGTTCTCGAGGAAGGCGCAACTTCCAGGGATATCTATCTTCCTCGAGGTGAATGGAGAGACGAAAACACTGGTAAAGTCTATAAAGGTCCAAATACTCTTAGGAAGTACCCTGCACCTTTGGAGGTCTTACCATACTTTGAAAGGATGAAAGCTTTGTGATTTATTTGAAAAGGTAACCAAATTTATGAAATAATATTGTTAATTTAATGCATTTTCATTCTGCAGAATATGAATAAAATTTTTATTTTTATTTTATTGTGATTATTTAAATATTTTAATTTTGAAGAGAAAAGATTTTTCCTGGCTGGGATTCGAACCTGGGTCCTCCACATCTCTAGTGTGGTACTCTACCAACAAAGCTAGCAGGGTTCGTAACTAGGCCAGACAAATCCATTCTCTTCACCGATCCCACATCCCCAGCACTCGTAATTTTCGCGATGTACATATGAGGAAGAATGTTCATTGAACATTACTTTAATTGGGATCTGGTTGACGTACGTCAATTTTATATTTATAATTTTATTATATTGTGATTTTTTAAATATTTTTATTTTGAAGAGAAGGCCAGGACAAATCTTTTCTCTTAAAAATAAAAAAATATTACTGTTTTCTACAGCCTAATTTTGTAAAAACAAGTGTGTTCATTCCTTAATTATTTTAATTTTGAATGTAATTGATACTGTTTAAATACATACTGCTAGGCTTAAATCCATCAAAAGTATGTTTGGTGAATTTTTGCAATAATCATATGTCATACTAAATTAAAACTATTATTTAAATATCACTTTTTACTTAACGTAACATTGACAAATTATATGTTTCAGTTTTAACAGAAGTATTAATTGAAGAAGAGGATGAAATAATTTTATTATATAATATTAAGCTGATCCATTTATGTGGTATTAACAAATCAAAACTATAACGATAAGTCAAAAATACATGACAATGTTTTTATAACAAATTTTTCCTGTGCTAAAATTTGTGATTCGAAGATTATTTTGTAACACCTACTATGGGTAGTTGATTGTTAATATTTTGTGATCTATATTGCCTGTGATAATGTTTAAAAGTTATTATAGCCATTGTTAGATTAAGATTAGAGTGAAATATAATGTATAATATATAATATATATATATTCATGTTGTTCATTGAATTAATGATGGGTCCATAAATGTACTTAAGCATTTTTTTTTTTAATTTATGATTTAATTTTTCATAAAAATGTAACAATATTTTCTGAAATTTTAATTATAATGTAGAACAATAAACAGCAAAATGCATCTGGGACAAATATTATTTTTTACTTGTTCCCAATAATTGAAATTTCTCAGTGATTATTAAACAATGAGAAACTTTCATGTCGTTTCTGAATAAACATGTTTCCAGGGTTCACTCATTCATACATTCCCATCTGTTACGATACATAGATATCTCTACAGCCCTGGTGAATAAATGGTTAAGTCGGATTCTCGGACTCTCAGAGAGAGTTAACTGCTTTCAGACAATTGGAATCGTAACATTCTCGTAGTTTTTGGCTTTAAATGGAGTTGTAATAGAAGTAATAACTCCTTTTCTAGCCAATGCGTTACTTAGCCACTCATTCACTACCAAAATAACTCAATTCCACTTACTTAAGTACAAGAAGCTCATTTTGGAGAAAATTAGACGACTACTTATTCACAGGGGCAGTAGATATTTATATATTCATGGATATATTTAATTAATTACATTGTAATGCTTCACTAATGTTCTACATGCCTTGAGATATTGAATTGATATTTTCATTTCGAGAAAATTATTTTTGAGGAACAAAGATATTCCGTAATCATTTGGTTTCTCCACTTCTTTTTCAGTTTAACCATTTGTCGGTATTCCATTTGTATTTAATTTTAGGTATAAAAGATTTACTAATGTTTTATTTAACAAAATTTTTCCCAATTACTATTCCTATCATGTAGTACTTTTTTTTTAGACTAACTTACAATTTTTGATATTTACAACTGTAATAATATTACATCAAGTAAATTTGCTGATATGAACAAATGACATGAAAAGAAAAAACACTTGTGGAGAAACTACCCATCTGTAGTACTCCAATATATGTAGTACTTAGAAAAAAATTAATATGTCTTATTTAGATTTGTCGAAACTGCATTTTGGGCTGTTTTAAAATTTTATTGTGCATCTTAATCCATTTTCACCAAAATGCAATGCTAATAACTTTCGAAGATGGTGCCTCATATGAAGAGTATTCACTGTGATAGAGTGACTTCTTTAATTTTACTGAATGTTTACTTACCTTACCTTTACCTCTACAACCCATGAAGAGTCTTGGATTCAGTACGTTGTAGGGACTGTACTGTTTCTTGGACATCAGTTGTGAGGGAAAGTGATTTGTCCTAGATCATGCTCAACTGACAGATTTTTCCTCCTGCTTTGGGTACCTACTTTTTAGAGGCTGGTTTTGTTGAGCCCCAGGGGGATCCTAGTTCACATAGGATCCAGGATTAAATAAGGAATCTGCTGACAGTGGTATTTGAAGCGCTCCGCCACTGAGCCATTCTGCTCTCGAAATAATGAATATTGTGATTGTTCTTAAAATAATGTTTTAAAAAAAATTAAGAACACTCACATTAATCATTGTCCTGACCATTTCTTTCTATGATGAAGACAAATTTCAGGATATCTAAATACTGTTTTCGAGAGAAACAACAGTCAATCTTTTAGTCTTAAAATCAGTAACAAAAGGTGGATATAGAAATAGTTAAGACTGAACGATTTAAGAGTAATACTGACCAGAACTTCTTCATATATAAGCTTCCTCTTGTCTGGAGTTTGTTGTAAATTCACAATACCTCAATTGGAAAAATAAGAAGACAGGTTTCAGCAAGGTAATATTAACTCTAAAGAATATTTTCAATTAAATTTCTTTATTGACACTTACAAATCTAAAAGTTTCATTTTTTTATTTTTTTTTCAAAACTAATTATATAAAACAGTTAAATAGATTGTTTGCTATAGATAAATTATTTTAAGACCTTAAAGAACTTAACATATATACATCTAATTCCATCAATAAATATTTACAATATTATATACATCGATTTGTAAAATGAGCATGAGATAAGTTGAACAATCAAATGCACCTAAGAAAAATCATATCTTGAAATGCAATTATGTTCCACAAAAATTATGTTTATGAAATTTTAAAAATAAGGTATTTAGAATGTATATGTAAAAATTACAAATGTATTGTTATAACTTATGATGATTATTGGTATTTTAATGGCTCACTTTTTTATTAAATTGTCATTCATTACGTTTTGCCATAACATTTTGTATAACTACAGACATGGTACAATTTTATTTCTATTAATAACAATAATGAAGGTTGAAATTAAAATACAGTTGAACCTCTTTATGTAGAACTAGAATATAATTGTAGAAAAAATATTTTATAGATCGGATAAGTTTTCTTTACATAAAACGGAAAAGTAACATTTAACAAATGTATTTTTATTAAAAAGTAGTTCTTAGTTTATATTCTTAAGAAAGAGTAATAATGGAAAAAGAAAAAAAAAAGTTATACGATTGTTTATAAAGCAACAACAACAAATTGGGGAAGACCATCTTTCAGAAGAAATGAATAGAAAAATAATATTAGCTCTGGGGTTAAGTTCCCTTAGAACAAAAACAATGAACATAAATGAGTGCTTAAACCCTTGCTGTCAAGCAATTTTAGGCAAAATAATCGACCAGTTAACCTTAAAGGAAGTGAAGACATAATTGGTGTTTAAAGGAAGATAAGAGCTTTATTGATAGAGAAAGGTAAAGAAATCCAGAAGGAGTACGATCAGACAAGAAAGGAATTGTCAAAGGGAAGTAGCTCTTTGTCATGGGAGTATAAATATTGATTGTTGGAACCTTTATATTCTATGCAAAGAGGTTCTACTGTTTTACAATGTACTATTATATGCTATACCTATCTACAGGTTTCGTTTATTAACTTTTTTGACATAAATTCAATAAAAGGTAAACATAAACATGCATAAAAAAAAAATTATAATTTTCTAAACACATTAAATAAAAAATATAAATTCTGACCTATAGCCACGAAATCCTCTTAAAGTCACATCATTGACAGTAATTCAATAAACGAGAAATCATTTTTATCCTGGAATTATTTTTCAACTAAGAATAACAATAATGAATAGAAATAATAGTTAATTTATACATTATAGATGTCGCTCCTTCAAAAGAACAATATCATAACTCAAAAAACCTAATTTTTCAATGGAGTTATTTGAAAATCCCATGTGAGTTAAAAAAAATAAAAATTTAGCTGTTGGTTAAGCAAAGCATTGTATTCCTATTGCAATGATGGCATTGAAATGTTTTTATAAGAAAATTTTTAAAAGCTTGAAACTTTTTTGATTTTGACTTATGTCATTATTCCCATAAACTTCAGGTTTAAAGATGATGCAAGTCAAATGCTTGATTAAAAAAAAAAATTTGGAAATTAAATATCAGATTTGTCGTTCGTGAATTAAAAAGCTTTAACCAATCCAATTGCTACTGAAGGCTTAACTCAAAAATTCCAATTATGATTTTTTGAAGGAGCGATATATACATATACAATAGAGGAGGAAGTGAACAATGTCATTTAAGAAACTTAGTGGAGTGACCATAGACTATTTACTACAAGAAAAGAATTCTTGAACGAAGGTTAATACTACCGTTAAAAGAAGGGAGGAGGCCAGAAAGGAGAAATTACTAAAAATCGCTTTAAATTTGAATGTCTAGCATCTCATTATAGCGATTTTCTGATGCTTAGGGTGGAAAGATAACATAGAAAAATTATTAAAAGAATTGGAAGTCAGAAGATGGAGGAGAATCACTTAGGATATGGAAGAATAAAGTAGAATCGAGGAGGCAGTCCAAGCCTTTTTATCAGGGAGTAAGTACAAAAAGGTAATGATCACATTGTACCTTCTGGTATCCACTTTTATTAGTATTAATTTGAATTCAACTGAAATGGAGCTAAAAATCTTATTAAATTTAAATAAATTTGTTTGTTTGTTCATTTAACATCACTTTATGCTGCTATGGCTAATCGGACGATGCTTGAGTGGGAGCTCTAAATTTTGCCTATCCAGGTTTAATTAGGATAGGGATTTTTAACGAGTACCTGACATCGTACAGGCTCGGGACCTCCGTTTAATGTCCCTTCCGAAGGATGGCGTAACTAAGGATTTTTTACTCCCTTAAAAAAATCCTAGGGCCACCTGCCGGGCTACGAACCCGCGATCTTGTGTTTAGTAGCCAAAATAAATTTTAAATAAATTTTTTGGAGAAACATATGTACTTTTTCTTGAAAAAGTAAAGTTCAGAGTACCACAATACTATTAAAAAAATTAATAAATAATATTTAACTTATGAGCTAAACCATTTTCCAGTCAGTTTTTCTTTTTTATTTTTTTACAACGTTTTGACTTTTTAGTTATTTTCAATTTCATAAGTCCTTACTGGAATTTTCATAATAGGTCTCATGTGAATGTCTATAATTTAAAACTACTTGGAGATACATTTTTTCTCCATGGTCATTTCTACTCTCTTACATCATAATGGTCATAACAGAGTAGAAATGACCATGGAGAAAAATGTATCTCCAAGTAGTTTTAAATTATAGACATTCACATGAGACCTGTTATGAAAATTCCAGTAAGGACTTATGAAATTGAAAATGACTATAAAGTCTAAACATATTTGTAAAAAAAGAAAAAAGAAAAACTGAGTGGAAAATGGTTTACTTCATAAATTAAATATTATATAAAATAGTCCAGTTGAATCCATATTATAATTAATAAATAATTTAAAAACTAACATTAGATACACTTTTTTTTTTTAAATTCAAAACAAGTATATATATATATATATAAAATATTAATGATGATTCTAGGGCAAATGATTGTACATTTCTGAATCTGTGATATTTATAGTAGATGATTATTTTTACATATATAGATTTCCACATCAGTCAAAGATTTCTTTGCAATGATATGTTATTGAGTGACATGGGGTTTATTATACCACATATATATCGAGGACTATGAAGAAATCGTTACTCCTTTACCATTTATTTTTTTTCAGATTTCAGGTTCTGAAGGAAATCCATACGGGCAGTAAAGCTGGTTACCTGCAATAATATTAAGTATTGTAGTTTAATGCCAAAATAATAATAAATAATAATTATTATTTGATAATTAAGAATAAACAAACAGAGAAATAAGGAAGAAGGAAGTTTTTACAATAATTTATTATAGAAGATCGGAAATTTTCTAACAATTTTTGGAGATTTTCATAAGTATATTAAATATTTTAATTCTCCTTACTATGCTATGAAATACTTTAGTTTTCTTAACTCTTTTGGATTCCAGTTGTACACTTTTGGGAATGCAAATGTTTAACAAAAATAATTTTCTTTTCTAATGAAATAGGACAATTCAATGAAATCTCAATTGTCATTAAGTTACGGGTATTGGTTTTTAATTTAAGTAATTCTTTATGTTCCTCTTTTTGAAGGAGTAGAGTGGCTGAGTGGTAAAGCGCTGAGTAGCTGTGTCAAAAGTTCTGCATTCAAATACCGCTCGCTAGCAACTTTTATTTAGTCTTTTAGCGCCCGGAGATGGATCCTATGGGATCTAGTACCTTCCTGGGGCTCATCCAGTCTCTATAAAGTGTGTGCTTAGGAAAATCTATGACAAATCACCTCCCTGCACAACCGTTGTCTAAGAAACAATACAGCCTCTACCACATACTAAATCCAAGACCCTCTGTAAGGTCTAGTATGTGGTAGTGGCACTCTACTCCAAAAGATTTTCTACATCTTTAGAAGATTCTCAATGTTTAGAAACATTCTCAAATCTCACTAACTTTTGGATAGGGAGTTTCTTATGTCCTGTTATATTTTCCTTCTTTCAAAATTTCTCCAGTGGGGTTATAGTGCAGCTTTGATGTTCATATTCTTGGATAACAACATTAATTTATTATAAATAAAAACACCGAAAATATAAAAAAACCGAAACATAACATGAAGAAATAAATATAATTACATATTATACCTAAAATGAAAGAGCCACCAGCATATCCAGAGCATGGGTTCGATGAGAGCGAAAACTATTTTGGATGCTTTACTGGTTGTTCTTCCTCTTTGACCAGATAATTCTGAAATAGCCATTAATTTTTAATATGAGCATTATGTATTTAATTATTTATAATGATTATATACTTATAATATGTGAACTACTAACTGCAGAAAGGCATCTAGCCCAACTTTTGCCCAATTTTTTTAAAACAACTTTTACTAGAGACAAAAGGCATAGTTTACCAGAGAAAAGATACTCATTTGTAAGATAGCACTGTCTTAAAAACTCTGATATTTTGTTTAATGTAGATAAGGAAATAGTCCAGGAAATTTTTTTTTTCTTTTCCCCTGAAAAATTTAGAAAAGTGGACAAGTTGCCTATCTTCAATTAGTGATTCATGTTTAATGTTTTAATCAGACAAAACTAAAACTAATGTGAAGTTCAAAAAAGATAGTATATAGTCAGGCAAACGGTTTTATTCATGCTTTGCGGTAGGATTTAAAAAGAGTACAAATAGTTTTGGATCTTCAAGTATTCTCATTAAATACGGAAGATTAACAGCCTATAAAGATTAATAGTAAATAGTCTATGACTCAGGTGATAGCTTAACATACAAAAGATAATGTAAGTAATAAAATTAAAACAACCTGATTAGTGTTTTTATATGTACAAAAACAATATAATGCACAGTTAACTTTATGTAAACTAAGTCTTATTGCTCAGATAAAAAAATGGACCAATTTACTCCTTATTTATCCATGATCGGATGAGAAAAGTGAACAAAATCTAATATTAATTAACCGTTTTTGAAGAAAATTTTTGGTTAATTATTTATGAAAAAATATAAATTTTGGAGCAATGCCAGTATTAAATAGAAAAAAAACATTATAATATTTAATCTTTTAGTTATAAAATTTATTGACTTGATTATTTGAAAAGAAAAGATAAGACCAGGACCGGGACTTGAACTCGGATCTCCCACGTATCCATTGTGGTGCTTAGCCACCTCAGCCATCCTGCTTCGCTTCTCGGTCAGACACATCCTTTCTTTTCACTAGCCTACATCTCCGTGTTCTTGCTATTTGCAATTCTCCCCCCTGTATACATAGCAAATTGCAAGAACACGGAGATATAGGATCAGTGAAAAGAAAGGATATGTTTGACCGAGAAGCAAACAGGATGGCTGAGGTGGCTAAGCACTACGATGGATACGTGAGAGATCCGGATTCGCGTTCCAGTCCTGGTCATATCTTTTGTTTTCAAATAAAATATTTAAACAATTTATTATTATTATTTATCGGTTATATGCTTCAATTGAATTAATAAATTTGCTAAAATTGTAAATTATTCTTCATTTTCTAAAGAAAAAAATCTACCCTTTATGCAATTAGTCTGCATTCTAATGCATTCTTGACATTGTATTTAAAGCTAAAACTTTTTTAGCTAAAAAAAAAAAAATCATTGGCCTAGTAAATTAGTAATAAAGAAAAAATAAGTCATTTTGAATAAAAGCAGTATTGTTTTTCATTTATATACCTCTTTAGAAAATGATATATTAGAAGTTCTAACTCAATAAAACAAGTGATAAACTTTTGAAAAGAAGTTTAAGATTTCTGTTATAGGTACGGAACAAATAATTTTAAATGCAAATTAAAACTGTTTTCCTTTACAGCTTTAATTTTCCAGCTTTAACTTTATTGTCAATTTGAGTTTGTTTTATGGTTCTTCCGAACAGGCCTATTTAAAATTGTATTTGTAATAAAAGACTAATAATAAAGTGTTGATAGACCCTTTGAGACTCCATAAACCTGCATTTTATTGTTACTATGAGCCGATTTATTGCAAACAATATCTTATTTTATTTATTTATTAACATCTAGCTTTTCAAAAACTAGGGTCAATTCTGCCCTTTGTTAACAAACTTTATAAAATCTAATCACTAAAAAAGTTATAAAAATTTATTAAAAAAAACAAAAATTTAATAATTTTGTTATGCACATATATACTGTATTTAAATAATATAATGCTAAATAAATAGATAAAATATTAATACAAACCTCCAATGTATGCTGTTTGTTTGTCCTCTTCTTCTGAGAGATTATTGTTATGAAGTTTAATTTCTGAAAAATATAAAGATTAATAAATATTATGTAATATGGAAAGTTAAGTTTTGGACATAAGTTCGCCTTTCAAAATTGTAGTTTTAGAGAAAATAAAATGATCGGTTTTTGCATTTTATGTTATTTTTTATCTACCCTGTATTTGGTGAATAAAAATATAGTCTCATTATTAATATTTCCACCCTTAATAAAGTAAGGGCTTGTTTTTGTAAAACAAATTCGAACTCCAGTTTATAACAGAAATATATGTTTTAAATCCATGGACAACAAACCACTATAATGGTGAGTCTATTTGGTAAGTATAATACAAGAACAAAAAGTGGTGCAACACTGAAATAAATATTGATATATGACTTAAACTAATTAAACGTCAGGGTTGTTATTGAAATCTTTTCACCAAAATCAACTTACATGAATTGCCACTTTAGATCAGTGCTGTTACTCTTGATTCTTGAAAATAAATAATAATTTAGATTAAACTTGTTATTTTAATCTACAGTTAAATGCCTTTTAATATCAGTGAGAGGTGGGTAACTCAGTGGCTGGTGTGCTGAGTTACTGAGCTTATAAGTCCCGGTTTCGAATCAACAGCCACAAACCAACAACCTCTTAGGGCTCACTCAGTCTCTATAATATGGGGATACCCTTAATTGAGAGTATTGCTCTGGTTTGTAATTCAGTTTTTTTTTTTTAATTAATATCAGGTAGGTAGTATGTAGATATATTGATTATTAAATCCTTATGCTGCGGCTTAAGTAGACAAATTATTCTATTTGCTAACAGCCTTAAAATGACCTCCTGGGACTCAGCCAGCCTCTATAAATTAGGAACACCCTCAATTATAATAAATAATTAAACCCTCAATTGGCAAGTATTTTGTCGTACATGTGTTTTCTTTTTTGGTAGGGGGGGTAAAGGCCTGTTTGTATTTCATGCATTTTTTTTATTGTTTATTATCAGTTTGTAATAATAGGAATATAATATAATATAATAGAATAGAAAACTAATTTTATTCTGGGACCAGGTCCCTTAAGAATAACAGAAATGCACAAAATTAAATAAATATAAATCTGGCCAAAGGACTTCATTATTAGAATAAGACAATATTTACATAATATCTTGAAAGTAAATAACTTACAGGTATGTTTTGGTAGAGAATTAGATAATGTAATAAAAAAATAGAATTAATAATTTGTAGAGTGGTTCTCTTTTTATTATAAGCATTTACTGTTATAACTAATAATTACTAATTTTTATAATACTTGATTGAATATCTATTTTTATTTTTCATTTATTGTAGTATAACTTTTTGAGGCACCGATTTATAGTCATTTGTTACCTACATCAGATGTTTTTTTTTTTTTTTTTTAAACATTCAATGTTTAAAAAAAAACAAAAAAAAAACATCTGATGTAGGTAACAAATGACTATAAATCGGTGCCTCAAAAAGTTATACTACATAAATGAAAAATAAAAATAGATATTCAATCAAGTATTATAAAAATTAGTAATTATTAGTTATAACAGTAAATGCTTATAATAAAGAGAACCACTCTGCATCTTTCTCTACACCACATTACTCTAATAATTAAATTGTTCGTACAATTAGCAAGTTCTGAAGATTTATTAATACTTTTTATAAATTATTCATAAAGAGCAGAGTTAAGAAATATTCCCTTTTTATGAATACAATTCTTAGGATCGAGTTAAGGGTTAATTTTAGCTTTATCGAAATGGCTTTTCTGCGTGCTCGATTCGTCGTTTCCGTTAATTAGTTTTAATTATTTACGGCCCACCTGGTTTATCTACCAAATAAATTGTCTTTAAAGGCAGTAAAAGCTAATTATTTATTGCCAAGCGGGCAGGGTTATGAAATATTTAAAATATTTTTTAATTATTTTATAATTGATAAGATAAAAATAACAGCAATATTTTAACATGGAATTCGGCATGAAAACGTTGACTTATTTAATAAAAAGTGAATTTTTTAAGAGCCTCATAAAACTTTACAATGTACAATAAATTACAGAAAAATAAATTATGGAATACTTAAAAAAAATTTTTTTTAATCTTAAACTATCTTATGAAACGAAATCCTCTGGGGCTAACTACCTCAGTTGTATCCCGTCGGGGCAACCCGACCCAAAACATGGGACAATATCTTAAATAAAGATTTACACGAAAACAACTACCCTGGAGACAAAACCGGGCTTTCGGATTCCAGGGTGCCCGGTAGTGGGAAGCAAGGTGGTGAATCGGAGAACAACAAGGACCTTCGACGTCAACAGACAGCAGGACAAAATTCTCAGAAGAATCTACGGACCTAGGAGAACAGCTGAAGGATACAGCTTGAGGTCGAATCAAGAAATTTATATCGAAACAACAGACTTAGAAACTGACGTTAGGGTGGGGAGGCTAAGGTTCTATGGACACATGGTAAGGGTGAATCCTGAAAGACTAAACCATAAAATTGTTCACCGAATTCAAGGTTACAAAAATTCAACAGGATATTTCAAGCAACTTAAGGATGATATGGACCAAGTGGGGCTAAGGGACCAAGATTGTTTTGACAGAGATGAATACAGAAGAACGCTCAAGGGAAAAAAGTGCCCCAAAAAGGGTCTTACGTGGTCTGAGGAGAGAAAACTTATGTGAACAAAGCTCATGAAGGACATATGGGAAAAGAGGAAGCAGATGAAGAAGAAGCATTGGTTATTATATTCGCGTGGTCTTTAAGGCCTTTACGTGAGGGGAAAAAAACAAAACTATCTTTTGATTATAATATCATCAATACTAAGGTTCAGATCGAATCATCCCGAAATTTGTAAAAAAAAAGTGTATGGAGCTTTTCATGGAAGGATAGGTATCTAGTTTGGGCCAAATCAGCAACATATGGGATATTAAGATCATGATGGATGAGTTTGTTTGTGACATAATAAGGAGCATTGAGGATTTTGGATTGTAAGGATTGGATACGAGATGAATTGGATGGTTTAGTAGAGCCCCAAAGCTCAACTCCGTATGTCCAAATAGGTCTGATAACTGTCATGTAAATGAGTCTTTTGTAATTAATTGGGAGCTTTGAACGTTTGTCCAGTAAATGTTGAAGTAGGCGAAAACGTCGATCAGTTTCTTGTCTTTTCAGTCTTATTAAAAATTTAATCTCAATTTTTAATCAGCTGTTTTTAGTTCATTTAATACTATATAGATAACTGTATTAACATCAAGAAAATGTTAAAAAAAGTACAGTTCTTGTGGAGCTTTCTTGGAAACGAGGAGTTATCTTTAGGTATTTATTTCCAAGACAGACAATGAAAAATGACTTTTGGTATAGTTTGATGACACGAAGTTAGTCTCCCCTCCCTTTCCTCTAAACAACCCGATGGCGGACAATTGTCGTCATAACTTTGAATGATTAATATGCCTTAGAGCTCGTTTAAAGTCTACTTATGTCGAACCAACTTCATCCATTTCAGGCTCCGCGTTAGATAAACGGCAGCAAACCAAGAATCGCATTCATGTTCGAATTTCATATTGAGTCTAAAAAGTAAAAAAAAATTGTAAAAATTAAATTGGGAGGGGCTATTCTAAGTGTTTAGAGCGCAGAGGTATTGTGCAGAAGACCCGGGTTCGAATCCGGTTGCGAAAGATAAGTGCCATAAGTTGAATGGAGATCCTTCAGGGGCTCACCCAGGCTCTATAAAGTAGGAACCTTTAATTGCTGGAAAGCCAGGTGGTTGGGAGTGATCTCGGAAGGCACTTCTTAGAGAAACAGTATGGTCTCTACAAAGTACTGAACCCCATACCCTCCATGGTTGTTATTTGATTTTATTTAATGCCATTTTATGCATATACGGCTAATCGGACGATGATACTGTGGGAGTGCTAAGTTTTGCCTATCCATATAATATTAGAATCCTATAATAGGGATCTTAAACGAGTAACCGACACCGTACACAATTGGAATCGTCATTTTAAGCTCCTTCCAAAGGTCGCCAAGAATTTTTTCCTCCTTTAAAAAAATTCTAGGGATACCTGCTGGTTGCGGATTCCCGACCTTGTGTATGAAATGCTGTTATACTAACGACTACACCACAGATGACCCCTTCCAAGAGTTGTAGTGGTATATATGTATATAAACTACTCTAAAAAAATAATATATTTTAATTAATCGTTATTTTTATGGTAATTGTTTTTAAGTATCGCTATGTATTGCCGGCACCATAAAAGGGATGCGGAGTGGGGAAAATGTGCCATGTCGGGACACATGCAAGGGAATGTGATTTTGACAAAGAACAGACCTTTTGGGTCTCTTATGGAGTTTTATGGTCCAAGATGGTGGAGCAGGAAGGAGAGGGGGAGAGAAGAAAACTCTTGAAAAACGAGGCAAATGAAGTTACTCTGGAGACGAAGGCGGAACAGGAAGGAGGTACTCTGGAGTCGTACAGCAAGGAAGACTGGAGAGACAGGCCCAGCGGAAGAAGATGAGTCCCGGAGGCGGCAAGAAGAAGACTGACCTGTAACCCAATCTACCCTTGTCCACAGATAAGTTTAATTTATTTCCTGTAATGTATTTTATGGCAATCCTTTTTATATTTATTAAAATCTGAATCATAACCTTGTTGAATTGAATTAAATAAATAAACGATCCTTATTGTAATTCTGCTGGTGCTTACATACCCCAGATACACTATTTATTTATAAATAATATATTGAAGGTATAATAGATGAGTAAATTGGTAAACACAAGAAAAGACCTTTGGAAAGGAACCCAATTAAGGTAAAGGCATATAAATAATAATTTGAGTACTCATCCTAAATGAGACTCTGGCATCCCAAATATCAATATATATATTCAAAGTATATTTAAGAGTAGAAACATAGCAATATTTTTGTTTTGAAGAGAAAAGATTGTTCCTTGTCGGGATTCGAAAACTAATTACCCATAGAAATAACAATTAATAAAAATAAATTATAAATAATATATTAATGTATGTCAAGTTGATAGATCCTAATTAAAGTAATGTTCAATGAACATTCTTCCCCTTGTATACGAGGGTTCGAATTGCGAGAACACGGGGATATAGTATCTGTGAAGAGAACGGATTTTTCTGACTTGGATACGACCCCTGGTAGCGCAGTGGTTTAGAGAACTGTGCTACGGAGAAACACGGGTTCGAATCCCGGCCAGGACAAATCTTTTCTCTACAAAATAAAAATATTTTAAAAAATAATAATTTGGTTTCCCTGACTAAACGTATGGCCTTATTTTCTATATCTATATCAACAGATCAAATTCAATAAAACAACAAACAATAAAAAAAAATTAACTAATTAACAACAATTACCTGTCGGTTCGGTTTGTGAATCTTAACTATTGCCGAATCCTCAAACAATTTAAACAAACTCGGCTATGTTTATCAATTATCAATAACTGTTTTTCATTATATTATATTATTTTAAACTTCTTATCACACTACAAGAAACTGCTCGACGTTTTCGCCTACTTCAACATTTACTGGACAAACGCTCTAAGCTCCCAATTTACAAACGACTCATTTACATGACAGTTATCAGACCTATTTGGACATACGGAGTTGAGCTTTGGGGCTCTACTAAACCATCCAATTCATCTCGTATCCAATCCTTGCAATCCAAAATCCTTCATAAAACTCTCGATGCTCCTTATTATGTCACAAACAAACTCATACATCATGATCTTAATATCCCATATGTTGCTGATTTGGTCCAAACTAGATACCTATCCTTCCATGAAAAGCTCCATACACATTTTAATCCGCTAATCTCTCAACTTGCTTCCCATACTATTCCTGATGACCCTCCGAGGCGTCTGAAAAGAAGATGGCCTCGAGACCTTCTACTACAGAACTTTATTGGAGTGCTACCGATCGGTAGTTTCTCCACAAGTGTTTTTTTAAAATGTCATTTGTTCATATTAGCAGATTTACTCGTTGTAATATTATTATAGTTGTAAATATCAATAAATGAATCAAAAAAAAAAAACTTCTTTCACTAATTATTACCGACTTATTGTAATCTTATTGTATTTTTCTTGTCTAAACGGATAGCTGACGCCAATTTGTCGCTACAAGTGAATAACATAAAAGCGAGAATAAAAACACAACTTTTCAAGAGAATGAATAAATTGTTTCAATCCTCATTAAAATTAGTTTATGTGGTTAAACATGTTTTACCTATATCATACATTTTGTTCGTGCCTTATAGATAAAAATTTAATGTTTATATCAATTATCAACTCTAAAGGAAACTCCATAGATCGAAAACGAAATTGTTTTTCTTTTAAGTGATAAGGAGAAAGAACAAAAACTTCTCTCATCCATTATCTAGAAAGACGAGTAGCATAGAGAGATATTCAGGGGACGTGTCACTTAAGCGATATTACGCATACAAACACACATGATGAAAATGGAGGTTCCATGACAACAGACGGAAAATGAAAAAAGCACATACTGACAATCAAAAATGAACTGACTTCAGGGGTTCATTAAGTACTCATCGTACTTTCATTAAGTGTGCTATATTGTGCTATTCGCAGAGTTTCAGCAATAGGTAGCAGTAGAACAAAAGCAGCAATTAGTACAGTGTAGCATATTCGGTACTGTGTTTAGGGGTAGTGTTGATTTTCCAAGTGGCCGCCATATTGTTTTGTAAACTCGTAGGTTTCAAGACTCATAGGTGTTAGGAACTTGCTTATTTACTTCAGTAAAGTTGATGGGCAGTATTAAATTAGAAGCAGGAAAATAGAAAAGTAATCAAGGGTGATAAAAAGTGGGAAACTATTCTTAACAGCCCTGTATAAGTTTTTTTTTTCAAATCCAAAGTAAAATGGAGGGTAGAAAAAAAATGAGAATAAGAGAGATAAACTTAAGGCATGATAACTACGAATTGAGACTGTCTGATCACTCAAATAATAATAGAAGGACCTGATGAAGGATTTTACACCGGAATGCTTCACAGATACTACTTATTTGGACCATTCATTTCTATATCATTAAGCATAAAAAAAAAATAAATACTGTATCACTACAGTACCTGGCCATATTAATGTGACCACTGGATAGATTCGTCCTTGTTACATGTTTGCATAATCTTTTTGTATGCGTAATGATGTAAATCGAGTTTGAATATTAGTTTTATGGGTAAGTTAGTTATCTGATAACAATATGAAATTGAAAAAAATAGTTTTGAAAATAAATCTTTATTTTTTTAAATATTTTGTGGTGTCACCCTATTTACACACTATTTTACTTATTGATGAAAAAAAACTATCAAAATAGTTAAAATATATAAATATATGATACAAATAATAAATAAATAATAAACTTACCGAATCCGACTTGTATTTAATGAAAAAGAAACAATAATCCACAAAAATTTCAAACACAAATTACACGCCGTCACTCGTAAAACAAAATGGCTGTACTAATACCAAGGCTGCCATTACTAAAAAAAAAAATACTTTAAAAAACTTATAACAAAACTGTTGCTATTACTTAAAACAGCAATTTATTAAGACACGCGAAAGTATATAAAAAAATTAGGAAAAAACAAAAAGAAAATAATCTTTCTTGGTGGTCACATTAATACGGCCAGGGACTGTATAATCCATGAAAGGTCTTGAGTTCAGTACATGTTATAGACAATACAGATTCTAGAACAACGGTTGTGCAGGGAAGTGATTTGTAGGTGCTAGCTGAGCTCTAGGAGTATCTGCGGGTCCCAAAGGGTCCATTTGTGGCTGTTAAATACCAAATAAATTATCTCCGTCAGGTGAATATGAACCCCTGACCTTCTGCACTTTAGAATATACCTTTATTTAATTAATTTAGGGCTTCAAAATTAGTTTATTTATTTAAAATGCGATACAAGAATAACGTCAATACCAATTTTAATTTTGCAATTATAATAATTAAGTTATTTTACAACTGAGTTAATTAGGTAAATATTGGGTTGCAATATAAAAGCGAAGTCTTGGGTCCTTCTTCACTCACTCATATCATATTCTTCGGACCTTTCTCCAACTGATTTTTACATTTTCCGTTGTTTGGATAATTTTTTAAGAAATAAAAAATTTGAGAACGAAAATTTCCCGAAATCGGCCTTCCAAGACTTCGCTTCTTCCTTGACACCTAATTGCTACAGAGCGGGGATAAAAATGTTTGTTTCACGTTGGGAGAAGTGTATTGAAAGTGAAGGATCCTATTTTGATTAATAAAAGTATTAAATACTCTTTCAGGTTTACACGGCCATTATTTATACACAAAACTTCAGTGGTTTCTGGTTTAGACCATGTTGTTGAATTTTTCTTCGCCAACGTTTCGCCAGATATACCGTTGGCGAAGAAAAATTCAACAACCTGATCTAAACCAGAAACTACTGAAGTTTTGTGAATAAAAGTATTGTTTAATTTTTTTTTGATACTGGCACTGGCCAGATTCTCCACTCACGACCTGTGTGTGTGTGTGAAGCGCCCTTAACCAGCTTCCATTGGCGCCTAATGCCAGTGACGCGGCTGGGAAAGGAGGCTGGGGCTTCCCGGACTCCTGCTTTGCCCTCATTCCTGGGGAAGAAGCTCAGTTCGGGGACCCCAGGCATATTGTAAATAGGGTATGAATGTGTACATTCTATTTTATTTTATTATTATTATTATTATTATTTACTTTACTTTATTATTTATTTTACTTTATTATTATTATTACCGCATTAATTTCTTTCTGTTACCGCATGTATATATTTTTCCGCATGTATATATTTATTTATTTTATTTTGTTTATATTATTAATTTGTTATGGAATGACTGTAAGATACACAGCACTATTACTTATTGCCCATAAGTGGCAGATTGTAATATTTCAATAAAGTGTTAATATATATATAAAAAAAAAATTTTTTTTGGTAATAATTCAAATCTACAGCTTCACTGACATTTCATATATTACAACCCAATATACTGATATTTATTAATTAGTAAATTGGCAAACACACAGCCCTCTTTGAAAAGGTACCCAATTTAGAAAGTTGGTGTTTATAGAAATCAATTATTAATTAATATTGTTACGGGCTACTGGGTATTAAAATGAATTAAACAATTCTTTAATTAAAGATACTAATATTTATTAACAAAATGATAAAAAGGATACAACTAGACTATTAACAATTAATTATTAAACTAATATAAATTTATAATGACAATATTCTAAATATTATAATCTAGGCCTAACTCCTATTTAATTATTACAATAATATAAGATATTACTAATTCTAGATAGCTTAACTGGTTTCAATAGTTCCTATGAATATTATAAAATTACACTACAATTTATAACTAATAATTAACACTTACAGTTCACTAGTCCACCGACCGTAAGATTCTCCAAGTATCACAAACTGACACACAGTAACAAACAGAAACAGTTTATTACACTCGCAAGACTATCACATACACTTATTACACTGGCCGGTTCAACACTGACTAGCTTATCACACTGACACTCACTTATCACAGATCTTGCGTGGTCTACTCTCAGGCTAAGACTGACTGACTCGAGGTGAGGGAAGTCTTTTTATAGGCAAGGACGAACATTCTAGAACACGAAGGAGCCAGAAAATTCTGGAATCTTCTTAATCCTTTGCCGACAAAAGGAGACAATCTAGAACTGTCCTAATCCTATTTTAACTTCTCCCGCCGACGGATTTAAGCCGCTAATCCTCTTGCTTTCGTCTTCCTGCCAGCGCCCGTAACAATATTAATCAATTTTGAGGTACTATTGCTACTAATTATTCAAAGGCGTATTCTGTCCGAAAAAGGATTGGAGGATACCACTGGAGGATTAAGGAGATATAAAAACGCGAAATTACAGAGCATCCACTCGTTCAATGGGATAGAACTGATAGCGTTGCGAAGGACTTGTAAAGTTGGGCTTAGTAACAAACAAACGCCTACAAAGCTAATAAGCGCTGATACGTCTGGTAAGGGTCCGAAAGGCAGTCCGTTACGTAGGCTGGAGGCTTACCTTAAAGGGCAATCTTAAAGACTTGGCTTTGGAATATAATGCGTGGGCAAGAGTTTGTAAACACGGATTGGTGGCATCGGCATTGATCCTTTTGGTTGTACAAGACTTTTTTTTTTCTAATAGGCCTACTAAGGACCACGTCTTTTCATTTGTCCACTCTTAGCTTTGATCTTTGCCCAGTGCTCCTTCATTTATTGTCTATGTTGCCCTTTTCTTTCCTCCATCCATTTCTCTACCGTATTCAGCTTTGGTTTCCCCGAACAAACTGGTATGAATTTGATTCATTTTGAGACGGTTGAATTCTTGAATATCCTCACAAGTAATCTCTATCTCCTGTTACTCTTTTTCTCAAGCCCCAAAAGTCTCGAGGTTTTCTATTCCATTTGTTTTTTTTTATAAATGCTGCATATTTTAATAAAAATATTAACTGCAAACATATTACTCATATGAACATATATGTTTAACATGTTAGAATTTAAAAATTTAAATACGAGGATTGCCTTAAGGGTGATAGAGGATTTGGGTTTCAGTACTAGTCCAAAGCATCGATCATTTGGGTTCGCTAAACCTTATTTTTATTATTATGCGTTGTTTTTTTTACACAATCGTGGGTTCAAAACTAAGAGGACAACTCCAACTGCCACTGGTTGTTATTGAACATTCAAATATTTTCTAACTATCCTGTCTGACTCTTAGTGTCCTCTACTGTGGATTTAGGGATGAGTCCATTTATGGATGTGAATCCGTTAAAGAGTATGCGTATATATCCAGGGTACAGACTCACCCCTTGCAGCCCTGAAGGTGACCGACATCTTAGGCCGAAACGTTGACACAATAAAATAAAATATTTCCTTAGTTTCTCTCAAGCCGATGAGTTTATATTATTATTATGGATAACTATATGATATGATTATAATACCCCGTTTGGGAGCGAAGTGGCTCAGTGGTAGAGCACTGAGTAGCCATGCTGGAAATCCTGGTTCTAATCCCGCTGCAGGCAGTTACTTTTATTTAGTCTGTTTGCGGCGGGAGATGGATCATATGGGATCTAGGACCCTTCTGGAGCTCACACAGCCTCTATAATATATTATAAAAATAGGGTACCCAAAATAAGAGGGGAAACCTGGCGGTTGTGTGTGGCCTAGGACAAGTCACCTCCTCGTAGAACCGTTGTCCATGAAACCGTACAGTCTCTACAATGTACTGAACCCCTGACTAATATGAAGGCTAATATTATTATTTATTACCAACGGCATATATTATGTTGAAGTGGAAGATAGTTGACTGGATAATTCTAATGATGGATTGAATTAGTTATGGATGCAAACAATGATAATAAAAAAGTAGCATAACTTATTTTATTGGGCCGACATTTCGGCCTAAAATGTGGCCATGTTCAGGGCGGAAGGCTATACTAGGCTGAGGTGAAGCTTGTGAATGCCAACAATCAACTACAGCAATGAGTTGCAACAATGTCAACAATGGCATTTGCAAGCTTTACATCAGAAGTTACGCCCTGAAGATGGCCTATATCTTAGGCCGAAAAGTCTACACAATAAAATAAGTTATGCTTATCTTGTGTTATCATTAATTGCACCCCTGACTAATTCAATCCTGCATATATTATGGATAAGAAGTTAAAAGAAGAATCTTTAAAAGGACACCAGACATATTATTCTAAACGCTAGAAACCTGACGAAACAAAATGACTATAAAAATGATCTAAGACCGAAAACTTTCAGGGGTGCCAACTTACTGAAAGTGATCCAGCGCTACAAACCTTTCAGGGGGTGCCAACCTACTGCGAGAGGATGTAGCCACTAATTGACTGTTACATTAATAATCTCTTAGCCCGGCAACTAAACTCGTTTGCACCAGCTCAATTTCCGTCGCTCGATCATTAACGAAGCGTGTCTTATGTTTAAACTTCGCTCTTGCGTAAGGGATGTTATAACAGTTCAGGGAGGTTATACTTTAATTTATCAGACGAAATTTTACGGACTGATAGAAATCTTACAATGAAGTAAGATATTCTAATCGAACTGCAGTTTTTAGTGATTGTATCCGTTGTTTCACAAATCCTCTTGAGTCCGAAAAACCATGTAAGGGTTTTAGCTATTGGTCGGATGCCTGTATCACGAGTTTCTCTGAAACAAAATGTTTTATTTTGCTTTATAATATTTTTTGAAAGTGAAAAGGAGGAAATATGAAAAATGTTCTTGGAGATTGAATACAAATCTCCGGAAATGAGAAAAGTTATATAAACTTATAATGTATCGTTGGCTTCCAAAAGATTCTGGAAATATATTACCCAGTGTTTTCATCACGAATAATACATTAACCTAACTGATTGTTAAAAACAATTATTTTTATCGTAATATTAACTATAAAGAAAACATTTACAGCTCAACTCATAAGCTAAGCAAGGGTCACATGTGGTGTATTGGCTAGGATAACAACCTACATGGTTTGCAGCTTTGCAGAGGGTCTTGTGATTTTTTAAAGGGAGTAGCAAAACCTTGACTGTGTCGTCCTGCGGATGGGGACGTAAAATGGCGGTATCGATCTGTCAGATATTTGTTTAAGATCCCAATCCTAATTATACCCGGATATGAAAAATTTAGGGCTTCCATTGTAGCATATGTAAATATCTGGAATCGAACAGAAACATTATTTTATGAAGTACTAGCTTATGCTCGCGGCTTCGCTCGGGTGGACTTCCGTCTGCCACATAAAGTTTCGTGAAAGATCAATTTAAATAAATAATTTAATTATTTTTTAAAACTATAACTTACTCGTACATCCAAAATTTCAGATGTCTGACTTCAAAACTGACGGATTCTATACAACCTTTGAACCCCTGGGGGTGGAATTATCCAAAATTCTTTCTTAAACTATACAAAGAACCTATCTACAAATTTCAAGATGCTAAGTTCCTGTTGTCTTTAATTATGTACACATGCCGTCGTGACCCCCCATTAATCTGCCCTTGCTGTAGCCTATGATGTATAACCTATTTTACTCAATAAGTTTTATTCAAATCCATTCAGTAGTTTCTGCGTGAATTAGTAACAAACATTCGCATTTATAATATTAGTAGGATATCAAAACAATAGTTTCACTCATGTTCTTTCTGAAATTTTAACAACTATTATCATGTGATTTGCCTTTAATTATGTACAATAATGGATTCTCGACAGTACCTAAAAAACTGTCGGGGGGGGGGGCACTTCCCCGCGTGCGCCACCCCTCCCCTAAATCCGCGCTTATAGCCTATGTGTTATTCTGATGTATAACCTATATTACTGTAAAGTTTCATCCAAATCCGTTCAGTAGTTTTTGCGTGAAAGAGAGACAAACATACAAACTTTCGCATTTATAATATTAGTAGGATTTCTTGGAATTTTTAAAACATAATATATAATTAAACATTGAGTTGCCCTTATGTTTATCTTGTTTTTATCAGTCATACATATTTTTTATGTGTGCTTATAAAGTGTTTGTATTATTTTTCTTTTGTTTTATCCAAAGCTGATTTTTATTTGATGCAATTTTATAACATAAGACAAAGGTTGAGCATGAAGGATATTTTGTTGAGATCCAGGTTATCCCGATTAAGGATACCCACTAAATAAGAACTGGATGATCTCCAGAAGGGTATCCTTATCTTACAAGGCCGATCCACGATTTAGTACAGAAGAACTATCTTGCCTATTTATTATCGGTCTCAAATCCGGAGTCACTAGATTAATAGTTCAAGATTATACAAACTGAGAAATCTCGCCCCTTTAACTGCCAAACATTTGCACAATATTTGTTCATTTAATATATAATCTGAAGGGAGAGATCGCTGAGTTGCCGCACCGAAGGTCCTGGGTTCGAATCCTGCTGTAGCAATTAATTTATTTATTCTGTAAACTGGCGGGGATAGATCCTATCGAATCTGTGGACCCTCCTGGGGCTCACCCATCTTCTAGAAAGTAGTTACCCTTAGTTGGGGGGAGGATTTGGCGGTTGAGCATAATCTGGGACAAATCATAAGAAAAAAACAGTACCTCGACAATTCAAGAGGGTCTTGTGTTCAGTACGTGGTAGAGACTGTACATTTTCATATGATTTGTCCTAGATTACGCTCAACCGCCGAACCCCCCCCCCCCTCCCTCATTAAGGGTATTTTGTAGCATAGTTGTTGTTGGGATTTAAACCATTGAAGTCTTCTGGTTCTTTTATTAAATATTCTTGTTCCTAATGGTACTATCAGATATGTATTTGTTCGTTTTCATAGTTCTTTATAAATATAAATGGAAGATTATAAAAACTTAATCGAATTATATTTAAAAAATAGTCCGTCTGACATTCAATTGTTTCTTCATCTGAAAAGCGTTTGATTTTATCCGAATCGTATGCTTCTTTCCCCTGAAAATTCCAGTCCTAACGATAAATCTCTTTAAAATAAACTACGAAAACGAACAAATACATATCTCAGAGAGAAGAAAACACTTTATTGAAGCATTACAATCTGCCTGTTGTGGGCAATAAGTAATGGTGCTATGTAGCTTACAATCATTCCATAATACATATCTGATAGTACTATCAGGAACAATAATATTTAATAAAAGAACCAGAAGACATCAATGGTATAAATCCAAACAACAACAATGCCACACAAATACCCTTAATTGGGGGGGGGGTTGAGCGTAATCTAGGATAAATCATATGAAAAAGTACAGTCTCTACCACTTACTGAACCCAAGGCCCTCTTGAGTTTTATTGTAACTGTTTTTTTTCATATTTAATATATTTATAGTCGCTTATCACGGCGTATAACATAGTAGTGACGTCGAAAACTTATAACAACCCAAATTACAAACATTTATATTAGCGAGTTTCTGAGCGTATTACTAATTCAAACTATCATCTCTTAAAGTTTTAATTGGCAATGTTAATCTGGTAACTGATTACACGTAGAGAAATAAATTAAATAAAGAGAACGGAATGTTTTTTAATTGTGAAGTATAACTTGACTAACTCGTAAATGAACGATTGGATCGAAAGCAGCGCGACCTGTCTTCACTCATCACAATTAAAAAGCGCTCCATTATTTAGTGAGCCGTTACCAGGATTCCTCCCACCTTCTACTTTCCACTTCCCCTTTCCACCTCCCACTTCCCACCCCCCACCTCCCAACTCTCCCACCGACCGAGTTGGGACTAAAACAGACTGAAGTCCAACACTATTAATTCAAGTTTCTACGATGGTAATATCCAACTTAATTTATTCATAGATTGAACTCAGATCTAATCTGGCAGAAGACAAATTCCCATTGAGATAAAGAGCTCCCCTTTCCTTAATTATTTAGACTTGACATTTTTAATAGCTCTTAAAAAATTATATAAATAGAACATTATAAAAACTTAATCGAATTATATTAAAAAAATAGTCCGTCTGACTTTCAATTGTTTCATTATCTGAAAAGCGTTTGGGTTTATCCGAATTGTACACTTCTTTCCCCTGAAAATTCCAGTCCTAACGATAAATTTCCTTTTACATTAGGAACAAGAATACTTAATAAAAGAACCAGAAGACGTCAATGGTTTAAATCCAAACAACAATAATGCCACACAAATAATATACAAAACTTAAATGATGGTTATCTATGATGTATTGCGAATTATAATGATCATACCTAATCATACCTAGCCTATTGCGACAAATCAATTAATTTTTCCTTGACTCAATTTTGCTCAATTTTTCAATTGTGAAAGGCAGCCGGCCGTCACAATGGTAAAATAGACCAGGAAGTTTTAAAGACCAATGAACTATACTATCAGATATCATAAGCAATGATAATTAAACAGAAGTGAGTGATAGAAGTTAAACTTAGTACTAAAACAGAGCTCCTATATGGATCAGAAAGCTGGACAACCCTAGAGAAGCATGGAAGCAAGATTTCAGCGGCCGAAATGAGATTCCTACAAAGAATTGCGGACAAGAGGAGCTAGATCAGAAACGACAGAGTTCGAGAGGATCTAGAAGTACGTTTAGGGTATCCTAGAAGATCGGCAATTAAAATAGAATGGCCACTCTGCAGAATGGATAATACCCGAAAGATCAGGTTGTTATTGGAAGCCAGACCGGATTCGGTGACACATTAAGATGTATGTATTCAGGCTACATTGGAAAACTGGAAGTAGCAAGAAGATGTACCATCATATTCGAAGACTTGCAAGCAATAGAGATCGCTGGGCTCGGTGGATGAGAGATGAAACTCCACGCTTAACGGCACACAGGAGTTAGAGGATCAATAAGAAGGATGATACTGGACGTTGAAGGTTTGGTATTGGAAAGGTCCGAGGAAATATTGTCTACGGTTTGGGGGAAAAAACCATATATAACTTGCCGTGACAAATGAGGACACCTATAGATACCGAAGAGAAATAGAGAAATAAAATTATATATATATATATATATATATATATTATTATTAATAAATAATATATATAAAAATAATATAAAATAAAATTTAAAAACGGATCTAACGTAGAGACTAATGCTTTATTTTTAATCTTTAATGAATTTTCTTTTGGTTACTGGAGAAATCAAAAATATTCCAGATAATTAGCCATCTTCAATTCTTTTTTTATTTTTATTTTTGTGTTAGCCTCCAGGGAAAGCTCGTTAAATAAAACAACTGCCGAAGATGCTTCATAATAAAATTATTTTAGAGGGAATGAGAAATGATGAAATTCTTTTGTTTGTTCGGTGGATAGATTCGATTGAAAGCTGCTATCTGGTTTATCGTACCAGGTTCATTAAAATTTTTATATGATTTTCTTTAAAAAAACATTATTCAGGATTCGCTATGAAAAATATAATAATAATAATAATAACAGCTTTTTTTGATACATCCTTCACAGAACAAAAAAGCCTCTCCATTGGGAGGTATGAATCTGTTTAACAAAAAATTTACAATTATCCTTTTCATCAATGAATACAGTATTTACATAGTATTTAAAATCATTCTCTATAATACGTAAAATAAACTTTTCACTTCAAATGATAAAATAATTCTTTTTGATCCCATAGATTTAAGTACAATTTCTTAACACAGATTACTTCCATAAGATGTGTTCTAATTTAAAATGGCTAATTAAATATAAAATTCGCTCAAATTTTTAGCATTGAACTAAAAGCTGTAATAATAATAATAATTACAGCTTTTATTGATACATCCTTCACAGAACAAAAAAGCCTCTATTTTGTAAGTCTAAATATGTTTTAAAATAGTCATGCACAGGATTTTTTTTTAATTAATTGTAAGCTTGGAGCATAATTAAGTGTTGAAGAATCATGTACAGAACAAAAAAGCTCTCCATTGGGAGGTATGAATCTGTTTAACAAAAAATTTACAAAATATCCTTTTCATCAATGAATACAGTATTTACATAATATTTAAAACAGTTAATATAGTATTAGTATAAAAAAGTAAGAATTGTTTTCCAATCATTAAATAAAATGTAAAGGAGATAGTTGGGGGGTGCAGTCAATAAGAACACAGAATAAGTAATGAACTTATATTATGTGCCGACGTTTCGACCTACAGTGTAGGTCATCTTCAGGGAGATTTTGGAGAGCGAGGCCGTTAGATTTAACGGCTGGTGGGTACTCGGGTATTAAATAAAATGCTTTGCTCATTTGTTTATTGCAAGTTCTTTATAACTTTGGCCCATTTGTCCCTGTTCCTAGCCACAGTAGCCCAACAGTCTCCTACTCTTTGTACGATGTCATCTCGCCATCTTATAAATGGTCTTCCTTCCTTCTCTTGTGGTCTCTTGTTATCCATTCTGTTGCAATTTTCGACCATCTTTTCGTATCGAGTCTGGCAACATGTCCGGCCCACCTCGATTTCAGTTGTTGTGCTTCTGTTGTCCTAGCCTGTACGTTTCTGTTGCTGATGTGGTCTTTTCTTCGGATACCTCTCATAATTCTTGAAAATTGTATTTGTGTCCTATCTATTTTTTTGTAATAGCTTTCTATTGCTGACCATATCTGCGAATCATACTATATTACCCGGTAAACACATATAAAAATATTCAAAATATTAATAAAAGTAAAATATTCAAGTTTTAACGAGACAATGACGCATTTGTTACACACATTTTTGGTATTGCGATATAAATAAACGATATTTGTTGTTTAAGGTTATAGACGAACCAGCTACTCTATTACCTTCTTACACCTTTCAGGAAACCTCATTAAGCCATATTTTCAAAATTACTGAGACATTCATACAACATATTTTTTTTCTTTATGTTTTCATCCACACTTGTCAAATACAAGTAACTGGCAATCAGCAGATTGGCTGACTGGAAAATGATACAGAATGAAATGGAAGGCATGACGAAGAACAGTACCCAGCGGTACAATACAACATAATCATGGAAAATACTTATGGGACTATTAAGTTTATTGGAAATTGTGATTAACTCATACAAGACAAACTACAATACATAGAATGAATATATGTATAGTAATTGAAAGCCCATTTGTGTTAATTATGTTTGTCACTCGATCAGAGCTGATAACACAATGTAGCCTGGAAACTGAATTTACCCAACATTTGTTATTCAATTAACCTTAACGTCGATAATTATGCCCAGAATATTATGGGACAAACTCGAGCATGTAGGAATTGCAAGGCCTATAAACTTAATGAGAATGAGAAAAGATGAAAGTAACTATCGAACCTCATAACATCGATATTTCGATAAATCGAATCTTCAGCATAAACTCACAATTTTCTAAAGATTTAACGTATCAAGATTCGATAAATGAGAGTTTATGCTGAATTACAGTGAAGATTAAAATGAATCTATTGTCTACAATAAAATAAGGATTATTACAAATAAAATACCTTAAAGTACAATAATGTGGCAAAAATAAATTTTTTATGGCATTAAAAAAAATGAGAGAAAGAGCACAGTCCTTACCATAATTTTTATATGAAAAAGTGTCTCAGCTAATAAACAACTGCCAATATAAAAATACGTGATGCGATAAATCCATACTCTCTGGTAAACTATATATTACTTAAATTTTTTTTTTAAATTTATTGATATTTACAACTGTATTACAATTATAAAACAAGTAAATAGAATGCGTGTTACATAATGACATGAGAATGATAAGTAGAGAAACTACCCACTGGTAGTACTCAAATCAAAGTTCAAATAAGAAGGTCACGTGGCCATCTTCTTTTCAGACGCCTCGGAGGATTATCGGGAATTGAAGAGGAAGCTAGGTTTGAAACTAGAGGGTTTGAGTGGGAATGAAGTTTGCTATGAAAGGATAGATACCGGATTCGGGCCAAATCAGCAACAAAAGGGACATTAAGGTCGTTATGGATGACTTTATTATTAACAAAATAAGGAGCATTGAGGATTTTACGAAGGATTTTGGATTGTAGGGATTGGATACGAGAGGAATTCGATGGCTTAGTGGAACCCCATAGCTCTACTCCGTAAGTCGTATGATGGTCATGTAGATGAGTCTTTTGTAGTTAATTGGGAGCTTAGAGGGTGGACTTAAAATAAATTTCATATATTGTTATGATGTAATAATATATGAAATTTACATATACCTGAATGTGAGGCATTCAGGAACAACAGCAGACAACTCCAAATTAAAAAAAATTGTATCACATTTTTCGCAAGTTTAGTCATTTGCATTATGCTTACAAAACCTCAGGTTGTGTAAGCATAACGTAAGCGGAGTAAAACTATTATAGCTAAAACTTTAAAGGGCATTGTTGTTAAACATTGCTTTACTAAACTAGCGAAAAATATGAAATAATCAATTTTGAGTTATCCGCTTTTGATCCTGAATGCCGCATGTGATCTATCATTTCTTTCCAAATGAATCCTTGACTGGTGAAACAGTTATTTATTTGTTTATTGTTTGCGAGTATCAATATGTTATTACCTATTTCTACTTACATTTTTTTCTCTTTATATTAATTATTTATATCCACACCTGTTAAACAATTGACAATCAGATTGGTTGACAGTTAAGTAAACAAACATGAACAAAGAACAGTAGCCCGTGGTAGCTCTCCATTGACTTGATTTAATTTCCTATGATAATAGATCCCTCATCCAGGTTCTTTTTAGTCTCCTCCTCGTGTTCACAGGGATGAGAGTCGTGGCCATTCATACTACCAATGGGTTTTGGTATCCGTATAGTTTTTCTTAGATTCGTTTTTAATATGTTCACATGTGTTAGTCAACTGATTTTTTTTAATACAGAAATCATATTAATAAAATACAATAAAAAGAAATTGAAGATGATTTATATTGTAATATTATTTGATGGAAACTTAGTGTTTCCAGGAACAAAAACAATTTAATTTTGATAAAAACTGAGAAGAGGACAAACATTTTTTAAAGAATTCACAAATGTTTTTTAATGTCATCGTTTAAAATTAAGATATAATTTAAAACTTAAAGTGAAGATAAATCTTCAAAGCAGTTACGAAGTAAGCGAAATAAATCTAGACCATTCCACTCTGGATTGTTTAAGTTAATAATCTACTGAAATCATCTCCCCGTGTCCTGGTTTATAAGAACATTAAACAACAATTAAAAAAAAAATGTTTAATTATATTTTCAAATAAAAAAGATTTTCCCTGGAGAAATCAACTTGAAAAATATATGATATAAAAAACTTGGAAGAATATTAAAATGTACAAGTTTGTAAAAATTAGTTGAAGAAATATGCAGAGAGATAAACCTTTTTTATACAATTTAACTTCTATAAAAAAAAAAACAAGGTTATTTTTAGAGAAAACAAAATTTAAAAAATTGAAAGAGAGGGAGAAATATAAAACATTAAATCTAAAAAAAACAGCTACCAAAAACTAGTCAGTCAATTATAAACCAGTTTAGACATAATTATGTAGCAAATATAAGATCATGTTGAGTACTCGTAATAAAAACCTATACCACTATGACCCGACGAACGGGTCTGGGGTGAGGACATGGTAGAGACTGTACTGTTTCATGGACAACGGTTCTGTAGGAGGTGACTTGTCCTAGATAACGCTCAACCGCCAGATTTCTTCCCCCTTATTTTGGGTACCCTATTTTTAAAACATTTTATAGAGGCTGGGTGAGCCCCAGGAGGTACCTAGATCCCATATGATACATCTCCGACTGCGAACAGACTAAATAAAAATTTTGCCAGCAGCGGGATTTGAACCAGGATTTCAGACCTGGCAGCTCAGTGCTCTACCACTGAGCCACTCCGCTCTCATATTTAGCAATAGTCTAATTAAAATCAAATATAGATAGTAGATAACCAGAATGATGTGAGATGGTCAGAAATAGTATATCTCACTTCAGTACTATGAAAAATAACTCAAATCGATTCCCATAATGAAGAGACTAATGAATTGTTACCAGTTATCTACAGGCAGTTCTATCTAGAGCTCTAATTGGTGTAACAAGTTGGAGTGGCTTTACTAAGTGTCTTGTGGAATTACTTTCTATATCTGTTCTATATATCAATCTCTTAGAAAATATATAGGTCCATACTATATATTATAGCAATATATATGCAGCCTGGGTGAATATGTCGAATTTTCATCAAAAGTGTTTCTTGTACTTATGTAAGCAGAATCCTTCTATTTTCGTATTAGCTTGGAAAGGAGCTATTGCTTATATTACAACTACATTTCATGCAGACCCATATATTGCATCCCAATCCCTTCAATTACACCTATCAAGCCTCGAAGAATGGTGTCGGAATTGGAGAATTAAAATCAATCCCAGCAAGTCCCATCAAATTACCTTTACCCTTCGCCGAAAACCCATGACTTCCTGTCCTAATACATTCTTTAATAGTACTCCACTTATCCCTGTTGAACAGATTCGCTACCTGGGACTCAACTTACACAAGCGTCTTACTTGGAACCCTCACACAAGACTGAAAAGACAAGAAACAGCTAGACGCTTCCGACTACTTCAACACATACTAGATAAACGCTCAAAGCTTCAGATCAATTACAAAAGACTTATTTATGTGACTGTTATAAGGCCTGTATGGACTTATGGAATTGAACTATGGGGCTCCACCAAACCATCGAATTCCTCTCGTATCCAATCCTTGCAATCCAAAATCCTTCGCAAAATCCTAAACGCTCCTTATTTTGTCACAAATAAAACCATCCATAATGACCTTAACATTCCATATGTTCCCGATTTAGCCGATTCCAGATACCTATCATTCCACAATAAACTTCAAATCCACTAGTTTCCACCCTTGCATCCAATTCCATCCCGGACAATCCTCCTAGGCGTCTGAAGAGAAGATGGCCTCGAGATCTTCTATTATAGAACTTTATTAGAGTGCTGCCAGTGGGTAGTATCTCTACATGTCCTATCATGTATTATTTACTTTTATAGCAATTGTACCAGATGTATGTATTAAAGTTGTACAACTCAATAAAATAATCAAATAAAAAAAAAATCAACATTTCATGCAGTCCTATGAAAATGGCACGATTCGGCTTTTCTCAATATATTTATTTATGTATATTTATGTATTTATTATTTCTCTCAAGACGTAATTCTCACTAGACTTAACCATTTATTCATCGGGACTGTAGATATATAGTATTCGGTATATATATTTACACCATTATTTATACTACTCTGTTGATTATGTTCTTCACTCTTAGCTCCTCAATCCATTCTTCTAATACCTGAACATTTGACTTTCAACACCTCAAAGAACTGCTTAGCTGGAAAATTATTTTTATTTTCTACCAGGACCTTATGGATTCCTAAAACTACCTTAATTCTTAAAACTTCATTTCTTATTTCATTCAGATACAACGTCTGAACTCTCTCACCTCTAATAACATAAAAGACTTCTATACATGGAAGGATATGTTCCATAACTTTGCACGACATCACCCCTTCTATTACCAATAAGTAAACATTTTTTTATATATTAATTTATTTTATTGCATGATGTTTAGCTGTCACGTGTGGAGTAGTGATATGAACCTAGTAGGACTCAATGATTTTATTCGGACCTCTGTACTTCGTGTAGTATTGAACGAATTCTTAAAATGTTAATAAGCTCTGAGCCGACTGATAAGCTTCCTGTGCGTTGACCGAGACGAAGGTGGGAGGATCGCGTGAACGGTAGACATTACGGTATTGAGTTTGTGTAGTAATTCGTGGATGGAAGTTTGTAAACAGCGGTGGTAGTACACCGTTCTTAGTGTGCCTCCGGGCTCCCTAGTCAATATTAATATAACATTTTATATTTTAGTATATAATATTTAATATTTTCCTATAACATTAAATTCTACAAATATTAAACAATAATAAAAAATCAGACCAATTATTTAAAATTGTTGAACAATTTGAAAATCATTCAATTTCTCCACTTGCCTTTATCTGATGCCATTATATATCTTTAATTCTATTTGCTTTATGTATTATTAAAATAGAGCCAAAAACTCAAAAAGAAACACTATTATTTATTATAATGCAATTGGGAAAAAACACAATGCAAAGCCTTTTGTTTCAAATCCAGTAATACACCCACTTACCAGTCGACGTTTCGCCTATTCAGGCATTATCAAGACGCAAAAACAAAAGGGTTATGTGAATCACATCTCGAAGAAAAAGGTGCAATACATCCCAACGATCAACAGTCCAAACAGGCTCCAAACATGAGACAGCACCCCACCACCAAGACATACAACTCTTACAACTGGAGTTGTATTTTGAACAAAACGGTGGTATAATACATAAGGCTTTGCATTTATGTATTATTATTATTATACAGATGTGAATTTCAATAAATAAATTTTAGAAAATAATATTTAAAAAATTTTTTCTCATGTATTTATGAGATTGAAAAATTAAATTTTTTAAAAATTAATACAAGCAATAGTTAAAAATCGTGTTAGTTTATTCATATAACTTCTCATAATAATATAAACCAGTAATATATCCTTGGAATGCTAAAAGTTTTGAAAAATATCATCGAAAAGGTTTTTTTTCTAGGATTTATTTCCTTTTCGATAGTCACAAATAACAGACCAATCTAAGTGATTTTTTATTCATTTAACGTCATTTTACGCTGCTAATAATTCCAGGTATAATTAGTATAGGCATCTTTGACAATTACTTGGCCTTACACAGAATCCTCAAGTTTATGTTCCATACGAAAGACGTCATTTTTTTTTCATTTTTTTAAAAAAATCTCGAATCCACCTGCCGGGGCTGACTTATTCCAATAATTTGTTATTACTTGGAGAAATTGAAGGAACGAGCTGTGAGATATACAGATACGAGATATTATTAAACTTACTCTAGGTTTATTCAATGAGTAATTAATTTCTGTATGAGATGAAAATAGTTGATTGGATGATCTAATGTAAAGGAGATAGTTGGGGGGGTGCAGTAAAAAAAAAACACTGAATAAGCATTAAACTTATAATTATTTGCCGACGTTTCGACCTACAGTGTAGGTCATCTTTAGGGCTATGAGAGAGAAACAAACAGAACAAAAAATATAAAAATGTACAGTAACAATAATATGGTGACAAGTAATGTAGAAAATTAAAATAGTGGCAGATATGAAGATGAAAGATAACGAATATTAAACAAGTGACAGAATATAATAAAATTAAGATATAGACAGATTTAAAAAATTAATGATAATGAAAAGAAATTAAAATAGTGACAGATATAATAAAATTAAGATAAAGACAGAAATAACAAAATTAATGATAATGAAAAGAAAATGAAAATAATGACATATATAATAAAATAAGACAGATTTAATAAAATTAAAGAAAATGAGCAGAAATTATAAATTATAAATAACGCATATAAAATACAGAAAATAAATGTACAGAAAGGATAGTAAAGTAAAATTAATTTAAGTAAAATTTAATTTTATTTTAAAAGTAAAATTTAAAAAAAATTAATATCATTTTCTTTTCATTATCATTAATTTTGTTATATCTGTCTTTATCTTAATTTTATTATATCTGTCACTATTTTAATTTCTTTTCATTATCATTACTTTTTTAAATCTGTCTATATCTTAATTTTATTATATACTGTCACTTTTTTAATATTCGTTATCTTTCATCTTCATATCTGCCACTATTTTAATTTTCTACATTACTTGTCACCATATTATTGTTACTGTACATTTTTATATTTTTTGTTCTGTTTGTTTCTCTCTCATAGCCCTAAAGATGACCTACACTGTAGGTCGAAACGTCGGCACATAATTATAAGTTTAATGCTTATTCAGTGTTTTTTTTTTACTGCACCCCCCAACTATCTCCTTTACAGTAATTAATTTCGTTTATTTTATTATTCTTTTTATTGCGATTAAAGTATTTTTCTATTCCTGTAAAGGAAAACAGGACGGGTTATTACTTATTGTTTCCAATCTGAGCGGAAAATTTCGTTTCGTAGGCCTGCCATGAAATCAATTTTAACCAGCTCAGACTGGGTTCGAACCGGCACCACAGAATTTACTAGGCTGCTAAAGTAGACTTAACGACCTAGGCCGCTGTAGGCTCAATGAGCTATTTAGTGGTTCTTGGAAGGTTTAAGGTTCTGTTTATGGAATATGCCAACAAATGTTTTGAAATTTATAGTAACGTGAAGGAATAGAGCTTTGGGCTAGACTAAGCCATCGAATGCTTCTCGTATCCAATCCTTACAGTCCAAAATCCTTCGTAAAATCCTTAATGCTCAAATTATGGGAATTACGACTGTATTAATTTTATGGTACTAGTATGTTTAAGGGCCTGCTCACATCAGCGCGCTCAGATGTTACTTTTCTTAACCATCTCCTACTGTTATAGTAACCTTTCTATTGTTTTGTTATTGTTTATGTGAAATTGAACGTGAATGTGTTTTTGATTATTTTCTTTTAAATATGACTTGGAATTTGACGAAGATTTTTCGCACGGTGAACGATGAAAAATCAGCTGTTAGGTTTCTTCAGGAGGGGAATGTCATTCCGCAGAAAATGCGTTGTGGAAATGGACATGAAACTGCAAGTGGAGAATAAAATTAGATGTAGATGCCAGAAAAAAGGATGCAACAAGACCCTGGGTATTCGATTAAATACGTGGTTGAGGAATAGTACATTACTTTTGGAGGCTATTGTCCATTTTATTGACCTTTTGATGCAATTTTTGAAGATATTGTTCTTTTTAATGAGCATTGTTTGGAATAAATCTTTCATTGTTTATCATAAAATCATATTTTAAATATTTCTATTTTAAAAATTAAATAACAATTTGTAACTAAAATATATTTTAGTTACAAATTGTTATTTAATGAATATTGCTTGTAATAAATGTTTTATTATTTCTAGTTTAATTTTGTCTACATGTTTCTCATTTATTTCATTTCCTTTAAATCTGTTGTATCATAATGAAAGGCAATGCCTATTTAAAATTCATGCATAACCTGACAAGGTCCAAATAGTTGAGGTAAGTGACACCTGAGCGCGCTGATGTCAGCAGGCCCTTAAACATACTAGTACCAATTTTATATTATTAGTTCTAGACTGAAACATTCAACATTCCGATAATCCTGCTAGGCGCATGAAAAGAAGATGGCCTCGTGACCATTAGAATTTGTTGATTTCTATCGGTGGGTAGTTTCTCTACTCGAATTTATCCAAGCCATTATGCATCGCCCTCTATATTTACTTGCTGTTGTATAATACAGTTGTAAATTTCTATAAATAAATTTTTCAAAAATACTTAAACAAAAATATCTTATTACGAGATTGAAACGTAGTAAATAACTCAACTTCAATAAAACATAAAAATAGACATTTATCACGACTTTCATAAATTTATTAGAACTGGAGAGGAACAGAAATATTAGGGCATAAAGAAGGATTCGCTGCGGGTGAAATATGCCAGCCCCCCCCAGTCTCGAGATTTATTAGCTGTATCTCTGGTGCGAATGCCTTCTTCCCTGTCAGTTCCTTGCTATCTTCATACATTCGTTTCGTCAAGATTAACTTTCCTGAATATTATTGCCAAAATAACGAGAAGTAACAATAAATATTTAAGAGCAAAAGGTCCTTAGTAAAATACATACATCTGGAAACGTTAAAAAAAATGGGGTGTGGCTGAGTCATGGGAAGGACGTGTGTTGTACGTGAATTAGTTTTCGTAAGGAAAATATTTTTTATATAAAATATTATTAGTTATGTATTCAGGAAAAGATCAAGTATTATATAATAATATAATTACTGTGTTACAATAACACTTTATTAATCATAAGTGTATTTGACTGGGTCATATGTTACTTTATTATTACCATTCGATCGCTCTTGAGAAGGTCTTTCGAACTGTATACGATCTCTGTATTTGGAATTGGCTTTTCGACGCGTATAGCCCGAGATTATATACTTTTCAATAAAATGGAGCCAAAAACTCAAAAAGAAACACTATTTATAATAGGCGAAACGTCGACTGGTAAGTGGGTGTATTACTAGATTTGAAACATAAGGCTATGGATTGTGGTTTTTAAGTTTTTGCATTATAATATTATATACTTTTGATGATACTTTTTTTAATATTAATTTTAACACCTTATTATGCCCCCTGTCACTATTATACACTAATGTTTTATATACAATCGTAGATTTTGATGACAACTAACGATTACAACCAAAACGAACGCCATAGCTTCTCAGAGTTAAAAGTTATACAAAATAGAAATCTCAATACGCAGCAAAAATGACTTCAAAATTGCAGCGCTCACACCTCCACCGCGCGAGATGCTTCACAGTCCTCACTTATCGTAATTAATTATTTGATCCTTTAGCTACCTATTGGTTTAATTGAATTTTGAATAGAGATGGATAGTTATGTCTCTGCAACACCAAACTGTATCTCCCGATTTGGTTATCATTCCTTTTTTTGAATTGTCTGCCACCATTGGAGCAATTTTAAAAACGTATTCACGTCAAATAAACCTTAGGTCATTAAACTAAGAACATAAAACAAAAGTGCCTAAAACAAACAAGTAGATTAAAACAAAATTTAAAAAATGTGGGAAATAGAAATTAAACTTTAAATCGATTAAACAACAACTAAATAAATACTCTTTCAGGTTTCCACGGCCATTATTTATACACAAAACTTTAGTGATTTCTGGTTTAAACCATGTTATTGAATTTTTCTTCGCCAACGTTTCGCCAGACATACTGCTAGCTTCTTCAAGGCTGGATCGAGAATGAAGACGCTCCGGTAGCCAAGCAGAGCCCGAAAAACAGAAACAACTCAATCACAGTCATGGAAGAGCAGACTCCGACCACGGACACGAAAGAACCCGATGGACTAGCGAAAAGACCCGACGAACTACGAACGGACCCGAGTGAACCCGAGCGAACCCGAGCGACTGCTATATAAAGCCGCGATTTACCGAAGCGTCTTCATTCTCGATCTAGCCTTGAAGAATCTAGCAGTATGTCTGGCGAAACGTTGGCGAAGAAAAATTCAACAACATGGTCTAAACCAGAAACCACTGAAGATTTGTGAACAACTAAATAGTTTAGACAGGATCCTGATAGCAACATATAAAATCATGTAAACGCTGTTCAGTGATAGTCCAAGAAAAATCAAATAGATATAGACCATCACCGCTATGGACAGAAGCAGTACATCTCACATCAATACTATGAAAAAAACTCAAATAGATGCCCATATATAATGAAGAGACTAATGAATTTGTTCGATTTATATTGAGACATTCCCACAGTTATTATAATTGGTGTAACCAGTTGAAGTGGCATTTACCAAGTGTCTTGTGTGGTTTTACTTTCTGTAACTGTTTTACGTATCTATTATAGAGTATATACATGTTAGAGAGGAAACATTTGACGGTTCACCCACAGCCGCATCGCATATTAGCCCTGAAGATGACCTACAAAGTAGGTCGAAACGTCGGCACAAATAAAAAATAAGTCTATAGGGTGTCCCATTTCAAGTGGATCACATTTTTAAACTTTTAAACGAAACAAAATTCAGAAAAATGATTCAGGTAAAAGTTGTAGTTATTCAGGCCTTGTTTGAAGAAATAAAAAAAAACATTTTTTGTTTTTCACTTTAAATGGTCAATATCGACATTCAAAAAATGTAGTTTCCTCTTGACCACCATTTATTTTTATTTTTCTGAAATGTACAATCCAAAACATGGAAAAAATGTATGTAACATTTTTTCTATCTTTCATAGTTTAAGTAGAAAAAGCATTCAAAGTTGACTAATTTAGTATACCTCCTTTATAAGGAAAAGTAATGTAGCCTTAAGCTATTTTATTTAAGAGTTTTTAGTCGAAATAACTTACTAATGAAGGTATTTTGAATCTTTCAGAAAATGTCTGGACATTTAAAAACCTGTGAAGACAGCATACTGAAGTAGTGAACTTCAGATACTTCTTCTACTTGGCCTATGAAAGATAGAAAAAAATGTTACATACATATTTTCCATTTTTTGTATTGTACATTTCCGAAAAATAAAAATAAATGGGAGTCAAGAGGAAACTATATTTTTTGAAGGTCGATATTGACTACTTAAAGTGAAAAACCAAAAAATGTTTTTTTATTTCTTCAAACTAGGCCTGAATAACTACAACTTTTACCTGAATTGTTTTTCTGAATTTTGTTTCTTTTAAAAGTTAAAAACGTTCGATCCACTTGAAATGGGACATACTGTATATATCACTCTTCATGAGTGGTACGGTTGTATCTCTGCTACCCATGTTGACTTCTGTAAGTGCATGGTAGAGACTGTATTTATGTAGAGATTTAGCAGAGATCACACTCAACAGTCAGATTTTTTTCCCATCATGGGAGTAGGGATCCACTCATAATAGCTGGGTGTTACATAAGAGGGTCGCCACCAGATCATATTGTGTAGATTGAGCAATCAAGCTTTATAATTTTAACTAAAGTTAAAATACGAAAGAAATAATTGAATTGCAACTACAAAGATATCCTTATAATGTGGTGACCACATAGATTATATTAGATATTATTAAATTGAGTAGCGATCCACATATACATATATTATATACATATTATTTAAATGTATAATGATAGATGATATTAAATGTATAATTAGTTATATAATATGATTTGATTAGATGTAGCCGTATTGATAAGTATAATTAATTATATTGATTGATTTGTATATATTATTTAATGTATTAACGTCTGGAGTTTAATACACGTCTCTTTAAGAGATAGAATTAGGTTGTATTGTTAGATTGTATATTTCTACGATTCACCTATGTACCTTGGCTGGATGAGTATGTATTGCGTATTAACAGTTTGTATTCGAATATATGAGTTTGTCTCCATTCCTATTGGCTGAGGAAAGAGAGGGGGAGGTAATATGAGAAGTGGGGGAAGCGTAAGCAGTTTGAGGCATTTTTTTTTTACGGTACTTCCATCTGACCGACTCATCACTGACTGATCGTTCACCTCCCGCTCATCTCAGGCTTGTATTAGAATAATTGAATAATTGTATTAAATGTAATAAGTGATTGCATGTCATATTATTTTATGTGTATATATATATATATATATATATATATATATATATATATATATATATATATATATATATATATGTATATATCTCTGAGAATATAATTTTATTTGGGGTTTCTATTGTGGACTTCGTTTGTAATTGACTTATTTTTCTCCTCCTAAGGGTCCACGGACATATTAAATATTATTAAATCAATTAGGGGAAAGGGTCATTACAATACCAACTGTTTGTATTGATTTTCAGGAGTTAATTTTTAAAGTTTTCAAACTATGAAATAGATACACAAAAGAAAATATATATTATAATTATAAAGATGATGGTAATACTCACCATAAACCCTTAGGGTTGCCTCAGCCCTTCCTAATGAGTTGGTCGCAACGCAGGTATAAGTCCCCAAATCATCAGCGTTGAGGCCCTTGATGACGAGCCACATCATGATGCGGTACTTGTACCTGTTCTCCATGATGGAGTATTTGCTCCTGCAAAATTAATATAAGATAAAAAAAAATACACATATGTTGATATGTAAATATATAAACTACATAATACACTAGATGACCCGGTGAACTTCGTATCACATATATCTGTGAAAAAAATGGTCAAATTTAATACAAAATTTTTATCTACATTAAATGCAACACAGTTAATCTGATAGTCCAGGCAAATCCAGGGATTTTAAAAACTCTGTGGGATAGTTAAATACGTCATGAGATCATCGACATCTATTATTTTGGCCTCCAATATTGCTCGTTCACTCAGCCATATATGGTTTCTGAACTGTTATCCTGTGTCCATAAAAACACGCTCAATAAGACCCTCTTTTGAGTCGACGAAGTGACAAAAATCTTGGTAAAATAGTTGTTAATTGGAGTGTCTTTACATGCCGCCACAAATTAGATGATTTTGAGCAATTGTTCAGTTCGTCAGCAACAGTTGATCCGGCAATAATTGGAAGAGTCTGACGAAAATCACATGAAAACAGAATCATGGCTGTCCAAAAAATGTTTTGGTTGTGAATAAGATCTTTTAACGCAAAAATTAAATTAGCTTCTGTAGAGATCACTCTCACTTGCTAAGTAGGCTTCTCTGAGTGTGGTTCATATGATTTAGTGCAGTTTTTTTTTTAGTGTTATATATTATATATATATTAATATTAAACGCACCCATAAATATTTGACAACCAAGTGACAATTATTTATTTCTAAAAACACACAAAAAAAATCATATGTTTCACAGCTAGGAACATTTTATATTGGAAAATATAACTGTCGTTTTTACCATTTTCCGTTACTTATTATTTATGTTTATCACCGTTTAAACCTTCCCTGAACTTCCACAAATATTTCAAGATCAAAATTATCCAAATTGGTCCAGCCATTCTCCAGTTTTAGCCAAACGGACAGCAATTGATTTATATATATATATATATATATATAGATAGATAGATAGATAAACCTGAAGCACTAAAACCCAGGAAGGCACTTGAGTTCAGCCGAAGGTAGAGACTGAATAGTCCTAACACAACGGTTGTGCAGAGAGGTGGATTGTCCGAGATCTGGCTCAACCAACACGTTTTTCCACTAACTAAGAGTATAATTTTCAAACGCTTTGCATTTTGAAATAATTTCGGATTATGAGGAAGGTACTTCAGTTTGTAGAGCGCGGAGCTTCTTTGGTGAATGTCCCGGGTTCAAATCCAGTTGCGCATTGATAAATGACAGTCACGTATGGACCCTTTGGGACCCACCCTTTATAAAATCGGTATCCTTAATTGGGGGTTACATTTATTACATTCTGTGTCTTATTATTTATTTAAAAAAACACTCAATTTTGCTAAAGCTGCTTACAAGCACAAAAAAAATGACAAAGACACACTTAAGCACACACACACACACACACACACACACACACACAATTTTCAATATAAATCCGGAAAACGAATGGCTGAATCTGAGAGTTATTCAGAACGGCGGACGAACCCTTGTTGAAATCTTTGACATCTGCCCGATTCCCGGACAAACTAACTTACATCACAAGGTTTGTGAGTTGAATCACAAATTAATGTATCCACAAAAGGTTCATATTTACACAATGTATAATATCATTGATTTTAGAATTATTTTATTTTTTAAAGCTGTCTTTTTATTGTAATTAGTTTACAAATCTTACTAATATTATAAATGTGAAAGTTTGTATGTTTGTCTCTCTTTCACGCAACAACTACTGAACGGATTTGGAGGAAACTCTACAGTAATATAGGTTATACATCAGAATAACACATAGACTATAGCAAGGGTGGATTTAGGGGGGAGGCACGGGAGCATGTGCCCCCCTCAGACAGTTTTTTAGGTACTGTGGAGAATCCATTATAGTACCATAATTAAAGGCAAATCAGGAAATTCTTAGCATCTTGAAATTTGCAGATCGGTTCTTTGTATAATTTAAGGAAGAAATTCGTATGATTCCACCCCCAATTTCCCCCCTTAATATAATAGGGATTTAAAGATTGTATGGAATCCGTCAGTTTTGGAGTTAGATATCTGAAATTTTGGATGTACGAATAACTTATAGTTAAAAAACAAATTAAATTATTTATTTAAAACGATCTGTCACGTACCTTTATGTGGCAGACCAAATTCCATGCGAGCGAAGCCGCGGGCAAATGCTAGTCAATCAATAAAACTAGTTCTACTAGTGATTATTAATTTCTTTGTATTAAACAAAAAAAAAACAAACAAAAACTAATAACCCCCCCTTTCGAAATTGATTGAACTTCAAGACACTTATAATAAATTTAAAATTTAACTAAATTTAATATTCTTTACGTGAAATAATCGATTTAAACATCTTGTTTAACCCATCTACATTGTTAAAGCTAATTTTTTTTCAATATAAATACAAGTAAAATATAGAAATAAAGTACAAAAAGTGGAGTTGTTGAAAGCAACATAAACCGGAACGTATCAGAAAGAATAAACGATTTTTTATATAAATATATAAATATATTTATACGTATATAATTTAGTATTTATATATATATATAATTTAACATATATAATTTAATCATTTATAGATATAAATGAACTTATACGTAATTAATTTAGGAGCGACCTGTGGTCTAGTGTTAGCGTAACAAACTACAAAGCCCAAGATCACGGGTTCGTAGGCCGGCAGGTGGCCCTAGGATTTTTTAAAGGGAGTAAAAAATCCTTAGTTACGCCGTCCTTCGGTTAGTTAAACAGGGGGTCCCGAGCCTGTACGATGTCAGGTACTCGTTAAAAATTCGCTATCTTAATAAAACCTGGATAGGCAAAATTTAGAGCTCCCACTGTAGCATCGGCCGATTAGCCATAGCACCATAAAGTGACGTTAAATGAATAAACAAAACAAACATAATTAATTTCAAAAATAACACCTCACATGTGTTTTTTTTAAATATGAACAAATATACTAATTTATTTCTAAATAAATTATCTATTTAAGTCTATGAATGAGCGTAAATAATACGTAATGTATCCGAATCGTATTTAGCTCAGTTTCGAAAAAAATAAATTATTTAAGGCTATTTAGGTTATCGACATATTTACATAATAATGATTTTTTGAAAATTTAAATGTAATTTAAAGTTGTTTATATTGATTATATTTAAATTATTAGGGGTACATTAAATTATGATAGGATTATTATTATAAATAATAAATGTTATTAATAAATGATAATGTATATTTGTTTTTAAGTTTGAACTATTTTTTAATTTCATCTGCTGTAAATTATCACATGTGATTAATGTTCATTGTAACAAGTGCCTTTAAATTATTTTGGTTTTGATACTTGCATCAAGATTGTTTTCTTTTTTACAAAACTAAACATCCCCACTATCTCGAAATAATGTCAGGAACGAGGGTGTACATCGGCGGTCTGCCTTTCGATTGCAAAATGAGAGACTTGGAAGACTTCGTCAACGCATATGGAAGGACCAACGACATACAACTGAAAGAAGGTTTCGGCTTCATCGAGTTCGAAGATTATAGGGACGCTGACGACGCCGTGTATGAGCTGAACGGCAAAGAGCTACTCGGCGAGAGAGTTGTGGTGGAGCACGCGCGGCCTTCTGGTCGCCGAGGAGGTGGCTTTCAAGGAAGAGGAGGTTTCAGGGGAAGAGGTAGAGGAAGAGGAAGGGGAGGCGGTGGAAGGTCCTATGACTCTGACAGATCGAGCAACCGCCTCATCGTGGAGAACCTGTCCTCCCAGATCACCTGGAGGGAACTCAAGGACTACATGAGGGAGGCGGGAGACGTCAATTTCGCGGACGCCCACAAGAACAGAAGGAACGAAGGTGTGGTGGAGTTCGCTTCTTATTCGGGTATGATGAACGCGCTGGAGACTCTGGACGACACGGAATTGGGCGGAAGAAGGATAAGGCTCAGAGAGGAACGGAAGAGATCTAGAAGATCAAGATCTAACAGCGCTAACACAATAGATACAGATAGATTCAGGGATGGCTGAATTAGCAATGATTAGTTGTAATAAATAGAAAACTTTAGTAGAGGAATATTGTTGTTTTTTGTTATTTATTATTTTTAGATATAATAAAACAAGGTTAGCAATAAAAATGAATAGACTGCACTATCAGTTTTCAGGTATAATTTTATCGTTTTTTTTATTACAGTATTATCATGTAATATAAAGAGTTGTGGTTCACAAGCATTTCTAAATTTCTAAAGTCAAAAAAATACATTTTGTGGAAAAATGGAAAAAAAACTATTAGCTTGGAATAGCAAAAGGATACTAAAAGAGACACATGTGACTTCAGACAGACAAGGTAGTTTGTTTGTTCATTTAACGTCACTTTATGCTGCTATGGCTAATCGGACGATGCTACAGTGGGAGCTCTAAATTTTGCCTATTAAGGTTTAATTAGGATAGGGATTTTTAACGAGTACCTGACATCGGGACCCCCGTTTAACGGTCCTTCCGAAGGACGGCGTAACTAAGGATTTTTTACTCCCTTAAAAAAATCCTACGGCCACCTGCTGGGCTACGAACCCGCGTTCTTGGGTTTAGTAGTTTGTTACGCTAACCACTAGACCACAGGTGACCGTAAGACAAGGTAGTGTTACTCAGTTTTGGTGAGTAATGAAGAGATATTTACCCATTTCTTTCATAGGCATAACTCAAAAGTTGTGCCACTTCAGAAATACTAGTGGGACTTGTAAATGTATGTATTGATTATATTAAATTTATCCGAAGTCTGTAAAGTCAAATAGTAATTGTAAAACTAATGTTATATATGGTTTATTTAAGTATTATAAAACTGTTCCCTCCTCTGCATCTGTCTGTCTAATCGCGGCAACCTGAATAACTACTGCACGGATTTTCACGCGATTATCACCAATAGATAGAGCGATTCACGAGAAAGATTTTGTGTGTGAATTGGTTGAAATATAACGATAATTGTTGGAAATGTAGGAAAAAGTATAACCTTCAGGGAGGTTTCACCGATGATGCTGTTTAATCCCTTTGACATATAAAGAAACAATGCACGTTGGAATATTCCTCTTTTTATAGATCTACAAAAAAGTCAGTAATAGCATATATCTATCTTTTAAGGAAACCTCACTATACCTATTTTATCTTCTAAAAAATTGATAACGTACAATGCGGTATTTGGAAATTTATTTAGACGAGTACAGTATTAATCCTTATCAATTTATGTACTTTAGTTAGTAATACACATTTCATGCGTATTATTAGAATATTTTATACCATATAATTCAAATAAGTAGCTTATGGGTTATCGCAAAAAATTAACGTGCATGAAAATAAATTCGTATACAAAAAAATATTTTGTTTTGTTTTTGTGTTTATAATATCTACATAATAAAATATTCTAGACAGACAAACCATGTAGGCATAATATGTCGTACTACCCGTACAATTTTCGGGGCGGGTCGCTAGTTTCATAATAATATATAAAAATACATAATGCTCAGGTTATAAAGATTAAAGGTTACCTTTCGTCATTATATAATAAACATAATTTAATATTTTATTTACTGTTTACTAATACAAATGTTATAATTAGTCATCAAGTGTGTATGGTAGTACGTTACTTTATATACATCTCCTCTTGCATAATTAAGTACAACAGTACAAATACAAGTCGAGGAATTGCATTGTGAAACATTGAAACAAGATAACATTTAAATGAGCTATATTAAAAAACAGTAAATTAAAAAAAGTGGAATAAAATTATCATTATCTAAGGTTGAAAAGTAACCTGTAATTCTATAACCTCAACCTAACACGTGACGTACAATCTGTATCATTAATTATTCAAATTTAGGTTAGTTATTTATAATGCTGCTTCAAGAGAGTTTAAAACATAACCTCCTTCTACTGTTATACTGTTATGCAATTGAGTCGTTCAATGCACAAACTGATTAAAATGGAGAAATGGTAAAAAATAGTTTGCATTGTTTTTTAAAATTCCCTTTATAGTATAAATTCAGATAAATTTTTTAGAATGCACAAATAAAGATGTAGCTTTCATCTAAAAGTATATGAAATTAATAAGAAGGACTAGCCAAAAAGCTATCGTCAGAAATGTTACAATTATGTTATGGGTGGAGTTAATCGATTTGGCAAGTGAAAAAGTAATAAATTTAAATTCGATGTTTGAACTTTTTAGTTTCTTATCACAGAAAAGGTTATTTATCAGATGTTTTTATTAAAAATTTCCATAAAAATTAAACCCCTTCTTCATGGTCGGGACCGACCGCCGACCATCATTACCTTGGTAGGGTTGATGTAAAAATAGAGAGTGAAGAAGTCGGTTGACCGACCAATATTTGGTCGGCCCCGACCGTCCGTGGTCGGAGCGCAGGCCTCCCGACAGGCTGCGTTCGTGGTCCGTGGTCTGGAACGCTGACCACAGTCTTTCGATTAGGATGGAGCTAGGTGGACCAAATTCTAAAATTTTTTATTGGAATATTGTAAACAATTATTGAAAACCTAATATTTGCTTATGCCTGGCACACTTGATCTTGCCAGTAATAGAGTCCGAAGTAATGAATCCATAAAAAAAAAAAAACAACCTTTATTTACAGTTTTACATATACAAGTAGCAATAAGTGTAAATACATGTTCCGGACTTCCTTTACATGTTTAAAGAACAGTACTTTTAATTAATTAGAATTGTCTTTTAAAAATAGGTTTTACAAAGTTAGGAAAAATTTAGAAAAAACCCGCTTAAAAAAAAAAAAAAGAGAAAGAAAAATGAACCATAATAATAATTTTAATTATTATTGAAATAAAAATAATACTAATAAAGTAAGTAAATATGATAATAATAATAATTAAATAGAAAATAAATACACAATTAAAAATAACTATAAAATAAATACAGATAACTAGATTATGATACCTACGAATAGTGATTTGTTAAGTGAGAAGTATATGTTCTGTTCTTTTGTGCGTGTACCGTCGTAGTGAATGTCTATCATAGTTACCGATTTCTCGGATTAATGGATTTTCGGAAATTGGAGTTTTTTCGAAGTATGCTTTTGTTTGGGCTGAAACATAAATTATAAAGGATTAGCTTGTTTTTGGGGCATAGCCTGGATTTTTTATTAAAATAGGGAAACATTTTGTAGATGAATGAATCCATAGAAATATAGTAGAATGAAGAAATATAGAAGTATTCAAAGCTTCATTTCAACCGCTCAAAAAGATAATGTTACTAATTTTATATGAATCAATTGTTGAATATCGATGATATATGTACTCATAGGTGCTATTTTTTCCAATTAAAAAAATCTTATGATAATCAAAGTGTATACATTTTTTAAATGCATGAAGGATTTTTCATCTTTTTGAAATTTTTAAGAGATGAAAATTGAAAATTGACGAATACAAAAATTGGTGAACCCGAAAAAGGTCACGATGGTCGGCGGTCAGTCCCGACCGTTTAGAAGGCCTTTTAATACCAACAGTTCTGTTATGTTATATTATTATTCGTCAGCAGTATAAATTATGTCTTATTTATCAGCTTGTCACTTCGTGAGGGCTAGTCATTTCGATTTCTTCGCAAGTTTTTAAAGTAATCTGTTTAACAGGAGGAATGAATTTCAGAAGATCCAGCATGTCTCTTCTTTTTTCCCTTGTTACAGATTAGATATGATGAAGGCTGATCCACATTTTTCAAACTTTGTGGTCTATCTGCCTATGGCCTGTAAATTTCCTTATATTGCACTAAATTTTGAATCTTCATTATAGTCATATTTAAATTGGAAAAGGTGTGGTTTGGGTCTTTCTAACTAGATACAATTCATCATTTAGCTCTTGCTAGTGCGTTTAAATGGTATTATTGCATTATAGTATGGGGTTATAGCTAGAACTGAAAAAGTTGCACTCTGTTATTTTCAAGAGAAAGGTATGGCAAAGAATGCAACATGCGATCAGAATCATGAAACGAAAAGCTCCCGTCTGTATCAACTGTTGTTGTTTTTTGGCTTGCGTTCCGCTAATACTTCTACACAAAATTCTCTTTAATAGTTGCTGCAATCTATAACAGTATTATAATTCATATCCAGTTTACATCATTTTATAGTTACCGTTTTTTACACCATTAGACTAATGCCATTTCTTTGCTCTAGCCATAAAAAAATTCAAAGATATTAGAAATCTCAATCTGGACGATTCTAACCACGCACCATTGCAAATGCTCTTCTTCGTGCTGCATGATCAAAGATTGCACCGCCAACGGACCCCATCACAAAAAGACAGTTCCATTTCATGAATCTGATCGCATGTTGCATTCTACGGCCATTATACCTTTCTCTTGAAAAAAGGAACTGCAGAAAAAAAAGGAAAACGTGTTTTGTTTTGTAAGGATAGAGATAGTTGGGGGTGCAGTCAGTTAAAACACCATAATAAGTTCATACTTATTTATTGTGTGCCGACGTTTCGACCTGCATTGTAGGCCATCTTCAGGGCTGTGAGAGAAAACAGACAAAACAAAATAACTATGAAATTACATTACAGTACCAAGAAAATAATCTTAATAACCTTATAAATGTGAAAGTTAGTATGTTTGTCTCTCTTTGACGCAAAAACTAATGGACGGATTTGGATGAAACTTTACAGTAATATAGGTTATGCAGCACAATAACACGTAGGCTATAGCAAGCGCGGATTTAAGGGGGGTGCACGGGTGCACTGCACCCTCCCTACAATTGTTTAGGTACTGTGGAGAATCCATTATAGTACATAATTAAAGGCAAATCTCATGATAATAGTTGTTAAAAGAACAGAAAGAACATGAATGAAACTATTGTTTTGATATCCTACTAATATTATAAATGCGTATGTTTGTATTGATGCTTGTTACTCATTCACGCAATAACTACTGAACAGATTTGAATGAAACTTACTTAGTAAAATAGGTTATATGTCATAAGCTACAGCAAGGGCAGATTTATAAATCAGGAACTTAGCATCTTAAAATTTGTAGATAGGTTCTTTGTATAGTTTAAGAAAGAAATTTGGATAATTCCACCCCGAAGGGCTACCCCCTTAATATCATAGGGGTTCAAAAATTGTATGGAATCCGTCAGTTTTGAAGTTAGACATCTGAAATTTTGGATGTACGAGAAACTTATATTTTCAAAAAATAATTAAATTATTTATTTAAAATGATCTTTCACGAAACTCTATGTGGCTTACCAAATTCCACGCGAGTGAAGCCGCGGGCATAAGCTAGTAATATAATAATGTAGAGTAACAGAAAAATTGAACAAAATAGTAAAGGAATAATATGAATAAAAATTATATTATATTTTGTTCAACTTTTCTGTTGCTCTACATTATTATTATTATTAGTATTATATTATTATTTTCTTGGCACTGTAATGTAATTTTATAGTTATTTGGTTTTGTCTGTTTTCTCTCACAGCCCTGAAGATGACCTACAATGTAGGTCGAAACGTCGGCACACAATAAATAAGTATGAACTTATTATGGTGTTTTAACTGACTGCACCGCCAAATATCTTTATCCTTACATTAGAAGTTCTAATATACTAAATTCTTCTATAACGCGCTTTGTTTTGAATGGATTCATATAATAAAGCACATGGCCCCAAACTAACTTTCCACTAATGATTGTAAGCAATTAGGCGGAGTTATACATTTTTGGTGATTTTTCGCTTGCGTCCCAAGTAACATATATTAATACTAAAATATAAATATAAATAAATATCTGAATAAACCGAGTTTCAGATTTTTTTTTTTACATTATAATAAGCAATATTAATGATGTGACAATTATAATAATGACTTTTAAACTTGTTTTTGGTTTCCTTAATGAACCTGCAGGTTTAGGTTACATTATGTACCTAATATACCTAGTTTTATTATACATAAAAATAACAGTTACCATATACATTAATTTATATAATGTTAATGTATTTATTTTCAATTTCTTTACTTATTATTGCCAAAGATAGTAGGCACAACACTCTTTGGAAATTACAACAAAACGTATATTAAATTAAAAGACCATTTCCGATCGGCATTGGGCCAATTAATTGTATTTGCTGATTTTATTTACCAGAAAAATTGGGACTGAAGAGATGTTCTCTCTTCGCAATATTTATTCTTTCTGATAATTTCCTCTTAATGGCCGTGATGTTTACTCTGCGGTGTTTGTACGTTTCGGTTTATATTGCTTTCAACAACTTCACTTTGTATACTTTATTTCTACATTTATATTGAAAAAAAAAATCCGGCTTTAACAACTGTAAATGGGTTAAACAAGACTTGTAAATTGGTTATTTCACGTAGAGAATATTCAATTTTGATAAGTTTTAAATTTATTAAACGACTAGCTTATGCCCGCGGCTTCGCTAGCGTGGAATTTGGTCTCCCACATAAAGTTTCGTGAAAGATCAGTTAAAATAAATAATTTAATTATTTTTTTAAAATATAAGTTACTCGTACATCCAAAATTTCAGATCTCTAACTTCAAAACTGACGGATTCTATACAATAATAAATTTCTTTCTTAAGCCGTACAAAGAACCCATCTACAAATTTCAAGATGCTAAGTTCCTGATTTGCTGATTTGCCTTTAATAATGTACTATAACGGGGGAGGGGGCACATGCTCCCGTGGCCCCCACATAAATCTGCCCTTGCTGTGTGTTATTTTGATGTATAACCTATATTACTCTCAAGTTTCATCCAAATCTGTCCAGTAGTTTTTGCGTGAAAGAGAGACAAACATACAAACTTTCACATTTATAATATAAGTAAGATTAGATAATTTATTTTAGAATCAAACATCGAATGAGAGATCAAGGAATTATCTTTGGTTAAGTATTCTGTCGATATGCTTCATCTAAAAATTCGGATATCAAGAATTAATTATTCCTGAATTCTTTAATTCGTCGCACACAATATAACACTATTATATAATTTAAATGGAATCAATCGATTTAAAAAATACAATAAGCTACATCTTATTCCGAATTTTTGATTTTGGACTTTTATTTCAATAAAAAGAATGCGTCGATATGAGATTAAGATATTTTCTTATTATAGATAATTTTTGTTCTCTAAAAAAACAAAAACAAAAAAAAAACGTTTCATTATTTTAAATATTAAATGTCATGTCCAGGATTCTTAATCCATTCCATTTAAAACCCATTAACAAGTGAAATAACACGACATAACGAAATATATTAGAAGCAATTGATATAGTGAAGCAACTCGAAAATTTGAACAGAGAACATGGACATAAATTATCCACGTGCTGTGTAAAGGAGATAGTTGGGGGGTGCAGTCAATAAGTACACAGAATAAGTGATGAACTTATATTATGTGCCGACGTTTCGACCTACAGTGTAGGTCATCTTCAGGGCGATTATGGATTGCGTGGCCGTTGGATTTAACGGCTAGCAGGTACTCCTCGTAATCAGGTAAATCCAACGGCCACGCTATCCATAATCGCCCTGAAGATGACCTACACTGTAGGTCGAAACGTCGGCACATAATATAAGTTCATCACTTATTCTGTGTACTTATTGACTGCACCCCCCCAACTATCTCCTTTACATTACATCATCCAGTCAACTATTTTCATCTCATACATAAATTATCCCCGTTATGTCTCCCAAAGATGCCAGTGGCCAAGAAGAAACCGAAAAACTTGAAAGAGAATACAAACCAATCATAAGCCAGCCAGTCGAGCCCCCCCCCCAATTAGAAGCCACACAGTTGAAGCCCAAGCAATCAGATCATTGGAAGAATAGGCTCCACCTCAGGATCCTAAAATCTATAAAATACCTAAGCATATAAGAGAATTTTCAGTCTAAGATTAAGCCCTGAGAAAGCTAGTAGTATGGCCAGCGAAACCTTGGCAAACATATTGACCACATGGCCGAAACCAGAAGGAATATTTAATGAATGGATTCAAGAACTATTTGAGTTGTAAAAAACCAGCAGAACAGAGTGTTTTAATAAAACTTCGTATAGTCCTTAACTTATTCGAAATTTCTGATGCAGGAATTCATGAAAGATCATTTGCATGATTAACTTTTCGGATCGAATTGACTATGACCAAGACTTAAATCATAATCATAATCTGGATCATAAAACCTGATGGTTCATTTCAAACTTAACGAGTACATGGAAGCGTTAAAATATTTCAACAACTCAAGTCCATTAGAGAGAGCCTTTGGTATTCTGGACAGCTTAGCTCTTAATCTCCCCTCGTTTAATATTACATTGTTTTTACTTTCTTTAGTTTTTCATTTATTTCTTTATCTTAAAAAAAGCAAACATTATTAAGTTATTTTTGGTATTTTTATGAAGCGAAATTCCTTGCTGAATCACTTAAAAAATTAATTATATTATTTTTTCAGTGACTCTCAGAATTACTCCGTCTTCAGGGATGTCTCTGAATTAAATAACATCATTATTAGTTTATTGGAATAGGAAAGATAAAAAAAAACAGACTCATGTTTCCAAAATAATGGAAAATAACTGACCAGTCAACATTTGCCGATGCAGGAATCAATAATGAAGATGAAATATAATAAAGATCAATTTGTTTTATACTATTCATATTTGTATTGATTTATTCAAATTATGATTATATATTTTTATATTTTATCTGTTCTTTCAAGAGAATCCCTTAGCGGAGGTTTTCCGAAGAACACCAAAAATACAATATGAGCCAAATGGCATTTGTATGATTTCTTAAATAAATATTTTTATTATTATTTTTATCTGTTCTCAACATTATTATTATTCTTACTTAATCATTATTGTCAAAGGAATTTGATATTAAGAGAGGTGTTAAACAGGGAGATTCTCATTCCCCAGTTATATTCAATATGGTATTAGAAGTGGTCATAGTCCTTAAGGATGTATGTCGTCTAAAAAATAAAGAGGTGAATTTTCCGAGAGCATGTTCAACCTCCAGGTTTTTGTCTAATGAAAAGTAACCAATTTATGAAGGCTGGGTGATTCTATGGTGGTTTTTTAGATTCCATTAGGCCCATCCATGCCTGTTAACAGATAATTTTATTTAGCGTAGGAATTCGACTGTACATACTGAGCTTCCTCACTATTATGTATTATCTAATTTAGATAACAAGTATATCTTCCAAGAAATGAATGATAAAAATAATTAATTTTTTAAAAAATATTTTGAACGATATGGGAACAGACATAAATTGAATGTCCAACAGGAGATATTTCTTGTAGAATTGGAAGCCGAAACAGGATTGGGCAACTCCTGGACCGACGGGGATGAAGAAAGGAGCACTCAAAGAAGACCTTAATCCTATCAGGGCAAGCGGATAAGAAACAAAGGCCCATTAAGTGGTTGTAGCAGTTAGTAGCCTAGCAGTTAGTACTGCTATCACTAACCAACTCTAGTAGCAGCTCCAACTTCATGTTCCGGATTTGCATTTCTATTCAATGCCCGATTTTCAAGTCAGCGATTGATTTTGTCTTAAGGAACAAGATGATGAGATGAGTCTTTTGTAGTTAATTGGGAGCTTAGAGCGTTTGTCTAGTAAGTGTTGAAGTAGCCTGAAAAGTCGAGAGGTTTCTTGTCTTTTCAGTCTTGTATGAGGATTCCAGGTCAATCGTTTAAATCATTAGGTAATACCCAAAATGAATTGTAGATATAAATTCTTGACTAATCATTTTATTTTTTATTTTATTGTAATTATTTAAACATTTTTATTTTTTTATTTATTTTTTTTTTTACGATTTAGTAGTACTTAGTGAGGTCCACTCTATGGTTCAACATTTTTTAAGATTATTTTTATTAACATTAATGTATGATATGAGAAAGGAAAATTAAAAATGTATAAATTAGAATCCAATGGGGGCGAAAAAGAGCGCTGAGTTACTGTGCCAAAGGACCAAGGTTCAAATCAAGCTGTTATAGAAAAATTATTTAATCTCTTAACAGTCAGAGATGGACCCTGTGGTATCGAGAGATTAAAGGTATTAGGTGGATACCTTTAATTGGGGAAAAAAGTCTGGTGGTTGAGCGTTACCTCGAAATAGTCATGACCCTACTCAACCAAATTATTGTACTAGAAACAGTTCAGAATCGGCCATGTAAACCGAGACCCTTCGCAGAGGTTAATGGTAAAGCTTTTTTCGGAATGCAATAGGAAGATTCCGAAAAATCAAAGTATTAAGTCTCTATAATCATAATTATCTTCATCATAATCATTTTAATGATTAAATATTTAATTTTTTTTTAAAAATCTACATTTAAATTTAATATTCTTAGCGTAAAATAAATAGTTTGAAGACATGTTTAATCAATCTATAGTTGCTAAAGTAGTATATTTTAAAGTATTAAAGTTCATGAGGAAGAAAATGGTACGGATAGAGGTCAAAAATTCTCTTATACAGTTGATTAGGAAGCCGACGTTTCGACCCACATTGCTGGTCTTCTTCAGGACTGCTGAGATCAGGAGTTGAAACAGTAGATTGAATATTAAAGTTTATGTAAAATCGGTTTTTCTTAACGGAACTAAACTGATTTTTATGGATCTTCGAAGTACTATGAAAGATTTCTAGTTCGAAATTTCGAAAACACCGCAATTCGTAATTATTAAACTTACCTGTTTAGCAGATATGATTACACTTCTACTTGGCACCTTGTAATCCTTATAATAATGATATAATCAGGGTATATAATCAGCGTTGTATATATACAATCTATAACATAAACAATCAGCATTGTGGCAAGATAACATACAAAATAATATTGTGAGAACACCTCCTCTACATGGAACCTCTAGTTTGAAATATTGATTTAACAGGAGTGGTTCTGGTGAGGAAATAGGTAAGGGTTTAACCTCAAAAGGATAATTGACTTAAGGCAGTTTGGAAAAGGCAATCTGGAGAACATTCTCTCTACAAATGTCCTTAGCGCGCAGTCCAAAACACATCCTTCTAATTAACTTATTAATAATAACTATCAAAATGTTCAAATCTATCATCATCTTTAAAAGTCTGAACTTTATTTAATTTGATCGGATAACATTAAAATCATAAGACTGAAATGAAGAGATAGGCCTTGCTCATCTCATGAAAATCGATATATCGACATTTTAAAAGATATATAGTGATTTAGTCCTTTATCTTTTTTCAACAATATCATAATATCGATATCGAAATATAATTTGATGAAAAAATCGATATTTCTATTTTAAAAAATGAAACATAAGGTTATGTGTTCAGGTTACTTACTTTCTTTAGTGTTCAAGTAAGCCATTTTTATAGTTTTAAGCATTTTTAATTAACAATTTTTCTTAAAATTACAGCTTTCAATTATCCTTGATAACCTCTGATTAATTTAGAAGGCAAACGCTATATGAGTGGGTCCAGATGTTGTTGATAAGATTGTCTTCTTCTTTCCCTATATATGTATAGCTTACAGTGTAAAGGAGCTCTACCTAACTGTGCCAGTCTGTTCGCCCCCCCCCCCTCCCCCGGTATTCAACTTCTGTGCTTTGAGGTTAAGGTCCACGATTCCGAAGAGTAAGATAGGGTAGGAAGAAAGGTCGATGTAGACGGCCAGTTTGGTCTGTAATATTATTTCTCTTCTTCCCAGGAACCCCAGTCGAACCATTCTTCTTCTTCGCCAATGTATTCACTCGATGAGATGAGCTCCTAGATATTCAAAACTCTCAACTTGTTCTAATCTCTGTCCTCCAATCCTCAGTACTCTTATTATTTTTCGGGATTCTTCCCTATTCGTATGTACTTCTCCGGGTTAATTATCATGTTTATTGTCCGTAATTCCTCTTGTAGTACATTTATCTTATGTTGGAGGTCTCGGTCTTTGGCAGCTGGTAAAGCAATGTCGTCAGCAAATGCCAACAAGGAAAATTTGTCGGGGTGAAGGTTTCTGTGTCCCAGCTGGAATTTTCTCATCATCAGCTTTGCCTTGATTGTGGTATTCTTAATTGGGGAAAAACATGATGATTGAACGTGGTCTTAAAGGAATTGCATTCCAAGTCTGTATTGCTGATTATCTGTCTTTTATTGCAATTATTTAAAAAAAAATAATAATAAACTCTTTATTTATTCTGGGGCATGTCCCTTTAGAATAACAATACAGGGTATGTATGTCTTTGAGTATAAAGTGATTATATTTAATTAATTAATATAACTAAATTAACAAATGAGAAATAATTAGTGAAAAAAAAATGCGAATAACCTCTAGTGATAATATTTAAAGATTAGAAAAATAAAAAAACAGATTACAAGAAATAAAAATAACAGAAATGAGATAACAATAATTATAGAGAGAGAAAAAATAGTTGATTACACTGCCCTGCTAAGGAAGAAATCCTTAACTCCACTTCACTTGAAATTGAGATATTCAATAAAACGTAATATATACTTTTTTCACCTTTTTTTCTGTAAAATGTACATTTAAAGGATCAAATAATTTGATATAAAAAAATAAAAAAAACAGTTTTAGTTTAAAAAAAAATCGATTTAAAATCGATCGATTTAAAAAAAAAATTCGCTTTTTTAGGTATAAAATGGGACTTAAAGTCTTGTTATCTCCAAACAGGAGTGCAAACCGTAACATAACTCCCATGTTGGCTCATAATATATTTTTGTTGATAGGCTAATTAATGAACTTATAAGACTGACAAATAATTACTTATTAAATTAAGAATATATAAAACCACCGACAAAACCGTAATTTGACTTTTTTTTGGACTTAAGGCCTTTTTCCCTACTAGGGTAGTACATATGTATGCAAATTACAATGTCATGTAGAAAAAAAACAAAGGAAGTAATTAAACAAAAATACAAACAATATCAACTAAGATAACTGTTTTTAAAAATATTTAACTGGATGAGTGAATTTTCTGTTAGTTGAAATATAAACCCACCTATTTTATTTATTTTATACTCAATTCTCAGTGTATTTTTTCCCCAATTATATTTATTCCATGACATTTTTTTTATTTCGGTTGAGGACCAGAATGAATGTATAACTACAACGCCACGTTGTTATAAAGCATAAAGGCTTTCCCTCGAAGGGAAAAGGACCTCAATACAGCTGAAGGGGAAAAGGGTTCCTCAAGAATAGAAGAAGGCTTACGCAACAGAATTTTTCTTGGCTCCTAAGCCGGAAGAAATGTGGAAGGATTCCAACCGGTGTCGACTTAAGGCGACATAAATCGTTACAAATATCTCCAGCAGGTTCCCTCATTTAACCCCATATTGCCAGCTTTCGAACATTGATAACATAAACCTTCTAACTTAAGGTTTTTTTTTCTGTACAATATGTTTTAATTTAAATTTATTTAGAGTTTTGTTTCTCATATTCTTTGATATAAATTTATAAAATTGATTTATTTTATTGAGCGGAGAAACAATGGACTTAGAAACCTTTCTAATTGATTTTTTAAATCAGAAATATTATGAAAGTCTTTGTATCATAATAGAAAAGTTATTATTATAATTGGGAGCGGAATGGATCAGTGGTAGAGCACTGAATTACCATGCCGGAAATCCTGGTTCAAATCTCTCTGCAGGCAGTAACTTTTATTTAGTCTGTTTGCGTACGGGAGATGGATCATATAGGATCTAGGACCCTCCTGGGGCTCACCCCAAATATTATAAAAACAGGGTAACCAAAATAGAAAGCGTGACCTAGGACAAGTCACCTCCTTGCAGAACCGTTGATCATAAAACAGTACAGAGATTGACCAAGTACTGAACCGCAAACCCGTTTACGGATCGTAGTGGTTCATTTTTTTTATTATTATAATTAAACTGTAAAATAAAACATTACGTCAGTGATCTAGGCATAGCAACCCAGTCCCCACACAATTTTTATATTAATAAATATTCACTCGATCGAATGAAGTTAGTCGAATGGCTCCGATAGAGCGCAGCAGCGGACAGCGGCCAGCCTGAATATGTTTACGCTAGTTAAAATTGGCTGATTTTTCCCAATAAAGCAGAGCTTGACGACTGGTATTCCAGATGAGAAGTATCTTGATCTGAGCTGAAGAAAGATGAACTCTGAGGGTAGGAGTATATATTTTTTTTTACTGTATTATGACTATATGACTATCCAAGGCAATCCGTAATATAACTATAGACAAAACCGAATAAAATTCTATATTATTCCGATTCCCATCCTTAATTAAATTAAAAACTGAAAACAAAACAAAATGAATCAGAAGTGTAGGTGTTCTTACGACCCTCATCCCTACACTTTAATATTTTAGTAGCCTTTAAAGAGTATATTGAAGTTATTAATAGACAAAAAGTCGTCCTCTGACTGTTACAACTGCATGAGCCATACAACAGTCTATATTCTTAGCAATAAATGGGATTATAATAGCATAACCCAAAATAATATGATAGGAAGATATTTCATTTAGTGTAGAGAATATCTACCAGTTATGATAATCAAATAATTTTTTTGTGTAATATCTCGATCGCTAACCAGATGGGATTGTGAATCTTGGCTAAATTGTGATTTTTATTGTTATGATATTTGTTATTATGATTATTATTGTTGACAGGTGTTGGGTGTATTTTTAGTCTGAATATAGTAGTAGTGTTTTTTTTAGATTATAGGATGTTTTGGGCTCGTTTATTTCACAACATGCCCTTAAATGCACCTTATTTCCGACGCAGCCCTTTTACGGTGTCTACGAGGTCTAAGAGAGGAGCCGCATATAACATTGGCAACTATTTTATTAGAACTAAACAAATTTGGAATAACAAAAATACTTAAAAATTCACAAAACTTTAGTGGTTTCTGGTTAAGACCGTGTTGTTAAATTTATCTACGCCAACGTTTCGCCAGACATGCTGCTGGCTTCTTCAGGGCTGGATCGAGAATGGGGACCCTAACGGACCCGAACGACGTCTATATAAAACCAAGGGTTAACGGAGCATCTTCATTCTCGATCCAGCCTTGAAGAAGCCAGCAGCATGTCTGGCGAAACGTTGGCGTAGATAAATTTAACAACACGGTATTAACCAGAAACCACTAACGTTTTGTGTAATATAGTGGCCGTGGAAACCTGAAAGAGTATTTACTTAAAAATTGTTTAAATAAAAAAAAAAATCTCTTCTAGTATTAGAAACACTTAACAAATTATTATTAACATTATTTTTAAATGAATAATACGTGTTTGTTATTCTGATTCTTTTAGGTGAAAATTTTTTTTTTCCATTTTCAGCACTAAATTCAGCACAGTTTTGACTCCAATATTAGACCCTGAATTTCTGCCTTAGTGATGCCTGAATTGACGAGACATTGACTGTCTAGCTATCTATTGGTGTTTTAGAAACGTTCTAATTTTGCAATAGTTCAATAATAAAGTGTAAATATTTTATCGATAACTATATAAGCTTTTTTCTTATAAATGTACAGATAAAATGTTCAAAATATTTTTAGTTAATGGTTCATTGACAGAATCAATAATGAAACATTTTTAATTTTCAATTCCTGGCGAGAAATACAGGAAGATATTACGATATTACGATTTTAATTTCATTCAATGATACCGTTACTAGATTACTAGATAACGTTTATTGGCAATCGCTAATCGCCATATTTAATAGTGAGAGGAATGCTTAATAATAGAGGTAGTGCACTTTGGTTGAGTAGAAAGTTAGGCTCAGCTGACAATAATGCTGAGATTATGAAGCTTATATTGCCCTAAGGGTTAGCGCCCAACTTAGAGGTAGAAGACAATCTTGTGAGTTAATCATGCTTTTCACATATATCACCGTAGCTTGCTCTATCTTTCTTAGATTCTAAGATAATTTGTTTTGTCGTGCATAATACTACATATATAAAGAGTATATTTCACATGCCTACATATGAGAAAACATTTGTTTCCATTTGTTTTTAGAAATTTTTGACAGCTATGGTTGGTGTTAAGAACCTAAAATGAAGTCAAACATTTTAAATTTATTTATTGATATTTACAACTGTATTACAATAATACAACAAGTAAATAGGCTAAGTGATACATAATACCATGAGAAAATGACAAGTAGAGAAACCTACTGGTATTACTCAAATCACAAGTTCAACTAAGAAGGTCTCGTGGCCATCTTCTTTTCAGACGCCTCAGAGGATTATCGGGAATTGAAGAGAAAGCTAGGTTTGAAACTAGAGGGTTTGAGAGGGAATGAAGTTTGTTATGAAAGGATAGATACCGGGTTCGGGCCAAATCAACAACAAATGGGACATTAAGGTCATTATGGATGACTTGATTCTTAGCCCCAAAGCTCTACTCCGTAAGTCCAAATAGGTCGTATGATGGTCATGTAGATGAGTCTTTAGTAGTTAATTGGGAGCTTAGAGCGTTTGTCTAGTAAGTCTTGAATTAGCCTGAAACGTGGAGCGGTTTCTTGTCTTTTCAGTCTTGTATGAGGACTCCAGGTTAATCGTTTGTCGAGGTGCAACCCTAAGTATCGGATCTGTTCTACAGGCACCAGAGGGATATTATTAGGGCAGGAAGTCATTGGTTTACGACGTAAGTTAAAAGTGATTTGATGCGATGTTTGAGAATTTATTTTAATTCTCCAGTTTTGACACCATTGTTCAAGATCAGTGATATGAGATTGGAGGCTTTGGGATGCAATAACTGGATTGGTGTTGACTGATAATGCACATGTATCATCAGCATATGTGGTAAAGATAGTATTAGGATGAGTCGGGATGTTAGCTGTATAAACTGTATAAAGGATTGGGCCAAGGATAATACCTTGTAAGTCGAACTTTTTTTTTTTTTTTTTTAATTCAATTTATTGATATTTAAAACTATAATACTATTACAATAAGTAAATCTGCTATATGTACAATACGACTTGAAAAGCACTTGTGGAGAAACTACCCATCGGTAGCACTCCAAAAGTCGAACTTAAATCTTTTTTTTAGTTTATTCATTTAACTTCACTTTATGGTGATATGGCTAATCGAAAGATGTTATGAGAGTCCTAAATTTCGCCTCTCCAGATGCAATTAGGATAGGGATCTTTAAAGAGTGTCTGATACCGAACAGGCATGGAACCGCCTTTTTATGTCGGTAACTAAGAATTATGCACACTTGCCGGGCTGCGAACCCGCGATCATGGGCATGGTAAGTTGTTATGATAACTACTAGACCACAGGTGACCCTCCTTCTTATTTTCTCCTTGACTCTTCATCTCTTTGCTCATATCATGTTCTAAATGTTAGGCCGAAACGTTGTGGCAAAATAGATAACTTGGATTATGGGTCTTTTCCAGAAGACCAGTTACTTTTAGTATCAGTTACTTTTATTGATAACTGTTATAACATTATAGAAATAAAAATGTTAAGATAAAATCATGTATTTTACTTATAGTACACATGATTTACTCAGTCATTAAATTGAATTCCTTAGAATTGAAGAAAATAGTTAAAAATCAAGCATTAAGCATAAAATATGCTCAATATAATGGTACTATACATTTATTTATAATTTATTCCGATTGTTGGAAAGCATACAATAATATTCAATCCATTGAAGGTATGAACTTGAGATATTTTACTGTTAATCATTCCAAAAATTTTGTGTATTACAAACAGGAGCTCATACCTAAAGAATCGAATCTTCAGGGTCATCTCTCAAGAGAGGAGATAAGAGAGAATGCGGTACCCACCGGTCGATGCTAGATTCACACCTGTGTGTATCTATTTGGAGAAGTAGGTAAGAAAACAGGAATTTATTTGAGCAGATCCTGAAGAATATTGTGGATATTTATCCTCCAAATTGAAAATGTATATCTATAATTATCTTGGTTATTTGTTGTGTTTAAATCATACATAAATACAAACATATGTTATTTTATTTTTATTCGGTTATAACAGTTATCAATAAAAGTAACTGATACTAAAAGTAACTGATGGGGGTCTTCTAGAAAAGACCCTGGCTTATTTGTGAACGAGGCTTCGATTGAAATCCTGATCATTTTCTACATTTCTTAATCAATACGGTCAATCAATTCTTCATCAATATGATTCCAAAAACGAGGCCATCAATAAAATCAAAAAAGTTTTTCACTGCAGGTTCTACTCACTTACATACACTCTACGTTACCTAACAATGTGCAACTCATATTACTATAGCAAAATTCATTGTAAACAAACATTGCATGTCCGGTAAATATAGGGTATGACCTTTTACGTTAACATCGGAATTTAAAAATAAAACATATGTGAATCTTATTAATAAACATATACATTGTTTAGATTTATTATTGCTCCTTCGGTAATTATTCCGCAGGTTGTCGCCTTGAGTTGAGTCACATCAAATTTTAATTTTTCATTCGTTTCCCTTTTAATATTTTCCAAAAAATACAAGTTAAGTGCGGAGAAGCAAATGTAATTGTAGGAAATGTGTATAATTTAGTAATCATTTCATCTAAAAATGAACGTTCCAACAAACATATATCATCTATATTTTCCCCCCTCCCATTTTTTATATTCCGTGTTCCATTCCCCCAAGCCCCCCATTTTTTATGCTCCACCACTCATATACCTTTATACTTGGTATTTTATTTTAATATTTACCAATTGTAATTCTAATTTTCTATCATTATTACCTTATTCTTTAATTTTTAAAACTTTCTTTTTATTACTTTTTTATTCTTTATTACTTTTTTTTCTACCTTCCTGTCACTCTGTTATTATATTATTATTTTACCATATTTATTAATTTTTAACAACTTTGTAAGTTATTTATTGTTTATATTTTTTATTATTATATTTAGCCCTGAAGAAGATCTACAAAGTATGTCGAAACATTGGCTAGTTAATAAACCTTTTCCCATATCTAAGAGAAATTTATTAACCTTCACACGGACCATTTTCCTTCACATATATTATCAAGGTCAACTATTATCATTCATGATATATCATCTATAATTCGAAATGTTAGTTGAAACGTTCATTTCTTGATGAAAAAATTATTGAAATCTACAAAAATCGGTCAAGGGGAGATGCAGACAATAGGATGACGGATCTCACATACCCGAGGAGTGGGGGAATGTTTGAATTGAACTCATTACATAAAAATCTTATTTTTTACAGTAGTAGATTTTTTCGAATCGGAAGATACATGCTCCTGATATTCCTCGCTCAGGAGTAGAATTAAAAGTAATTTATAAACTAAAATTATATATACCTATATTAATTCCGAATCTAAATCTATCATACATTTTGTTAATTTGAATTAACTTATTTGGGAGCTAAAATACTTGCGGTTAAAATGGAAAACTAATTTACAGCATTAAGGGACTAAGTAATGAACGCTGAGGAGGAAAACGCATCATTTGAAGTGAACTACCTTTAAAATATTCTTATTCAATTATCATAGCGACTACTGAAGTAATTAAAAATAATTAATTTGAAAAATCCTTTTTATTCTGGTTAAAGAGGATGGTTTTAAGAGCTCTTCAAATCTTTCTTCTTTTGTCTTTTTAAATTAATTTAATTCCATTTATACGGTCATCAAGACGATACTATCACGACAGAAAACTGTCACGAGCAAACATGTCTTAATTTTTGTGTTTATTAACAGGGTGCGGCAAAAGTATATAGGATACTATATCATGTAAAAAAAATATTATTATTATTTGCTTGCTATATTAGTTTCGTTGTATTTTATAATAAGCATTAAGGGTTAAATTATTATTATTTGATTGGTTATAAGCGATTACAACTCAATAGGTTTTTTAAAGATTAATTTATTGATATTTACAACTATAATAATATTACAAGTAAATCTACTGTATGAACAAAGGACATGAAGAAAAAACACTTGTGGAGAAACTACCCATTGATAGCACTATAATAAAGTTCTATAGTAGAAGGTCTCGAGGCCATATTCTTTTCAGACGCCTCGGAGGGTTATCAGGAATAGTATGGGAAGCAAGTTGAGAGACTAGCGGATTCAAGTGGGTATGGAGCTTTTCAAGGAAGGATAGGTATCTAGTTTGGTCCAAATCAGCAACATATAGTGGGATATTAAGATCATGATGGATGAGTTTATTTGTGACATAATAAGGAGCATTGAGGATTTTACGAAGGATTTTGGATTGTAAGGATTGGATACGAGATGAATTGAATGGCTTAGTAGAGCCCTAAAGCTCAACTCTGTATGTCCAAATAGGTCTGATAACTGTCATGTAAATGAGTCTTTTATAATTAATTGGGAGCTTAAAGCGTTTGTCCAGTAAATGTTGATGTAGGCCAAAACGTCGAGAAGTTTCTTGTCTTTTCAGTCTTGTATGAGGATTCCAAGTGAGACATTTGTCAAGATGGAGTCCTAGGTAACATATCTGTTCGACAGGGATCAGTGGATTATTATTAAAGGTACAGTAGGGCAGGAAATCGTAGGTTTACGACGAAGGGTGAAGATAATTTGATGGGATTTGTTAGGATTTACAATTTAATAGGTGTAGAATAATGCCATATTTTTTTAATTATTTATCACAGCACTATTAAATCAGGCCTTAAGATTCATTCCAGCAATTATTTACGGAATTTATTTTAATTATAGTATTCTGAAATAAGGATTACAGGAATATGAATAAGATTAATGGAATTTAAAACAATAATTTATAATTTTTTTACTTAACTTCTGAATCCTTGTAACATATATTTTTATTTCAGAAATTCGTAGATCACAAAAAATTTACCTCGTTGCCCAGAGGCTGAAAGATAGGAACCTGTGATATTGACCAAAAGCCAAACAAATTCTCATGGAGACATAACAAGGGGAAAGGTTTTAGGGTTGTGTCGAGCTGTGAGAAAATCTACAACTGTCGTATGTTCTCCGAACTGGGAGAGCTTTTTGTCAGAATATTACATCCATAGTTCCATTTCCAAGTTGTGATATACCTTTATAGTTAAAATATCCACTGAATATTGTGTTTTTTGTTTTATTTAAAAGAAGCAATTTCAATATTGTAATGCATCCTTTTTTTTATTTTGCTGTGTCTAAATCCTGCTAATATGTTAAGATGGTCCCTAAATTAAATAATTGGTGAACCCTTTAAATTAGCATTCCATTCAGTAGAAGAAAAACTTCTATATTTTGTTTTTTTTAATTTTTGCGCGGAATATCGACCTTCGGAAAAAATAATGCTATTTTTATTTGTCAATCTGTTTCTATTCATATGAAAAGTTTTCAAAGGAAAGGTAGTTGAGTAAATATCTAAACATCTTTATTCAAAATATCTATACACATTATTCCATTTGTTATAATTGTTTCGAATCCAGAACTGAAAAATTCAGGGATATTGTGTCAACTTGATAATCATTTCCAAATATTTTACTCTTAAGGAAATGCCCAAATATCTAAACGGATGGAAATCTTTTGGAGATAATTTCAGCGAATAAAGTGGTTTTGGGAGGACTTAATACACAGCTTGTTAAATTTCATCACTAACTGTCGGGAAAGATAAGGCCAAGAGATTGATCGTATTTTATTTTAAAACATCTTTTTTAGATTAATTAATTGATATTTACAACTGTAATAATATTACATCAAGTAAATTTGCTGATATGAACAAATGACATGAAAACAAAAAAGACTTGTGGAGAAACTACCCATCGGTAGCACTCGAATCAATTTTAAAACGTACAATAATTACAGACAAAACTATAAAAATGCCATTTGGCACATATATTTATCTGCCATCTTTTTTCAAAAACCTCCAAAGGGATTCACGTAGAATGGTGGATGGAGAAAACTCCCATTGAAGGCACTCCTAGATCCTAGATGAACCACAATCCCTTGGAAGTAAATCCCTGCTTCAGAGACATCACAGTCTCCTTATTGAATTTTACGTTATGTACTGTTTCTGTCAGAAAAAAGTTTTCGAATAAGTTTGGGTGTCCGGCAAGTGAATCATGAAATTCTTTGTAGTTTTTCTTGATTGTGTCAGTCACGATTATGTTGAGATATTTGTGGAATGAATTATTTGCTATGTAAAATTGACAATATGCAATACAACCAAAGAATTTGGACTGAAAGATATGAATGGTTTGTTTTTAAAACACTGTCTACAGGTTTTAAATACTAAAACAGCTTTAATATATATTGAACATAATTTCGCAATTTGCTTAATATGTTGAAAACCCTCCAAAATTTAATTCAGGGCTTAAAAATGATGGCCTCTTAACAGGAGTGGTAGAGCAATATTTTATTTTAACCTGTTGCAGCTCGAAGTATCAGGACCACGTAGGAGTCGTAACGGCTAATTAAGCGACGTAAGGTCATTGGTGTTTCCTCGGTTATTATATATTTAACAGTTTAATATTTTGGTTATTTATAACTTATTTGTTTTCTAGTGAAAAATATATTTGTGATATAAAATTTTATATCTAAAATATATTACTACATTAATAATCAAAGAAAATCTTTATTTTTTAAAGGTCCGCTACTATTATATTCTGAATTTTAACTTATGAGGGTAAGCCAATGTTTATCCGCAATTTAGTTATATTTTCGTTTAGCGTTGTTGGTGCATGCTTTGTTTATTTGTTGTTATGTCCATGCAAGTTTCAAGCTGCTAGGTTAGTTTCGTTATCGCTGTCGTGTTGTTAATCATGGCTGTTTCGCTTTCTTTTTGCACCTAAGAAGAGAAACCTTCAATGATCCGTTTCTTGTGCTCGGAAGGCGTATGAGGGGCCGAAATTCGTCGAAGACTTTCGGTTTAATCGAAAACCTTCTTTTATGAGGGCATCATGAAGATTTTACAACGATGGACCAAGTGCGTTGAAAAACAAGGGGACTATGTAGAAAAATGATGTACTTGTAAGTTTCCTATTTGAATACAATAAAATTTTATAACTATATTGCGTATATTAATTGACTTACCATTCAAATAAGAGTATTTCTTGTTAATATTACCATGGAAACAAGCTTTTCATGTAATTTTTTTAGGATGGACATTCGGCAGCGCAAGCGACAAGTGACATAACCACGTTGGGGGAAGGTAATATTGATAAACTAGACGTTTTTCCTTTCTACCCAGAGGTGAAATCATCACATCCGTATCGTACAACAAGGATATTGACTATTGAAACAAAGATTATAACAAAAACAACCTGCATTAGAAATTCGGAGGGAATTATACCCTTGTACGAAATCACCAGAACCTCATGTTTCACGACAGTGAAGAAACTAAACGAGGTGGATTACGAAGTCCTCCCACACCCAACTTATTTGCCACACTTATCTCTAACAGAATTTCATCGGTTCAGATATTCGGATAATTTCATTTATGGTAAAGTTTTTGAGAAAGATTGGCAAGTCCGAAAGGCATTTTCAGGGTTTATTTCATAACAAAACCCTGAATTTGTCAGTTCTGGGATTGAAAACCCGTTGGGGAAATATATAGAAAATCGTTAGGCAAGATGACATACGAGGCTGAGGAAGATGGTGTTAAGGAAAGCTTTGCAATGAGAAGCCTGGAATGGAAAAGAGTAAGAGGAATGGTAGAATATCGTACAGTGTGGTCCGGGCTGTACAGAAGGGAATCTCACACTGCTTGAGCAGAAGACAGGATGGACTATGATAATGATGATGAAATAAATACTTAATATGAATAATAGAAGATGGATTAGTTACATAAAGCTCTTCAAAGCTATCACTTATTATTATTATTTTTATTAAATTTATGAATTGAAAGAATAATTAAACGGTCTAAACCAGAATTAAACATGAAATATCGTACATTTGTAACCAACTTTCAGAATTTAATATCACCATTTTATTGATAGTAATATTCTAGTTTTTAAATTTAAGATATTTACCAGGTTTTAAATCAACTGCTTTTATTATTATAACCTTTATAAATTAAGAGAATATTTTAATGATTTAAACCAGAAATAAATCCACCATCTTAATGATAGCAGTAATTTTAAATTATGATATTTAACAGGTTTAGATATTTTTTTCAACATATCACTATGCATAAATAATGATTACTTTTAAACAATATGTTTAAACATCATCATAAGCACTATTTAAAATTTTAGATCTGTTATTATTTTCAATTCACTAAAATAGAGCCAAAAACTCAAAAGAAACACTATTATTTATTATAATGCAATTGGGAAAAACCACAATGCAAAGCCTTATGTTTCAAAAAATACACCTGGTGTGCTATGTTGTATGTTGAACGTCTTGGTGGTGGTGTGCTGTCTCATGTTTGAAGCCTGTTTGGGCTGTTGATCGTTGGGATGTATTGCACCTTTTTCTTCGAGATGCGATTCACATAACTCCTTTTTGATTTTGGTGTCTTGATAATGCCTGAATAGGCGAAACGTCGACTGGTAAGTAGGTGTATTTTTTGAAACATAAGGCTTTGCTTTGTGGTTTTTCCCAATTGCATTATAATAAATTATTTTCAATTCTTTAATACTTAGAGATTAGAGTAGCTTAGCGCTGAATTGCTGTCCCAGTGGTGTCTGCAGACCCTTCTTTGATGTCACATAGCTTCTAAAAAGTGATCACCATTAATTGGAGGAAAACCTAATGGTGGAGCGTGATCTCAAACAAATCATCTCCCTGCTCAACAGTAGAGTCTCTAGCATGTACCGAACTCCTTCATGAGCTATAATTGTACAGTTTTTAAAATTTAGGTTTTACTCCTATAATTAGTTATTTAATAACAATGCATAATTATGTTTCTAATCCATTAATACTTTTAATCCTTTGATATTTCTATTCCGACATTGGTGTAACATGCAAAATTTAGTGACATGTAAAGCATATGCCATGTTGGAAGTTGGTGGCGTTCCCTATCCCATAATGATATCATTTGCATACAACTAGTGTAGTGTGAACTGCTCGCCTCCAACTTGGTAGCAGCGCGTTAAACCCCTGAAATCTCCTCTTTCTCTTTCGTTAAGGGTGTCGTAATATCCACAGAATGGTAATACTGGCAGTGTAGATAGCGAACCTGGTGTCCACAATTTTTTAAGAAACATAATGAAGTAGTTTATATGAATAGGCATTAAACAGTTTAAAAAATATTACCGATATCTTTTTTTTTTTAGAATAATTTATTGATATATACAACTGGAATTATATTACATCAAGTAAATCTACTGTATGAACAAAGGACATGAAAAGAAAACACTTGTGGAGAAACTACCCATTGATTGCACTTCAATAAAGTTCTACAGTAGTAGGTCTCGAGGCCATCTTCTTTTCAGACGCCTCGGAGGGTTATCAGGAATATTTTTGGAAGCAAGTTGAGATACTAGCGGATTCAAGTGTGTATGGAGCTTTTCATCAAATCAGCAACATATGGGATATTAAGATCATGATGGATGAGTTTGTTTGTGACATAATAAGGAGCATTGAGGATTTTACGAAGGCTTTTGGATTTTAAGGATTGGATACGAGATGAATTGGATGGCTTAGCCCCAAAGCTCAACTCCGTATGTCCAAATAGGTCTGATAACTGTCATGTAAATGAGTCTTTTGTAATTTATTGGGAGCTTCGAACGTTTGTCCAGTAAATGTTGAAGTAGGCGAAAACGTCGCGCAGTTTCTTGTCTTTTCAGACTTGTATGAGGATAGGAAAAATTAAAAAAAAAAAAATTGAACATAAGATTTTTACGGCTGCACTATGATCTATCAGGTCATAGAAAATATTCAAATGAAGTTATTACGATTTATTATTTATATGACTTTAACATGGAACAGCTGAAATACATATGGTTTTAAGAGTCATAAATGGACCCTGTGAGACCTGCGAATCCTCCTTGAGCTCACGCAACATCTATGAATCGGGTAACTTTAATTGGAGAAAAACTTGGCAACCGCCAACCGATCAGGGTCTCGGAAAAATCACCTCCCTGTACAACATCTGCCTCGGAGTGTAGCCTGCAGAAAAAGTCACTGATGAAAAAATTCTAAGGTGTTTTGGAAATATTTTAAGAATGGAAAACAATAGGCTAGCGAAGTGAGACTACTGTTTATATAACTGAAATTGTGAATTTTTGAAACTCAATACTGTTTATCATTGTAAATAATTATTTACATATTATAATCATTATTATATTATGATTATATTATATATTATGATCATAATCATTATTTAATATTTTAAATCTCTTAAAATATCACAATATTGTTATTACTATTAGGGTTAATAGTTACTTTTTTATTGATACTTTTTCACAGGTACTTTTTTGATATATTATGAGACTTAGGTGATAATAACTGATGTCTAAATCAGTCACACGTTGACTTACTTAACTTCCAAATGTCTATTTTTACTATCCTGTGTGGGATGCTGTTGGCTGTTTAGAAAGAGAACGTCGCTAACAAATACGGAATGTCCAGCCTCGAGGGGATGAAAAGGATATCAGTCGCCGTCCTGGAGGAACAAAGGATCCCTTCCCCGCAGGACCTTTGCGAGGAGGCGGCTCGGAAAACCGGGAAAATAGAAGAGGGGTAAAAAAAGGAGGATTAGCCTGTCGGGCGAATTGACGCTCAAAGCGAGCCTGCGCTTGATGCTTTTCTTTTCCCGCTTAATTAAACTTTTATTTACTTCATTCCTACCTCCGTTTATTTTAGATACTTCTACCTCCTAGCCTCTGACAAGCTTTCATTCACTTGGCTTGAAAGCGTTTGAAAAGCTATTCAAGTATGCTGCTTCGTATTATACACCACTCCCCCACTCTCCATAAAGCCCTCTACAACATTTTCCTTTAAGGAAAAAGATTTCCTTAAAGTTTTCTCAGTGATCTATGCCGAAAAGTTGCCGAGAGAATAAAAGGAAAGTGTCTAGCTAAAGATGAGCTAAAAGAGAAAAAACTTGTTAAATTGACCATCCACGATAAAGAGGGTAATTGTAAAAGTTTTATAGTGTTGAAAACGGTCGGGTATAACTTTATTGGTGAGTATAATTTTACTGACTTAATAATAATAAGGCTTAGTGAAGCCGAAGGTTCGATGACGGTACCACTGATCTCCGCTTACTCTGAAAGCAATCTTCCCGCCTACGTCTCGGTCTAATCCTGAGTACTTCCCAGTCGGCACACCGTTTGTTAGCTTAATTAATTCGTTCATTACTAAGCCCAGCAACTTTACAAGCCCATTTTTAATCTTCTTATTAACCGGTTGAAAGGTTCGCAATTCCACGTTATGTGATCTCCTATATTCTCCAGTGGTCTCATATTTTTTTGTTGACCGAATATTCTACACAACACCTTATTTTCGAATACCTTAAGACCATTCACAATACCGTTGATAATCCTTCAGCGTTAGCGGCTAAATTTCACATCCGTAAATAATGGTAAGGAAGAAAGATGGTTTTATGAATTCTGATTTTCAGATTTCGGGACAAAAGGCAGGAGCTCCTAAATTCTCTAGTGGTCTCATTACTTTTTGGAACTAATATTCTACACCCCCTGACTTATTTATAGTTAGAATAATTTATTTACTATGTGCCTATGCTTCGGCCTAATCTTTAGGTCAACTTCAGAGCAGAAGAAGATAGTGCTTATATCACTAATTCTACGGACAAACTATTCCATATCAGTAAAGTTTAATGTGTAAATTGGACATTTGTTATTTGGTGTAAGGAAGCTATGTATTTGGGCTATTGGGGAACCAAATGTTTTATATTTTCTTTTATAAGAGTTCATAAATTATTATTACTATTATTATCCTAATATAATGTTAAATTGAATAATTTTTAGTTGATAATATAAATTCGGATAAGAAAGTGGCGGACGTATAATAAAGAATGTAGAAAACTAAGTGTGAGGATTAGTGAAGAAGAAAATGAGTTAAATGTCCTGAAGGAAGCAGAACCGTATTTTTGTAGTGCCAAAGCTGCTAAGTCTGGCCTTGAAATGGAGTTTTTGCTAATATTGTAACTCCATTTCAAGCCAAAATGTGAAGAACGACACAATACCGTTTTAATCAGTATAAGAAACTCATTTCGAAAAAAAAATTGACTCTATCTTTTATTAATCTATCTTAGCTATAGATCTCGATTCCTGCTTTCAAGTCGAATTTTCTATGACGTGAAACTTAATTAATTATTCGGTAATTCTTGTACTATAATTACTTTCAGTTATTCAAGATAATGGAGTCTTTATCCCATTTTGTCATTACATGAATAATAATGACAGTAGTTATTTCTTTGTATAATGAGTTTTCTCATGAATATCACATTAAAATTGTTGAATTGATTCAATTTATATTTATATTACTCTCGCAGACGGAAGGAACATGAGTTCTATATGCTATAAACGTTTAGAAATAATATAACAGATATGCTGAGCACAGACCATTTAAATAAATAGTTGCAGAGAGCTATAATAAATTTTAATGATCAATAAAATTCTTCCAAAATAGCAGTGCCTACTCAAACTACCTCAGGTATATCGCAGGGAGGTATAAATCTTAAAACTCCCCCATGCCATTTTAACCATTCCTTCAACATCTTATGACATCATAAAGCTTTTAGTATCATTGCATCTTAAAATGCTGAGGCCTATTTGGGTTTTCAGTGCCCCGTTTGGGAAGGAATACTCATAGCGTTAAGTATATGTGAATAATAAAAATAATGTTATTGCAATTAAGAAATAAATAATCTGAAAAATGCCAAAAAATGCTATCTATATTAATAAAGGTTTGCATCCCTATACAAAATAACGTATCACTGACGTTCAAGAATGGTGTCAAAACTGGAATATTTAAATAAATTTCCTCAATTCCCGTAAAATCACCTGAAATCTTTGTCGGAAACCAATGACTTACTGTCCTCCAGTATCCTTTAACAATATCCCACTGACTCGTGTAAATCAAATCCGATACCTAGGGTTACAACTTGACTAATGTTTAACTTGGGATCCTCATACTAGACTAATATGAGAAGAAGCTACTCACCGTTTCAGGCTACTTCAACACTTAGTATACCAACGCCCTAAGCTACCAATTAATTAAAAAATACACGGAGTAGAGCTTTGGAACTTCACTAAGCCATCGAATTCCTCTGGTGCCCAATCCAAAATCCTTCGTAAAATCCTCAATGCCCTTACTTTATTACGAATAAAGTCATCCATAAGGACCTTAATCTCCCATGTGTTGCTCATTGGTCCCTAACCCGATATCAATCCTTTCATAACAAACTTTATTCCCGCTCAAACCCAACAGTTTCAAACCTATCTACAACTTATACTCCTCTGAGACGTCAGACAAGATGTTCTAGTTATCTTTAACGTAAATCTGTTATTTGAGGAGTACAAGTGGGCAATGTCTCTATTTGCCTTAAATAGATCAATTTACCTCTATGAAATTATTTATTATTATGAAATTGTTCATTAATGTACATAGACTTTTAGATAATAAACTTACCCATGTAAGAGCATTTCACCTCCGTTCTTGACCCAGTAATTAATGGACAAGGGAAAAGCTTCAACGAAGCACTGCAGTTGAAGATCAGCGCCAAGAGGAGAACCAAATAGTTGATTTGGAACAGTTATAACAGGACTAACTGGAAAAGAAGAAATACCAAAATCAATTACAATTTATTTTTTAATTAGCAATATAATTAATTGAGGAATATAAGATCATTAAAAAAAAACTTTTATTAAGTCAGTGATTAGTTTAATTTTGCACCTACACTATACCAACATGTTTGTCAGGTTTTTGTTATCATTTCTACCATTTTTTATTGAAAATATACAAAAGAAAATGTCTACGACTTTACAGTTCGAGGAACTGGTTTCATTATTTTTGGAACGGTTATGAACGCAACGAAATCTCAGCCATTTCATTCCAAGTGAATGAAGTTAAGCTTTTATGTTGTTTTTTTTTGTTTCATTTTCGTCCTAACCTGAAATTTCATCCTATCGTCCGTTTTATTATTTTAATTTTAGTTACTTTGATTATGTGTTTTGATTGTATAATGGTAATTTTCAAATGATAGAAACACAAATTAAAGTGTAAAGTTCCAAATAAAACACAAGAATACTGATCAAAACCAAAAAAGACTGAATCAATAGCTTTATATCGAATATTTTTCTATCTTAGCCTCTTAGTTTATTTACTCTTGTAGCCATTGTTCTGGATATATATATATATCTACATGGTAACATTGATTCTTACGTTTTACGAGTAATTAAAGTGTAAATTTTAATAAATAGGTCTAAATTGTTCAAATTGATTTTAAAAAATTTTAGGATACGAGTTTTTAATTTCTTTGCATTTTCTGAGAAAATTTATTATATTAATGTATATTTTTCTTTAGACCATCAGAAAGTAGAGATTTCATCCAACAGAAAGCCCATCGTCTTTTTTAAAAAAACACATATTTTGACGCGAGAATTTTCGATTGAAAATTGGAGTGCTTTTTCGATATTAAGTGAAAACTAATAGATTAAATAAAAAAAAATTACAGTGTGTTTGGAACAAAGAAAAGTAAGTTTTCATAAAATTTCGCGAAAAAAAATTTTTTTTTGTAAAAGATGAAAATTTAATAACAAAAACTTGGTTATTTGAATTGTTTTTGAAATTTTGATGATATGTGAAAAAAATGTATACAAAAGTTTTAGATCTTTTTGTTACCAACAACTTTGCCATTTAACTTTTTTCCATAGGATTTGTAGTTTTGCCGAAAATAAAGATAAACCGTTGTTTAACCTTAGCCCCCCTCTTCCACTTCCTGACCTCAGATCTCCCGTAAATTATTTTTTTTTGTTACATTCTCTTCTTTTCCAATGGGTTTCATTCTACTATTATTTTTTTTACACTTCTTACCATTTTCAAAGGCTTCAGCGCTGGTCTATATCAGAAGTGAAGGATTCTAAAAAAATCTTGTATTGTTATATTAAACCTTTTTATTTAACCTACCATTCCTTGGTCCGTGTATTGTCCATAAATAAGTATAAAGGAGAGTTTACAGCATTAAAACTTTCACAATTCCAAGAAAAAAATAGTAAGATTTAAAACAGTTTTTTAAAAATAGGAAATAATGGAATATATAAATAAATTCAACTATTTCCCTCGTATAATTGGAAAAGCTAATGAAGAGCCGGAAAAGTTTCATGGTGTATTTCCTTATATCATTCTTCTAAAAAACCGGAAAAGCGTTATAAGCAACGTTAAAATTAATCCATCCTTTAATAGAGTACATGGTCGTTCCGAGTATTGGTGAGGAAAGAACGAAAGGTGAACAGGAACTAGTTACATTGGTAGAACAAAATGAACTATTCCATTGGTGGAACGAACGGCTCCATTCCGAGCTGAGGATGAGTAGTTGTACGAAAGTGTAAGCTAAGTATAAGGCATTATTTGTTGATGAACCGTTATAAACAAATTATATAAAATTAAATATTAAATATGGAAGGTAGCACTTCCATTTAGGCAAGCCAATCAGAAGCCAGTGCTGTAATGATCATGTGATTAAAAACTGATGTTACAAGGTTAATGTCCAGTTAAAGTTTAAATTCAAACATGGCACTATGCTCATGCCACTAGTGCACAATACCACCCAATAATAATCATTTATCATTTTAATGATTAGATTAAAATGGCTTGGCGCCTTCATATCTATAGTCTACTGTGTTGCTACTCCTTTCAGTAATGCGGTATAATATACAGCGTTATTGAAGGGGCAACTCAAATAACACTAGATCTGAATTACTAAATAAAATAATATTATTTCTTGGGTTCAGTAGATGGTATATCTTGGACAATGGTTATAGTTATAGTTCAAGATCTCTCAACCGCCAGATTTTTCCCCTTATTTTGGGTATCCACTTTATAGGGGTTGGGGGAGCAACAGGAGGGTCCTACATCCCAAAAGATCCATCTCCGTCTGATAAAAGATTAAATAAAAGTGTCTGATAAAAGCTCGATAGTTAAGGATGGATCTAGAATTTATTAAGGATATGTTTTGAGGTAATCCATAGTACAGGTGTAAGGAAGAAATAGTTGGGGGTGCAGTCAATGAAAACATCAAAATAAGCATAACTTATTTATTATGTGCCGACGTTTCGGCCTACAATGTAGGCCATCTTCAGGGCGAATAAAACAAGTTGCAGGTTAGGGAGCTCAGAGACAAGTCTTGACAAGACAAGGTTGACTTGACATTGACTGCACCCCCAACTATTTCTTCCTTAAATTAGAAGATACAGTCGACCAACTCTTCTCTAACATAGTACAGGTGATTTGGAATCTACATTTAACCATCATCATCATAAACAGTCTTCCACCAAGAGATTAAGACAATGACACAAAAAATAAGGTAAAATAAAACACTAAGATAATATAAAGGTAACATGAAAATATAATAAAAGGAAAAAAGATAATGTTTAAAAAAAAGAAAACCAAAAAAAGTTAAAAATAAGCAACAAACCAAGATGCAATAATATACATGAACGAATAGGCGAAAATTTAGGTGCTGTACTTGGAATGAGATTTCAATAAGTTCTAACTTAATTCAGACAAAGCGATTTAAAAAAAAAAAAAATACGTTTTCGGGTAATATGATAGCTGTCATTTAGCAAAATCGACAAATGGTATGTGAGTTTGGCATCTATTGATTATCCGCAGTCAGTCAGTGTGTGTTTAACAATCATACATTACGTTACGTTACGCTGAGCACAGATCGGTGTAGTTGTTTGTAGTCCGCAAATATTTATAGGCGAGATCTAGGCTTAAGCTGAAAATACCCGGCATGGTCACGTGACTGCTTTCGTATTGATGGGACGGATTATGATTGGATTGCGAAATTTAGTATTTCTAATCTACTTAAAAACGTAGAATTTAGACGAAATTAAAAAAGAAAGCAATGAGTGACCACTACAACACATGCCATAACAAATACCTCACAGATATTTAACCTTAACTCTGAAACCAAACAAAAGTTTAGGACTACTGCGAGGTCCTTCGAAGAAATAAAGGAAGTAATTAAAAGAATTCATCGAGGAAGGATAGTTTCAATAAAAATTAAGCCAGAATTATCAGAGTTATAATAGAGTTTCTCCTCAATCGTAAGTAGATATATTCTGGACATCACAAAAAGACCAACACAAAAATATTATTAACTGGTGTAAAAAGGAAAAGCGGACCAGAAGGAGGACCAGGACATGGTCGGAATAAAGAGAAGAAGGGGAGACGTGTGGAAGAGTAACTTACTCCTGGGACACGAGGGAAAGCAATGAGAGGAAAGACTTATGATGGTGCCTTCCAATATCTCGTTCTTGTTTATGAACTGTTTTAAATATTTTACAAAGAATATTCTATATATATATTAATAATTGAGGTTCTCGAGGTTCAGTCAGTTTTTCAAACTTCTGAAGGAAAATGCGACATAAACTGAACTTTCTGACATAAAATAAAATTATAGCAGTTGTGAACAGTAGTAACCGATATATATATATATATATATATATATATATATATATATATATATATATATATATACACTAGCTTTTAGCGGCTTCGCTCGCGTGGAATTTGTTCTGCCACATAAAGTTTCGTGAAAGAACATTTTAAATAAATAATTTAATTTTTTTTAAACTATAATTTGTTATTCTGGTGTATAACCTATATTACTGTTAAGCTTCATCCAAATCCTTCCAGTAGTTTTTGCGTGAAAGAGAGACAAACATACAAACTTTCTCATTTATAATATTAGTAAGATTAGTAGGATATCAAAACAAATAGTTTCACTCACGTTCTTGCTGTTATTTTAACAACTATGATCATGTGATTTGCCTTTAATTATGTACTATAATGGCTTCTCCACAATACCTAAAAAACTGTCGGGGGGGGCACGTGCCCCCTCATAAATCCAGGCTTTCTATAGCCTATGTGTTGTTCTGATGTATAATCAATATTACTGATAAGTTTCATCCAAATCCGTCCAGTAATTTTTGCGTGAAAGAGAGACAAACATACAAACTTTCACATTTATAATATTACTTTGCATTATTCATGAATCATGTATCTTCGAGTTAGTTTCAGCCCTGAAGATGTTTCTAAAGTTTTATCCGAAACTTTATCATGTAGGATAAAACATATATAAACATTTATTACAATGAAGACATCAAGAAATTTGTCAATAACTGATTTCGTTCTAGTATTTTTTTTATTTATTTATTTATTATTTATTTATTGACTACTTAGTACAGTACAGGTATTCGAAAATAAGGTGTTGCTTTAAATATTCGGTGCAAAAAAGGACGAGACTACTGGGGAATATAGGAGACTACATAATGCGGAGTAAATAATGCATCCAGTAAATATTATTTAAGTGATAGCGTCAGGAAGATCACGATGGGCGTGTGAATTTATTGGGCTTAGTAAGGGATGAAAACTTAAGATGTTAAGAAACGCTGTTTCGACTGGGAAGCCTCTGGGGGGTAGACAGAGGCTTAGGTGAGAGGATTGAGTTAAGAGTGATCAGTTGGAGTTTGACTTGGGTAGTTGCCCGTGGAGAGAAATTTGTAAGCAGTGACTGGTTGTATCGGCATCGAGCCTTTGGGTTCGCTAAGCCTTATTATTATTGACCACAACACACATTAACTTTTTTTTCCTTTCTTCTTCCTAAGTTTTCTCTGTCTCCAATATTCTTTCATGCGTTCACTGGCGTTTTTCTTTTGATCCCCTACCAAGCTTCGTTCTGCCTTCTCTGGCCTTTTTTCATCCTGACACCCTTTTCAGGAATGAAAAAAATCATGTGAGACACAGTATTTTTCAACTTTTCAAAATCTTTGTTTACTTCTTTTGTCCACAATGTTGTGGTATTTTTTTTCCCAAAAGTAATTCTAAATTTTCAAGGTCTAAATTGTCAGCGTCCTCTTCTGCATAGTATCCGAATTCTTTTTATTTTCTGATGGATTTCTCTGATAATTCGCAGTTTCCATGCATCCTCAGTTAGAACTTCATCCGTGATTTTCCTTAGAATCGTTTTTCCAGGACTTCCGGGTTTTTGAGACATAGTTCATCGAGAGGCATTCCATTTTTATGAAATTTTTATCATTTTTTTCATTCCATGAGATACACTTCTTGATGTAGACGTTCTTTTTGTTCCGGTATAATTGTATTATTACAGCCAATAAAGTCAACTATTACAAAATCAGAACTTATTGTCAACACATGGGAAAGAAAATATTAATAATCTGGGGCGGAGTGGCCGAAAATGGTGTATGGATAAGAAGAAAGAATGAGGAGCTGATGGAGCTATATGGGGAGTCGGACATGGTGGCGTTGATAAAGAGCGAAACTGAGATGGATGGGACATGTGGAAAGAATCCTGGATAGTGAGGATAATGCTCAATGAGAAACCGGACGGTAAACGGAGCAGAGGACGCCCTCGGATCAGTTGGCTGGATCAGTGTTCTTCAACCTTTTTGCACCTGCGGACCGGTAAAAATAGGATAAATATTTCGCGGACCAACTGAAAGCTAAGACAAATAAAAACCAATAAGCTTGTGGATATTATTTTTTATTATAGAATTTGTTATCCAATTACATTTACTAGTGCGATATCTGCTGATGCTTCTTTGATATAACAGTTGATATTCGAGGCTTCTGCGTTGTTTCTGAGAGACGAAGCGCTTCATTAACATCTATTCGGTTTCTCTGTTTGGTTTTTATTACAGACATGGCTGAAAAAGTCTTTTCACATTAATAGGAAGTCGAAAAATGTAATAATAATTTGATAGCTTTATAACTCAAAGTTGGATATTCTTTTTCTAGCAATATCCAAAATTGAGCAATGAATGCATTTTATATCTGGAGGCCAGAGTGACATCAGAAGACAACTCGATCAGCTTTTCTTTTTCATGAAAATCAAAAAGAAAAGTGCACATGAGTTTATGTCTTCCAAGAATGAATTATTAATCCAGAGGTTACCTTTACGAGGATCTTCATTTTTTGGGAAATACTTATTCAAATTTTCAGCTACTGCTCTCAAATGTTGCTTTATATGTTAAATATGACTTTCGTGTTCACATCAGCAGCAATCGAAAATTCATCCAAAAGAGAAAACATTTCTACATCTTCCTCTTTTAAGCGACTATTCCAAAGAGATAGCTTCTTTTTGAACGCATCCATTTTATTTTTTAAAGTAAAAATATTTGTATATGAACCTTACAGAGAAACATTAACTCCATCAAGCAGACTGAATATGTCCGCCATTATATTGTTATTATACGTTGTACTTGTATAGTTTTATACATAATACGTCACGGTGATTTAGGATTTGACCAACATTTTTCGCGGACCGGCAGGAAATTTCTACGGGCCGGTAATGGGCCGCGGACCGGCGGTTGAAGAACACTGGGCTGGATGATATCGAACAGGACCTGAAACTGCTGGGTGTACGAAACTGGACATTGGTCGGCTGTGGCGTTGGAGGCCAGGGTTCTTGGAGGACTGTAGGGCCAAAATAATAAATAAATTATAAAGATTGAATGTTCCTATATTCATCCCTTCACATTTTCATTTTCAGTGTATATCGACTGCTTTATTAATGAATAATATGATAAATAATCAGTCTGTAGTACAGATGCAAGATAAATGAAATATAAGTAATGATCAATAGAATATATAACCAAAGTATATTTATGTTTTTTTTTTTTTCCTCTCTTAGCCCTGAAGATGGCCTACATTGTAGGCCGAAACGTCGGCACATAATAAATAAGTTTTGCTTATTTTGATGTTTTCATTGACTGCACCCCCAACTATTTCTTCCTTAAATTAGAAGATACAGTCGACCAACTCTTCTCTAATATAACAAAAGTATTTGAGTATATTATTGATATTAATGACATGATCTTTATTATAGATTTAATAATAATAATAATAAAGAGAGTGTACAGCAATGAAGGTTTAATTCAAGCCATAGTTACACCATCTTACGTTGAAGAGCGCTATTGTACTCCCGCATTGGCCGCACATAATCCTGAATAGATTTTTATAGCATTGTAGCATGTCAAATACGATAGAGCCAATTCAGAAGGCAATTGCACTGTTATATCGAAGCGGAGATATCTGAAGATAGCAGCCTGCCTCAACTTCTTAAGTCATTAGCAGAAGGCACAGTGCTACTTGTTGATCTAGAACAACTGCAGCAACATCTGGGTCAATTGGATTACCGTTAAGCTTCGATCGATAACTTAGAACCAACATTTCTCTGTTTTATGGAGTAGACTCTAGCCATCGATTGAAGCGGCGAATGATTGTTTCGATCGATGCACCGCTACGAAATTGAAACCCTTAAAGTCAAAGTCTTAAACCCTAAATAATAATATTATTAACCCCAAATAATAGTAAATTTAACCCAAGGATTAAATGGAAACCAGTCAAATGTCTAAGATAAAAAGAATAATCACCAATAATTCATGTTATTATTCTAGTATCATATCTCTCCACTTACATATCAAAAAAACAATTTATAAAAATAGTTTAAAAAAAACTGTACTACTAAAACTTAAGAAGGATCTTGGGTTTAGTACATGATAGAGACTGTACTGTTTCTAAAATCACGGTTGCGCTGGTAGTTGATTCCCTACCTGGTACTTGAGACTACTGTGAGGCACGTGATTTTTCCGAGATTACACTCAACCACTGGATTTTTCCCACTTTATGGAGGATTTATAGACTGTACTGTTTCTAGGCCAACATTAGTAACGATTATGGCTTCCCAGTTTATAGAAGCTGGCTAATCCACAGGAAAGTGTAGATCTCACAAGATCCATCTAGTGCTGTTAAGAGATTACTTAATTTATACAAAGAGTAATTGTAAACGTTTTATATTGTAGAAAATAGTCTGGTATAATTTTCCTGATTTCTGTAATTTAATCGACTTATTTATCTAAAAAAAAAAAAAAGAAAACCACCAATACTTATAAAGGTCTTCGGTTCCTTAAATAGTAGTGTTTCTAGGACAACGGTGCCAAGTTTATAGAGGCTGAGTGAGCTCCACAAGGGTCTATATTCACAACAGGATCCATCCATGACGGTTTACAGATTAAATAAAATATCTCCCACGGATGGATTTGCATCCCTTAAACACAGCAACTAAACGCTCTACAACTGAGCTACCCCTTTTGTAAATATTACTAAAGCTAATTATATATTTTATAAAAATAATAATTTCTTTATATAAACAAACAATAAAACCAAAGATTTTTAATAACTGCTTCCATTTTTGCTAATTTAAAAAAAAATTAAAACGTTATTAATAAGACCTTGAGGGATTCCATCCCATTCTGCCAATATAACTGTCATTAATATTTCCAATTAAGTTTAATCCTATCGAGCATGTCACAAACTCTGAATTGGATTTCTGTCCAGGTTTCCTATTGGCCACTCCAGATTGCTGATACCTGTTGTGTACAAATTATCAGAAAAATATTCTTATCTCATCAGTTATTCTATCTTCCTCTAGGCAAATATTCCCTATATATGTATTCCCTACGCTAATATATTGGACCATGCTAATTTTTATGTTTAACAAAAATAAAAGTTAAAAAAAACTACATAAATTTTAAACTAGAATGCAACAAGAAAAACTCTTTACTTCCAATATCAAAGAAACGAAACAGTATAAATTTTGCCAATTCATCATAAGGACAAACACTAAAAGAACAATCACTTTAAATAAGAAGATAATGAACGAAAATATTTACAGCGCCGGGGAATAAGTGATTAAGTTGAATTTTCTCAAAAATGTTTCTTGTACTTAAGGGAGCGAGTAATCGTCTTATTTTAGTATTAAATATTTTTTTTAGTAGGGCAATGAAAGGGAGTTACAGCTTATAATTAAGCTCTGTTTCAAACCAAAAACTTTTAAAATGACACGATGCGGCTTCCCTCAATACCGCTCTCTCTAGACAGAGCTCGTGGTAACTTACTCGTCTGGGCTGAAATTATAATCTCCGTAGTATGTAATATCGCCTATCACCTTAGTTAAGGCTGGGGGGGGGCGAAACCAGTTGAAAATAATATCATTCTCATTTAGTTTTGGTCATTTTCTCTTGTCAGTAAATATTGCCTTATTTTTAGAGGCTGGGTGAGCACCAGGAGGGTCCTAGATCCTATAAGATCCATCTCCGGCTGCTAACGGGCTACATAAAAGATTTTCCTGCAGAGGGATTTGAACCAGGATTTCCGGAATGACAACTCAGTACTCAGGGGCTCCCTTGAAATTGAAAATTTTAATGTTGAATATTATTATGTTTTCATTTGAATCAGGGAGGCAAAAAAGGTTTGGAACCTCTGCCTTAGTTGTTTGTGAAACCTCTTGGAGTAAGGTGGGAGGTCTTGGAAAGTTCGTTGTTGGAGGTTGTGTGGACTGTTGATGTAAGATGTGCAGCACTTTGACTTCCTTGATATGATTTTACTTTAGGTGATGCCTGAATTGGCGAAAAACAGACTTGTTTGTTTTTTCTTTTCTTTTAGGGATTTAAGACTTTGATATTATTGACAACTCTGGAAGTAAGGAAGAATGTACTGCTATGTATTGTCGGCACCATGAAAGGGATGCAGAGCGGGGAAAATGTGTCATGTCGGGACGCATGAAAGGGAATGTGATTTTGACAAAGAACAGACCCTTGGTCCCCTTATGGTTTTATGGTCCAAGATGGTGGAGAAGGAAGGAGAGGAGGAGAGAAGAAAACTCTTGAAAAACGAGGCTGAAGAAGGGACTCGAGAGATAGACGCAGAGCAGGAAGATAGACTCGGGAGACGAGGCCGGAAAGAAGAAGGACGGGTACCCCGAGAGAGAAGTGCGGCCGAACGAAGCGGGCGGAGATGTCAAGGAAGAAGACCGACCTGTAACGCAATCTACCCTTGTCCACAGATAAGTTTAATTCATTTCCCGTAATGTATTTTATGGCAATCCTTTTTATATATATATTAAAATCTGAATCATTAACCTTGTTGAAATTAAATAAATTAACGATACTTGTAATTCTTTTGGTGCTTACATACCCCATATAGAATTATAAACTGCAGACTATAAATTAGAACACAAGTATGGGACGAAACAAAACGAATATCCCTTACATTCTGATATTAGTCAATTATTGTTGAAAAATAAATACGCTGAACAAGTAGAAACAATCCCGCTATCCAAGTGACAAACGACTGCTAGACCGACTCGCATACAGATTGAGGAAACTTATAATACATCTGTGACATTTACAACACCCATCTGACTAACTTCTGGACAAGTGACTATGCTCTGTAGGAACAAACACGGAAGATACCATACATTATCACCATAAAAGACTCCACTACACCTGATAAGTCATATAGGAGTGATAAGATAAAAAGACATATTCGCTTCTCAACTTACAGACGTATTTCATACACACGAGCACTTGCATGACCATACGTCTAATATATTCTGCCTTCTTCTCTTTATCTCTTTCCCCCCTATCACTTATTCTGACATAATATTTTTTATATAAAACAATGCAGACAAGTTGCTGGTTTCTTTCTAATAATAACTACAATTGGAAGTTATCACGAAAGGCTTGGTTACAGTATTTACTATCTTCTACTTTATTAGTTTTCTGAAATATAGAAATTTACAATCTGAAAAATGATATCAAAATTATACAAGTCTTTTATATACAATGATTGTGGAGCAATATTGAATAAATAATCTATATTAATCTTCTAGGGTACTGATGGTAACAATGTAGAAATTATAATAATTGTGGAATACATATTAACGATACAATGTATAGTTATGTAAATAATTTAAAGCGTTAAGAAAATTGTTGTTTTATATATATATATATATATATATAACAATGTTTTATAATGTTAAATTTTATGATTTTTCAATTTTCTTTTTGATTTTTGCAGACAGAGTTTTTATACTGTTGATCATGAAACCTATATATTGAAAATTACCATTTAGGTCGAAACGTCTATAGAAAATAGATATAACATCTGAATTTGGACTAAAGGTTTTTTTTTTTTGTATTATTATACACCCTAAGAAAAAAATAAGTAATCTATTAAATAATGTGAACATTTGGATTGGTTACAACTCAGTAACCATTACATATAATGTAACCGTTTTTCGGGTATTTTAAAAACTTTTAATGCTACCCTGGAAATCCTGCCAGATGAGCACTGTTCTTCCTCATTCCGTTTTATTTTACTTACAGCCAATCTGCTGATTGTCAATTATTTGTATTTGACAGGTGTGGACAAAAATATAAAGAGAAAAAACAATGTTACCCAGATTGCTATTAGAAGGCCTATTGAAGTCTTGTGTGTGTATATAATTTTAATAAAAATGTAATAAATAAGGTTGGCGATTTTTGGATGCCCATAATAATCTGTGTCTTATTTTTTTTTTAAATAAATATTTCTACACTAATACTAACCCTCCTTGAAACCGTTGAGCATATACAATCAAGGCGTTGGTTTTAATAATATAATATATAAGTTAAGACCGTGGAAAAATTCCAACGAAAAGCCCTTAAGTCACCAAACTAAAACAGAAATATTGGGACAGATATTTTCAATTTCTGTTTTAGTTTGGAGACTTAAGAGCTTTTCGTTGTAATTTTTCCACGGTCTTAACATTTATGTAAGGTCTCGTTTAACCTTTCCCTTTTCGATACCGATAACATATAAGTTTAGTATATTTGTAAAATATAAGATAATAATATAATATAATGATAAGATTTTCCTTATCCGTAACTATTTATTGTTATTAATGTATTATCGCTGCTTAAATGTCACTTATCATCACAAGACTAATTACAAACTCCTATATTAATAACGTCATGCAGTTAATTATAACAATCCTATTATAGCCAATCATAGTATAATAACAAACACGAAAATGTTAGTCTATAAATACTACTAAACAAAAAAAAATCTTAACATGAGGCTTATTGTATCCGTACTTATACTAATTATCATAACTTATACTAATTAAAATTTTTACTAATACTAATTCGGTTTGTACTAATTATTTATGGTTTTTTTAAACAGTTTACAGTTGTTTAAAATAGAATATAGACTTCGTAATATAGGAACATGAATAATCAGAAACAATCTAAGCACGTTTGTTTCATTTGCCCCTTCAAAAATGGAATACCACAGTTCCGCACAACTGTGTAGACAAGCGGGTCAGTATGCTGCCAAAATGAAGGCGCAAAACTTAATTTGACCAGCGGAATTCGAACATTTTCAAAAAGAATTCTTTTCATATCTAACATCTATGGTTTCAACAACTTACTGAATCCTTTAAAAATCTGAATCATTCCGGCAGAGATAATATCTTCTGCTCTTGTAAATATGTAAATATGAAAAAAGAAAATATGATGAGAGAATATATAAACGAATATTCCTCGTTAATCTCTATATTCAACGACTAGCCATGAGTAGTGGCATATGTATGAGTAATAGAATGAGAAAATAATTATTTTTTCTCTCGTAGACCTGAAGATGACCTACAAAATAGGTCGAAATGTCGGCACAAATAATGATAAGTCTTCAACTTATTTGGTGTTTTTTTGACTGAACCCCCAACTATCTCCATTCTCCATTATATCATCCAGTCAACTATTTTCCTCTCTAACGAGAAGATAATAAACTTGTCAAAGCATTATTAATCAGACATCATCAGAACTAAAAAAAAAAAGTCACATCAAAGAAGATCAAGTACAACACATTCCATGTCATAGTCCAATTTGACTCATAAATCAGACCCATACAATCTCTCTCTCTCTTTCTCTCTCTCTCTCTCTCTCTCACTCCATTTATATATATATATATATATATATATATATATATATATATATATATATATATATATATATGGGATAAAGATAGTCTGGGGGTGCAGTCATTGTTGTAGGCCATCTCCAGGGCTATGATAGAGAAAAAACACAAAACAAAAATAACTATAAAAAACATTGCAATACCGAGAAAGAATATAATAACATCAGATATTGAAAAGTAAAGAAAAATCGATGGAAATGATATATAGGAAATATATGAATAAAAGATTACTGAATAAGAGTACTGAAAGGTGGTAATGCCAAGCAATAATAAAAAAGAGGATGAACAATGAAATACAAAATGAACATAGTGAAAAGGTAGAAATGTAAAATGGTGACATATAATATAAGTAGTATTGATATTTAATTGAAAATTAGATAATATAAGTATGGGATGTTATATAAATATATATAACGATAAGAATATACTGAATTTATATTAATACAAGATATGATGCTAGAGAATGTAGAAGAAATGTATAGAGAGAAAAGATATACAGTTCTGGATTGTATACAAAGATAAATGAAAGGACCGTAATGTTTGTTACAACTAATGATGGATGCCTAGAGATGGAGAGAGAATTGGCTATGAATGATGGAGTCAGATAAGGATGAAGGGAAGATATAAAAATTAAAATTGTGTACGAACCTAGTAAATAGAGGCTGGAGCCAACATGAGACCCGTAGGGTTAGCTAACAATAATTCTAACGGCCAAAAGTATAGATGAAGTGAGAGGAAATAGGAAAAAAATGTCTATAGAATTTGTTCAAAAAAACAGATATAATTTAATAATTTTATTATAGTGAAATTGGAAAACCCCTAATGCAAATGCTTATCTTTCAAAATTCTCCAGTAAAACACACACTTACCGGTCGACGTTTCGCCTATTCAGGCATTATCAAGACACAAAAAAAAGGTTATATAAATCACATCTCCAAGAAGGTGCACTAAATCCCATAATCAACAGCCCAAACAAGCTACAAACCTGAGACAGCACCCCACCGCCAAGATGATTAAATGCCTGAATAGGCGAAACGTTAACCTGTGAGTGTGTGTTTTACTGGAGGATTTTGAAACATAAGGCTTTGCATTGGGGTTTTCCCAATTGCAATATAATAAATATTAGTATAAGGAAGAAATAGTTGGGGGTGCAGTCAATAAAAACACCTAAATAAGTGTAACTTATTTATTGTGTGCCGAAGTTTCGGCCTACAATGTAGGCCATCTTCAGGGCTAAGAGAGAGAAACAAACAGAAATATATAAAAACGTTGCAGTAACTATATATATATATATATATATATATATATATATATATATATATATATATATATATATATTTCTGTTTGTTTCTCTCTCTTAGCCCTGAAGATGGCCTACATTGTAGGCCAAAACGTCGGCACACAATAAATAAGTTACACTTATTTAGGTGTTTTTATTGACTGCACCCCCAACTATTTCTTCCTTATATTAGAAGATACAGTCGACCAATTCTTCTCTAAAATAAATATTAGTGTTTCTATTTGAGTTTTTGGCTCTATTTTATTGATTTAATAATTTTAATTTAAAAATTACGAAGTCTAAGAATTCGGACTGTCTCGGAAGAGTTGAAAAAACACACAATCACTTGAAAGTTTTGAGTTTTTTCTTCCGTCGGGAGTCCTCATGACCATGACTCCACTAAAGTAAATAATAAATATTCCATCATATTTATTATTTATTTTAGTGGAACGTATATTTAGACATCTCCGTATATTATTGATTATTGGTTTCTTTGAAGTATTCAACCAAGTTAACCTATTAACTGGATAATGATAACAGACATGTGATTTACCGCCATGTCAATTCATATCATGTCAATTACAATTAGAGGAAGCGGAAGAGTTACCTCCACTCTGGCGGATTGATCAGATTTATCTCCTGCCAATTAACTCTAATAACTCAGATATTAACTATTATTTATTTATAATAATATTTATAATTATTTATAATATAATGTAGTTTTTATTACTCACAATTAACGTTTAGTATTATCCTCTTGCTCACTGCCGGTGGGACGTCATTGCTCGCTATACAGAGATAGGCTCCCATTTGACTTCTTTCAACTTTAAATAGTTCTAGATTACTTCCGTTGTATACGCTCACTGAAACATAATATTATTAATTGGTATTTATATTATTAATTTATATTTATATTATTAATAATAAGAAGAATTTTGGTATCTATTCCGCTGATTGTCGCTTCGAGTTGAGTTCCAAACAAATTTTAACTGTTTACTCGTTTTATTTTTAATACCCACTCAAACCCACTTGTTTCAAACCTGGCAACCTCTCCGATTCCTGACGATCCTCCTAGGTGTCTGAAAAGAAGATGGTCTCCTGGTCTTTTAAGTTGATTTCGTTATTCGAGTATTACCATTGGGCAGTTTCTATACTTGCCTTTATCTCCTGCCATTTTTTATCTTTCACTATATTTACTTTATGTATTCTATTATACAGTTGTAAATTTCAATCAATTAATTTAAAAAAAAAATAATAAATTTTAATATTTTCCAAAAATACAAGTTACCCTGAGCTATAGTATGTCAAAGAGAAAGTAACTATAGACAATGAGTAGATTTCGTTAATCGTTTCATCACGTAAATGTGTGTGGAAACGTTTCTGTCTAAATGAAATGATTACCGAAGTGTACACATTTCCTATAATCACATTCTCTTTCCCATTCTAAAAGCTCAAATTACTTTTATTTTTGGAAAATTATAAACGGGTAACGAATGGATAATTAAAACTTGTTGCGAAGCGACAACCTGTGGAATAATTGCCAGAATATTTTTAAATATGTATGCTAAAATGCCTGTTCCTCTACGCATATCGTTCTTTCAAACGGATAATAACGTAACTCAAAAATTGGAATTTTTAAACTAACAGTTTTATTGGATAAAGTTTTTCATTCAGGAACGACAGATATTATATTCCATTTTCAACACTTTTTTTTTATTAAAGTCATACTTTGAGTTGTATCATGTTTGAACTAACATTTCGAAGTATAGAAGATATAAGTTTGCTCAAAAGTCCATATCTAGATGAAATGATTACCGTAAGTATACAGATTTCCCATAATTAAATTCTCTTTTACATGCTAAAGGTCATAACTTGTATTTTTGGAAAATCATAAAAAATGAAACGAATGAAAAGTTAAAACTTGTTGTGATTCAACTCGAAGCGACAACCTGCGGATCATTAATCAGATTTTTTTTAAATATATAAAAATCCTTGATTTTTCATGCATATCGCTCTTTCAAAAGAACAGTGATACAACTCTAATGTTGACAATTTTGAGTTAAGCCTTCAGTAGCCATTGTATAGATTGAAGCTTTTCAATTCGAGAACGACATATGTGGTATTTCTAACATTAAAAAAAAAATTCGTAGTTTGAGTTGGATAAAGTTTGATGTTTTTTGGGAATAATGAAATAGGTTAAATCAAAAAAGTTTCAAGCTTTTAAAAATTTTCTAAGGGTTAATAAACGAATCTCAATACCATCATTACAATAAACTCACATGATAGGACAGAGAAAAAGGAGAATTTTTTTTTTTAAAAAAGGTGATATTGTTGCCGGAGGGAATAAGTGTGAACATGTGAAGAAGTTTAAGTACTTAAGATCCTTCGCTGGAAAAAGCGAAATTCAAGAGGAAATGAAGGCGGGAAATGCTTGTTACTATTCGGTCTCTACATTACTAAGCTCGCGTCTGTAAGGTCCCGAAATCTAAAAATCAGAATTTATAAAACCATTATCCTTTCAACTCTTCTTTAAGGATGTGAAACTTAGCCGCTAACCCTAAAGAATGAACAATGTCTTCGTGTATTCGAAAATAGGGTTTTGCCTAGAACATTCGGTCCAAAAAAGGATGAAACCACTGTGGAATATAGGAGATTACATAACGCGGAATCGCGAAGTATGCATCCGGTAAATATTATACAAGTGATAGCGTCACGAAGATTAAGATGGGCTTGTAAAGTTGCTTGGCTTAGTAAGGAACGAATTCCTAAGAGGGGTAGACCGAGGCGTAGGTGGGAGGATTGCGTTAAGAGTGATCTGGCGGTTTGGGTTTGGATAGTGGCTCGTGGACGGAGGTTTGTAGGCGGATATCGGTGGTATCGGCATCGAACCTTCGGGTTCGCTAAGCCTTATTGTTATTAAACTCACATGAAACTTTTAAATACATTCTATTGAAAAATGAGTTTTTTTGGTTATGGAATTGTTTTTTTTAAAGGAGAGATACTATGCCAGGTCTATTTTTTAGTGCTATTATCATTTGACAAGACAGCTGCATATGTGAATAGATGATTAATATTTAATTAGTACATAAAAATGGGACTATTGTATAGTGAAAATTGATTCATCTATAGATAAAGATAAAAAAGGCATCACATAATTACCAGAATGCAATCGGAACATTCCGAACACGAACCCATTCAAAGTATCACCTACCGGTAAATAACTGACCAGACAACATATCGTAAATTCAAGCTTTATTAGAACATAAGCAGAAAATTCACATGAATGAATACCAAATATAGCACACCTCATATCAATAGTACAAACAGACGCATCAGTCAGATGTAACATCGCTCCAAAACGTCCTCAGTGATATTTCATGTTTGATTTGAAGCCTTCTATTGATGTTTCAGCCTTTGATTGATGGGTCTGTTAGAAATATTGATGTGCTGTATTTGATTTTGATTGATATGAATTTTAACGTGTGTGTCCTCATGATGCCCAAATCAAACTCCTCATGAACGGCGAAACGTAAGTGAAGTTTGGCTAGTAATAATTATTATACCAAAATATCATGCAGTGGATGTGTCACCTCTGAGCAAAAAGGATAATTAAATTATTAATGAATTAGTTATTTAATGATGAGTTAATATGAGCCATTAATAGTAATAATAACAATATTTATTTCAGAAATTAAACGAATGCCATTTGGCACATATTGTATTTTCGATCTTCTTTTGATAACTCATACAAGACTGAAAAGATAAGAAACTGCTCGACATTTTCGGCTACTTCAACATTTACTGGACAAACGTTCTAAGCTCCCAATTAATTACAAAAGACTCATTTACATGACAGTTATCAGACCTATTTGGACATACGGAGTTGAGCTTTGGGGCTCTACGAAACTATCCAATTCATCTCGTATCCAATCCTTACAATCCAAACCTCTTCGTAAAATCCTCAATGCTCCTTATTATGTTACAAACAAACTAATCCATCATGATCTTGATATCCCATATGTTGCTGATTTGGCTTAAACTAGATACTTATCCTCCCACGACAAGCTCCATACACACTTGAATCCGCTAGTCTCTCAACTTGCTACCCATACTATTCCTGATAACTCTCCGAGGCGTCTGAAAAGAAAATGGCCTCGAGACCCTCTACTATAGGACTTTATTGGAGTGCTACCGATGGATAGTTTCTCCAAAAGTGTTTTTTGTTTTCATGTCATTTGTTCATATTAGCAAATTTACTTGTTGTAATATTATTACAGTTGTATATATCAATAAATTACTTAATCTAAAAAAAAATCTTTTGAAAACTTCCCCTAACGGATTCTTGTGGAAGCGTGTATGGAGAAACCATTAAAGGCACTCCTAGCGTGGTTCATCTCACTGTAGTAGATCCCTGCTCCAGAGACGTTTCAGTCTCCTTGTCGGATTCTGTGGTAATGTGTCTGTCAGTAATTATTGTACCAGTAAGTTCGGATGTCCAGCAAGTGAGTCATGAAATATTTTTTAGTTTTTCTTGATTGTGTCAGTCACGAGTGGTATGTTGAGATCTTTGTGAAATGGTTTATTAGTAATGTAAAAGGGGCAATGATTAATATAACGAAGGGATTTTGATTTTGAAGACGTTGTTGATCCTTCAATTTTTTATAAATTCTGATTTTTAAATGTCGGGACAAAGGACGCAAGCTAAATAATGTCGAAACCGAAAAATTATCATATTAAATAATTTATTTTTGAACTCAGAATTAATTATTCCAACTGAGCTCAAAATCGATCCATATCAATAAAATCGATATCATGATCATTATTGTTCATTCGGAATTTTATTTATTTCTTTATCATTCTTATAAATTTTGTTTATTTTCTTAAACTGGACTTAATTCTTCTTTTTTAGATTGAAAGTCGAGAATAAACATTGACTGGAAAATGGTTTTTATTTATTATTTAATTTTCATTTGCACCTGCGCAAATGCGCATCCAGCAAATTTGGTCGAAGTTTCTTTCTCTTCACTTTTCTACATAATAATAATAAATATATTTTATGATAATATAAATAAATAATAAATAAATAGATTAATAAATATATAAATAATCTTACTAATATTATAAATGCGAAAGTTTGTATGTTTGTCTCTCTTTCATGCAAAAACTACTGAACTGATTTAGATAAAACTTTACAGTAATATAGGTTATACATCAGAATAACACATAGGCTATAGCAAGGGTGGATTTAGGGGGGGGGGGCACGGGAGCACGTGGTCCTCCTCACACAGTTTTATAGGTATTGTGGAGAATCCATTATAGGACATAATTAAAGGTAAATCACATGATAATAGTTGTTAAAATAACAGAAAGAACATGAGCGAAACTTTTTGTTTTGATATCCTACTAATCTTACTAATATTATAAATATGAAAGTTTGTATGTTTGTCTCTCTTTCACGCAAAAACTACTGAACGGATTTGGATGAAAGTTATTGAGTAAAATAGGTTACAAATCATAGGCTACAGCAAGGGCAGATTTATGTGGGGGCATGGGGTCATGTGCCCCCTCTTTATAGTAAATAACTAAAGGCAAATCAGGAACTTCGCATCTTGAAATTTGTAGATAGGTTCTTTGTATAGTTTAAGGAAGAAATTTGGACAATTCCACCCCAAGGGTTTCTCGTTTAATATAATGGGGGTTCACAGGTTGTATAGAATCCGTCAGTTTTGAAGTTAGACATCTGAAATTTTGGATATACGAGTAACTTATATTTTTTAAAAATAATTAAATTATTTGTTTTAAATGATCTTTCACGAATCTTTATGTGACAGACCAAATTCCACGCGAGCGAAGCCGCGGCCAAAAGCTAGTATATTATAAATATTATTAAAAGTAAATATAAATAAATAATAATAAAAATCTTTCTTAAATTAAATAAATAATAATAATAAAGGATTATAAGTAATGATATTATGTCTACTCAGCTACAATAAAAGCGGTGACTATTCCAACTGAGCACAAAATCGATCCATGATATCAAGATCATTATTATTCATTCGGAAATTTATTTATTTATTTTATTTATTTATTATTTAATTTTCATTTGCACCTGCTCAATCGCGCTTCTAGCAAATTTGCTTGAAGTGTCTTTCTCTTCGCTTTTCTACACAATAATAATAAATATATTTTATAATAATATAAATAAATAATATAATAATAAAAATAAATAATAATACAAAATCTGTCTTAATTAATATCGAACATGAGATATAAACGAGCTAAATTCAGCAAGTTAAAAGCTGCAGGATAAATAGGATAAATAGAGGCGAGTTGAGGCTAAAGGTCTGAGGTAAAGGCAGGTCGAGTTGCAAGGGCTCTTAAGAAGATTACTAGATCAACTCCTGAGCCTAGACAATATTTCTGCCGTCCGAGTTCCATCTCAGCCTCTCTCTTTGGTGTAGCGGTTCCTTTACCTCCTCCTTCCAACAATTTGAAGATTAAATATATAAACTCGAGGTTTTCGAGCTTTATTCAGTTCTTTTAAGTTCTTATTGGCGACTTTTCGAGTAATTATAAAGTCGATTTGAGGGTTTTTGTAGCTGGTGACACTGATTGATTCATAAATAATTCATATATCCTTTCTACCCAATGGTAAAGCGATCACACCCACCACTCAATGATCTTGACAAAATGCAACAAAAACCTATCAAAGAACGACCTGCATTGATTATTCAGAATCGATTCTTAATTTGGGGAATTATCTTCAATGATATCTAGGATCTCAGTATGAATAAGATGCTATAGTATCTTTAAAAATTTAGCAACATATATAGTAAGGTAATTTTGACATAACTGCTCCTTGTGGTCAACTTTTGAATACTTTTAATCTACATTTATAACGATCGTTAACTCAAAATCGAATGCAACTGCTGAGGAAATTGCGATCAATCGGTTGCATCCTGAATAGGCAGTGCGAGGCGGCCTCAAAGTACTTTGTGCAATCAATCGGAATCAGTGACGTTGCGATGTTCAGTCCGAATTTCGATTCTACAGGTTCATTAGAAGATGTTTCGTGACCGAATGTGCTCTAAAACCTCCAGGTAAAATGCAATTACTTCGATTTGTCGAAGGGTAGATTTCGTAATTGGATTTGACAATTTAATATATTTGAAAGGTGAGAGAGACAGTCTTTTGGGATATAGAAAGGGGAAAATTTTCCAGTTTTTTAGGTTTAAGTAAAAATAAAAACATTCTAAATCTTTGTTATTAAGGAATGATTTTTCAATTCAAGAAAATGAGGTTTTAATATTACAATATTCTACCCAATTTCAGTTGCAACTAGAGTGTAATCATGACGCAATATAGCCCCTTCGAGGTTTCAATATTGGAATTTATTGTTTATTTGCTTCTTTTTAAATTTGAACAGAAGCTTCACTGAAAGTTCTATATCATCACAGCTTTGGCGTTGATACAGCCCTGAAAGTAGACGGAGATGTGTCATCTTAACCTGTTTAATTCTTATTTCGCCGCATTCTTTTGGCGTTAGGCCGTTTGGAGGGATCTAAGCAATATTTTTATATTTTTAAATATTTATATTTTGAAGAGATAATATTTGTGTTGGCCTGGATTTGAACCCGCGTCGCCCGCATCATTAGCGCGGTGCTCAAACCACTTGAGCTACCAAGGCACGCACAAGTGGTTAGAGCACCACCTTGTGACGCAGGTGACCCGGGTTCGAATCCCGGCCAAGACAAATCTTTTCTCTTAAAAAAAAAATTCAACATCTAAAGAACGATATAAAAAATTTTGATCTTTTCTTTGACGGAGATGGTTTTGCTGAAGCCTCTCCCACTCTCCGTCCCAATTTTCTTTATTGCTGATCTTAAGAATTGGACGTCATCACTTTTTGCTGCTGCTTTAGCCTCCGCATCAACTCGTTCGATGCCGCTTACGCCTATATGCGAAGGAATCCATAACAGCGTCAAGCTTCTGTAATCCAAATGTTATGGATTACAGAAGGAATCCATAACATTTGAAGTCAACAACCAAAATTTTTAGCAATTGAATATTTTTTTTTAGCTAAAAAGTTTTTTCTTGTCCGGCAGGTAGTGTAAAAAACTTCAGAATTATTACGTAACCATATTGTAATATTATGAACCTCCCCCACTTCGACTACTGTAGTGTGGTATACGGGGGCCTCTCGAAAATGCTTTGAGAGCCGCTAAAAAAGAATAATGAACTGCGCTTTAAGATTTGTCCTTGGTACTCCGAGGCGATGCCGGGTGTCACATCACTATGATGAGTTAAAGTTGCTCTTCCTTCCCATCCGTAGACAATATTTCCTTAGCGTTTTTCTATACCAATCCATCAACTCGCAACACCCTTCATATATCCATAGTCTCATCCCATTCAAATCCTCAGTCCAGCACCACAAAACAAGATCTCGCCTTTCCGATTTCTACATTCCTTCCCACAGAACTAAGGCATTCGAGCGCTCCTTCCTCGCCCGCTCCACCACAGTGTGGAATTCAATCCCTCCTTTCATTCGCCATTCCTCTTCAATAGCTTCATTTAAATCCCTGCTTTTCCATCATCTCTTGGCATCTCAAAAAGTCGCTCTCCAAGCAGGTCAAACGTCCGCTTAAATATATCAGTATTGTAATATAACTCGATCCCGCTACCCTTTGTTTTGTTTATTTTTCCAACAACAAAGATGATACCGACTTTTTAAATATATTATCGCATGCTATGCTAATCAATTATTTTAGTTAGCAATTTCGTCATTAACTACAGTATTAATATTATTAATCATTATTTTGTTAATATAAATACATTTATTTTCGACAATTAGTTCTTCGTACTTTATTTATTTATTTTCTTATCTATTTCTATTTTTACAATGTTTGGTCACACTTGATTATTTCATGATTTGTGTTATTATGTAGCCTTCTGGCCAGATGAATTTTATGTGATTTTTATTTGTTCATTATTGTTATTCTAAAGGGACTTGGTCCCAGAATAAAGTTTATTTTCTATTCTATTCTATTCTAATATGGTTTCAGAAACGAATATTACATATTTGATATGAATCTAGTAACCATTATAAATCTGACAGCTTATAGTCTTATATGAAGGGAGATATGATGATGCATCATCTCCAGCCTAACTACTTAATTATAAAAGACTGTCCTGTAATGAAAGGTAATGAGTCCCCTGAACTAAGAAATTCTGATGAAGCAATCATTTCATAACCGATATTCATATGTAAGAGCTTCTTGGAAAACTCGTGACCTCAGTCCTCGGCAGAAGCTAAACAACTGAACGATTCTTGGAGATCTCTCCCTACATCATTTGTATTGGAAGCCACTTGGAGACTTAGCAAAGGTACAAGAGAGATTAAATATCACTATTTAGGAATTGTTATATGGAAATATTATTCAAAACCGAGTTATGACCAGTTGAGATTTGATTAATGATTACATGGAGACAATGGACTACTTCAACTTTTCCTCAATATTTCCAAAAAAAAAATTAAAACAAAGAGGAAATTCAATAAAAACGCAGCATTAAGCATCATTTACCTCCGGCCCAGTGTGTTCTGAGGATTCGTATGAGAGAGCTTTTTATTTGGGCTGGGCTAATAAAAAAGTGAACGCTCTTCCATTATACAAATATTTAAAAAAATAAAAAATATCACTTTTATGTTAAGTAACATTTGTCGTTTGTTTTATTATACTAGAGTTTGCTTAATATATTTATTAATAACGTTTCAGAATTTTTGCCTTTGTAGCTCAGTGGTAGAGTGCTGAGTTGCCTTGTAGAAGGTCCGGATTGAAATCCGGCTGTGGCAGATTCTTTATTTAATCTGTTAACATGGATGGATTCTATTCGGGCTCACCCTCTGTAATGTGGGTACCTTTTTTAGGAAACAGTACGTTTGAGCTTGATCTAGAACAAATCACCTCTTTGCATAACCGTTGTCCTTGAAACAGTACAGCCCCTATCATGCACTGAATACATAATAACTTTAAGGCTGTGTTTACAGCTTTAAACTTTATCGAAGAGCGTTTACGCCTATTACTTTTTAAACACGAATTAGAGAAGATACTACTGACATGTGTCGAAGTTTGATGTAAACACGGTCATTAGACATATCGATTAGAGTTATGGCTGCATAATCATTCATGCCTATGTATCCCCGAAGGAGACTAAAGATAAGATTATCAAAGGGAAGATAATGAAGCCATGACAGAGGTCCTGCTTGGAACTATCCAACCGAGCACTGTGGGACATGCAGACCATCCTGGCTGGGGCTCGACTAGACTTTAGTCATGAAACACAAGACTGTACTATACACAAGACCCTTCATGGGTTATCGTAGAACAGATTTTTTTTTTATTGATTATGAAGTTACTGATAGGAGAAATTAATATTTAAAGAGAAGACATTGTCTTGTCTTACTAATTTATCTGAATTATTATTATTTGTTCTGAAGATGAAGAAATACTTCAAAACGTTCCACATGATGTAAATCATAAAAATATCATAATTGAGAATAATTAAATAAAGAACATAGAATGATTTATTTTCTACATGAAAAAATATTAAATTTAAATTATTGAAAATTGTATTTTAAAAAATAACATAATCATATCATTTATAAATATTTCCCTACTGGAGCTAATCCTTAAGGTTTTCCTAAAAAATATTTATGAATGTAAATATTCGTCTGTTGATACAAATACAAAATATAAATTGAGACCTTAATTTCATAATAAAATTATGTGCCTTTCATAGAATTAATTATAGTATATTTTTTAAAAAATTAATTAGTTTTTATAGAAAAGCATCAGAAACATAAATATAATGATTAAATATATATGATTAAATATAATGATAAGGTATTTAATATTTCAGAGAGTGGAGTGTCTCAGTGGTAGAGCACTGAGTTGCCATGCGGGAAATCATGGTTCAAATCCCGCTGCGGGAAAGACTTTTATTTAGTCTGTTTGCAGCCGGAGATGGATCATATACGATCTAGGACCCTCCTGGGACTCACCCACCCGCTATAAAATATTATAGAAATAGGGTACCCAAAATAAGGGGGGGGTCCGGCGGTTGAGCGTGACCTATTATTGGTATTTTCATTCGTCTGTACTTTACATATTTAGCCCTGAAGAAGACCTGCAAGTGGGTCGAAACGTTAGCTCTTGAATAAATATTTCCTCGTTGCCGTTGACCGTTGTCCAGTCTCTACCATGTATTGAACCCTATGCCCATTCACGGGTAGTAGTGGTACAGGTTTTTTTTAAATATTTCACTACTTATTTATTTATCAGAGCTTACTCAACAAGTTTGGATGGTAAGTGAAGGTAGTAAGACAGGTAATATTTAGGTGGATATTTATCTAATGTTCTTCCCCGCCTTCAATATGAGAAGAGAAAATATATGGTTTAGTACTTCAGATCTAGTGTTGTTTGGTTTGCCCCTTCAATGGCGCGGTATACTATACCGCATTACTGAAAGACGTAGCAAAACAGTAGACTACAAAAATGAAGGGGCAAAGCCTTATTCAGCTCTATCATTAATATAATGATTATTCTCGTTCTGGTAAAAAATTATTATAATTATTTAGAATAATCTAAATATTGTGAAAATAAATTAATGAATGAGGAAAAAAATAGAAATAAGAATAAAATAAGTCGTTTGGCGGTATAATGCATAATTTCAAAAATGGTATATATAATTTGGGAGCGGAGTGGCTCAGTGGTAGAGTACTGACTTGCAATGCCGAAAATCCTGGTTCAAATCCCGCTGCAGGCAAGACTTTTATTTAGTTTGTTAACAGCCGGGGATGGATCATATAGGATCTAGGACGCTCATAGGGTTCTCCCAGCGTCTAAAATTGGTTACCCAAAATGAGGGGGAAGAATCTGGCGGTTGGGCTTGATCAAGGACAAATCACCCCCTTGCAGGACCGAAGTCCATGAACAGTAATGTCTCTATCATGTACTGAACCCCAGACTCTTTACGGGTTGTAGTGGAACAGGTTTTTTTTTATATTTATAATTACGATACGATATTTTTTTCTTCAAATTTTTCAATATTTATGATTTTACAGTAATTATTGTTTAGTAATTTATTATTATAGTAATTTAGACTTGATACTTGAGGATAAGGCGCATCGCCAGAAAACATTGGGATTAAAGCGAGAAAACAAAATAATTTTAAGTTTACAAAAATTCAAAATTAATAGTTTGAAATCTAGCTTCCTTATTGATTTCCAGTAACCCTCAATTGTAGGAAAAGAAGATGGCCTCGGGACCTTCTAGCTTATATCTATTATACGACTATAACAGTGGGTAGCTTTGTCTTTTTGCCATGTCAGTATTTCATTCATAACGTTTTCTAGTTGCATAAAAATCATGTTTCAATACTACCGATGTTTTTGGAGTTCACCACATGATAAAGACTATACTTTTTAATAGACAACCGTTATGAAGGGATCTAATTAGTCCGTCAGTATTTCCGGATTATGGGTATCTTGAACACATTGTTATATTATACAGTTATCAAGTTCAAATAATAAAATTGGTAAATAAATTTTAAAAGTTTACAAATACAATAATATGTTGTTGATTTAAAAATATCCTATATCTATAAATATATATTTTATAGCCTGTAATATAACAGGTTTCCTACTATTTATTTTCCTCTATTTTCCTCTAAAGGTGTGTAATAACATCTGAGAATTACTGCCTGCTAATAGAGGCCCTGAAAAGGTAATGCCGGAACATTCCATACTAAATTTTTAGGGGGGCGAAAAGAGTTGGGGGGGGTGTAATTCTTTCAGAGCCCCCGTCGAGAGGCGAGTAAAAATTTATGGGGCGTGAACCGAATCCTTTTCAGGAGCAAGTTTTATATCTGGAATTTCTCGTTTGGTTTTTTTTTCATTACCTGAGGAGTTAGGACTAGAAGAATGTGAGTCTTTAAGTTAAATATTTTATCAGATATCTCTTTATTTTACGACAAAAAATCAATATTACAAAAATAAAAATTGAGATATTTAAAGTGAAAACAACCGTGTTTAGCGACTTTTGATTGAGGCTATAAGGAGCGGAATGGCTCAATGGAGGTCACAATTTGTAGAGTCTGGACCAAAAGTCTCGTTCCTTGTCTAACTCTCTTCTCTTACTTCAGTCCATATCCCGCCTCCTGAAGGCCTCCTTAACACTATCCTCCCAAGACTTGAGGGGCTTCCTTTTGGTCTTCTTCATTCCAAGCGAGTTTCGTACGTCTTCCTGGCAGTTCTTTTCTGGTCCATCCTAAGAAGGTGAGCGAACCTCCTTAGCTTGGCTCCTCTAGGGTTGTCTCAGCCGGCTTAACTTTGAGACTAGTCCGTATGGTACTGTTGCGTATCCTATCTCGTCGTGTCTTTCCTTCCACTTTACGAAGATCTCCATCTCCATGGATTGGATCCGACTCTTGTGCTTCGAGGTGAGGGCCCACGATTCGGAAGAGCAGGAAAGAATCGGGAGGAACGTCGATTTATAAATAATCATTTTGTTTTTTTCTTGATACTTCCCTTTTACAATTGATGTAAGAATAATACGTGTAAAATACGTACGACTCAATTCAAAAATAAATTAATAATTTGGAAATTATTCAATTTTACTTTCAACTCTCAGGTTAAACCAACAAAAAATTTAAAAAAGAAACAGACTGTGAACTAACTAAAAGTCTCCCCACGACCACCATATTTGCCAGATATATCTCTAACAGATTCCCATCTCTTCAGAAATCTGGACAACTTCGAATAAGGTAAAATTTTTGAAAATTATTATAAAGTCAAAAGCCCATCCAGAACCCTGAATTTTTCAGTTCTGGGATTGAAATTTTGAAAACACGTTAAGAAAAATGTATCGAAAATCAGGATAAATATCTCGAATGAAATCATTTTGATTTCATAAATTTATTTTCTTTTCCATTTAAACTTGACATTTCTTTTGAAACGAAACGATATTACAATAAATTGTTTTTTTAATTTTTATTTTGACGAAGTAAATAAATAAAATATATATTATTTATTTTATTACAGTAGTATTGTTATCATGTGTACTAGTTGGATTCCTGTAGACTGATTTTCTGACAGTGCCAAGTCTCGTTCCTCGACATCGAATTAATGACCTTTCTTGACTCAAGGGCTCTGCTGATTGTTCTCTTAATCAACTAGGAGTTCCTAAATTATATGACATTAACATTAATGACTTCTCAATACGTAAGAACTCCGTTTAGACAACACTGCTTAATTGGACTAACATGCAGTAAAAAGAAACAATAATTAATTAAATTTTTATGAGAGCTCAATTTCATTCCTGATTAATCAGAAGTTTACTCTTTTGATTTAATCATTCCAATAATTCAACTTATTGGAATGATTAAATGTCATCTGCGAACTGTCGCTACGTAGATGACATTGCTATCTACAGCAGCAGTGTATACCCCACAAAGGCACTACAAAAGGCTGAAGAGAAATGCAATGAGATTGTTCAACGGCTGGAAGACCTCAATATATAAAGGCAATCTGGCAAAAACAGATTGTGTAATTTTGTGATCTAGCAGAAAAGAAAGCGAAATTCCCGACAGCTCTCCGAGTGACAAATTCTAAAATGGCTCCTTAAAATTCAATAGTATATTTAGGTATAACCCTTGATCGTCATCTCAAGTTTTCCACTCACATAAACAAAAAATCCACAACAGTTAGACTTCCGTATCAAATCTCTCACTTAAGCTGAAATTACAAGTTTATAAAAGTGTATTGAGGCTGGCGTTACGCTACGGAGCAACATTGTTTATATCCCAGCGCCACCTACAGGAATTTTAAAACACCATGCTGCGGAAAATGGTAAAAACAACAGCATGCAAAAAAGAGAAACCTTCTAAACTTCATGAATTACTTCAAATACCAACAGTCCCGGAATTCATTAAGAGAGGATACGTTAAATTCCTGGAATCTTTAAAAAACAAAATAACCCCCTGTTTCAGGCAATATCACGAGCACCCCCAGCAGTAAGGAGGCAAAAATAGTGTCACATGAATGACACCAAAAATGTTGATATGAGTGTGTGTGTGTGTGTTTATAGAATAAATTCAAAACATTGGTGTGCCCCAACGCCATCATAGTTATTGTTAATAAAAAAATCAAATCTAACATACCTCACAGAACTAGTAAAAATAATAATCATAAGCAGAAGACTTCAAAAATATTTATTTATTGGGGTTTTGTCCAAAAAAAATTTACTCTTATTGTTTTGAATGATTTTATGTTTGGATGTTACTGGTTAACGTAGCGATAATTTTGAATAGAGTAGACAAAAATCGTTATTCTAGCCAGAAATATACATATTAGAATAAACAGATGAAATCATAAGCAATATACAAAAAAAAGTACAACATTTGTGAAAGATTATACAATACAATTAATGTAACGAGTAGACAAATAAAATACTTCAAACAAAAATATCTTTATGACAAAAATAATTAAATATGTTATACCAACTTGAGAAATTTTATATTTTGGAACCTTGATGAGAAAAAAAAAATCTAAGAAATTGTGATATCAGTTCCTTAGTCTATAAATACCAAATGAATAAGAAAAAAACAAATAATTAAAAGAATTGAGAGATTCCATAATTTTAAATAAAATAATATATGAACAAGGTATATTTGAACAACATCTGATTTACTTATGAGCCGTTCAAAGCACAAATTGATTAAATCCATAAAACATAAAGAGTAGAAATGCGAGAAAATAGTTTGCACAGATTTTCGAATTTCACTTTATAATGTAACTTCAAATAAATATTGTAGAATGTATAAATAAAGATGCAGCTTTCATCTAAAAGTACATAATATTAATAAGAAAGGCTAGCCAAAAAGCTATCGTCAGAAATGTTAAAATTGTTATATGATCGGTATAGTTAATCGATTTCTGAAGTGGAAAAAGTTCAATTTAAAAAAAAAATCAGTGTTAAATTTTTAAGTTTCTTATCACAGAAGAAGTTAATTATTAAATATTTTTATGTTTACAAATTTTCCATTAAAATTAATATTAACAGTTTTGTTACGACATATTATCATTTGTGATTAATTCGTCAGCAGTATAAATGGTGTCTTCTTCATCAGCTGTATGCGAGGGCTCGTCATTTCGATTTTTTGCAACCTTTTAAAGTAATTTGTTTAACAGGAGGAATGAATTTCAACAGATTCATCATGTCTCTCCTTTTTTCTCTTGTTAAAGATCTACCTTTAGGATATAATAAAGTCTGGTCCACATTTTTCATACTTTGTGGTCTAGCTGCCACAGGCCTATCTAATTTCCTTAGATTGCATTAAATTTTGAATCTTCATCACAGTTACATTAAAATTTGGGAAAGGATCTTTCTAACTAGATAAAATTCATCATTTAGCGCTAGCTATTGGGTATAAATGGTATTATTGCAACGGTTTGCATTTGAGTACGGAGTTAATCAAAATGACCTCTGAAAAAAATTATGTATTATTCCTTGACCAAAAAAGTTTTGTTGTTTAATGGTGTTAATATTTATTGTTTGGGAAAGATTTTATTAATATAAAAAGTTATGGCTATACGAAGTGCTTTTACACTTAAATATACGATTTTCAAATAGTGGTGTTGTGAACGGCTCATATATGAAATGCGTTAGTAGAGTTTTTTATGTTATAATAATGTGCTATAGTAATGCGTTATATTATAATTAACGGAAGACCTGCAAAGTGGGTCGAAACGGTGCCTCTTGAATAAACATTTCTGCCTACTTTTGAGAAATGTATTGACCTCCACCCGGTTTTCTTTCAATTTTCTACACAAGGCCAACTATTATTATTCAAAATAAATTCATTTTTTTTAATAAAAAATATACAGATATATTAAACAACATTATGTTTTCTGGCAGTGCAAGAACAATTTCAGTATTACATTGAAAAATTATTATAATTATATGACGAGATAATTGCAAACTATCTTTAACTACAATGAATCCACAAAGCATGGATGATGTTACCTGGAACGAGGTCACCATTATGCTCCCTCAGTGTGATGAGATCACCATCCTCCCTTCTCCACACTATCCTCGGTCTCGGGTGTCCTGTGGCGCGGCATTCCAGGGTGGCGTTGTCCCCTTCGATGAGGGATATGTCAGGAGACGTTTGGTTGTACATGATGTCTGGAGGAACTGTAACAGTGATGGCATATAAAATATTTTTTGAACAATACATTTTGAATTCCTTAATAATAATATTAAAGTTTTTATTTATTCTAGGACAAGTCCATTTACAATAACAATACAGGTATTAATTTGTAAGCTATTATGTTTAGAGTGTAAAATAATAAAAATAAAATAAAAAATTGTATTTAATTAATTCTTGCAAATAATTCAATAAGTGAGAAAGAATTAAAAAAAATGCAATAAATTCGAATTCCCATCAATAACAATATTAAAATAAGATAACAATAGTTATATAAGAGAAACAAATTCATAGTTACATATATATCATATTTATCCCAAGCCAAAAATAATAAAGAAAAACTCAAATTTGGTATATGATCAACTTATACTGTTTTCTTGAGACTGAAGAGGGTCTCCTAAACTGATTTCACTACCAATATTGTTTTTCAGATTATCCAATATTGTCAGTCCGTTCGGAGCCAGCGATGTGCCTCTGTGAAGTACATTCGGCCTTAAGATCTGTGCTATTGGATAGATCCATCAATTAGGACTGTTCGGGGTCAGGAGGCCCACGGGAAACCGGGACAGAACAAGCCTCTGGACTATATGTCATCCTGGTAAGCGACATTATAATTCCATATATTACTCCGGGAAGGGTAGGGTACTCTAACGTGTGATCGCTGTGAGTTGCTTTGAGTGGCCTGACAGTTCTCATATACAAATGGGGCAGGGGGTTACATGGAACTCTTAACCTCAGGGGGTTTGTAGGTAGTTATATACAGGTATGTATGCGCTGCTGGTTACTCGCTATTTCGTAGGGCATTAAATCATCATTTTGATGTAATGATATATTCAGTATTACCTGATATATTTAGTATTTTTTATATTTTTTTCTAAAAGAATTTTGATACAAAATATGGTTTTTGGGATTTATACCAAAGAATTGCTTTCCACCCGATGAACAGTATTTTATGTGAAAAGTATCGACATTCACAATTTAAGCTTAACATTTTTAGCCGCTATAATCTGTGATCTATTAACTGCCGTTGTAAACGCGAGTCGAAGCGGAAACTACAAAGGTTTAAATTAGAACGAAATATTTGTCCGGAACATAGAGGTGTGTGACAATCATGCGCCAAACAAAAAAAAAGTGAGTTTAAAGGGCCTTCTTAATCACTGATGGTACTTGTGATTTAGTAGGTCACCAAAGACAACTATCCGTCATCGCTTATAACATGAACACTCATAGTTTTGAAATTGATAATAACTACCTAATTCGTCATATCAATAGAAATTGAAATATACAGAATGTAATTGTAAAATGTTAATTCTAGAGCCCTCTAGCCACGTTACTTTTCTTATAGAAGTGTTTTTTTCAACACTTTCGACTGAAATATCTCGATTTCATCTTTTTTTTTTCAAAATCTTATTGATGGGCTTTTTCGCAAAGTTTGATCTTTGAAATTATTCTGAGGTATTTTACAGCTTCTTCTTCCGAAGTGTGCTATTCACAAAGTGCTGTACGTTACATTTTAAGTAGACAATAACAAAATTAATAAGGCTTAAAACACGGTTGAATTTAATAGACAATAAAGAAATTCTTATAGAAAAAAACCTGTATCACTACAACCCATGAAGGGTCTTGGTTTCAGTACGTGGTAGAGAGTATCGTTTCTTAGGCTACGGTTGTACAAGGAGGCTATTTGGCCTAGATCACGCTAAATCGTGAAATAGTTTTCCCAATGTTGTGCACCCATTCTAAAGAGGCTGGGTGAACCCCAGGATGGTTATAGATCCAAAAAGATGCATCATCGGCTGTTAACAAACTAAATAAAAGTATTGCCTGCAGATTTGAACCAGGTTTTTCTTGAGTATTCCAATGAACAAACACCAGAACTTGAACGAAATCCTGAAAATATTTACTAAACTATAATAATAAATATTATTGGAACCCACACCGGCAAACTGACTCTGTAACTGCAAATATTCTTCTATGAAAATATATAAAGAGCCCGAAAAGGCAAAGTCTGTGAATTTGACGATCTGAAATATGCTTTCACAGTAGTTACTGTAGAAACAGTAATTACTAGGTGGGGTCGGTCCGGGACACCATTCTCGTTTTTTGGAAAAAAATAATCCACAGTGATTTATTTTGCGTATGAAATTAGTCTCTACTATTCGTGTTGCATATAGTCTAAGGACAAATGTCCTAAACCCTCGTGAGCATAACTTTGTTTTTGACTTAAGGAGAGTGAAAAATCTGAGGTCATTGGCGAACCCAACCGGTATTTGGAGGGTTAATAATGGTGATATTATTAAGATATGACTATGTAGGTAAATTTATAACATAAATGATCAATAAATTATGTAAAACCAACTATTACATAATGTCAGTATAAAAAACAATTTATTTTATTCTAATTTATTTTTTTTTCTTATTATTTCAGTTATTTTTACAAGATGTAGATTATTGTAATTAATTATAATAATTTTAAACCAGAAACAAGAATTATCAACTATTATTTTAATGATAGCGTAGATAAGAGCTTGGCCCCTTCATTTATGTAGTCTACTGTTTTGCTTCTCTTTTCAGTAATGCGGGATAGCCTCTAGCGTCATTGAAGGGGCAAACCAAACAACACATTTTAAGTACTAAACAAAACCATATATTTTCTGTTCTTGTATTGTAAGCTGGGAAGAACATTAGATAAATATTCACCTGAATATTACCTATGTTACTACCTTCACTTAATATTCGAAATATATCGAGAAAGTTCTAATAAGTAAATAAATAGTTAAATTTTATTTAAAAAAATTGTGAAGTATTAATTAATTAATGTTTAATAATTGAATCATTATATTATTATTATGTTTCTTATGCATTTTAATTTTATTTGTTTCTTATTATTTTATTTATTTTTACAAGATGTAGATTATTTTAACTAATTATAATAGTTTTAAACCAGAACGAGAATTATTATCTATTACTTTAATGATAGAGCGGCATAGAGCTTGGTCCCTTCATTAATCTAGTCTACTGTTTTGCTCCTCTTTTTAGTAATGCGGTATAGAATATAGCGTCATTGAGGGGACAAACCAAACTAGAGCTAACCTGTATTACTAAATAAAATAATATTATTTCTTGGGTTCAATGCGTGGTAGAGATGTATAATTTCTTGGACAACGGTTGCACAGGGAGGTGATTTTTCCCCTATTTTTTGTACTAACTATATAGAGAATGGGTGAGTTCCAGGAGGGTCCTAGATCCAATGAGATCCATCTTCGGCTGTTAACAAATGAAATATCAGCACGGCAACTCAGTGCTCTACCACTATATCACTCCATTTCCAAATTTAAATAATGAATGAAGAAGACCCTAAAAATACTAAAAAAATATGGAATCAATTGAATAACAAAAAAAAAAACTAACGAGTAGTAATAATCGGTTAATATCCTACAGTAAAGTACCTAAAATAATTATTTACAACAAAAAGATACCTGTTGTTATATTTTTTAAAGGATGAATAATCCAGAAAAAATGAATAAATCTGTAACACAAACACGCGCGTATTTTATGTATTCATAAATAAAACATATTCAACCTTCAACTGCATTTTCTTTTATGAATAGTTACTTTTATACTATTTTATACAAAAATATTCTCTTTCCTTTCTTTATGAATCTCTCCGCACAATTGGTCCTTTTATTCTCTACAAGGAGGGTACTCATTGCAGAAATGCATTGCGAGATTAGATTCCAGACTTCAAAGTAACAATAAATGATCCAAACCCTTTAATATTCTTTTTTACTCAATGAAAAGAAATGCAGATTACAGAAAGCATCATGAAAGCTAGATGAAAGCATAGTTGCTCTATATATTTTATTGGCTGTAGTAAATAGATTTTTTATATAAGTCTATTTTTTTATGCATAATTAGCATACAATTTCCACAATTATAATTTTGGAGGTGGGTTCGAGGTAGCTAAGTGTTAGAGCGCTGAGCTGCCATGCAGAAGGTCCTGGATTAGAACTCTGCTCGCCGGAAGACTTTTACTTAATATGTTAGCGGCCGGAAATGTGATCAAGGACCTTCCTGGTGCTCACCCGGCCTCTATAAAGTGGGTACCCATAACAAGGGGAAAATCAGGTGGTTGAGCTTGATCTGGAACAAATCACCTCCCTCCACTACCGTTGTTGAAGAAACAATATAGTCACTACTATGTACTGAATACTATGCTCTTCACGGCTGTAGTGGTACAGGTTTATTTTTTTAACAACTATATTTGAGAGAAGACATATAAGTTTGTTTGTATCTAAAGGCGTAAAACAACAACGTTCATCAACGATTATTGCTTGTTATATAAAAGTTTGGTTCATTATAACAGATGAATTTAATTCAAGGACTGAGTACAATTCTTATTTCAAATCTGATAAAGTTTATATTGTTTGGTTATATATTAATTATAAAATTATATTGTTTGATAAGTTGATAAGTTTATGTTTCGAAGTAGCTTACCCTTAAAAAAAAACTTTTTTATAAATATGATTTTTTTACACTTAAAGAAACCATATTTATAACAACTATATATGAGAGAAGAAACGTAATTTTTTTTGTGTTCAAAGGCGTAAAACCCAAAGTTAATCAACGTCTATCACTTTCTATATAAAATTTTGGCTCATGTAACAGACATACGAATGAATAATATAGCCATATGGGAATACGATATCATTCAAGGTCTGAGTACAATTCTTATTTCAAATTCATTTGAAAATGTTTAATTGTTTGCTTATATATATTTTTGAACCAATAAAGCAGCCCAACATTATATCTACAGCCATAGTGAATAAGTTGTTAAGTCTAATTTTCTTCAAAACCAATTTCGTGTACTTAAGTAAGGGGGATCGAGTTAGTTTTGTAGTTAATAAGGGGCTAAGTAAGGCATTGGCTTGAAAAGGAGTTATTGTTTATATTACAACTCCATTTAAAGCTAAAAACTTCGACAATGATACGATTCCGGTTATCTGAAAGCAGTTAACTCTCTCTGGACAAAATCCGACTTAACCACTCGTTCATCGAGGCTGTAGATATGTACTTAAGAGTTCTACTCAATTTTCCTCATCATGTTAAAATATTTATGTTTCAATTTATTTAAATATTGTAATTTCCATAATTTTTCTAGCCCACAGCAAACGCCTTAACATTATTATTTGTTATAAAATTTTGTACACTATTTATAACCTAGAACATTTAAAATATTTTTATAACAAATGGTTTTTAATTAACCATCTTATATATATAAAATTATTAAGGCGTAAATGAATAATTTGTTTATATTTATTTTAAATATTTTTATTTATTTAAAATTTACATTGAAGCAGTTGAATATTGACGTTTGACTCACTTTTCTTCAATCACCTAACATAGAGTACCTAAACGGTACACTGAATACACAGGTACACTGGTGCATTAGATGTAGTTTACATTTTCGGCAATACATTAGCGCACACCGCTTGTGCGTAACAGGTTATACCTGGCTTAACGCTGTGTTAAACACAGATAAGCTTTGTGATTAATGACTTTCACTTGAAGTTAATGACCATCATACGATTTTACAATTAGTTATCTGATTGTAATCACTCCCTTCTTGGTAATTATCTTTTCGATATTGTTAATTGGCAGAGCACTGAGTTGCCATGTCGGAAATCCTGGCCCAAATCTCGCTGCAGAAAAGACTTTTATTTAGTCTGTTTGCAGCGGGAGATGGATCAAATGGGATCTAGGATCCTCCTGGGGATCACCCTGCCTCTAGAAAATATTATAAAAATATAGTATCCAAAATAAGGGGGAAAATCTAGCGGTTGAGCTTGATCTAGGAGAAGTCACCTCCTTGCGCAACCGTTTTCCACGAAACAGTACTATCTCTACCATGCACTGAACTCCAGCTCTGTTCACGGGTTATGGTAGTACAAGTTTTTGATAGAAAGGCAGTACGTTTTTATATTGCTTTGGAAAAGTCCATAGAGACAAGTAGTTCAAAATAACAATGGTTTTGCAGAAAGGTAATTTGTTCGAGATCGAACTCAACCATCCCAATTAAGGATACCCACGATATAGAGGCTGAGTGAGCCACTCACAAGATCCTCCCCAACTGTCAGCATATTAAAAACTTCATCTACCACAGCTTGACTCAAACCCGGATGTTAACGCACGGCTACTTATCGCTCAATATACTGAGCTACCATCCCTTATAGTAGTGTATGTGCATTAAGGATAGAACTTAGACCAGATAGTCTAATCTAGGCGATTCTAGTGTAGTCTAAATCAGGTCTTTAAATCAGGCCCTCAATTCCCTTGGTCTGCTTCAAAGTTCTCAACTGGTATTAAGAGACACCATCTTGACTCACTGGTAGTTACACTCATACACACACCCACACTCACACATATATAGTAGGCGGGCCTAGAAACAGTCGAAGACTATTATTATCGAGCGTCACCTCATCCATCCTTCTTTACGCAGCCCCGATATGGAATGGTGCCTTGGACACACTGGCTTACAGGAGACCAATGGTGTCCATTTATCGTCGAAGTGCCCTGAGGGTAATCATCGCGTTTCGCACTGTCTCTTACGAAGCTGCATGTGTAGTGGCCAGGATGCCACCGATAGAACTGATCGCAGAAGAGAGACAGCGTTGGTAGAAAAGAGTTGCTCGCATCCCCAGAACTGAGGAAAGGAAGATGACAATCGAGAAGTGGCAACAACGCTGGGATATGGCCACGAACGGGAGGTGGACCCATAGGCTGGTTCCTCGCATCGAACCCTGGGTGGATAGGAGCCACGGGGAAGTAGACTACTACCTAACCCAGATGCTTACAGGAGATGACTGCTTCAGAGCATACCAATTACGGTTTAAGCTGGACAATACAGCAGAATGTCCAAGCTACCTAACAATAGAGGAGACGGTGGAACATGTATTCTTCAGCTGTCCCCGTTTCCAAGAAGAACGGAATGATTTTAAAGGAGTCTGTGGCTCAGGAGCAACATCCAACAGTATCATTAGCCTGATGCTGCTTTAACAGGAGTACTGGACAGCTGGCCAACGCCTGGCCGCAGAGGTCATCAAGAAGCTGAGGAAGGAAGAGAAGGAGAGGCGTGCCTAGAACAGAGGTAGCCTAGCACAATGAGGCGGCACACAGGCACTTCCCCTCCATGAAGTAATGCCTAACGGTGGTCCCGTGGAGGGTGGGAAACAGGTGTAGGGAGGTGGTTTTAGTGGGTAAAAATCCCATACTACGGATAGGTACGGGCCTATCCGTGTCTTTTGAAGATTTCCACCTACCCCCGTAAAAAAACACACACACACACACACACACACACACACACACACACACACACACACACACACATATATATATATATATATATAGTTGCTCTGTGCGTAGAGGGATGAGTCGCTGATATCTAGGTCCCTATGTGGAGATTGACTATTTAGAAGAAATTGTTGTGATGTGTTTATTTATCAAATAAAAAAACAACAAGTAGAAACGTGTAGATACTACTAAAAACAAAACAAAAATACATGTGCATTTCCACCAGGGATTCAATAAACTTCTAACCGAAGTAGTAGTTTCTTATGCAACAACTAGACCACAGGTCCCCCCAGACTATACATGTATTTTTACTACACTAGATATTATGAACATTCATAAACATCTGTTATTAGAAAAAATATTATATATGAGGATATACTGTCATACAAATAATACAATTTAGTAATAAAATACAAGAACTAAATGGACGAAATAATATTTTTTTTTTAAATTTGAATGGTTGTTAAATTTAATTTTAATATCCACCGGGTGTTTTCATATCCTCATACGAAACCAATTGGATTTAATATTGATGGAATTAATTATGCATTCGATATTTGATATTAATTAAACCTTTTAATAATCGCAAGAGTTCAATTTAGTATTTATTTTGGTCGAAAATTTAAAATTTATAAAATGTTTTTCATTCGGTTTAATAAAAGAATTTTTGTCAATTTTTGCGAGTTTAATTTTACAACTCCTTTGTTTTTTCTTTCCAAGTCAATTTGTTTGTTTATTAGACTTTTTGATTAATTTATAGTATAAGGGATGATGATGATGATGTGAGTGTAAGGGATAAAATTAATGAAAATGACAAATGCATTTCTACGAAACAAAACTGTAAAAAAAGAAAGAAAATCACATTACACAGGTGAAGGATTGCGAACCTTAATTAGGGCGCGGGCTAAATTATTGCTGATTTTATCGCATCAATGTCCTTTATTATCTTTTGTTTCTTTTTCTTCTTAAACGATTTGTTTTTCTATTGCACAATCTCGGTCACCTGTCCTGTGAATTATGTTTGATACAATTGATATCTGGTGGAACAATCCAGCATTTTTAACAATCGAGGAATTCAATGAGTTTGACAATTGTAAAGGCTATGGACAAGATTAAAAATATTCAAATTATAATATTTTGAATTAATTCGTCGAGTACTGTTTGTTAATGGTTCCATTTAGATTCTTATATTGCGAAGAATACGGTTAGTAACAGAAACCTCTGTGAATTTTATATGTATGCTTAAGGAACAGAATTTTTAATACATCATTCAGTAAATGGCCTCAGGGTAAAGGGTGTAGTTTTGAAACTATTTTATTATCTTAAAAGAATTATAACCGATTAAAAGAAATTGGAAGAGGAAATAAGAACTGAATCGTGAATGGCAACGAATTTTAATAGTCGCTCAGAAAATTTATCAAAAATAGGAATCTTTAATACCTGCCATCGATATTTTACTAATTTAAAAAAAAAATTAGGCGCAACTGCCGGGTTGCAAACCCGCGACCTTAGGCAACCTCATTCAGTGTCTTATGTTAAAGAAAGAGACCATGTACATCGAAAGGACGCAAACAAATTCCCAAAGCTGATCATGGAGGGACGTCCAGATGAAGGAAGAAGGGAAGGAAGGCCTAGAATACGATGGCTGGAAGATGTGAAGGAGGCCTTAGGAAAATTATCGAGGAGGCCTATTCCAACTTAGCGGTTATATTCTTAAGGCTTTTGAAAGTAAGGTATTAAGTAGAATTTCCCGTTCGAAAAGAGGTTAGACCATTGGATATGGTATGGGTGTCGATCCTTCGTGTACATTAATAAAACCTGTACCACTACAACCCGTGAATGGGTCTGGGCTTCAGTATTTATTTATTTGAACACCTTTACTTGCCTTACGGAAATACGGGTTTTGACTATATAAATCATTACACAATAATTGCATTGTACACAATTCTTCTCACTATAATTTTCAATGTTTTTTATTATGGCTCCTACTAGTCATTTCCATGGATTCTTCTTCCGAGATTGAAACATGTTGTTCCCACTTCCGCTGTCCACTTCTACACAACCTCTTGAGGGACGTTAGCTGAGTGAATTCATTCTCAGTGAGGACGTAAAGTTCGGTTTCCCTCAGCACTTTTGATCTTTGTGATTCAAAGGCTTGTGCAAATATGCTCAGCATACTCCAGAACTCCGCAGCTAGGACATAAAAGGTCAATATCCTTTTCGTATCCATGAAGTCAGGGAGGTGATTTGTCCTAGGTCACGCTCAACCACCACCTCCCCCCCCCTTAGTTTGGTACTCACTTTACAGAGGCTGGGTGAGCCCTAGGAGGGTCCCTGATATGATCCATCTCCGGTTGCTAACAGATTAAATAAAGGTCTAGCCAGCAGCGGGATTCGAACCTAGATCTCTACCACTGAGCCACTCCCGTGCCTTTTGTGTCTCAGCCTTATTATTATTATTATTTAGGAATGTTAAAAAAATTAAATTACTAAAAACAACTCCCATCAACTCAAGTTTCGAAACCATAAAACAATTATTCTCCTTTTAAAAGAAACCTTTTAAGATATATGCTCCTAAATTTAAGGAGAAAACCTCATCCTGGTTATACTTTGAGTACTTCAGTCGAGAGGCATACTTACAAATAAATAAAATCAAGCGCTTAGCTTTGAGATGCGGGTGCTTAAAAATATTGTAAAAATAATATCCTGAGAAGAACGTGCTTGAAGGGGAATCCGTTTGAGGTTATTCTAAGAATTCCATTTTGTACTGAGGCATTCATTGCAATATTCTGTCTTTTAAAACTGCGTCTTTTATGCTGTCACTCAATAGCGAATATTTCCTTGAATCCTCCCAAAGCGTCTCCTCGGCCGAGGTCTATTCTTTTCCTTATCTTTGTCATTGCTGCTTCTATACAATGATTTTTCTGTTTTGTTTTTTCTATCAAGATTTTTTTCTTCAGTATTTACTTAAAAAATGGTGAAATGTTGGTTGTATTGATTGTAAGACAATACTATTTTTAATATTAACTTCTGTTCTTTATAGAATTTCTCAGAGGAAAATAAATAGAAATAATAATGAAACACTGTAATGTGTTTATTAGTTTTACCAGTAATGTGTACAAAAAAACTGTACCACTACTAAAGGGTCTGGGGCTCAGTACAAGGTAGAGAATGTACTGTTTCCTGGACAACAGTTCAGCAAGGAGCTAACTTGTCCTAGGTTACGCTCAACCACCAGAATTTTCCCCCTTACTTTGGGTATCCTATTTTTATAATATTTTATAGAGTCTGGGTGAGCCCCAGGAGGGTCCTAGATCCTATATGATCAATCTCCGGCTGCAAACAGACTGGCTCAGTGCTATACCACTGAGCCACTCTGTTCCCCTGGTAAAGCGTACAAGTGTATATCTAAAAACTTGAAAATACCGGCCTAAAACACAATAATCGAGCCGTAATGTCATCTATTAAGTGAATACCTGGAACTGAATTAGAGTTATAGAAATTATAAAAACCTTAAACCTGCATAACTAACTGTATTTATGCATTTACATAGTATTGTATATGTATATACAACTGTATATACACGTTGATTATGCTAGCTTTTTATGCCTTTAAACACAAACTAACTTATGTGTCTTCTGTCAAATATAGTTCTTAAAAAAATAAATCTTTACCACTACAACCCGTGAAGTGTCTGGAGTATAGTATATGGAGGTATGTATATATAGTATAGGTATGTATATATAGTATAGGTATGTATATATAGTATAGGTATGTATATATAGTACAGGTATGTATATATATTATATGAAGGAGAAAGTACTGTTTCAAGGACCTAGATTACGCTCAACCGCCAGGTTTTTCCCCGTCATTTTTGGTTGAGCCCTAGGATCCATCTCCGGCTACTAAGAGATTAAATAAAAGTCTGTCAGAAGGGGTTTGAACCCAGGACTTTGGTAAGACAACTCAGCGTTTTACCACTGAGACATTCCGCTCCCTTCGTAGAATTTCTTACCAATATGTCTCCTATCCCGGCAATGCTTTATTTTAGCAATTAATTTAAATTAAATTAAATATTGGAGCCCTCACACAAGACTGAAAAGTCAAGAAACAGCTAGACGCTTCCGACAACTTCAACACATACTAGATAAACGCTCAAAGCTTCAGATCAATTACAAAAGACTTATTTATGTGACTGTTATAAGGCCTATATGGACTTATGGAACTGAACTATGGTGCTCCACCAAACCATCGAATTCCTCTCGTATCCAATCCTTGCAATCCAAAATCCTTCGCAAAATCCTAAACGCTCCTTATTTTGTCACAAATAAAACCATCCATAATAATCTTAACGTTCCATATGTTACCGATTTAGTCCATTCCAGATACCTATCATTCCACAATAAACTTCAAACCCATCCAAACCCACTAGTTTCCACCCTTGCATCCAATTCCATCCCGGACAATCCTCCTAGGCGTCTGAAGAGAAGATGGCCTCGGGACCTTCTATTATAGAACTTTTATTAGAGTGCTGCCATGTGCCATGTCCTATCATGTATTATTTACTCTTATAGCAATTGTACTAGATGTATATATTACAGTTGTACAACTCAATAAAATAATTTAAAAAAAAATTAAATATAATTTCTTTAAGGTTTTGCTATTTTGAATGTTATTATTTATTTCTAGCGAACGGACCAGAATTAATACTTCTTTCATCTTTTCTCTATGTATTATTTTTCTCTTATCTTTCCATCTTCTTGATGTCTTCAATTCTCCCCTTTGAGACATCTACTTTTATATCTCGTTTCCAAAAATATTTTTATTAAAAACGCCACTCTAACTTTTTTCTGAATCCAGTTTTAGTTTGCCTAAGTTATTCCATGAACTTAAATTTTCGTAAGTAATTAGCCATTCCTTTCCACAAAACATTAAACATTAATCGTTATTTTCTTCTGTCTTCTGCCAGGTTTGAGATATCTTTTTCTTGAGTACATTTAGGACCTAAAATGTTTCTCATAATTAGTATTTTTCCAAGTCACATTTTGTGAGGAGTATGAGAGTTTCCCTTGATTCTGTCTTAATTACTGTTTAGCAGTGTCTGATAGTTGTATTGAATATTATGTATGAGTATATAGCAACAGCCCCGGTGAATAAGTGGCTAAGTCTAATTTTGTCCAGAACTAGTTAGCTGTATTGAGAGTAGTAGAATGTTCAACTTTTGTATTTTGGCTTCAAATGCAGTTAAAATATAAGCAATAACTCCTTTTTTAGCCAATGCCTTACTTAGTCCCTTAGTAACTAGGAGAATGACAGGATTCGGCTTCTCGAAGCACAAATATATCATTTTAGAGAAAATCTGACTCAACCACTCATTCACCGGAGCTGTAGATATATGGATAATAGTTTACCACCAGTGAACCAATATGCCACTCCTACAGTATTAACCTTTCACTTTGTAATTATATGAAGATGGATGAGACACCGACCAGGTGTTCGGTGCTGGAGTACGTCAACTGGCAAAATCTGCTGGAGTAGGCTAAGTCCAAGTGGTGGGTTGTAGAGACCATTGATGATGATGATAATGGATGAGACATACTCAGTACGAGCATCGTAGGCGTGGGGTGCAGCTGAGTACGTTGAGGGGTATTGATATTATCTCACAGATGGTCACTAATAATTATATTATATGTATAAACCATATGCATGGTATAATATTATAATATGATAAAATTTAATTTTTACTTCCAGTTTTTGAAGAATGTGTCAATGATAAGCCTCAAAGCGTCGCCAAATGATAGTGTTTTGAGTTACAGACACTTAGATTTCTTCATTAAAAATCCATGATTTTGACTTACCTTTTTTCTTTTTTAATTTTTCAATTTATCTGTCAAAAATATCGAGTAAATATAAAATTTCTAATATGTAATAATGAATGAATATAATAAACACGGCAAACAGAATGGCTGTATACAGTAAATGTAATATTAAAAATTTGTATTATTCTATTATCTCTTTTTATTTAATGTTATTGAAATATAGACCATAATGAATAATACTCTCTGATAATCATAATCCAACAACCATTACAGTAGATTTGATTAGTAAAAAATACAGCAAACCTAATATGTACTTGTATTTTATTTTATCCAAAATAATTCCTATTACAATTGAACATTCTTTAGCTTTCTTCCTCTTTACTTTTTTTTTTTATCACATCGCTGTCTTGTAAATAGAATCCCTTGCAAAAAATTGTACTTATTAATAGTTAATCGGTGTTTAACTAAATTAAATATATTTAATTTTTATTTATATTCTCTTACTGTACTATACCAAGGCAAGACAAAATGTTTCCTTACGAGAATGCTACGAGGAATATTATTACGTATCAGATTAATCGGAGGACTACTTTATGCCTGAGAAGAAAGGACTGAGGGCTCATATCAGCTCTACAAGCCGATAAACGAACGCGATACAATGGCTTTTGAGAATAAGGGAGAATTGAAAGGTTCGGAGACATTGATAGAACGAGTCGAAAGAAAACCCCTTCTTGGAATCGAACCTGGAAATCGATTGTGTCTACATCTGTCTCCGTGTATGAATGAGTTACAGGATCATTACAACACATGTTATCGATCGATCAGATTACAAAATCGATATACTTTTATACTGGGGAGTTTCTTATGAAATGCCCATTTTTATTATTTCAGTTAAAAAAAATATTTCTTGAAACTTACAACTTTTATATAATACATCATAAATAAGTAAATGGAATGAAAGATATATTAGAAATGAGAGATATGCAAGTAAAGAATCTACGCCATGGTAGTTCAGGCATAACAAAAAACTTTTAAGATCTCGTACCTTCTTTTTAGACGCCTCAGGAGGATTATCAATTGAAGAGGTTTGAAACTAGTGGGTTTGAGTTTGAATAAAGTTTGAAAGGGTTGATATCGGATTTGGGTCAAATAAACAACAAATGGAATATTAATGTCATTATTGATTACTTTGTTCATAAACAAGTAAGGATTATTAAGGATTTTGTGTTATAAGGATTGGATACGAGAGGATCTTGATGGCTTAGTGGAAAGCTTTACTCCGCAAATCCAAACGGGTCTTATAATTGTCATGTGTATGAATCTTTTGCGATTAGTTGGTGTCTTGGAGCATTTTTCTAGTAAGCGTTAAAGTAATCTGAAACGTCGAGCAGTTTCTTGTCGTTTCAGTCTAGTATTAGGATTCCAAATTTAGCGTTTGTTAAGTATATGTAGTCGTATGTATGTACCGGGTCTGCTCTGCAGGAACCAGTAGGATGTAAATGAAGGATACAGGAGGACACGAAGTTTACTTTAAAATTTTAAAATTTAAATTGGAATCAGTGGACTTCTGTTAGTAATTCACTTTTTTTCTGATAATATCACTACATGAATGAACATATTTTAGTATATGACGATGGACATTACAACCAAGTTCGGGAAAGGATTGTGTTTAATTTAAGACCAGAACATATGGTAAAACCAAATTTGAATTAAAAATAAAAATTACTTTGTGATTGGTGGTCGAAAAGCTTATCAAAAATAACCTGCATTGGTTAATCCGAACACTACAACGCTAGAAGTCATCTTTCACGACAATTACTGAAGAAACTAAACAAGTTGGACTACGAAATCCTCCCACACCCACTCTATTTCCAGACTTATCTCCTACAGATTTCCAGCTGTTCAAAAATTTGGACAGCTTGATTCACAAGTCAAAAACGCAATTTCAGATTTTATTTCATATTTTTGTACATTTTGTATGAAAGGAACCAACAGGTTTAAATAAATATCACTTTAAAGTTACATTTCAAATTTATGTCCTAGGTTTTTGAGATAAAAAGATAATCAAATACGTTTTTAATAAAAAATATAATGAATCTAAAAAGTAGGTTATTATGGAGCAAATAATATTTATTGGTTATAACAACTTCTAGTAACTGTCACGTTGAAATAACTGTTATTTTTGGAAGTAACGGTTAAAAGAAAACATCAATTAAAAGATAAGTAATTGTTAATTGAAAGCCATTCTCTAGCCCTGACCGAATTAGCAGACCACTAGCAGTCCCACAGCTGATCGGATTAGCCGAGCACTCGGGCGGACGGTTCTATTGTCTCACTCTGCGGCCAGGTTGGTGTCATTGTGTGTTCGTGTGTGTATGTAGGTGTGTTCCTGTTCCTGTGAGTAGGTGTTTGTCTGTGTGTTAAAGGGAGGAGGGGAATGGGCTTAAAATGGGTCCAAGCTTTCTTTTGGTATGTTACATTGACTTATGGACTTCACGAGTATGTTACATAGATTATATGTAACACTATACGGAACATTTTTTTTACCTGTACGACTAGAACCCGTGAACGGGTCTGGGGTCCAGTACATGGTTGAGACTGTACTGTTTCATGGACAACGGTTCTGAAAGGAGGTGACTTGTACTATGTCGCGCTCAATTATTTTGTTATTTGGAAAATTAGGAGTACATAAATAAGGGTAAGGGGCATTGCAGGTAGCTTAAATGTCCCATAGGATCTCAACATGTAGATATATAGCGAAGGGGTCCCTTTTTTCTTTCTTTGTTAGTAGAAATATAAGTTAACTTATAACTTTGATGAACACGCAATGAATATAATGTTATTCAATTAGATGAAAATGTATATTTATTCAATAAACAACTCCTAGTCAGTCATCCATTTTAAGAAAGCTGTGCAACCGATCAATCTGGTCATGTAATAGACTAATAACTATCTTGCACATCATGTCTTGAACAGCCTTCTATGTTAAAGATCGCGGGTTCACACCCAGTAGATGGGCCAATGATATTATGATTTAAGTAAAATATCCTTGGTAATGCCGTCCTTTGGAAGGGGCGTAAAATTCGTGTGCCGAGACTGCGCGATTTCAGGTACTCGCTAAAGACCCCTTTTCTAATCATACCTAGAAAGCTTCCCACTGTAGCATCTTCCGGTTAGCCTTAACAGCATAAAGTGAAGATAAAAGATGTATTATTGTATGTATATCATTGAGCATGTATTATCATTAAATATAAAAAAATATCCCTCTCGTAAAAAAACAAACAAATTTCTTCCATCAATTTTAACTTTGTACTACCACTTTAGACGATTTAATTTGAATTTGATTTTGACAGTTTTCTTTCCTTCAATAAGTTCTAATGATAATATAAAAAAATATTCCTCATTGGATCACACAGAGTTAATTCACGATCTGAAAATTTTTAAATGCTTGATTTTTTATTTTATTTTAACTTATGTCATTATTTCCAATAAACTTCGAGTTCAAACATGATGTCTCAAAACATGACGTTATTTTAATTATCTTGTTTTTGTAACTGGAGTACATCTTTCTTAGTCAATCATTCAAGTGAGTAAATTAAAACCCTTTTTCCAGTCATATATTATTTTTCTTTATTTAAAAACGTTTCAACAATTCTATGTCATTCTCAATTTACATTATTTATAAGTCCTTTAACGTTATTTAATTTTAAAAATATTCTCTAAAATTTTTTTTTTTTTATAAATTTGTACATTTTCAACCTTTTTGGTTGATTGTCATATAATTTAAAATATTTCTTACAAAGCTTAGAGTTACAGTGTACTCCATGGTCAATTAACAATTTATAAAAAAATTTTAGAGAATATTTTTAAAATTAAATAACGTTAAAGGACATATAAATAATGTAAATTGAGAATGACATAGAATTGTTGAAACGTTTTTAAATAAAGAAAAATAATATATGACTGGAAAAAGGTTTTAATTTACTCACTTGAATGATTGACTAACATGACGTCATAAAAAAAAAAAACATATATATCGTTCCTGAATTAAAGTGCTTCATCCAATACAAGGCTATTGAAAGCTAATAAACAGCGAAAACAATTATTTTAAACATTTAATGAATGCATTTAGGTAAAAATTGTATTGTAAATATTCATAATATATAATAAAATATGTTTTTAATTTATATTAAAGAATACGTTTTTATATAAAAAAACGTTTTCATGTAACATCCGTTGGATGGACAGTTCGCTTCTAGGGTCTTCGGTACTCGCAATAAAGCAATGTTACGAATCAATAATTTTAAAAATTGATTTTAAAGTATTTTAAATAGGCACTCTCTTAAGGTAATCTCCTTCAAATGATTCAGTAAGAGTTAATTTTCATAAATATTCTAATTTGTATAAGCCGTACAAGAATCTCAGATACAAGAAATAAATCTTGTTTTAAGTAAAGTTAGAGAAGGGAGTATAAAAATGTTTTAAATGATCTAATATTTTCCAACGCGTCGAGAAACTTGTTTTCGCTTAGTATTTTGTCGTGTTTGATCAATTAAATAAGAAATATTTTTCTAATCGATATGGCACTGAAAAAATCTCAGAGTCTCCAGTTTGGTTAAATGTTATACACTCTTTGTTGATAATATTTCATGTTAACAACAGTATTGAAATGGTACTAAGGGATTTGAGAAAAGATTGAGCCAGAGTAAGTAGTTTTGCTTGTTCTCTTTCATCTTGCCGTCTCCTTTGAGTCGGCATCCGCCACTTACGGGAGGTAAAACCATTTGGGGTTTAACAAAAGTGCCAATGAGGGAGATTTTTCAAAATTACATTCAAAGAGCTATATTCTTAACAAAAAATACTAAATAATGTGTAAAATTGTCCAGCTGTTCCAATAAAATGGAGGATCGAAAATTGACACTGAATAATATAAAAATTTTGAAAAAATATTTAAAATATTAAAGCTGATTTGAATAATACTCTGTATTATTCAACATTAGAAACTTGACTTTATGTTTACAGCATCCTCATACAAGACTGAAAAGACAAGGAACTGCTCGACGTTTTCGCCTACTTCAACATTTACTGGACAAACGTTCAAAGCTTCCAGTTAATTACAAAAGACTCATTTACATGAAAATTATCAGACCTATTTCGACATACGGAGTTGAGCTTTGGGGCTCAACTAAACCATCCAATTCGTCTCGTATCTAATCCTTACAATCCGAAATCCTTTGTAAAATCCTCAATGCTCCTTTTTATGTCACTAACTCATCCATCATGATCTTAATATCCCATATGTTGCTGATTTGGCCCAAACTAGATACCTATCCTTCCATAAAAAGCTCCATATCCACTAGTCTCTCAACTTGCTTCCCATAATATTCCTGATAACACTCCGAGGTGTCTGAAAAGAAGATGGCCTCGAGACCTTCAAATATAGAACTTTATTGGAGTGCTATCAATGGATAGTTTCTCCACAAGTGTTTTTTTTTCATGCCCTTTGTTTATACAGCAAATTTAATTGATTTAACATAATTACAGTTGTAAATATCAATATATAGATATATTGGGTGAGCTATCCTTAAAATATGGATATATGCTATCGCGGACTTTCTTGTAGATCTATAAAAGAGAAATATTTCGCCATAAATTCTTCTGTTATATCTCAAAAGGATTAGGCAGCGTCTTCTGTCTCAAGCTCCTAGGCGGCTTGACTTTTTCCAACCCTTCAAACAATTATCGTTATATTCCAACCCATTTACACAAAACCTTGACATATTATATTCCTCAAACTTCATCATGAATCACTATGTCAATTGGTGAAAACAGCGTGAAAATATGTGCAATTGTTTTTCATTTTATCGCGAACAGACAGAGGCGGCGGAGGACATTATTTTATAATATGTGTAGATATTCTATTGTTTATTTTTCATGATATTTATATCCTACTTATTCCCTGCCTCCATGTCCTTAAATTAAAAAAATAATACTGATGGAAATCACAATGCGTTAGAAATACTCATGAGGACATCTTTTGTGTCTTAACTGAAGGATACCTCTCCCGGGTTAAGATAAAGAAGAACAAGAAGAAATAAAGTCCTATCATAGCATGCAATAGATATTCCAATTTTAATTTCGCAAATTCATCAAAAATAAAACTAATATATATATACATATATTGTAGCGTCAGAAGAACCTTACCTAACCACTCTGGTTTCACCCTCGAAGTTTACCATTACCTAGTTCAATATTCATACAGACCATATCTAATGACAAATATTGAAATTTTCATTTTAACAATGAACAAACATAGGAACGTGAGTAACTCTTGGGTCCAGTGATTCACAAACAACACACATTCTCCCGATACACAAATTGACAAAGTACTATTATAACATTAGGCAAATAATTATTTTCAATATTCTATAACGAATCAAATACGCAATAAAAATAATATTGTGACTAACTACATTTAAATTAATCCTAAGAATGATTAAGGATAAATATAAAAATGAATGGAAAATTAAAATAAATAAATATAAAACCCAATCTATATTATTTACAAAGATACGAACGAATTATATCTCCCAACTGAAGATAAGCAGAAACCCTGTAACATGGACATTGGGACCTATCGCCATGTACCATGGACAACACAGATTAAATGTTTTGGACTTAATATGGACAAAAGGTTAACATTCACTTTCCACACTGTGTGTGCAATACAGCTAACAGGGCTCTGTGTACTATATATCTGTACTTTAACAGGCATTCTAAATTAAGCTCAGATAATAAGTTATTATTATATAAAGCCTGCTTACGACCTATACTAACATACGCATGCCCAATATTTAGTTATATGTCTAAAACTAATTACAAAATATTACAAATATTCCAAAACAAATGCCTTGGTATTGTTGGAAATTATGCATAAAGAATTAAATATACATTATATTAATGTATTTATCTACAAGCTATGAAAACAATAAAAACCTACATATAAAAAATACTCGATCAGACAATTTCGCTAAAAACTACACGCTGCTTAACTTCGGTAGAACATGATAAATCAGTTATAAATGTTTTTAGTTTCCCAACAAATTTTATCTTTCATATGATTCCATGAACTTTATTAAAATTGTTTTTAGTTATGTTATGTTTTTAGTTATGTAGTAGTTTATTATTAATGGCATTTATATATATATATATATATATATATATATATATATATATATATATATATATAGATATATATAGCTACTATGACTACTCGGATGATGGCTCAGTGGGTTTATAAATTGTCCCAATCCAGGAGCAATCAGGATAGAAAATTTTTAATGACTTCGAAGGACGGCGTAACCAATCGCGGATCCGAAGCTATGGCATATATATATATATATGTATATATATATATATATATATATATATATATATATATATATATATATGTATATATAGTATGAAGGATAGAATTGGTCAGGAGGTGCAGTCAATGATAACACAAAAATAAAAACAATTTATTTTTTAATAGTGCAAACGTTTCGGCAGGCCATCTCAAGGGCTACGATAGAAAAGATATGTAATTATAGAAACGTTGCAGTATCAAGAAAGAATTATAGAGTTGATAGAAAAGAACGTATAGAGTTGATAAAAAAGAAAAGTAATACACTGTGTCGGATAGATTATTAAGAATGTCTATGAATAACAGAATACATTTACAGAAAAGTGGTAATGTAAAGAAATAAAAAGAGTAAGAAAAACGAGAAGGTAAAAAGTAAGATATATCATGAAAAAAAGAAAAAGGTGCATATGTAAAACTGGTGAGGCTTATAAGTAATTTAACGAGGTTTTCCATACTTTTAGCCCTTAAGATAGCCTTCACCGTAGGCCCAAACGTTGGTACTGTTAAAACATAAGTTCTTCTAATTTTTGTGTTGTCATTGACTGCACCCCTGACCAATTCTATCCTTCATTATAATCATCCAGTCAAATATTTTCCTCACTAATATGGCATATATTCTTTTTGTTCTTTTTTTTTTTTATTCTTTCTCACTTACTAAATTACTTGCAATAATTAATTATTTTACACTCTAAGCCATAATAGCTTACAATACTTGTAGTGTTATTCTAAAGGGACTTGTCCCAGAATAAATAAAAACATTATTATTATATGGCTGTTATACTGTCACACAAAATATACAGTTTTTGTGTTGTAGTTCTGGTTCAAAAACAGAAATGATGCAATAAACCCTAGGCAGAATGCCAGAAGAAATAAAATAAGCTCTCACATTTAGCCGAAGAAGCCTAATACAATATACACTAAATACACCCGAGTGTATAGGTAATTAAAGTTCATTGTAACACGGACTATATGTATCATAAAATCTATATTTTGTAAATTTTTCAAGCAATAAAAATATGGCGAATAAGAAAAAAAGTTTCTTATCCTTAGGACTTTCCCACTCTATTTTAATCATACTTTTAAAGTTAATAGTCCTTAATATCATCCTCATACTGATTTACTGACTAAAATAGAATGACTGGAATTAACTTCCGAATTTTAATGATAGCTTTCTTTTAATTTTATTTAATTTTGATTAGTTGAAATAATTAAACGTCCCTCATTATTTTTCGAAATAATAAAACTAATCAAAACTGTTAGACTATTTTAGAAAGATGCCTAAGATAAAATAATAAGGCCAATAGCCTTCCCACATCCTCCGTAGGGCAGATTTACTGAACTCTCTTCCCAAAACTTTGTAACATCATAAATAGGCGGGTTATGAAGCCTTAAAGATTCAGAGGCTCATACAAGTCCATAAAAGGCTATTATTAAATATGATGTAGTAGGTACAATATCCTATTTTGTAAGTTTGTTTCAGGCCTCCGTACTTCCTAATGTACACGACCTTATTAAGGAGTTCTTTAAAACCTGATGATTTAGGGGATATCTAGGACCATAAGGGATAAAATGTCTAATTAGTTTAAAAACGATGGAAATATATAATTTTTTATATTAATTGGGGCTTTTAACTGTAAAAATAACTGACTGATTACACGGAGTAGTTTGGTACTTGTGTATTAGCAGGTCTGCAGGGTCTATTATCCGCCATTGTTTATTCTTCTCCTTCTTATTCATATTAATGGAAATTGAAATATACAAAATGTAATAATCAAATTATGATTCTAGATCCCTCTAGCCACGTGCCTCTTCTTACATAAATGTTTTCTCTACACTTTCAAGGATGACATCTCGATATTTATCTCAATCAAAATCCTTTTGATGAACTACCTGATCTGTACCACCATAACCCGTGAACGGGTCTGGGGTTCAGTACATGGTAGAGACTGTACTGTTTCATGGACAAGGGCTCTGCAAGGAGATGACTTGTCCTAGGTCACGTTCATCCGCCAGATATTTTCCCCTTATTTTGGGTACCCTATTTTTATAATATATCCCCCCTGCAGCGGGATTTGAACCAGAATTTCCGGCATGGCAACTCAGTGCTCTACCACTGAACCACTCCACTCCCTAAAAACAACTAAAGTGAATAAATAAATATTTAACAGCGAAAAATACAAAAGCTAGCATATAATTGTTTTTATTTAATACTGATCCATCAAGCAAATAATTAAACCTGCTTAGAGATCATCCGTTCGGAGTAAGGGAGGAGATGTTGGATAGGAAATTGAGTTGCAGAGACTGAATTCACTGTAATAAAATCCTGCTTTTTACTGTTAGGTCATGAATATGACAGCAAAAAAATCTCGAAATATCCCCAAAACAAAGCTTTAACATGAAAAATATTTAAATGTATATAATATCATTACAGTACTAGTTAAGTACAACTTGATTTACTTTATATTCAGATTGGCTATTCCTAGCCTTATATATATATATATATATATATATATTTATTTTTAAAATGAATTTTAAATTTTAAGGTGAGGTAAAAATGTGAGTTTCGTCTCAGGTGAGAGACCCCCCTTACATTCGTTTACAAGAGAACATATAAATATATAATAAGTTTTTCCATATAAAAAAGAATGATAGTAGTTAAAAACAAATAAATAGGTAAACAATTAAAATTAATGTAGTAATAAACAGAAACATAGTACTATAAACCGGAAAACTAAAAGAAAACAGGATTATATTACAGTTTGTTAAAACGATTGGTGAGAAAGGTAATAGAGTTCACATCAGAATATCTTTCAAGAATCTCGGTTTTAGTCTTGAGGATGAAATTGGTTCGCCTATGTTGAATGCTACAGCACCTTTGACTGCTGGTAATCCGGTCTAAAATCTGGTGTAACGCAAGAAAAAACATTGATCCCTAACAAAGTTTATTCAGAAAACACTTAGCGAGATTAAAGGAAAGGCAAAATAGAAACCCTTTACGATGCAGAAGTAACTGAGCTTTGTGAGAACCATACGTGGAATTAGAGAAATTGATTTTAACGTATAAACATGTTACTTACAATAATTTAAACTACTTATAAAAACCTTTATAGTAATGGAAAAGAAATGGACATTTTCTATAGAAATGCCCCTTTTGAAAGGCAAAGTTATTCAGAAAAACTTTATTGTATATAAGAAAATTTATGAAATCGAAAAAAAATTAATCAGAATATTTACCTTCATTTTTAGATTTGAGGATGTTTTGGATTTGTTTCTTTCCCACATGTGCCCTAAAACGTACCTTGTTCCCTGATCAGCCCTTTCCAGGTGTCCACAAGATTTAAGAAAGGAGCGGCAGGTAACAAAAACATGCTAAATTTTTAATATATTTGCTTGTATAATCTATGTTTGTTCGTTCTGTAGAGATGTGCGAGGAATGTCACCCTCCTGATCAGTATATTTTACGGTATTCTTTCCACTTCCCGGTAAATTTCTCTGTTACTTCGCAGTTTCCATCCTTTTTCAATCTGAACTGCACCATGATTATTAAGAATTCATCTTACCAGGATTCCAATTTTTTTAAACAATGGTTCATCAGTGGCATTCTGTGTTTATGATAGTGTTATATTGTGTTATTTTTGCTTTTCAGGGGATGCACTTCTTGTTTTAGATATTCTTTGTTAATCCGTGAGCCCTATTAAAAATCTAACAGCGACTTCTCTAATCAATTCTTCTGTATAGGGTCTCTACAGTTTACTCAATGTGTATCAAATTTTGAATTCCACTACTGAGGAATGATTCCATGATGAAATAAACTCTAAAAATTCGTTTGTAGCTTGAGAATCACTTTCAAAAATTTTACCATGAGCAAGTTGTAGGAGAACTTCGTAACCAGCTCGTTTAGTGTTTTCACTCTCTTTGTGAAACTCGAGGTCTGGCGTTGTCTTGTAAGAGTACAGGTCTCTTTAGTTTTAAATAAGCTTTTGTTGCATTTGATCAGTATCCCTGCACTAAGATGTAGAAGTGATGGTTCTGTGTGTTTCCATAGTGATGCTTTCAATTGTAGTAATTGTAAATATTATCAGAAAACAGAGGATTAATAAGGATTAATTACAACCATAAACATAAACATAGCTAACAACAGAAGTTCACTAATTCCACTTTGAATGATAGAAATAATAAAACGGGGGGGGGGTGTAGATGCAAAACTCACATTCCCCACTTTTTATAAACGATCCAATCTTTCGATACAAACGATTTTGAACCGATTCTGCTAAAAACATTTGAGATAAATGAATCAGAACTTTCAAGAGAAAAGGTTGTTTTTCTCTAAAAAATTTCTCATAGATTTATATACATAATTTAAACAGAAACTGTTTAAAATCGTTTTACCGAAAGCTTTGAAAAGTAAAGAATGTGAGATTTTTTACACCCATTATATAAAATGAATCAATACAATGTAGAAACCATAGATGCTTTCGGATAACTACTTATAATACCTCCGGGTAAATGAAGTACCTATGATGTATGCATATATATTGATTTGTAAATAAAATGTATATATTGTAAATTTATGTAAATTATGAAAATAAATGAGATTTGAAAAAAAAGGATAACTATTGAAATGCCATCATACCGGAGTAGTTTATTAAATATTTGTTTTGTTTTGATGGCAAGTAAAATTATTGGTGAATTTGCTATAACTATTAATTTTTATGTATGAGAGGAAAAAAGTTGACTGGATGATAAAATGGAGAACGGAGATAGTTCCCCAACTGGGTGCAGTAAAAAAAAAAAAAAAACACCAAATAAGTACCAGACTTATATTTAATTAGTGTGTTCACGCCATTTGGCGTTCTTTTTGTAAATAAATTAATTCCATACGAGATAAATAGGTAAAATCTTAAAATAGCAAATTAAACCTGATCTAGTGGTTGTTAGGGGCAACCAACGTTTCACTATTTCACATGGGGCAGTTGTTTTTAGTCGAGTCTTGATCGAGCAGTCACACAGATCAGTCACAGGTTCTTTTTCTTTACCCCAGCTATCCAGCTTAATTTTAGCGAATCAAGTTCTTGACCAGTTTCCTACTTTCCGTGATTTCGTTCTATTTATGTTTTTTATAATTAATGGCCGTTTCACCTGCAAATAAGTATGAATTCCCCTGGAGGATTTCTAAATCATAGGAATCCACCTGGAAGGACGTTACCAACTTCTTTTGGTCTTTGAGCGCGCTCAAGGAGCCAAGGTTTTATCAACAAGCTGCCCGGCCTGCGTCTTGGGTAAGTAATTTTGATTTCTATGTTTTGGATTACTTCATATTATTTCTCTATTGTTGCGAACGCTTTTCAAATTACTACATACAGTCCACACCCAGAGCGAGATTTAATTCAGACGAAATCTACGCTGCCTTTTAAGAAATTTATATCGAACTTACGAGCTTGTCTCAACAAGTGTTATTTAATTATATTTCAGTAGTTATTTAATTATATTTAAGTAGTTATTGAATTATATTTAATTAGGCTTATATTTAATTAGTACCAGACTTATAATTAATTATTAATTTATATTAATAAATTATAAATAAAAATTTATTTAATTAATACATTTTTATTTAAAAAAATACTAACTTATGCTAACTTATGTATCACTATGACTTCCTTGCAATGCGGTACTTTCTTAGGAATAATTTTGAAACAGGGAAAATGTAGAAACGGGCGGGAAAACTCCGTCTTGATAGAATAAAGGAAACGGAGAAAGAAAACTAAGAAAAATCTTTACGACCGAGGAATAGTTTATTTCGTATTTTTCTTTTTTTTCTTTCTTTTATCCTGGAAATAGAGATAAAAGGAAATTGTTTTCTCTGCTAAGGGCAGAGGAGAGAGTTAGCGAGGCCTAGGGGAAACCACTATCATTCCAAGACACGTATCTATTGATACGGCAACCAGAATCTAAATGTAGCTGGCTCGTATCCTCTGGACATCTAACATCTCTTGTCTTCAATATGCCCTCGAAGCTCTACAAAAGATTATTACACTCTGGCTTATTATTATCTAGGAAACAAAAGTAATATTGTGATTAAGAGGATGATATTTAGATTAAGAAACATCGTATTATTAGTCATCGAGGTGTTGGAACACGATAGGTTCCCACGCCCAGTTTTTTGTATACGTTACAGTCTCCATTATCGGAGACAAAATAGAATAGAAAAATAATTTTATTCTGGGACCAAATCCTTTATGGTTAACATATGTGTACAATATTGAATGAACATATATCTGCCCAAATATATATTATAAGACTGATACAATATTTAATTAATGTATAAATATAAACTAACTGTTATGTTCTGATAAAGAAAAAAAATTGAATAAAAATCTAAAAGATCATGTTTTTTCTTCGAGCGATCAACATCTGGATTATTACGCTCTTTCAACTTTTATTTATGTTGCGGTATTTTAATTGTCTTTTTACTGTTTTAATTTTCTTTGGTTTGCATACTAATTATTTCTTTTATATATTTCCTAATTTAGTCTTTATTTGAGTCTTATATTTTATGGTAGAGATCTATTTCTTTAAATATAGTTATTATTATATCTATTGTATTTTTTGAATCTTCTAGCGTAAGTTCTTTGGACCCGGGTACTTTATTATTTTCAAAGGCTTTTTGTAGTGAACTACACATTGTATTATGTGTTTTATAGTCATTGATGATTGACATGATTCGCAATGTGATAGGGGCTCTCTGGTAATTAAATATGCATGTTTCAGGTTGGAATGACCAATCCTCAGCCTTGTCGCAACTTCTTCTCTTCTATTCCTAAATCTAAAATAACAAGAATTAATCAGAGAAAAAAATAATAAAACCAATATCCAAGGTGTGGAATAGTTCATTTTTATTTTTATTAAAAAATGAAAAAAATTTGAGAAATCTTACCACTACTCTAATTATGGGTCCCACTTAATTTTATTATACCTTGTTACTGATTTAATATCGATTTAAAGATAAATCGATTTTCGCTCTGATCTAAAATTTAGTGGATGAGTATTAGAACGAAAAGGGTCTAATGAATCTAAATGAGAGAAGATATTGGGATGACGGTTCATTACACAAATGGCGTTCACAGTCATTACACTTTGAGAAGTTCTCACTTTTTTTCTTCTTTATTCAGCTTCTATTTTTACTTTCACCGTTTATCCTTAGTTGGTTCTTCTTTGTATATCTTCATCTTGATAGGTTCAAGCATTCCATCCACCTTTCTAAGTAGCACCTTAAACCACCGCTTTTCCCTAAACACAGATCTAACCTCATTTTTTAACGCTAGAATAATCTAAACGGTAGATAAATGATTCTGAAATATTAATAATTTTCACTACCAGAGCCATAAAGATAGGATTATATAATTTATTGATATCATATTGTTGAATAAATATAGTCAACAGAAAAAGAAAAAAAAAATTCAAAGTATTCAAATAGAACCTGGAATGAAAGAAATATGATCAACTCAAATAGAAAATAAATTGATAAATTAAAAAAATAAACGAAATAACTTAAAAATTAGTATTTTTGATTTAAGCCTTCATTTAATAATTATTGTATTGTTTGAGAATTTTCAACTCAGGTACAAAATTTTATTTTTTTAAATAAGTTTAAATCAATGATGGTATTGTTTGTATTTTCTTCATTAATTTTGTTGTTTACTTGGCATAATATTTGATACATATATAACTATCAATTGTTTCTCTTATATAATTATTGTTATGTTATTTATATATTTTTTTATCTTCGTATATTCGGTTTTTTAAAACATTATTATTGGAGTAATTCACAATTAAAAAAAAAAATTCTTTCTCACTTATTAAACTACTACTTTTGCCCGCGGCTTCGATCGCGTGGAATTTGGTCTGCCTCATAGTTTCATGAAAGATGATTTTAAATAAATAATTTTTTTTTTTAACTATAAGTTACTCAAACATCCAAAATTTCAGATGTCTAACTTCAAAACTGACGGATTCTATACAATTATTGAACCCCTATTATATTAATGGGGAAACCCTTGGGGGTGGAATTATCCAAATTTCTTTCTAAAATTATAGAAAGAACCTATCTGCAAATTTCAAGATGCTAAGTTCTTGATTTGCTTTTAATTGTGTTCTATAATGGATTCTCCACAGAACACAAAAAACTGCCTGGGAGCCCGTGCCCCCCCCATAAATCCGCCCTTGCTGTAGCCTATGTGTTATTCTGATGTATAACCTATATTACTGCAAAGTTTAATCCAAATCCGTTCAGTAATTTTTGCGTGAAAGAGAGTCAAACACACAGACTTTTACATTTATAATATTAGTAGGATTAGTAGGATATCAAAACAATAGTTTCTCTCGTGTTCTTTCTGTTAGTTTAACAACTTTTATTTTGTGATTTGCCTTTAATTATGTGCTATAATGGATCCTCAACAGTACCTAACAAACTGTCGGGGGGGTGCCCCCCCATAAATCCTCCCTTCCTGTAGCCTATGTGTTATTCTGATGTATAGTCAATATTACTGTAAAGTTTCATCCAAATCCGTTCAGTAGTTTTTACTTGAAAGAGAGACAAACATACAAACTTTCACATTTATAAGATTTGTAATAATTAATTAAGCGTAATTATATTATATTCTAAGACATAATATATTTTAAATTAAAACCTATATTGTAATTCTAAAAGCATTTGTCTCTGAATAAATGAAGACTTTATCATTAATATTAATTATTTGACATTCCATTTACATAATATGGATATGATGACTTTTTTTTTAGTTTATATTAAAGCCATATTTTGAGTCGTATTATGTATGACTCTGAAATTTGATGGGAACAATGAAATTGAAGTTAAAATAAGAAAAAATTTCAAGCTCTAACATTTAACCTTAATGGAGGACTGAGATTGGAATATTTAATAAAAAAATATTAATAATGTAATTGATTAAGCACGACAAAAAACTAAACTAAAAGCAGTTCCGTCTCTACTTGGATCAAGATTTATTCCTTGTAGCTGAAATTCATATAGGGCCTGATACTAATTAGAATATTCATAGAAATTAAGTCTTTCTGAAACAATGAAAGGAATGAAAAAGAGAGTGCCTATTTAAAATATTTTAAAAATGATTGAATCGTAACATCCCTAAAGGAGTTTAAGGGGATTCAGTTTGTTTTTATGTATTGCGGGTACTGAATACTCTAGCGCCGTCCTATGGCTTAGAATCAAAACTTTTTGTCTACAGATGTATGATTTTTATGATTGTATAATAACTTTCTTATATAATATAGTATTATTTATATAAATTAATAATATGTTCTATTGTATATTACGAATAATTACAATTAAATTTTAAACAAAATGCATTTATTAGAGGTTTAAAATATTTAATTTCGCTGCTTATTTGCTTACTAGAATTCATTGATGTTATTTCTTTGTTTATATTTCGTTGCTTCAAAAGAACAACGACATATTTTAAAAAAATTGGCAAGGTCAGCTTATAGTAGAAATTGTATTGGTTGGACCTTTTCAATTCAGAAATGACACATTTATATTCCATTCCCGTGATATGATATGATGTTTTTTTTTTTTTAGTTAGAAAAGATGAAGGTTCTACTTCATATGTCAACTAAGGTCCTGACGACATATGTTGATGCACCCAAAGAGATTAAATAGAGAAATCTTCTATAAAATGAGAGGATACTAGAGTGGGGGGGGGCACATCAAACATATGAAGGAAGAAACCGAAAGACTGAAAATATCAGACCAAGACTGTTTCGATAGGGATGACTATAGGAAAAGCCTAAAAGAAGTTAAGGTCCTTGAGGGAATGAGAGATGCGAGAAAAGGAATAGCGTGGACCGAGAAAAGAAGGAAATAATGGGGAAAAGGTGGGAAGAAAGAAGGAAGGAGAGAAGGAGAATGAAAAGAAGTGAAAATAATGATATTCGCGTGATAAAAAAAAAGTCAAATTTTTGTCGTATCAAGTTTGAATTTGAAGTTTTCTAAGAATAATGATATAAAAAATAAAAGAAAATAAGTTTTAAGCTTTAAAAAATTTTAATAATTATTAAAAGAATTTTAATACCATCATCATCGTCATTCCAATAGAAATGCATTGCTTTACAAATATCCAATTCTTTTTAAACTCATCTGGTTTGACAAGGCACGGAATTATCAAATACCTCTGTTGAAAAATTATGTTTTTTGAGTTATGACATTGATCTTTTCAATGAACCATGTGTGATGTATAACACTAAAAGAAATCTAGTGTACACGTGTATAAAATAACACTAGGTTATTTATAGGTTAATATAAACATTTATGAACAATATCAATTATGAACAGGATTGAAGCAGGATACCCGGAAGTTTACATCCGCAATGTTGACACATAATCATGAAGTTGCATGATCATCATGAAATGCAAATCAATATTCAGAGAGGAAATAAAAGGTTATATTTACCCAAAATTTATGATAAAAAATTTCCTACCCTTTACCAAATACTTAATATGTTATATTTTACGTAGTTTTTAAAAAAAATTAATAATAAATAAATTGAGTCGAAATAACAAAGAATATTAACGAATCGGGTGATTAAAGGCTTTTGTGATCACAGATGATAAAGCGCATTCTTATCAAATCCTCACCATTCTGGAAAAAAAAATCTGCACGCTACTGATAAACCGTAATTGCTTTTATGGACTGATATTACAGAAATACTGAGCGTGACTCAGATACGGAAAGACGGGAATATTTCATAAGAAATTATATGAAATGTTAGTAGTTCATTATAAAACTATAATAGTTCATTATAGTGCTAAAATTATAGTAATTAGATTAGGTTAACCTAAAAAGTTGCTTACTTTAAAGATAATAGTAGTAAAATTATAATAATTAGGTCCAGTTAAAGTAATTGTACGTAACTTAAAGTAATTGTAATTGTAAGTAGGAATGGTTAGGTTATGTTAAGGTTACAAATGTTGTCTATGAAGGAGAAAATAGTTATGTAATAAAGTTTATGAAGTAGAAGTAAAGTAATATTATGCAATGATGTTTAGATCAGTATTTCATTTAGTCAAGGTAATAGTGGTTTACTATAAATGTAATAAAAAAATAACATTAACGTTATAATACTTTACTATAATATCAATAGTAGTTTACAATAAAGGCAAAATCCATAAAATAAGGATAGTTAGGTTATGTTAAGTTAAAAATATGTAAAAATGTAGAAAACGATATTTTGTGAAATCTTAGGTGTGGTGGGAAATTGTCATTGGTGACCAATGTCGTGATGTATTACCAATTATCCAGGTTATATCTCTGTTTCAAGAATGTGGGTGACAATTCAGGTATAAATGTAGCTTGATAATTTATAGCCATTATAGCCAAGATGAGAAAAATTGAGCGAGTGAAGCAAGCTAGGAAGTAGGAAGTATGTATATGCTGCCGGCCCGAGTTCTGCGCAGGTCGTTTACTAAATTGTCAGACGATAGTAAGATAACAGTAGTAAAGCAATGGCAGTGGATTACTTGAAATTAATAATAGTTTCTGTTAAGTATAATAAATTAAATAAGTAGATTAAATTAATTAATATTTTTCTTTGCTTGATATTTGTATATATATAGCTCCTTCAAAAGTACAATGTCATAAATTAAAAAAAATATTATTAATTTTTCAATAGATATATTACAAAATTCCATGACTTGTCAAAATTAATCCTGATGAGTTAAAAAGTAACGCAAGCAAATCATCCCTATTGTAATAATGGTATTGATTATTATTTTGTTATCCTTTAAATTTTTTTTTAAAACTTAAACCTTTTTTGATTTTAATTATGTCATTAGTCCCATAAAATTTCAAGTTCAAACATGATACAACTCAAAGTATGACTTTATTAAAAAAAATGATGGAAATGGAATATCAGATATGTCGTTCAGAATTAAAAAGGTTCAACCAAGACAGTCGCTTTTGACGATATTTAGTTATGTTGTTCTTTTGAATATGTTCTATTAAATGATTTTGTTTACATCTGAATTTTTATTAGCTACAAATTGGATCAATCATTTTAATGTATTTATGTCTGACTTCTTACTAACTTCTTTTTTATTAATTTAATTATTGAAATTTACAACTGTATTACAACACAAATAAATGGAATGAATGATACATATTGACATTAGATAGAGGCAAATAGAGAAACTGCCCAATACTTGCACTCAAATAAATAATTAAACTTAGAAGGTCACAAGTCCATCTTCTGTTCAGACGCTTCGGAGGAACTTAGAAACTAACTTGATGAATGTTAGTTAACTGTCTTGCCTGGGAACTGGTGCTGGTTCAGAAGCTATAATATTGAAAAGATAATTGGAAATGGCTTTTTAGTAATTTTTTAAATTTTATTTGCCTTTTTCGAATGATTTTTACAATTGTATACAGTCGAATACTTCAATAGTTCTATCTGTCCGGTCTGTATGTTTTTTAATGGTGTCGAAAGTGTAATATTTCGTATAGTTCCTCCCTAAAACCGCTATCGTTCTAACAGTGTAAGATAAACGAAGAAAGGCACGTTATACATTAATGCAGGACTTTAATGGTTTTATAGATGAGCAATATAATCGTAGTGATATTGCTGGATAAGATAGGATGCGATATAAACGATACCACTTCGTTCAAGCAGACGTTGTTTTATTGTGAATATCGCCCGAGAATTTCATATAGCCGATCTAAAGATGAAAAACGACAAACGCAGCGAGACTATATAATGCCGATCTATGAAGTACGGGTTTTAGGGGATGTGGATCTCCTGGGATATGAAGTATCATAGCTTTAAATTTTATTCAAGAATACTTTAATACGGGAGCGGAGTTTTCGACAATTTAAGATTTTCTATAGCCTTCTTGCCATTTTCCTTAACCCTTAAACGGCTGCGAGTTAAGAGCTTTACTTCTATCACAGCACTAAGTGAGCCGGCTACCCGCCAACCGGCCTCTGCTACATAATTTTCACCTGCATTCTATCTTTCATTAAGGGAGTGGAGTGGCTCAGTCGTAAAGCACTGAGTTGCCATGCGCTGCAAATCCCGCTGTAGGCCAAGACTTTTATTTAGTCTGTTTGCAGCCGGAGATGGATCATATAGAATCTAGGACCCTCCTTGGGCTCACTCAGCCTCTATAAAATGTTATAATAATAGGGTACCCAAAATAAGGGGGAGGATCTGGCGGTTGAGCGTGACCAAGGACAAATCACCTCCTTGCAGAACCGTTGTAAATAATACCGTCAAACATTTACACGAACCTTTTTTACCGACCTCTCTTAGTTTCGGGCTCTCTAAACTTTGTTTAAAGTAAATTATTACAGAAACAATAACATTTATGGTAGTGATGGAAAAATAAATTGTAATCGAATACTTCTATTTATTTACAGCAATAAAAAAATCTGCGTTCTCATTCAACGCCCCTTCCTTCTGTAATTCCATTTGAAATATTCTCGACTGGCCGTCTAATTCTCTTTGTAGGAAGAGTTTTTAAATGTTCATCAAAGAATGATTAAACATATCTATGGAAAATTATAACTGAAATATAAGGATACAATAATTGTTTTTTTTTTAACCTCAGGATATATTTAAACAATATTTTATACATTAACTTTTTTTTAAGCGTTTTTTTTCTACATTTTTCCTGCTATTATAAAACTTATTTATAAAAGACAACTTTAATTAATTAAAATCACTGTTCTTTAAACATGTAAAGGAAGTTCGGACATGTATTTACATTTATTGCTGCATGTATATGTAAAACTGTAAATAAAGGTTGTTTTTTTGGTTTTTATACATTAACTTTTTGGAAGTGGAATACAAAATAAAACGGATCGAAATCCTTTGGAAATATTTTAAATAATTCATATTACTTCCTAGTTTTTTATTTTGTTTTTCAAATAGTTATCTATTGGAATTTAAAACAATGTTAAACAAGTAAATTTTATGAGCGGTGACAAGTAAAGGCTAGTAGACTTAAACAATTAAAGAATAAGCATGAAACTACCCACTTCTAGTACTCGAATAACACATTTAAGCTAGAAGGGTACGAGACCATCATCTTTTCAGACTCTCAGAGAATTTAAGAAGCATTTTAAGTGGGTTTGAGTGAGAATAAAGTTGGTCATGAAAGGATTGAAATCGAGTTCGGACCAAATCAGCAACAGAAGGACATTAAGATCTTTATGGATGATTTTATTCTTAAAAGTAAGGAACATTGAAAATTTTACGAAGGGTTTTTTATTTTAAGAATTGTATACGGGAGAATTCGATGGCTTATGTTCAGGCATATAAGTCTTTTGTAATTAATTAGGAGCTTAGAGCGTTTGCGTAGTAAGTGTTGAAGTAGTCTCAAGCAGCCAGTAATTTCTTGTCGTTTCTGTCAAGTTTGTGGATTTCAAGTTAAAAGTTTGTAAAAATGAGGTCCTATGTGTCGTATATTTTCTTATAGAGATACATTAAGACTAATAAAATTTTCTCTTTTCTTTCTTCTTTTTGTTCAAATTCTAAAACCGTAGTTTCCCCAATAATACTTATTTCGAATTTAAATTAATTCTCCCTAGGACTCCACTTGGATAAACGTCTCCCTTGGAATCCTCATACAAGACTGAAAAGACAAGAAACTGCTCGACGTTTTTGCCTACTTCAACATTTACTGAACAAACGTTCAAAGCTTCCAATTAATTACAAAAGACTCATTTACTTGACAGGTATCAAACCTATTTGGACATACGGAGTTGAGCTTTGGGGCTCTACTAAACCATCCAATTCATCTCGTATCCAATCTTACAATTCAATATCCTTCGTGAAATCTTCCATGCTCCTTATTATGTCACAAACAAACTCATCCATCATGACCTTAATATCCCATTTGTTCTTGATTTGGCCCAAACTATATACCTATCCTTCAATGAAAATCTCCATACACACTTGAATCCGCTAGTCTCTCGACTTGCTTTCTATAACATTCCTGATAACCCTCCGAGGCCTCGAGACCTTCTACTATAGAACTTTATTGCAGTGCTATCAATGGATAGTTTCTCCTCAAGTGTTTTTTTTTTCAGGTCATTTGTTCATACAGCAGATTTATTTGATGTAATATAATTACAGTTGTAAATATAAATAAATTATTCTATTCTCAAAAAAAAATTAATTCTTAATGGTATGAATATCAACAGGATATAAATAACATGCAGAACTTCATTTCAATCTAACATTATTGGCTTAGTTGGAGTTATGAAAGTCGTGACTTTGTCAGAAGTACTCACAGTTCTCTCTCATCAAGTGTGCTATGTGCTGAGTAGAGTAAAAGATATTTTTAATAACTAAATAACATACAAGGAGTTGTTACTTCACTCCTGCCTGCCAGCTTTATTTTCTGGCCAACACGACCTTGTTACCATTGCTATATTTGTACTGGTTGTGATGGTTGAGTACTGTCTTATACAGAATAGAATAGAATAGAAAAGTAACTTTATTCTGGGACTAAGTCCCTTTAAAATAACAAACATGAACATAGAAGGAAACATAACCTGACGAGAAGGTTACGTAAAGTATTTGTAAAGTGCCAAAAAAATAGATAAAAAGTACGCATCATGACACGATTGTATGCTAGTAGGCATGTAAAGAGAAAAAAAATTAAAAAAAAAGTCTTTTTAAATAAATTTTATTTCAGTTGGGAGAGCACCACGCCAGAGACGTGGCCGACCCGGGTTCGAGTCCCGGTCTTGGACATATCTTTTACTTTCAAATAAAAACATTTAAAAATTATGACAATTAATAAAAAAAAATTAAAAAAGTCCTGTATCACTACAGCCCGTGAACGGGTCTGGGTTTCATTGTATGGTAGAAGCTGTGAGTAGAAAGGAGTGAAGGAGGCTCGTCAGGGAGGTTCTAGGCACAGCAAGGACTGTTGTCTCCAGCAGATAGTTATATAACCTAATCTGTACCACTACAACCCATAAAAGGTCACGGTTTCAGTACGTGGTAGAGACTGTTTCTGTTTCTCGCACAACGGTTGTGCTGGGAGGTGATTGTTTCGCTCATCCGCAATATTTCCCTCCTTATTTCGGGTATCCATTTCATGGAGGTTGGGCGAGCCCCAGGAGGTTACTAGGTACCAAACGATCCATCTCCTGTTGCTAACAGACTAAATAAAATTCTTCAAAGCGGAATTCGAACCAGGATTTTCGACATGGCAACTCAGTGCTCTACCACTGAGCCATTCCGCTTACGAACAATGTTAATTTTTATAAAAAAAAAAAGTAATTTTCTATTACTGAACATTTTGCTTTTCTAAAAAGAAATATAGAATAATGTCGAAAATCATTAAGTATACCCAATGACTTAAGTAGGTAATCTTTACCTTTGAGAAATCTCAAGATAACAGTAGTTGGTTGTCGCCAAGGACTCGCTGCACTAAATCAGTCATGCTTTCGTGGACAAGTAAATAAGCCTTTGTCTCCCCTGCAGAGTCTAATCTATAATGGTTTAGTGAATCCATCTTCCTCGGGGTTGTTCCGTTCAACGTTCCATGTTTTCAATATATTTGGTATGCATACAGGTGTAATGTCAAAATGGAGTTTGACAAGAGGAATCACCATTTTGAGAAATAATGTTTGTAAGGACTTACCTATCTTTGTGCGTTATGAACGATAGATCTTGTATTCTGGTTTTATGGATATCAAAACCCGAAATAATTAATGTTATTATATATATATATATATATATATATATATATATATATATATATATATATATAATACTGCTTCTCTGCTATATTGTGTGTATGTTTGCGACGTGATGAAAGTCCTTCAATACCATGCAGAGAGACCTCTAATTTTTCAACGTCCTTTTCAGTCTTTGTAATCCACGTGGTAGTCATCATTCAGGTATTCAGATCGCCGAATACCCTTTTTTCTTATTATATATTTTATTATTATTGTAACATTAATATTATAACAAGATTATGGATAGAGCTTAGCGAACGCTAATATTCGATGCCGATGCCACCTCGATATGGTTAAATATTTTATTCTGCGGACCACGACTCTAACACCAAATCTGCCAGATTAGCGCCTCGTTCTACCTCTCGGACATTAACTATTCGGCAAATCTGTTTAATAACTGCTTAGTAATTCGTTCTTTACTAAACCTAACAACTTTATAAATCTATTTTAACATTCGCGAAGCCATTTCTTCAACTATATAACCGTGGACATGCGCTGCAGATTCGGAATAGTGCAATTACATTAATTATCCAATAATCGCAGTAACTTGTTCTTCAAAAAAGTCAAGAAGTTGGTGATCATTCACTGCTAGCCATCAGTTTTCATATCCTATAAGGACAAGCGTGATAGTGAACATCGATGCTACATTCCACGGAGGACCTTGGCTCTACAATTTTTCTCCACTTTGATCGATCTTCCGCTGCTCGTATCCATGTTCTAACCCCCAAAAACTTAAGGTCTGCTTCCACATCCTCCAGCCATCGCGTTCTAGGTCCGCCTCTTCCCCTTTCTCCTACTGCTCGTCACTTTAACATCTTTGGGAGTCTTTTTCTATCCATCTTAGGTCTATTCATCTTATTATTCCTTTTCAAAATACCTTGCATTTCAACATATGTTCACACATCCCCATACAAGTTCTTTATTCGTTATGGTGAAAACGATTTTCTTCTTTGGTTGGGCCATTTACTCTTCTACGCATCTTTAATTTTTCTTTACTTTATAGGCGTTCCAACAATGCCTCAATTTCTCTGAGGAGAGTTTCGTGCCTCTCGAACCATTCAATCATCTTCCTGGAGACCACGACAAGCCATCTCCACCTGAAGATCTTCCATCAACCTGCTTCTGGGCCGTCCTCTCCTTCCTGGTGATTCCCAATCCAGGACTCGGTTAGGCCAACATTCGAACGCCTTCACATGACCGTACCATCTTAACGGCGTACCCCGATCTTTTTATTTGTAAATATATCCAAATCCATCCTCTATCGAATTTCTTCATTTCTTATTTTATCCAGCACACCTTATTCTTATTCCTGGTAACACAGACACCTTCTGAAGAAATCCATCTCAACCGCCTGGAGCTTTGAGTAAGTTACGATGGTCCAGTTTCGGAGGAATATGTGAGGGTGGTTTCCAATTCGGTGTTAATATACGAATCTTAAAATTAATGTTATATAATTTCTATTCTATACTCTTAACGATATTTTAATGAAAACAATTATATATATGTATATGAGCTTGTTTAGTTTTGCTATACATATCCTTAATATCATTAGATTTTCTTGGCGTGTACGACGATAGGTCAGGAGGTGGTACAGCAGCGATCGATATCGTAAACTCTAAGCCGGCTTAAGGTTCTTTTTTAAAATCTTCCTTTCAAAAGGTCAACTAAAATACCAGCATCGATTCTGTCCGGGTCACCGGATAATTAAAAAGTTACTTTAAGGACACTTCCGTCCTTCCTAATTACGTTCCAATAATCCACGGGAATCTTAGCGTTCCGTCTTTTGTCAAACAAGACCCCAAGAATAATTAATCAGTTTTAATTATTTATGACTGTTATATATTATATGTAAATGGTTAGTAGCAGAAAAGCGATAAGTATTGGAGATAATGCTGTAGGAAGGAAAAAAAACTGAGGTGTAGTTGGATGCGTTAAGATGGATTTGATGGATCTGCGTTTGGCAATGGCCCGTGGATATAAGTTTGTAAGTAATTGTTGGTATCGGCATCGAGCCTTCGGGTATAACAATCGATTATTATTATTAGTGACAATCGGGAGCGGAGTGGCTCAGTGGTAGAGCAATGAGTGACATGTCGGAAATCCTGGAATCCCGCTGCAGGCAGTTACTTTTATTTAGTATATTTGCAGCCGGAGTTGGATCAAATGGGATCTAGGATTCTCCGGGGCTCACCCAGCCTCTGTAAAATATTATAAAAATAGGGAATCCGAAGGGGGAAAATCTGGCGGTTGAGTGTGAGCAAGGACAAGCACCCCCTTGCAGAACCATTGTCCATGAAACAGTACAGCCTCTATCATGTACTGAACTCCAGTCCCGTTCACGGATTGTAATGTTACAGGCTTTTTTAAAATTTTTTTATTAGTGCCTATACTTTTTATACGCCGTACTTTTTCTACCCGCCGTAAGTATTTCCTTGCATCCTTCCTCTATCAAGTTATCCAATCCCGCCGTCCATTATACATATATGAGCTCCTAATTTAAATCCTCCATCCATTCTCGTGATACCCGTTCACACCCTTCCGATTTGTATATAGAGGCCCATCGAACCGCTGCTTTCGACAGATCGTTCCTGATTCGGTCCTGTTCCCAGTGGAATTCTAAAATCTCTATAATCATAATTATCCTGATCATAATCATTTTATCCCCGTTTCCCGCTGACGCAGTGTGGGCTCACAATTTGTAGACTCTGGATCAGATGTCTTGTTCCTGGTCCACCCTAAGGAGGTGACCGAACGACCTATCTTCTGCTCCTCTAGGATGGCCTCAGCCGGCTTAACTTTGAGACCAGTAGGCATGGTATATATTTAATATATACCATATATATAATAATATATATTTATTATTATTTAATTAGCTTTATAGATTGACTTTTCTACTTGTTTTTTTTCTTTGCACTCTAAGGCTCTAAAACCCACAATAATGCACAGTTACGTTATTCTTAAGGGACTTGTCCCAGAATCACATCACATATTAAGATAGAGAAAAGAAGATAGAGAAGAGTATAGAATAGAATAGGAAAATAGTTTTATTCTAGGACCAGGTTCTTAAGAATAACAGATGTGTACAAAATTAATTAAATATATAATTGGTCAATAGGAGACACAATAAGAATGATACTGTATTTATATATGTACTTGAAAGTAAATATAAAATAGAAGATATGTTGGTAAAAAAAATATCTATAATAAAAATTTAAAATAAAAAGAAATAAGCTGAGAAAAAAACGCATAAATAAATGCACATCACATGTATAATAATAATTAAAAAGATATTGTTTTATGTCAAGAAAATTGATATTATTATTGAGTCATCAATTACTTCGGATGGGTATGATCTATTAAATAATTATAACTGATTAGTGAACATTATGAGTTGTGGAAAAACATTGTTGTGGATAAGGAAGAAGGATGGCGGATATCAAGTGAGAGTGAGCTCCAAAGTGTGGTGCAACGGGCGAGATAGGAACGCTGGAATGGTTTGGTTCGGTGGGAGCAAGTGTAAAGATCGAAAAGGCGAGATCTTATGCCTTGGGATAGGATAGAAGATTTGTATGCAAGAGACTAAAGATGGATATTTAAATGTATGGATAAGAGAGTAGAGTAGTAACGATGTCTCTTCGTAATTTATAATGTTCGTCTATAATTAACAGTCAAGTTAGTTCGTATTAGAATTCCATTATATATCCATGTAAAACATTCTGTTGAAGATATAGAAATGAAGAAAATCCTCGACAAGGACATAGAAATGAATATGTCCCGAGGAAGGGAAATCATTAGGATCCTCAACTCGGTCCTTTGGAATAAAGAGGTCTCGTTAGAAATGAAAAAGAAAATATATCATTCTTTTCTTCTGGGGACAACCCTATTCGGGGCCGAAACATGGACAGTAAAAAGATAAGATGCCAGTAAACTGCTTGCTCTTGAGATGGACTTTGTAAGACGTAGCTGCGGCATCTCAAAGCTACAACCCAATCCACCCTCAATCCACATACCCAATAGTGTTATAAGAAAAACTATAGGAGAGGAGAAAAAAATAATATACAAAATAGAGACCAGGAGGCTTAAATGGTTTGGCCACCTGAAGAGAATGAGCGACAATAGATGGCCAAAGAAATTCTTCCTTCATAAACAAAATTATAGAAGAAAGAGAGGAAGACATGGATGGAGGATGTAATAGAGGAAGGAGAAGAATGGGCGGAAAGGAAGGAATTGGCGGGAAAAGATTTTGGGTATCGGGATACATTAATTGTAAAAATATCCGAATAGGTAAATACATAAATAAACACTCCGTTAGAAAATAAATATATTTTCTTCTAACATTACTAGTCATTTGTTTGTTAACTGTACAATAAAAATTTTCGCTCATAAATGAATATAACTTACAGGTCGCTCAATAAATTATTAGAAAATATATAAATACTAGCTTATTCCCGGGGATTTGCTCGCATAGTATTTGGTCTGCCACATAAAGTTTCGTGAAAGATCAGTTAAAATAAATAATTTAATTATTTTTAAAAAATATAAGTTACTCGTACATCAAAAATTTCAGATGTCTTACTTCAAAACTGACGGATTCTGCACAACCTTTGAATCCCTATTATATTAAAGGGGGAACCCTTGGGGTGGAATTATCCAAATTTCTTTCTTAAACTATACAAAGAACCTTTCTACAAACTTCAAGATGGTAAGTTCCTGATTTGCCTTTAATAATGTACTATAACGGAGGGGGGCACATGCCCCCGTGCCCCCACATAAACTGCCCTTGCTGTAGCCTATGATGTATAACCTATTTTACTCATTAATTTTCATCCAAATCCGTCCAGTAGTTTTTGCGTGAAAGAGAGACAAGCATACAAACTTTCACATTTATAATATTTGTAAAATTGCACGTGCGCCCCCCTCTAAATCCGCGCTTGCTACAGCCTATGTGTTATTCTGATGTATAATCTATATTACTGTCAAGTTTCATCCAAATCCATACAGTAGTTTTTACATGAAAGAGAGACAAACATACAAACTTTCACATTTATAATATTAGTAAGATAAACAGATCCTGTTTAGTATTTAAAATTTATAATAATTATTAAGTATTAAAGTGATGATTTGTCTTTACATATTAATTTATAGTGTTCTGACATTTCACTAAGTTGATTACGATCAGTGGTTAACTGTAGTGCAATATGTTTGTATAACATATTTTCATATTGTACTCATTCATAAAGTCTTTGTTTACTGATATCATCAGTGATGAATGAAATCAAATATTCAAGAAGTAGATAATAGGAAAAAAATAATAGAATACGAGAAATAATAATAATTAAAAACACTGAACGACACTGAGTAATTAACCGTAGATTGCAAATAGGAATGACTCCCTTAAAATTCCCCTGACTTGATTCACCATTCATTTTGATTTCACAGATATTGCCTTCCAGGTATACCTGTGTGATTTGTCAAAGATCACGCTCAACCACCAGATTTTTCGTCCAATTAAGGATATGAAGTTTATAAAGGCTGAAAAGCCCCATACGAGTCTGAATGTGCCACTGGTTCTGTATACGATCGTTAACAGAATAGCTAATTCATCTGCCTGTGGGATTCGAATCTAGATCCCCAGGCACTTATCGCTCTACACAATAAGCTAGTAAGCTAACAAAATAAGCTGCACAACTGATAATCCATAATGCTCTGAAATGGATTTAACCACGAAAACGTGTAACGACCACGCATGTGAGAAATCCCGTGTGGGTTTTTTGAATGATGAGTTGTTGCGGGAATTTCCATTGATCCTTAACTCCAACACGCCATTTAAAAAAGGAAACTCTCTAATTGAAAACTAATAGAGTAGAGGCTAAAATAAAGTAAACTACTAAAAAAAAAATACAGTGAAATGATTTACAGGCAAATAAAAAGCGTATTCCTTAAAATGTCGATGGGAATTACTTAAAAATAATATTATTTACTAATAATACTGATAATGCTAAAAATAAAAACAATACTAAAATTAATTATAATATTATTTTAATTATTAATGGACTTTCTAAATTTATTTTTTTTGGGAAGAGTTAAAATTAAATTATATCTATATTAAAATAGATAAATAATTTTTAATATTTATTATTTTATTATATTAATATTAATATTTAAAAAATGAATAGGAAACATTTTATAATCATACAGCTTAAAAAGATTAATATTCTCGTAGTTTTATCTTTTTTTCATATTTCATATTTTCATTCGTTGCATTTTTTTTTAGGAAAATGAATAAACGAAGGACTATGAGAGTTTAGATTTAAGTTAGAGGCTGTAATGTTTCTTTGGAAACGGTTGTGCCGAGAGACCAAGAGTACCAACTTTATAGAGACCGGGTGAGCCCCTACAGGTCTCTAGATCTATCAGGCTTCATCCGTGATATTAACAGATTAAATTTGCAGTTCCGGTGAATAAATGGTTAACTCGAATTTTGTCCATAGTGAGTTGTTTGTTTATTTAATGTCACTTTATGCTGCTATTGCTAATCAGACGATGATACAAAGGGAGGTGTAAATTTTATCTCTCCAGATTTAATTAGGATACGGATTTTTAACGAGTACCTCACATTGTAAAAAAAAACTAGCAAAATAGTTAAAATATTTGATACAAACAATAAATCAATAGTAAACTTAACGAAAGAATGAAAAAGAAACAATAAATCGACAAAAATTTCATACACAAATTATGTACGCCGTCACTCGTAAAAGAAAATGGCTGTGCTAAAACCAATGCTGCCATTACTAAAAAAATAATACTTTAAAAAACTTAAAACAGTGTTGCCATTACTTAAAACAGCAATTTATTAAGACACAGGAAAGTATATAAAAAAATTAGGAAAAAACAATAAAGAACATAATCTTTCTTGGTGGTCACATTAATATGGCCAGTGACTGTTAAACCGGATTTTCACGTATTTTAAAGATAACAAGACCAAACCTGCCTGTTGCGGAGATGTTGAAAATGATTTACAGGAGATGAAAATTACCTATGAAGGTGTTCTGGAAATCAACCATCTCAGGATGAAAATTAATACTCACGTGGGTTTTGAAGAAAACCCAAATCTGAAGACTGAAAAGAAATGGACGAAAGCAAGAAGGGAGTAATGAGCACCGGGGACGAATGAGGAAGTATTGAGTAAATATCAAGAATAAATACAAAAAAAGACAATTGAAATGACGTCGTCCTTAGTTTTATACGAGAAAAAAAACTAAGGAAAACATTCAAAAAGCTTAAATATATATATTTTTTTTAAATTTATTTATTGATATTTACAACTGTATTACAACTATACAACAATTAAATAGAATGCGTGTTACATAATGACATGAGAATGACAAGTAGAGAAACTACCCACTGGTGGTACTCAAATCAAAGTTCAAATAAGAAGGTCACGTGGCCATCTTCTTTTCAGACGCCTCGGAGGATTATCGGGAATTGAAGAGGAAGCTAGGTTTGAAACTAGAGGGTTTGAGTGGGAATGAAGTTTGCTATGAAAGGATAGATACCGGGTTCGGGCCAAATCAGCAACAAAAGGGACATTAAGGTCGTTATGGATGACTTTATTCTTAACAAAATAAGAAGCATTGAGGATTTTACGAAGGATTTTGGATTGTAGGGATTGGATACGAGAGGAATTCGATGGCTTAGTGGAGCCCCATAGCTCTACTCCGTAAGTCCAAATAGGTCGTATGATGGTCATGTAGATGAGTCTTTTGTAGTTAATTGAAAGCTTAGAGCGTTTGTCTAGTAAGTATTGAAGTAGCCTGAAACGTCGAGCTGTTTCTTGTCTTTTCAGTCTTGTTTGAGGATTCCAGGTTAATCGCTTGTCGAGGTACAACCCTAAGTATCGGATATGTTCTACAGGCACCAGTGGGATATTATTAAAGGATACTGTAGGGCAGGAAGTCATTGGTTTACGACGTAAGGTAAAAGTGATTTGATGCGATTTTTGAGAATTTATTTTAATTCTCCAGTTATATGGGATTGGAGGCTTTGGGATGCAATAACTGGATTGGTGTTGACTGATAATACACATGTATCATCAGCATACGTGGTAAGGATAGTATTTGGATGAGTTGGGATGTCAGCTGTATAAACTATATAAAGGATTGGGCCAAGGATACTACCTTGAGGAAGCTTAAATATAAAATTAAATCTATTTAAGGAATAAATGTTCCGTATGGAGGTCAAGAAAATTCTCTATATAGGGTTTATTGGTAAAGGGAACTGCAATGTGGGCCGAAACGTCGGCTTACCAATAAACAGTTCTCTCTATATAGTGTAGTTTCTGAACCTCCACCCGGACCATACAAGGTAAACTAATAATATTCAACATGAAATCTCTGAACTTATTATACGATATGTATAACAAAAAATACATTCATAATTCAGTTTTTTATGCCTACACATTTCTAAGTTTTGTCCAATATTATAAGTTAAGATTAATAAATTATTAATATAGTTATATAAAACTGTTTTTGTTTTATTACCATTGCTTTGCGGAGTAATAAAATCGATGACTTATATTATCCTGAAGGATGTAAACAGGAACAGATTATCCTGGGCCGAGGACATATCAGGATTTGTGACCTTCCCTCGCGTCCATTGCCAGCCTCAGATACGCTCCCTGCGCAATTCACTTGATGAGAATTGATGTTTTTGTCGAGGGCTGTTCAACTGGTGATTTATCGAGAACTATATTTTGATCTGGTGTCGTTTAGCTTCAAGATTAATGGTTGTTACTGCGCACTCGAAGTTAAACGATAATCGATAGAAAAATAAGTAAAAAAGTCTTGTTTCGCCTTAAACACCTCATTACAGCTTATAAGTTCAAAAAGTTACCTAACCTGATTTTTCAAGATTGATTGTTTTAAAGAATTTTAAGTATTCTTAATATATATATATTTTATAAATTATCATTATAATCGATTTATTGGTGTGATTATATTTTTCTTATGCTAATAAAATATACTAATTTTAAATTAAATCAATTTAGACCTTCCCTGTACATTGTCCATAGCATGATTGTAATATATTTTTAACAATATTTTTCTAAGTAAATATGATAACAATATATTCTACTTATATATATATATATATATATATATATATATATATATATATATATATATATAGATATATAAATATAATACATATATAAATATGAAATATAAAAAAAATATATATATACATATATATATTTATATATAACCATATAATAAATGTCACCAGCAGCAACGCTAAACTCCGTAAGCGGACAAATCTGGCTTCTGGAGAATAAGCACGGTAACAACAGGAACGTGGGAGTACAAAAGGACATGCCAATTAGTAGAGTGAGAAAAAGTCTGTAACATTTCGAGGGGGGGGCGTTTCATTAAAAGCTGTTTTAATTAGCAACGAAGTAGGAAGATAACGAAGGCAATGCTCTCTACAATATCATGCCCTCTCTGAAGGTTTTCCCTTATCTCTCGTAAGGGGTCTGCTGGATGTGGCTCAGGACACGTTAATGTTTTTGCAAAACTTTTAATTAATTTCGCCAAGAAACTTAACCGAGCAAACAAAAACGTACGCATACCTTTAGGCCCAAAGACTTGTTTATATTGCATATATGTGTGTGTGTGGATTACAGTAACCACAGTTTTAAAAATATGTTATTTGACAGTTTTCCTAAAAACGCAATGATTAGGAGATACAGGCCAAAACTATTTTCCCGTCCGTTTTTTCGGTTGCGAACTTGGATTTACACTGTTCAGACATGCCCTTACAACATATCAAAAATGCAGCTTCATCAAGCGTCACTGCTACGATCGACGCTTAATCGATAATAATGGCCGACCCATATCACTTACGGGTATGAAAAATAGTTTACGTCCTATTCTCAGACCTACTG